>JALIGW010000001.1:54748024-55381358 GCA_023053685.1 Diadophis punctatus similis | reverse complement strand
CACCCGTGCAGTTTGGCACTCAGTGTCTAAAATGTTCGCCATCACTGCATTATACCCATGAACCCTCCCAAAATACCATAACCCTTGTCAATAAAAAGACTGCAGAGCCTAAAAGGATACCTCCTGCACATTTTGGTAAAGATTTTACTGTCTCCATCATAATCTCGCTTACTTATTAATGTTGTGTACAACATGCGAACTCTTTAAAAGGTGCTACTGCTTTAAAAGTTATTTCATTGAGTGAATTCCTTAAAGCACAAGTATTGTCTTTTCAGACTGCAAAGGATTGGGGTACTTTTCTGTGTAGTGGAGAGGGGCTGAGGTTAGGTCTTCCTAATCTAGCCACCCCCAGTTTAGCGAAGGGGGAAAAAGTCCCGATATATCACATGACAACCCCGTGACGACGTGAGTTTGACACCCCTGCTGTAGATGGTCAATTTTGGGACCCTGATGGGAAGGTGGGAAAGGGATAGGCACTTATCCAGACACTCATCCACACACATACAGTTATTTTCCTAAACTAAAGTTTGGTTACAGCTTCAGTGATTTTCTAGCAAATAATTTGTGCATATTGTCATTATATAACATTTCTGGATTGTGTGTATTTCCTGCAGGATCCTCTGCCACATGAGGATTCCTTCTTCCCCCCAAGGATTGTTTCTCCAATTGTGCTGTTTTCTTCCAGCAGAGCCAGGCCTTGCTCCTTGACAGACATAAAACCTCAGTCCACACAGCCTAACCACAACACCAACAACCTCCGCTCTTGTCTAACAAATCTGCCTCAGACATTTTCACCAAAAGGCAAAGGTGCCTGCTCACAGGTAATTAAAGAAGAGGCTTCGAGAGGAGGCTTTACACATAGCAGCCAAGCAGAATGGCTCAGAGTTCTGAAACTGATTTTTACAATCCCAAGAGAATTTGCTCAAAGCTGGTATCTGGGAAAGCTTTTATGCTTCGGAGAGCAACGGCCAGAGCAGACAGAAATAGTGGTAGCCTTATATCAGTGATGGCGAACCTTTTTTTCCTCGGGTGCCGAAATAGTGTGTGTGTGCACTATCACACACACACGTGTGCCCACACCCATAATTCAAAGCCCCCCACTCGCCCCACCCCCCTACACATGCGTGCGTGACCCCCCCACTCCCCCATTTCAAGACTTCCAGTGGGTCCGGTAGGCCCATTTTTCACCCTCCCCAGGCTCCAGAGGCTTTCCTGGAGCTTGGGGAGGGCAAAAACGCTCCCCCCTGCCACCCCGGAGGCCCTCCAGAGGCCGAAATCGCCCTTCCAGAGCTCTGCGTGAGCCAAAAATCAGCTGGTGGGCATGCACATGCACGCTGGAGTTGAGGTAGGGCAACAGCTCGCGTGCCGGCAGATATGGCTCCGCGTGCCACCTGTGGCACCCGTGCCATAGGTTCGCCATCACTGCCTTATATGTGTTGTGCCTTGGCCGCGTCCGGCGCCGAGTCTGGAGGATCCGGAGGACGCGGAGCCGCTCATGGTGCAGCAGTACCAGCCTATGTGCCTGGCACCAGAGACGGCTGGTGATGAGGACTCGGTGCCAGAGCAGGACGATCTCCCAGGACCTTCTGCACCTGCGCAGCAGAGTTCTTCATCAGGAGATGAAGAACTCATGCTGAATGCCAGAGCACGCAGAGCAGCCAGAAGACAGGACTGGCTGAGTAAGCGTCGGTCCAATAGGAGGAAGCAGTGAGGGCTAATTGGGCCACGCCCTTCAGTGGCTATATTAGGCCATGGTAATTAGTGCTCATTGCTGAGAACAACAATTCACTGACCACAGCATATCCAGAGTTTCGTTTCTACGTCTGTTTGGGAATCTTATCACCAGCTTCTGCCAGCTTTATTCCGGGAAGCCAGCCAAGTTGTTCAGATAAGAATTAATGAGTCTTGCTTTGAACTTTTGTCTGTGTGCTATTTAACCCTCACGTAACCCAAAGAACCTTATTCCTGAAGACTTTCCGTTTGTGTTGTTTTGGACTTCTAAACCCTCTGAGTTTTACTAAGAAACTTTATTAGTAAAAGGAACCTTTTTGTTTGCCTCCCAACGACTGTGTGTGTGTGTTTCTGGGGGGTTGCGGTGCTGGGTCACAACAATATGTTCAAACTTATATAAATGACCATCTTTTCTGTTTCATGTGTCTTTGTATCTAACACAATGAACATATGCTCTGCCCTCTTGAGAGGGCAGGATTTCTGAAAGGGAAGGCCTCATCTTCTCTCATCTTGAAGCAGCCCCTTTTTGTGCTCAAAGAAAAGTTAGGGGTGAGAAAAGCAAGAAGAGGAACGGAAGGAAAGAAAATGCAAAGCCTTCATAATAATGCATCCCACCTAACTGATTCCTCTTAGTAATAAGTCTCAAGGCCTCTGTTTGGGGGTGAGGGACTTGGATAACACACCCCACTCCCCAATATAAAGGAGATCTGAGTTTCAAAATGATAAGGAGCAATACATCTGGCTGCAGCAAAAAAAACAGCATTTTAAAATAAGATTTTTTTAAAAACCCACAATAAAACTGCTTTTGGAACATTTTGTGACACCACACAAGAATGTGTCGATCTCATCTAAACTGTTATGATATATAATGGTGAAGACTTTACGGCTATGAAGTATTCATTAGCAGTGATATATAAAAAGTAACTGATACATTGCAATGGAATTTCTCTTTCCAGCTACATAGCTGATGTAACCACACTGGTCAGTGACACAGCTCTGCTAGATTTTTTCCATGTTTATCTAGCCCTTGCTTAGTAAGCACATCATGCATTCCATTCATTAAGTCTATGCAGGAAAGAATAGAATCTGACCCTAAGACATATTTTTACTACTTTTAAGCTTGTCAAATGGGGGGCCAGCTTAGGTGTCTGCCAATGCTCTCCGTCAAGCATTCTTGCTTTTGGTTTGGGCCTTGAGTGCTGCTGAGGAGCTATATAATATCACTCTTAGGATCTCTTCTGCCTTTCAATTATACTGGGGTCATTTCATCTACCTTTGGTGGAATCATGACTGAGAAATATGTGTAATGAAGACATTTTGGGCTCAAAATATTGTCTGTGGAAAAAGTTAAAGATGATGCATATTCAAGCCCAAGTGGTTCAACTCTCTTGGCTGTGACAAAGCACTCCCCCCAAGTTATTTTTATCATCGTAAAGATATATTAATGCTGAGGGTGGGCAAGCTGTTATGCTGGCTGGAATTTCTGGAAATTGTAGCCTCAACCCTGAATCACGAAATCAAAGAATGCTAGCGACACAGGCTTTCTTTTGTCCCAAACGTTTTCTGCATATCACAGGCAGAAAGTGGTTCCTTATTGTGTTTATTCTTAAGAGACCAGTTAGAGGCATGAAAAGTGACAAATGGTCAACACTGGGCTGAAAGGAAAAGTCACTGAATTGAAGGTGAGGGAAAATGTCAGGAAAAGGAGAATTGTAAAATCCGGTTCTGTCTTTCAAAAATCTTATTGGATTCCAATTCTGCATGTGCACACAAATATACAGTACCTATGATGCAACTTCTAGGAAATTATCCTGGATTATATTTTCAAACTTAAGATACTGGTTTTCACATAATAACACCTTTTAATAATACAGAGAAGATACTGTATAAACTAGATTTACCAGCCTTGGTTTGTTAGTATCACATGTAGATTCCTTCTTTATGCTCAGGTAAGTCCATTTTGGCTAATATGCTACAAATAAAACCAAAAGGTCAGTTTTACTCCAAACATGGTCATACTGTTCTATGCAAGTTACACACTCTAAACTAGAGACAAGTCTTGCAAGCATACCATTATCTACATCTCCCCAACCAGGAGTTGTGGGTAGTGTATTGACAACATTCAGAATGTGCTTTCCACAATATTGTTTACCTCTAAAAGGAATAGTGCGATGAATTTGTTTGTGTGCATATAATTAAGATAACATCTACATTCTGTTTATTTGAATCCCGAGTACACATGCTATCAGACTATTTATTTATTTTATCGATTTATATAGCCATCCACACACAGCTTACAATAAAGTAGATAAAACATATACAACACAAAAATACAAACACACAACAGCTGGGAAACATAAAAACACTACTAACATAGCCAGGAGACAGGCTCCATCACATACCCAGTCTTGGACACAGAAACAGATTTTCAAGGCTTTATGAAAGGCCAGTGGGGCTGGGGCCAGTCTGCTATCTGGAAGGATGATATTCCAAAGGCACACTATTCCAAAGCCTGCCAGATGGCAGTCCCTTGTTGATGGGACCTGGAGTATTCCCTTTGTGCTGCAACTGATAGGATGGGTAGAAACAACTGGGGACAGTTGTGTTTTTATTTTTAGGTAAGAGTTTAGGTTAGCAAGTTAATATGAAGGTCATCAACAGGTGCAACACACTTTTTTTTCCTAGAATACCACCTGCTCCTTCTTGAGGACACTCTGTAATATCATTGTAGGCACAGGGAAACCAAGGGAAGGTACAATCTCTGTGAGCATATTGGAGCATATTGGATATACATTAATAAATAAGCAGAGATTGATCTCATAGTTTGTTGCAAATTAGTTCATGAGGACACTCTCTGATTAAGTGTGCTTGGAAATACTTTGCAGATGACATGGAAATAATGTTTGTTGATAACAAATTGTGGGTAGCTATTTTATACTCATGCTCTTGGAAAAAAGCCAATAGTAACAAACAGGCATATTCACACACAGTAAAACTCATGCTTTTGTTTTGTTCTGTCATATAAAGGAAGTGTATGGAACATATTTGTGAGGATATATTCCATGACATTATTAGATCTAATACTCATCATTTTGCTTTTCAGTTTCAAATCCTGCAGGCAAACATTTGGACAAAAGGGAATCACATACAGAACTGAACTGAGTGTTGCTGCTCAACCCTCTGTGCCTGCTTCTTAAAACTACAGGAAGTAGCAGCTATTAAAAAATTAAAGCCATTGTTTGGGCAACAAGTTCATTTAATGCAGCTTTCAGCCAGTCCTCAAATATCACGGCCAATGATTGTTAGCAACCTTTGAAGTAGAGGAGGTCTTCATGACAATACTAATAGCTATAATGCAAGGAGAAACTTCAGTTACTTCCAGGGCATCTAAAACAGGAGTGAAATCCAGCAGGTTCTAACAGGTTCTGGAGAAACGGTAGTGGAAATTTTGAGTAGTTCAGAGAATCAGTAGCTGAAATTTTGAGTAGTTTGGAGAACCGGCAAATACCACCTCTGGCTGGCCCCAGAGTGGGGTAGGAATGGAGATTTTGCAATATCCTTCCCCCAGGAGTGGGGAGGGAATGGGGATTTTGCAGTATCCTTCCCCTGCCACGCCCACCAAGCCACGCCCACAGAATCGGTAGTAAAAAAATTTGGATTTCACCACTGATCTAAAATATTTCATTCATCAAATTTTACTACAGTATTTTATTTTGAAGATTTCAGTACAGCCCTACAATTAGCCCCTTAGCTCTGTTGAAATGTACTTGATCTTGAGCCACGGAAATATAACATTTACTTTTATTTAGTTAATGTAAACATTAATGCATATTTTTTTATGATTTAAATTACACATAAAGCAGGAAGAAAATAATCCAATCATTATTTGATTATGTCTTTCATCCTCTGGCCTCCCTTGTTAATTTGTACTTAAAAGCTCTGTTCCTCATTTATTTTCCAAGGGAATATCTTTAACAATTCTTTAAAGAACCATTGTGGTTCTTTACCAGATGGGTATCAAAGGTCATGCTCACAAAAAAAAAGCTAACCACTGCAGTCTCTTTTATGTACAGTTCTGATGATGACAACATAACCATATGCCATCTAAGACATTCAAAACCGAGGAATGGCCTATCACAACAAGAACAATGTTGGGATACAGTTCCAAGATTCTTTGAATTGATTGAAACTAACCAAACCTTTCAGTCCTAGAATTGTTGACTCTCTCATTTCTACAATAATGAAGTCTTTTTAAAGCCCATATGGAAACAATTCATGAAACTTCTACTTCCCTTGTACTGAAATTCCAGTGACAGGAATTTACTTACAATTACATTAATGAAGTGCTTCATATTTTAGAAGTTTATTGCCAAGCCTCAGTTTATTTAGAGGCTTGTTGCTACATAAACATTTTAGATCTGACATTCTTCTAAAATCCTTAAAATGAATGTTTTACTTTGAAAAGAACCACTTTCATTAGAAATTAACTATATAAATATTATTAAAATAGCAGGAAGTAATGATTGCAACATTTCATCTACTTCTCTGTATGGTATTTAGGTCATGTTAAAGACTTTGAATATGAAGGGAATTGTTCTTGTTGTTGTTACTACTACGGTATTACAATCCTAATTCCAACTTGCCCCCTTCAAATGGATTCCCATGCTGTCTGGGAATTTTTGAAGTTATAGTCCAAATAAATCGGACTGGTTGGGAAGGATATGTTTGGGCCAATCAAGTGTGTTCAATCAGGCTGTGAACAACTTGCTGCCCAAGGCAAAGAAAAAAGAAAAAAGTCTTCAGTGCATTCCTGTTTGAAATTCAAGTTATCTTTCAAAAATTATTCCCTTCTTCCTAGCATAACTATAAATGCAATGCATTTTGGGTGGGAGAGGGAGAGGGAGAGAAGGAAGGAGAAAACCTCATCTCTAACTTTTTAGCTACAAGAAGGGACTGGAAGCTCTTGCTTCCATTCAGTCTGAACTGCACACTTTATTCAATTTAGTGGTTTAGGTCATGGATGGATAAGATATAACCTTCCTTTATATAACCTTCAGAGTTATTTCCCTAAATCTCAATGTCAACATTTATTAGTCAACAATAATCAACAGTGTATGATTTCCTGTGATTTCCTTGGAAATAAAACAAATAACACATGTCTTGGAATAGACATAGGATACGTAAACATCATAACCTTTCTCCTACCCCATTCAAGAAAAACTGCCAAAATAAAGGAAAAAGAGCTTGCCTTCTGGCATCATTGCCCCCTTGTCCCAGTGGGATGACCAGAATATACTAGGAATAAGAAGCTCTGCAAGTAATCTGGTATCATGACATGTGGGGCCTTAAAGATGATAACCAGCACCTTGAATTGCACTCAGAAACCCAATGGGAATCAGCACAACTTACATAACCATGTTATGTATGTGCATTATGATGCACCCAATAATATAAGTGTTGTTGCATCGAGGTCCAGCTGAAGCTTCTAAATCATTTTCAAGGACAACCCCATATGCAGTATGTTGCTGTATTCCAAATAGGAGGTGACTTAGGCATGAGAGACTGTGAGAAGAGACTATTTAGGAATAGGCACAATTAGTACACAAAAGTTGAGTCAACGCTGGTTCTTTCTCTTACAAACCCATACAGATATCAGACCCTAGAAAAGCCCCTCAATCACACCACTTGGATGACCTGGAGCAGAAATTTATATTAGATATTTTCAGAATACTGATGATTATTACCCTGTGTCAACAAATGACCTCATCCAATACGTTCATGTAAATGTTAAATAGAAGCAGGGAGAAAGTTGAACCCTCTGGCATCCCACAAACCAGGCACCCATACCTGGACTTGTCCCTTACCCCCCTCCACAACAGGAGGGACTGAAACTGACACAGAGGGAAAAAGAGAACCACTGAGGAACCATGATCCCCGCTCCCTATCTCCTCAACCGCCCTCCACCATACCATAAGTGATGGTATAAAAAGCTATTGAGAGATCAAAGATGATCCAAATGGATAGATTACTCTCATCCTGGGCTTTCCAGATATCATCCACAAGTGTGATCAATGCTGTCTTAGGCCTGGAAACAGACTGCAATGGATCCAAATAATTTGCTTCCTCCAGAGTCCTTTGAAGCCAAAGGCCTATCATCTACTCAACAACTTTCTCCCAAAGGTTGAAGACTGGACAAAAATTGTTAAGTGCTGCTGGGTCCAAAGATGCTCTCTTATAAAGGCAGCAGATCATTGCCTCCTTTAAGGAGGCAGAACTGCTCTTTTTCAATATAAAGCATTCACCACTGCTTTGATAATAGCTGTGGGTCTCCACCCACCCCCCACACACAGATAGCACAGTTCATAGTCCCAAAGACTGTTTACTTCTCCAGAATCTTTGCCTAGTAAAGAGGCCAGATAACTGGACAAGACTAGGTCCTTATCATCTTCATTGGCCCAGCAGAGTCAGAGGTCAGCTCCAAGAGAATCTGAGCAAATTTATCTGACAAATGCTCAACATAATCTTTACAGAAACCTTTCAAAAACTCCCCCGACTTCTCCTTACCCAGAAGGGACCGAGTCACCCAAAACATGGTTGGTAAGTGGCTACCTGCAGATGCAACAAGGATGGAAAAATAGATGTATTTTCCACCTTTATTGTTACGATGTAGTCTTTAATATACAATCTAACCTCTGCCTGGTTGACTGCCTTTTTCAGTGGTGTTATAGACATCTCTTATACTGTTTCATCTCCTGGAGTTCCTCTGAGAGCCAGGGGATGTTCAGGATCAATCTGCATAGCATGTTTGCATAGTCATAATGGCTATTGAAGGCCATTATTGCTTCCTCATTCCAAGCAGTGATTAATGCATCTTTGAAGCATGTAGGAACTTTAGGAGCTACCCCAAATTCCATTTGGATCCTCATTGGGTCCATCAAGCATTCGGATGGATGATTAAACAGGTCCTTCTCCACTGCAGCAGAAGGCAACCTGAAAATCTCCAAGACCAGCAGGGAGTCTATGAGAAAGAACTAATAACAATGTCTCCCAACTTGAGAACATGTTGCCATAATCAAGTTTGTGACCTCCATTGTATATATATATTCTATGTACACTGTTCACAGTACACAGAATATTGATTATTCATAGAGATTGGGTCCAGCATACACACAACTGCAGATACGAAGGAACTAAAGTAAGCCAGAAGGGGAGTTTGAATGGAAAAAAAATCCCTGAATGCAATAATAGTAAATATAAATCAATAATATAAATCAATTATATAAATATAGGATTGCAAACAAAAGACTATTTCAGACTATTATATGGTAGATACAACATTGTTTTGGTTTCTTCTTAAATTTTGTAATTTAAGAAACTTGAAAGATTGGCATTTATTATTTCCATTTCTAGTCTATTTTGACATTAGCAGTGGGGATTTCTCCCTGGCTAATTTAAAATTTGCTGTTCCCCTTCCTATCACAGATATGTAGAAATGCCATACATGGAATGGAGTTTTCATTTGTGAAAAAAAATAGAGAGCATTTTCACATATGGTTGTCAGATTTCTTACATTGATATTACTCCTATGTGACAATGTTATGGACAAAGACAGGTGGGAATGAATGCACAATGTTTTTGTACTGGTTGCAGTGATAGCTGGTTATTTTGGTGATTCAAATGATGAAACAAGCATTTATGCATTATAATTTATGGAAGGGAAGCAGGAAGCTGTTATTTATTTATTTATTTATTTATTTATTTATTTTCAACATGTGTACAAGATAAAAGGTATGATATAAACATAAACAAAAGCAAAGTATGTATAAGTAAATTTAGACAATAGGACAGAAGGACAGGGATGGTAGGCACAATGGTGCGCTTATGCACGCCCCTTACAGACCTCTTAGGAATGGGGTGAGGTCAACTGTAGACAGTCTAAGGTTAAAGTTTTTGGGGTTTGGGGAAGAAACCACAGAGTCAGGTAGTGCATTCCAGGCATTGATTACTCTGTTGCTGAAGTCGTATTTTCTGCAGTCGAGTTTCAAGCGGTTTACATTTAGTTTGAATCTATTGTGTGCTCATGTATTGTTGCGGTTGAAGCTGAAGTATTCATTGACAGGTAGGACATTGTGGCAGATGATTTTATGAACTACATTTAGATCAGATCGAAGGCGACGTAGCTCTAAGTTGTCTAAGCCCAACTTTAGAGACACTGGATGTTAAAGAACTGGTAGTGCAGATTTTATTTTGAGGTTGCCTTTAATATGAGCCTAACTATCTATTTTAAACCTGTTTTGAAAGATTATTTTAGCCCTGCACTTTCAGATATCCCCTATCATGTAGCTGTGGTTGAAAAGAAAAAAAATGACCTGATAAATAACAGTGAAAAGAATGTGTGTAGCAACATAGGCGTTGAAAGATTTAAGAGCAAAAGATGGAGCTATTCAGCTCATTTGCCCATGCCAATTTTCAAGCAAAAGTGCTGAAGAGACAATGCAACTCAGGATGTTAAGGAGATCTAGCCTTAAATCTTGGGGGCTGAATTGCCAAGACTTAAGCACTCCAGGGACAGAAATTCATTAAATAACAATTGATTCAGCAGCCAATGAAGCATAAACGATCAGGTAAAACCATAGCAGGAAGAGCTAGTCCTGATAAAGAATCTTCTTCTCAGATGTTCTTCCTTTTTTATGTAAGTTTCTCACATTTAAAACATTGATAAGCTTCTATGTGCATTTTGTAGCTCAGTACAAATCTATACTATTCTCTCAATCACTGGAACGAGTGGCACAAGAACAGAACACATATAATTATTTGGGCTCCCTTCCTTACATTTGCCACAGTCCTTATTGGCAAAAATCACTGGAGGATGTGTGTGGGTGAATTATGTTTTGGTGAAGAAGCCCTAACAGGGACACAGTTTCAGGATCTTTGAAATCAGTATCTGATGATTCTAATGTTTTGAACAACTTGACATCCCTTTTACTAATGCAAAAAGAACTCTTGAATTGATAGTTCTTGGGAGAACAAGTCATGGAAGGAAGCATAAATCATTCTCTCTTTTAAATTATTTATTTTGACCTAGTCAATCTCTCTGAGCCCAACCTTCCTCTCATCAGGTTGCTGCGGTAGTGAAAAATTGGAGGAGGGGATGCTGTGTATGCTGCTTTGAGCTCCTGAAGAAAAAAGTGGCAAATCAATTAATTAGGCAATCAAATACATTCTAACACTGATTCTGACCAGCTCCAACAAATCTCTAAAATCTACACAATAACAGAATTTGATGTAAGTTTGCCACAAAGAAGCTCAAGAAAAACAGTTTTTTTTAATCCTTTATGCTTTTCTCATCTTAATAAGATTATACAATTGGTCATTTGACAGAAGTTCAAAGCTAACTCTCCCCCCAAAAGCTACATATGACCCGGTTTTGAAGATCAACTGTAGGAATTCTATAGCAGCTCCCCACCTATCTCCCCCCCATTATGCCTCAACTGGGTCCTTGCAAGCCATGTGACCTCAAGAGAAGCAGAGAGGAGCTTACAACTGAGCAATCATTAACATTCCATGGTATTTTTCTCTCCAATAGAGATGGAGAGGCAGTGGTCTGGATTTTTTTTCTTTGCAGCTTTAGGCCAAATCTAGCCCATTTTCAATCTCAGGGTTTTTTGAGGGGAGCATTAGCCAGCCTCTCTTACAATATCAAATTCTGTTTTGTTTCTGGAGAATTATTTTGCTGATGGACAGAATTCTGAGACCCTTTTCATAATTTATCTCAAACTTTCTATTGGGTTGGAAGGAATAAAAAGAGATAATGTACCAAGAATTAGTCAAAGCCTTGTCATTACAGCATGTTATCCTTATCAGTGAGTGTAACTTATTTCTAACTTATAAACTGTAGTTGACACAAACTATGATTTAATATGATGTATGAACACATTGAGCTCTAGACAGCTCATTTTATTAAATTACAGCATTAATATTGCACCTGCTGTATTCTGAGCAAGCACAGGAAATGTATCTATTACACAGCAGTTTGAATTTCTCTTTTGACCATAATCCTATGAACCTCCAATTTCAATGTACATTTTCAACATACATCAACTTTGTGTATACTGATTCTTATGTTTGTGTTAAATTGAATACAACAAATCCAACTTTACATATTGTGAGGTATATAGATGATCTCTCCTAGGGGTGTGTTATAAGGAAATATCCTTTTAGGTTCAGTTCCAAGTGGGGAAAAAGACACTGGATTCATGAAGGTTGCTTGGAAAGAAGGTTTAATGGTGGACAGGAGCACATGGCAGGAGCCCCTGTACAGAAAAGGTAACTTACATGGCCAGGTGTGGTGAAGAGAAAAAAGAGAGAGAGATATGCTGAGTTCCTGGTTTTTATAGTGTAAGTTGGGTCCCACCTCTTAGATTTCCTTTTCCTGTATAGAAATGTATCCCATTGGCTCTCAGACCCCCCAGGGGCATGCTGGGGTGGCTCTTGGCTTTTGTCTAATCCAGCTTTGGCTGAAATGGAAGGGCCTTGGGCAAATGCTATTATGGTTTTGTTATGCAGAAGACTTTTCAGCCAGGTGAGAGGAATGTGTGAGCTTAGCAGGGGTGGGGGTTTCCAAGAGGAGTCTTTTGTCTGTTTAAAAAGCATGTTTCCAGATGTTTCCACAGAATATTTCCTACATTTTAATATCTCCTAGGATATCTCATTTCCTAGGAGAAGGGTGGGTGCTAACTTCCTACAGGTGTCTGCAGCAAATGGAAAAAACTGCAGTACCATAATTGCTCGAGCTCCTCCCTTATATGCCCTTGTTATGGCAATTCTTCAGGATGGGGTGTGTGCAGTGATGTCACTGTGCATGCTCATCCACCTTCAAAGCACATCTTGTTTCTTGCTTACTGGCCAGAAGTAGTCCAGCCAGTCCAGCTGACTAGTTTACTGCCAGTTTTCAGTTGGATGTAATAATGCAAAGTGGGTAGACTTATGTCCCGTATATCTGCTTTTCCTTTTTTCTGGTTTGCGGATTTAGGGTTTTTGCTTAAAAACAACATCAACAGCAAAACAAGATTAAATTATTTTGGGAATTTAGATGCAGTTTTTATATGTTTTCTGCTTCAAAATGGCAGGAAATTGCATTATTGATTTTCTACACTTACACTGATAAACTTCAGTGGTATGATTGGAGGAGGATTAGATGACTGAAACATGCATGGAGCTTTGGGATTGTAGATTGTAGGTAGCCTAGCCTTGTTACAAGATGCCACAAGACCTTATTAATCTGGTTCCAAAACCGTAAGTATAGGGAAAAGAATTTCCTGTAGACAATTGTACTACAATTTCTATCTTTCTCTAAAATTAGAAAACTAGCCCAAACCTCTTTAAAAAAAATCAGCTTTGGCTAATGGGGCTTGAGGAAAAGAAGGAAGATTATGGCACAACATTCAGCTGTATTCCATGTCTTCCCCACATCCTATCTGCTTTGTCCTGCAGCAGGCAAATGGGAGGCATTGTGTCTCTTCTGGCAATAGCTTTCTCCTCCAGGAGAGGCCTAGTTCTCACAGCAACTGAATAAGCACTCCAGTGTCACTTATTAAAATGCCAATTGATCTCGTAGCAAAGAACAACTTCCTCAGAAAAGTATGTTTTTTCAGACAATTGAGATTATATCTCCACTTACATGTTGACCTTTGCTACCCTGTCTTCCAAATTCAATTACATTTGATACCTGTCCTCCAAATGCTTGCTAATTCTAAACTCCCAGTGGGTGGTAAAATACAAAAGATTATGGGCTTGACAGTCCTTGCACTATACTTTTGTTATTAAAATTATACCTTCAGACTTTACAAATCTGACAAGCCCAATGCCTTTCCACATACTGGCACAGATGCTGAAGAATTAATGGTTTGCCTTTCCAAGAGTCTTTGCTTAAGGCAATTTCTCTTGACAATTACAGGATTAGGGATGTTCAGCCGGTCCCCACAATTAAATAAACTGAGGACTAGAACATCCCTAAGGCATCAGTATTATAAATGTGTTCACATAGCTAGACTTATTTCTGTTTATGTGTCTTCCTAGGTTGGCAACACCATTCCTACAGTGTAACTATTGTAATGGAAAATGGTGCTGGGCAACCCAGACAAAGAATGCTTGGCAGGGATCCAGTGAGTTGCCAAACAAGTTCTTGCCTAGGAGGAAACATTTTGGATTTTGGATTTAAGAAAGCAGGCTTTTTATCTCATGAGCATATTCTTTTTGAAACCAAAGAGAATTTCACAAGTCAGATGAGATAAAGCTTGAAGTTCTGTTGTTTAAAGAGGAAGAGAATAAAAAAACTCCCACCAGACTTTGGATATACCCACAAAACTGGCTGGATTTTAGGCACAGTACCTCTGAAATACATCTCATGCAGAGACACATTTCACATTTGGCAAAGCTCCTGTTGCTCTCAGGAGGCTAAAAAAAGTGGAATGTTTGAGCATGTCTGACTTCTTAGAGCCAACAAAGGAAGACAGGAAAACCTTTCAAAATGAAGATGATCTTTCTTAACAAGGAGAGCATTTGAAGCATTGTGTCACATCATATTACTCTTGAAATAATATGGTGCAAAGAATTTTCCTTCCACCCGTGCTTATGTTCTTACTGAGACTGTAAGTTATTAAGGCAAATTTTAATTTCAATTTTAATAATTTTAATGGGCACCAGTATTTTTTAAAACTGGACAATCAACATGAATCTTAAATTACAATTGTACAACAGGCCTTCCAAAAGTTATAATCTGCTAATCTTTATAATCTCGCCTAACATTTGTTATAGCCTTCAATGTCCACCCCCCACGATGCCCCCCCTCCACCCCCAGTATTTGCATTAAAAACAGAATATGTACCCAATTTCTGGTAAATTGCATTTTCACCTTCACAAGTAGGGCACGCTTTTGTACTTTAAGATTGAAAAGACAGAAAGGTTTATAGATTTGATTTGCGCAAGAGGCAAGTCCTCTTAGCTCTGACCACATAGTTCCCAGATAAGGAGTCCTTTTATGATAAAGAAACAATGAAAATTAAATTAAGAGTATGGGAAAAGAATGTAGGAAAGGAAAATCCTAATTTTACCTGCTCAAGAGAGCTTCCACAGGATTAACCCACAGGCTGCATATAGGCTGTGGCATTCATCCTTTGTATGAAATGTATTAAAAACAGCAGAAATAAAGTATTTTGATTGGGTAAAAACACACACATTTACAAAGGGCATAAAGTTGAAAGTGACCAAAGATCTACATAAAGTTTTATTTCAGGCTGAATTTGCTGACAGTGAAATACATACAATGGATCCTCAGGCACAATACAGTTGACTGTTCTCCATGGAACTTAAGTCTTAATCAAAAACTCTGTTGACCAAAATCAATTAAATCCCCCAAACTCAATTAATTTCTAATTCAGAACCCACTACTGATGTTAGTTTTAATTGAACCACATTGGATCTATTCAGGTATTACCATCACCTAGACTCCAGTAAGACGCTTTAATACACTGATTTTGGATAATATCTAGTTTTGATTATTTTTTTAAATAATGGACTGTTATGTTGTTATCATGTTTCTTTCAATATGTTTTTCAGGTCGTAAATCACACTTCTGGAGATAGTTCAGGGAACACATACTTGATAAACATGTGAAGATAAGTGAATGTGTGATATTTGTTCACTTTATTAAAAATACCAAAATGACAAAAATATCAACAAACCAATTAATTTAGAAAAAAACCAATTAAATAACTACTGATAATATCCTCATCCAGTGATGGGAATTTGACTTGTAGGCTAGTTAAGTAATAACAGAGGTAGGTTCCTGCCGGTTTGGACCGGTTCGCCCGAACTGGTAGCGACCCGCTGGTGACATCACAATGATGTCACGGAACCAGTTTGGTCGGTGGGCGCCGCCATCTTGTTTTTATTATTTTTATTAATTTTTTTTAATTTTTTTTCTTCTGAGCATGTGCAGAAGCTGAGTTTCCAGCACAGTGCATGCAGTCGCCATCTTGTTTTCGGCTTTCTTTTTTTAAAAAAAACTAATTTTATTTTTTTAAAAAAATTAATTTTTTCTTCTTCTGAGCATGTGCAGAAGCCGAGTTTCTGGTGCTGTGCATGCGGTCGCCATCTTGTTTTTGGCTTTTTAAAAAATTATTTATTTATTTCTGATTTTTTTTGGCACTGCGCATGCATATGCACACCCACAAGGCGCGCCCACGCGATGCAGGAGGAAGCGAACCGGCAGTGAGGTAAGTTAGAACCCACCCCTGGGTAATAAGGAATTAGACTGAAAGTTAATTTTGAAGCTGGTTGTTTTTCCAAGTAATATGTACATTATCAAAGACATTCTGGAAAAGAAAGGGGGAAAATTGGCAATAACAATTGCCACTTAGCAGGTTATTTATCATATGAGTAGGAAGTATATGATGTTAAAAATGAGGATGAGTAGGAGAGAATACCATGAATATTGAAAGGTGATTCACTGGCCTGCTGCACTAGAAATTGATGTATTTGTGTTTGTTTATTTCCCGCCTTTATTATTTTTACAAATAATTCAAATTTAAGTCATACTCTTAACCTGTAAAGTGGGGGGGGGTTCTTATGAATTGCTCTTTATAATTTATTTTATAGATTGCACTTTTCCATGGAGCTTAAAGTTAGCTATAGTAATAATAACATGTGTTAGAGTTATAGAATATTATAGGACACTTTCTGTCTTTTTATAGAAATGTTAATTTATCTGGCAACATACTTGCAGTGTTCTTTCTAAAACATGGAAAGGATATTTTTGCAATAGCAACTCTGTGTATTTTGAATCTCATGGATGATTGATCACTTACTAAATTTGAAATCCAAATTGTGAGTTTGACTATGCTGATGCCAGAAAACAAATGCTTTACCAGTACAAGAAACAATTATCACCTCCTTAACTTTCCAATTTTAAGCTTGCTTCAGAGTAGTCACATTTTTAATATAGCAATTTATTTTATTTTTAGAAATGTCATGATACATCTAGTTATTGATGTGTATATGAACAGAGACAAGAAAAGATTTGTAAATGATTGTCACATAGTATGTGTGTGTGTGTATATACCAGTGATGGCGAACCTTTTTTTCCTCGGGTGCCGAAATAGTGCACACGCGGGCTATCGCACGCGTGCGCGTGCCCACACCCACATTCAATGCTCCCCCACGCACCCCTGCTTCCCCATTTCCTGACTTCCGGTGGATCCGGTAGGCCCATTTTTTGCCCTCCCCAGGCTCCAGAGGCTTTCTTGGAGCTTGGGAAGGGCAAAAACGCCCTCCCCTGCCACCCTGGAGGCCCTCTGGAGGCCAAAAAGGCCCTCCCAGAGCCTCCGTGCGAGCCAAAAATCAGCTGGCGGGTGCCCATATGCACGCTGGACCTGAGCTAGGGCAACAGCTCGCGTGCCAGCAGATATGGCTCCACGTGCCACCTGTGGCACCCGTGCCATAGGTTCGCCATCACGGGTATATACTATATGTGTGTGTATATATATATATGTGTGTGTGTGTGTGTATATGTGGGGGTGTATGAGGTGCTCAGGGAGGGGTAGCACCTCTGGTGAAGGGGCATGTCGTGTCCTTTTACGGCAGCTCATTCTAGGGCAGCTTTTAGGGCAGCTCGTTCACCTTTGGTCCCCACCTGTCACTCAGCTCTCACCTGTGGCTCCTAGCAGCTGTAGCATGCGCAGCGGTCACACCCTGGGCAACAGCTTCGACAGGCTGGCCAAACCAGGTTGAGGGTAGCCGTTGGGTCATCAACTTTTGGTGAGATAGGGACTTGTCTATCCCGAGCATGTGGAGTCAGATTCCGGCGGACTGAGCGGATGAAATGTACTAGAATAGGACAACGATCACGAAGGTGGTCTCTGCAAGTGATGTGGTACACTAAGAGCACGGCAAGACACGAAAGACGCCCTGGTCAACCACTGCGCCCAGCCCATCTCCAACTGTCTCGACTCTTGTCCTGCTACTGGAGCAAGATGGAATCTGGGAAGCGAGAGTGAGGCTGACTATGCGCACCTCTCCCTCACTTTAATCCAATTCACGCGCAAGTCTTGACATCCCCCCTGATTTGATAGATGTCAAGGTCCTCTTCAAACACGATGGACGAACATCATCATCATCATGTATATATGTATGTATGTATGTATGTATGTATGTATGTATGTATGTATGCATGCATGCATGCATGCATGCATGCATGTATGCATATGCATATGCATATGCATATGCATATGCATATGCATGCATGTGATAGGGTATGTGGCTGACCTTTGATCTCAAGGCAAAGGGAGAGAGATTTAATTTCCCTCTGCTCCATTTCCTGGGATGGAGCAGATGAGTCTGAATATGACACAATATATTCCATTCTGGTATTGAGCCTCAACAAATTTATGGGACTGTTTCTCTGAGAAAAGATAGTAAAGCAGAGGATGTCCCAAAGGTGCTTTTCAAAAAGCAACTGGACTTTCTTTGTGTTTTTTTCCTTGAAGACGTTTCGCTTAGCGTCCAAGAAGCTTCTTCAGTTCTGACTAAATGGTGGGGAATGGACTCCCCACCATTCAGTCGGAACTGAAGAAGCTTCTTGGTCAAGAAGTGAAACATCCTCAAGGAAAAACAAAGAAAGAAAGTCCACTTGCCTGGATGACTGAGAATCTCTATAGATATAAAGCATAGGATAGTAACTGTTGGAGGGAGGGAGAGAGAGAAATTAGTTTCAGATATAATGACTTTCAAATCAGCATTGCAATCAGACCACCTCTATCAACCCAATAGTAGCATCTGAGCAGATGGAGGGAACATGAGATAGAGAGCTTTTGTAATTGTATTATTTACTCCTTGTGGCTATGCATGATTGTTGGCAGTTTGTCGTCCTGATTATAATGATCTTCTCCAAACTGTATTGCTAGCTGATTTGACCTACTGAGTAATTTATCCCTCAGAACAGACCAGAAAATTAATCCCTAAGTTGCCTCCTTGGCCAAATAAACAATGATCTCTAGCTTATTTATGAAGGGTCATGATTCCTTGTGAATGCCATTTCTTTTGCAGTGTCTGAACTTTGGCATGGCTGTTCCCACTAAGTTCCCATTGCAAATGTCATCACATGTTGTTTTCCCCTATTGATGACATTTAGTAGGTTTTAAAGAAGCATACCGCAGCCCACTTGCATCAATTGAACATGCATTTGGCATGTTCAATTTTCTTATACAGTTTCTTATAAAGTGTAACTTGTCTGCCAATGTTACTTCAATCTCAGTTTAGTGAGAATTTTGAAAAATGTATAGCTGCTCATATTTTCTTTGTGATATATTGGGAGAGAATGTTTTCCAAGCTGGATTGGGTGAGCTCTTCTCACTACTACCATCTAGAGATGCCATTCTTTCAAAAAGGTTCCTTTGACCCCATACAGAGTTGGAAATAATGGAGAGCTAAACTTAGTCATGTCCTTTACCATAAAATACAACAAAATCTAATCCCATACACCTGCATTCCCCAAATTCAGTTAAGAAAAGGCCGCCTGCACCTCTTACCTTCAAGAGTTTCACAATCCATGTCGGCAGTATATAATTTTTATTTATTTATTATTAAATCTCTATGCCGGTTATCTTGCCAAGGCCACTCTAGGCAAATTAATACAATCAAAATTATCATATAAAACATTAAAACAATAAATAAGAACCATACATTTAAAATTAAGTTCAAATTCAATCAATCAAGAATTAATTATTTCAAACAATGCATCCAGAATCAGCTTGTGCAGAAATGATGCCTGCCTCATTAAAGCTTTCCAATCTGGAATGGGATCAGTGTGTTCTCATTGGAGAAAGAGACTCATCTGAATTCTCAAACTGGTGTCCAACCAATTTGGTCCCCTTCAAAGCCTTCCTTCATAATACTTTGACGGCCTCAATTTTTATAATAATGCACTTACTGTATATTACAATTTGTATTTACTATATCAGAAGTTATTTTCTTTCTTCTTTTTTTGAATTCATAAATGACTGTAATCAAGTTTATTTTATTTTTTAAAAAATACCTTTAAAAAAAACCCACATTAAAATACAAACTAACATCAAAGGGAAAAGGGGAAAGAAATAAAAGGCAAAATTAAAAAGTGACAAAAATACATAAAAACACATAATACAACAAAGGTGACCTCTAAATTTTTTTTAGTACAACAACTCTCTCTAAACTGAATTAAATAATATCAATACTTTAAAATCATTAAAATATTAATAACCATCATTTTTTTAAAAATGTAATCAAGTTTATTGATTATTGATTGATTGAGCTCTTCTTCCATGACTGTCCTAAAAATGCAATTATATGCAAAATTCTGTTCCTCATTCTATATTACTGCACTGAATTGTTATTATTATTTTATTAGGTTTATTATGGCTGCTCACTCCAATACAATCTGGATTATTGAAACATTACAATCGAAAGAAAAGAATGAAAAGAAAAGCCATTAGCTGATTATTTTAGTGTCTCTGATTCAGTCAAAAATTGGGTTCTTGGAGAACTTAAACAGAAGTGTAGATTCAGATTTAGAGTGGAGTATTAGATCACTTGGGATTGTTAGGGTTAACCCACTGATTCAGTGGCTCTGTATAAACTAAAAACTATGACTTAATCTAGATTCACATCTAGTATATACTGTATAACTGTGACTCTGCAGTTGACTTTTATAAATAACATTCTGTATCAATAATTGTGACAATATAATTAATTATGTGGAGTTGCAAAAATTTGGTTTCTCCAAATCCCTATTTAATCTGTTGTCAAATCATTTCTTCAATATAAATGAACAACAAAGTGCAGGATTTCTAAAATAACTGAGAAAAATTGACAGGAAAATATAATTGTGTGCATTATATGTACATACCAGAGGTGGGTTCCTCCCGGTTCGGACTGGTTCTATGGAACCAGTAGTAACTTGGCAGCCTGGGTCGCTGGAATCAGCAGCGACCCAGGACTGCCACGCCCCCGAACCAGCTCTCTCATTTTGTTTTTGCTTCTGCGCATGCACAGAAGCTGGTTTTTTAGCACTGTGCATGTGCCTGCATGCCACGCCCACGCAGCGCATCAGGAAGCAAACCGGCAGCGAGGTAAGCCAGAACCCACCCCTAGTACATATTTGAATATACATATATTCATATATATACATACCAAGCAGAGGTGGTGCTGTGGTTAGAGTGCAGTACTGCAGGCTACTTCAGCTGACTGCTAGCTGCAGTTCGGCAGTTCAAATCTCACCGGCTCAAGGTTGACTCAGCCTTCCATCCTTCTAAGGTGGGTAAAACCCAGATTGTTGGGGGCAATATGCTGACTCTGTAAACCGCTTAGAGAGGGCTGTAAAAGCACTATAAAGTCTAAATGCTATTGCTATTGCTATACATATGTACATATATACATATAAAGAGACTGATAAATAATACCAATAAAAAACAGAAAGGGAAATAAGAACTTAGATTTGAATGTAAGAGAATGAGGTTGGTGATATAAGACACTGCAAATATTAATGCAAATTGTAGGAAATACGAATAGTGTGAGGAATTTGCAGTGTGCTATGTTCAAGAATAAATTATAGGACAAGAAGACCAATACACCAGAAATTCAGAATCTAAGCATCAATACAAGCACTCATTGTATAATTGTTATGTTAGTGTATGAGAAATATTTTACAAGAGATATATTGTTAATATCCTTAAAGAAATAGAAGTATGTTACTGCTAGAATGAAAAAAAAATAAGTATTTTGCTAGGCAGGTGCCCAATAACAAGTTTATTCTCTTTGACATAGGAGTGTTACTGAAGAAAAGAATCATAGAATGAAATAAAGTCCATGTAGAAAGGAACTTCTCAGTCAGTACCTAGAATGGTTCTAACCTGGTCCCTTAATAAAAAAGATTGTCAACTTCTACATTTCTGCTGTGCAAGGAAACATTATATCTGCCTGTGTTACTGAGCAGAGCGAATACAAAAAAACCAGGGCTGGAGCCAACACTTAGGTTACCTGGGCAACTTGCTCAGAGACTCAGCAGACAATGCCAGAGGCACATGGCAACTTTGGAGGAGGGGAAGGCCTGCTGCCACATTGCCATTGGCATTAACACCAAATTAGAATCAAGTATAACATATCCCATATTGTAGCAAAGTGAGAAAGTCGTTCCAAATGTTTTCTCTTAAGCATTTTTTTTTAACTGGATAAAGGCCCACAGTTTGGAAACAGAAATAATGCCACAGTGGCATCCAACTATATTGCTTGAAGCAGAACTTACATTTAAAAAAAAACTGGGATCAAGGGCAGAGACACCATTCAGCTGACAGTGTTTGGGAACAGAATCTTTGGGGTGTGTTGGGAACTGGATGACTGGTGCCACGTGCAAGGCTTCATCTTTAGCAACTATTATTTAAATTTTAACTGATGGTGCACTGATATCCCTCAGAAATAAGATCCACTATGCTCAAATATATTACTCCTTCTTAAATGAATAGAAAATTGAAGACTAATTGATGTTCTGAACTTGAATCAGTTGAGTCAGGGCTGTCAAAATTAGAAGCTTGGATTCTGAGAGGAAGGAAGGAAGGAAGGAAGGAAGGAAGGAAGGAAGGAAGGAAGGAAGGAAGGAAGGAAGGAAGGAAGGAAGGCATGGACACATGTATTTAATTTAACAAATTAAAAATGGGTGAAATCAGTCTTCAGCATTTTGTTTCCCTCAGTATATATTGGATGACAACTCATCACCTTCAACTAGTTGTAGCTATGTTACCTTAGAATGATGGTAAATAGATCAACACAAATGGAAGGTAATAGTAAACTGAAATTTATCTTTCCATTAGAGGTGTCTGACAACTGAATTCAATTTATGGAGTGTATAGTTTGATCTGTTTTTGATCAATGCACTTATTTCTACCAGTTCTTTCATCATAAATAATAAGGGTGGCAAATGGATACTTCTTGTTTTCAATAATTGGAAAACTTATTAACACTCATGTAGCTTTTATAGTTTATTCTGATTATGTTTTTCATACATGCAACATTTTATTAGAGATCAGAGTGTATAGATCCAGGGAAAGGCCCAATGTCTGGGATAAGTTTCATCTATGTTCCAAAAAATAAGTTTGGCATTTCAGACACTGGTTTAAAAATATGCATCAAGTGAACCAATAGAATTCTAGGGTAATAAAACCTTAGACAGGATTATTTTATGGAGGAATGGATATCAGTCAAAGATGTCTATAGAGCTAAACTGCAAAATGCCTATTTTATATAAGAAAAATTGGACTTAAAGCAATCACTACACTTTGATTTTTTACAAATTCTTTAAAGCTAGTAAAATAACTGGACTAATTTGTCTATGCATAGCTCAAGTACTTTTCCTAAAAGATAATAAGCACTGGATAAACACAAAAGGGACATTGGGATCTCAATTTACATGCAGCTTTATTTAGAACTGAGATGTTTTATATGGGTGCTTTTATATGGTATGTCTTACGTACACACAATGGAATCTGTAGGGCCAGTTAAAAAAAGAAAAGTTAAGACTAAGTATTTGTAGCAGCGTGAATGAATCCCTGATGCCTGATCATTTTGAATTGAATCAGTATCCTACCACATACATGTTGCACTGTTGCAATTATTATTTTCATTTCTCTAAATCACTCCTACATACTATTTCCATATCTATATTCATAGATGGGTATGAGCTTGTGTAACCATATATTATTACTAACAGTTGTAACATAGATATGAGGTCTGGTATAATCACATTGGGATGGGTGAATAAGAGAAGAGCTATGTACCATGTATGTGCTTTATCCAAAACAAAACACACATCACTATTATAAACCAATTAAATATGCCTGACAAGACTCATATGCCATTGACAGAAGGAAAAATCCAGTAAGCTCAAAACAATGAGACTATGTTTCCAGCATATACCCAGCACTTTCTCGCCACCTAAGCAATATGTGGCACAACAGAGGCATCAATCCTTCAATCTAGCATTGATAGAATTAGTCCTCATAAGGGTTTAAATCTCTTTGTATTCCACACATATGAATCATCTTATTTATTTATTATTTGTATTTATATGCCACTCAACTCCACAAGGACTCTGAGCGGCTGACAAGATACAAATAACATTAATATAAAAAAGCATTTAAAAACAGAATTAAAAAACAATATAACAATTTAAAAAACATTCAATCATCCAATCATTTCATTTCATGGGCCAATATCAATAAATCATTCATTGGCCCCAGGCTTGCCGAAAAAGCCAGGTCTTCACGGCTTTTCTGAAGGCCAATAAGGGGGGGATAGTCCGGATCTCGGGGGGTAGTTGGTTCCAGAGGGTAGGAGCCGTCACAGAGAAGGCCCTCGCCCGCGGGCCCGCCAGCCGACATTGTTTAGCTGACGGGACCCAGAGCAGGCCAGCTCTATGTGATCTAACCGGTCGCAGGGAGGTATGTGGTAGCAGGCGGTCCCGAAGACTCTGGCCCTGAACCATATAGGGCAATATATGGTTTACAGTACAATAACAAGGAAAGGAAAATCTTAAGGGTATACCTATATATGTGCATGTTTGTATGCATGCAAATAAAGCCAATTTGTTTGTTCATTTCATTAATACCTTGTCTTTTTCTCCAGAAGCTCATCTGCATACATCATGTGCTTCCATTTGCCCCTGGGAGATGGGTTGTACCATGAGATATTGACTGGCCAAAGACAATCTGTGACTTATGGTTTTTTAATACAAAGTATTATGACCACAGCATACCTGAGTCAATCAAAGGAGTATGTCATAAAGCAATAGACTGACCTCTGCACAGGATAACTAGTTCTTTTGACTCACCTCCTCCCTCCGTGAATTCATGAGACTGGTCTGGATCCATTCTGGATAGAGCCATCTACTTCTATCAAGTAGATTTCAGAAGCCTCCCCCCTTTCTGTCTCTTACAACTCTCCATGAACATATCTTCCCCTTCTACCCCAACCCTCCCCTCATTCTAATTGATTGATAACATACTACAGTAAATGCTGACAATCCATGAATAAAATAATAGAAAGGGTACTGCAAAAATAATCACATTACCTTTTGTATGTATTTTTGTGTTTTAGCCTAATACTCTGAGTATGAAGTGACATCATCAAGCTATCTTTCACAGCGGAATGCAGGAAGATATAAGGGAATATATCAAATATATATCAAATATATCAAACCCTGCACGTGTTAACATCGGTATCCCCCAAGGCAGTGTTTTAGGACCCACACTATTTCTGCTTTACATAAATGATCTTTGCGATCATATTATAAGCAACTGTGTCCTTTTCGCTGATGAAGTAAAACTATTCAACACCACCGACAATACTGCTGCCCTACAAAGCAACCTTCACTATGTGTCAAAATGGTCGCACAAATGGCAACTCCAAATCTCAACCAACAGATGCTCTGTCCTACACATTTGAAACAAAAATCATAACACCAAATACAAGCTGGGTGGATACGACCTCGTAGACGACCCTCACTCTGTCAAGGATGTAGGAGTACTCATTTCAAATGATTTAAGCCCCAGAGCTCACTGTAACAGCATTGCCAAAAAGGCATTAAGAGTTGTTAACCTAATTTTGCGAAGCTTCTTCTCCGGTAACATTGCACTGTTAACCAGGGCATACAAAACCTTTGCCAGACCAATTCTCGAATACAGCTCGTCTGCCTGGAATCCACACTGTATATTGGACATTAATACAATTGAGAGAGTCCAGAGGTATTTCACGAGAAGAATACTCCACTCCTCTGCCACAATAAAATACCTTATGCCACCAGGCTTGAAATTTTGGGCTTGGAAAACCTAGAACTATGCCGCCTACGGTCTGACCTAAGGTTAGTACACAAAATTGTCTGCTATAACGTCCTACCTGTCAATGACTACTTCAGCTTCAACCGCAATAATACATGGGCAAACAATAGATACAAAATCAAGGTAAACCGCTCCAAACTCGATTGCAGAAAATACGACTTCAGTAACAGAGTGGTCAATGCCTGGAATGCACTACCTGACTCTGTTGTTACATCCTCAAACCCCCATAGCTTTAACCTTAAACTATCTACTGTGGACCTCACCCCATTCCTAAGAGGTCTGTAAGGGGGCATGCATAAGCGCACCAGCGTGCCTACCATCCCTGTCCTACTGTCCCCATTTATTCGTACTCATTTCCTGTGTTCATGTCCATGTTTATACTTATACCTGTTATCTCGTATATGTTTCACAAACTAACTAAATAAATAAATTGAGACCATGCATCAAGTGTAATATAATAACATGACATGAATTATTTTTAGGATTGTCATTTTTGATTCAGTTAGTTCAATCTGCCTTACTATGAATTTTGTTCAGGGAAGGGCAACTGAGTCATATGTCAAAACACAACACAAAACAATAGCTCCAGGTGGTCTTGGCATGTGGTGACATGGGTAAAGATAAAGAACCATTCTGTAATATGACTTACATCTTATAATTATTTTATATACAGTAACCAGTCATTTCTAAAATGTGTTTTCACCCTCAAAGGACGTATTTAACATTACAAATTAATGAAACTAATAGATGTAACTAGAAAGTATTGAAACAAGCCATCAAAATAAATCCACAAGGAAGTATTAAAAGAAATCCTAACCATCTGATTAAAAAGGAGCCAATTAGAAAGAAGACTCAGAACTGGATTGCTAAAATCAAAAGGCCATGTCCAACCTAGGTTGTTCATGGATGAACATTCTCAAATGTATTTTTGTTGAGCCAGTCCTTGAAGATCAGACGGTACGGTATGACTGAACTTCTACTGACTTCAGTAACTCTGATAGGAATATTCTCAGTTAAATTATTTTACATTTATTTATGAAATGTGTTTAAGCATTATGCATTGCAGTAAAATCAGACTGAAAGAATCGATTTGACAGGCATATACCAGAGGTTTCATTCTTCTGGCATAGAAAGACAATGATACAATACAGCATTATATAGATGGTTTGAAATCAATGGATTGCCAATTTATTCTGGAAAATAGTAAGATCATACAGGGGCAATTTCATGAAGATGGCAGTATGGATAGTTGTCCTGAAAAGGAGGTATTGGCTACTCACTCTGAAAAGGAGGCTGAACTTTAAGGTACTTGAAACTGAAAATGTCAATAATACCTAGCATATTCCCAGTACAGTAGCCATAAGAGCTGCATAATCCACAGGAATAGGGCAAAAAAGACTGAATTCTATAAAGTGAACCTCTTTGCGATATTACAATATATATACTTTTTTAAACTACACAACTGTGAGTGGAGAGACAGCATATTTTTATTGTTTTCAGACTGTGTATTTTTCCCCCTATAATACTATCTAGTTAAGTCTCCATCCCAAAACAGATATTGTAAACAGGGAACACAATAAACATCAACAAAGAGTATGTACAAAATATAAGTGTCTAACTTTCCTTCTAAGACAGTGGTTCCCAATCTTTTTGTGATCAAGTACCACTTGGAGGTCCCGTACAGTCGCCGCGTACCACCTGGTTCCAGAGAAACTAAATTTCCATAATTGTACCATTCCTTTTTTGGCCCCGCACATCCAGCAACTGGATTCTCGGGCCGCTGGGACCAGGTGGGTGGCGTGTGGCAACAGTTGCAAATCGTTGCCAGATTATCTTGTGTTAGGCAGTAAACATTTTTGTGAAGTAAAAAATAACTAACTAAAAATCGTTCATGACCCCGAAAGTGTTCGTGTACCACCTGGAAGGCCCTCGCGTACCACTAGTGGTACACGTACCACAGGTTGGGAACCACTGTTCTAAGAGGACAAAATTGTGAACTGAAAGGGTATTATAATACTGTATTATATTATAGTAAAACCATATCTCCTGGATCATCTTCCCCTAATAGATTCAGAATTCTGAGAGTTGTAGTCACAACATATCTAGAGGACAGCAGACTGTCTATTATGTGTGTGTGTGTGTGTGTGTATATATATATATATATATATATATATATATATATATATATATATATATATATATATATATATATATATATATATATACACACACACACACACACACACACACACACACACACACACACACACACACACACACATATATATATATATATATATATATACACAGAGTATATACTTCTCTATATATGGCCATTGATGCAGTATATTATTTGTACCTCTGTACAATAAAGGGATGTCATTACAATCCTTCTAATTCATACTTTTTATCTCTCAGGCTTTTGTCCTGTAAACATTCAAAGTTTAAAATATTATTTTAAAGCAATTTATTAGCATTTTTAAAAAAAGCTGATATTATAGTTGAGTAGGATTATAAAATATTTTGGGGAAGAGTAGACCCAGATAGGCAATAATATTTAGCCAAGCATGGCTGATCCCTAAGTGCTAAGCAGGACTGTTTTTGATTTGTACTTGAATGAGAAATCAAGCACAATTATCAAGACTGTAGGACAGATTGCAAAGTCAAAAATATCACTGAGTAAGGGAATAGGAAAGCATTGGTGTATGTTGTAAAAAATAATTCCATGGATATGTTGCTGAAGTTGTCAGGAGCTATATTTGTTAAAATATGTAGACTTTACTGTCCCAACTACTATGCATCACACTGGTGCAGTTAATCTCTGAAATTTATTTCAATCTGCAATACAGCCATCCTCAAATTTAGTAGTACATTTCAAAATCCCAATTAGACCTGACAGTCAGAGAAAGCAGAAGACATGAACTATACTTGTAGCCTTATCTTCTACTCTTATCTTCTATTCATTTACTTTCATATCTTCACAGACAGATAATAACTTGAAAAGGGCTTTGTGTTCAGCATATATAAATAGTTAAATCATAGGGTGTGGATCCCACATTATCTTAATTAGGCTTTATGATTAACTGTTCCTTTGATTTTAGTGGGATTAAAGCGTGGCTAACAGCATATATCCCAGCATATTGCTAATGGCACATTTATTCAGATTCATTCAGTTTAGAACATTTCTTTCACTTGTAAAGAAAACTTAGAGCATTTCCATGTCACCATTATTTTCAAAGCAGTTTGTAAGTGACCTGCAAATGAGGCTGCCAGCCTCAAAGGGAACTTGCTGAGATCAGGGTGATCCAATCAAACATCCCTCTATGATCAGAAGGAGAGTGTAAAAATGTCACTTAGCCAGATTCTCCCAGATTAGTGTGGAATCAGAAAAAGCTGAGTCAGCTCTCAGAGGAAGCCAACTTCATTTGATCAAACTCATCTAAAGTCATTTTGAACCAACACAAAGTCTTCAAGCTGAGATATCCTTTCTCTAGTTTCTGTCATGACAAGTCTTCATTCAGTTTTTACCTTAATTGTTCACATGGAGATGTGAAGCCTTTAATCTCTTCATCAATCCTACATCAGCCAACAGTTTTTTGGGGGGAAATAAGAGGCTTTAAAAAAAAAGAACAGTGTTATTACATGCTAAAAGCAAGTAGCATGAATAATGATGACATAAGCAAACTGTTGCTTTTTCTTGTATGAACTGATTCAAGGTAATATGTCAGTCATTACTTAAACTATCCGAAATATAATATAAAGTTATATTCATGAATGATGACTGGGTGGAGTAGAAAGAGTACTATTTTTTTCAGTTCTTTGCTAAGAACAGGATACATGGTTTAACAATTCCAGCCCAACAACTTTTCCAGAATAAAACGTGTTTCTGGCCAGTAAAAATGAACTGAGATTTCATGTTTTAACTTTCACCCCTGCCAACTGGAGTATTGTGTGTCTTGACCCAGAATTGTGATCAATACAGCTTTCCAAGGCATCTTCCATAATCTAGTATTATAAAAGTAATCCTTTGGATTCAAAGAAGGTATCCTGTTGTGCAGTTCATCTGTGGACATGGACATGGTTCTGCAGTCCCAGTTTGGAACTGCAGTCTAGTGCAATGGAGGCACTGGAAGTCCATTGTTATAAGAACTATGGGTGTTATTATTTGATGCTTTTCATGGTCTTCTATGTTTTTGGTGGCACTTGTATTCAAAACAGGTTTTGTCAGCAGTTGCAGCTTCTACTTCCCTTGGCTGGATATCATAGTGGTATAGGATTTCCTTCACAGCATCTTTGTAGTGCTTGCATGGATAATTTTGATGTTTCTTCCCAATCTCTAGTATACCATAGAGCAGTGTTTCCCAAACTTTTGACATATGTGTACCCCTTCTATAATTTTCGTAACGCTGAGTACCCCTCATAAAAAACATATGCTTTAATAAAAATCAAAATATATTTATTTTTTCTTTCCAGCGATCCATAATCTCTGTAAGGGATAAAAATTGTATTTTATAAAAATAATCAAAATCAGTGGAACTTACTAAAGCACGATAACAGGCGCCCGGAACTAACTATTAAAGAAGTAAGTTGTCTCTGTAACGAAGTGCAGTATATTCACGCCGTGTCACGCCTCACAAGACTGTCTAACCGTTAGATAACACTGCAATTCTCCGGCGTTTAAACAGCTCTGCGGCTCAACATCAACTGTTAATGTTCCCGCAGTTTAAAAATGGCCGAACCCAAGGATGCGCTGAAGTTCCCGCCATAATGAGTTGCGATACGATGTACGATGGCCCCAGTTCCCATGTAAAAACTGCGATACGCGCCTATTTCTTTCCTTGTTCTGTGGGCGCAGCTAAGCACGGTGCAGTGGATATTCCCACGTGATCCCCACCAAACTCCGGTGCAATGCGTACCCCCACCAAACTCTTCCCGTACCCCTGGGGGTACGCATACCACACTTTGGGAAACACTGCGCATAGAGCAATTGATGAGGCATATGGTGGTCATCCATTCTGATGGCACATCTCACCCACTGCATCTGGGGTCCAATAATGAGAGATGTAATACTGGAAGACTTTGACCAATCCAAGACCTCCTGATTGGAGACAGCCTTGCCAAAGAATGCCAAGGATGGAGCAGAGAGTGGTCATGTGAAGTTTCTCCAATTGTTTGATGTGTTATTGGTACAGAATCCAGGACTCACATGCATATAGGAGAGAAGGGTTAACCAGAGCCCTATAGACTTTCAGCTTTGTGGAGATATGGGCATTGTATTGAATAAGCATTCTCGTATGCAGCCTCCCCGGAGACTGGCCAGCTTTGCTGATCATAGAGTCAAATTATTTCTCCAAAGATTCATTGCTCAATATGATGCTTCCAAGTGTTTGAAACTGTTTACATTTGTCAGCTGGGTATAATCAACAGTGATTTTGTTTCTACTGGCTTGATATTTGGCATGTGCTGGTGAAGTACTTCAGTCTTGTCAGTCTGATAGTCAGACTGATAGCAATGTCTGAGAATTTGTTCAGCATCAAATGTACAGTAGTTCACCGACTTGGGGTGCCAGGAGCATACAGGTATCCACAAAGAGAGTTTCCTGAATGAACATAGAGGCACCTCATCCATGTATTCAAGTGGCAAAGTGAAACAGAGAGCTGTCCAATTAGTACCTAATGTAAACTCCCTACTTCAGACAGCAAGTGACAACATGCAGGCAAAGAACAGATTGAACAGTATTAGGGCTAGCACACAATCCTTCTTCACCTCATTGGATGTGGCAAATTCAGCTGACATATCACTGTTGTGAATGACCTGTCATGTCATTTTGTGTATAGTAACTGAATCAACTTCACAAATTTCCTCAGGCATCCATAATGTCTCAGGTTAGTCCAGAGAACCTTCCCATTTATAGTGTCAAATGCCTTTGCCAGGTCAATGAAGACAGAACGAAGAATAGAAAAACAACACAATCTTGGATTTCCCTCACAGCAAATATGCCTGCTGTACAAAAACCATACTGTGACTGTGGAAGGTTCCTTTCCAAGACAGTGACAAGTCTGTTCAGGAGAATGCAGGCAAAGATCTTGCCTGCGATGGACAGCAGTGAGATACCTTCCAGTTTCTGCATTATTATTAATTATTAATTATATATTAGCATAATCAGTATTAGAGAGCTATAAACTGGTAGTGAAGCCATTAGAAAAGTAGCTGATTTATAAAGTGCTAACTGCAGTTCAAACTCCTATTCTTGACCAGAAACAGGAGTATTATATTATCTATCTGAGAAGCTGGGGGAAGAGGGTGGCTGGGAACATTTCCTTTGGTATTATTAGCTGACAGGAAAAGGTCCATGAAACTTGTAAGTCAAATGTCCAGTTCCATGGAGCGACCACTTAGGATGACCAGGATTATTCCATTTTGCTTTCCTCTTCTGTTGCAGGAGAAAGGTGGGGGAGGGAAAGCAGGTTTCCTAATCATAGTTTCCCCACTCCTCCTGATACTGAGGGGAGGGGGAAGAATCAACCTGGTTCCTTTTCTTATGCCTTGGCAGGAAAATTAAGTGCCCAAGGAAGGGAAACTTTCCATACAGAGTTGCTGCCCTTTGCTCTCTTTCCTCTGGAAGGAAACCCCAGTTTATAAGTGCGTAGATCTTGAGCCAGCATTTCCTCTGCCAGGCAGCTGATGAATGCTATCTTGCTTCCCTTCTCTCCTACAAAGGAAGCAGGGAAGACAGTTCTTTATCTGGCACCTCAAGTCAATCAAGGGCAGCTTTACCAAAAGGGACACCAAATGAAGAACTGTTCTCTACCCCCAGCTTTCCCCTGCAGCTTTCCCGGAAGCAGTGAGTTTTTACATATGTGCAGTAGTCTTCTTGGCATGTATATATAAGCCCCGTCTCCCTAGAGAAGTACTGCACATATACTATGTAGGCAAGCAGTTCTGCTGTAAAAGTAACCTTCCATCAGAGTGCCACTTGATATCCCCTCCTATGCATCAAAAAGGGCCACTTCTCCAGTCACCTCAACAAGAAAGATGGAAGAAATGGCTTTTGGGCAAAGTGGAAGAACAGTAACTCCCGCTTGCAATAAGAGGTAAATGGTCCTAGAAACCACTGTATGTATGTGCCCTACCCACTTACCTTGATATGATGTATTTTAGAAAATATTTGTAGGGTTGAACTGCACACTGATGATGTTACTAATTTGGTAATGGAATATCTGCAAGAAAACAGCCAAGCTCAGAGAGCACCAAGGACCCCACATGTTGCATTTTAGACAGACTAGATTTGTGATGGAAGAAGTTGGAAAACTCTAAGTGCAGGAGGTGGAAAGCCATCTCAACTGCTTTCTTGGCAAGTCATTATTTGGTGAAGGACTTCGGCTCCATGATTAGCAAGTTGTGTGGAAGAGCTTAATATAACTCCCACAGTATGTCATAATTAAGAGTCAGTTAACTTGTCCATTCAAATGTGAGGCAATTCCAAGCCCTATCTTATCAGTTGTCTGATGTTGAGTGGTTGAAAGCACAATTCCCATAAACTTACTCTTCCTTACAAAATACATTGAAGCCTGGCAGCCATAAAACATGTCTCCAGAACTTGGTGCAATCTTCAAGTCATGCTAAGTGCTGCCTGGCTGGACAATGGGGAAGGAATTATTGAAGTAATGAAGCCTTGCCAGCTCTTTGAAGTAAGCCAGGTCAGGAAACAGAGGCAGGATGAACTATTGGAACTCTACTTTGTTGCTCTAGGGTGTAATAACAGAATCTTGAAAGCCATACCATATTTCTCTCTCCCTCTTATAACAAAGAGAATCAAGGTGGGGCAATTTTGAGTGCCTTTCTTATCTTTCTGGGCTAGGTTTATATCAGGGGTGTCAAACTAAATTTCATTGAGGGCTGCATCAGGGTTGTTTGACCTCAGGGGTGGGGGTGGCCACTGTGGATTTGGCCAGCTCGACATCACTCTTGTCTGAGGCACCTGTAGCGCCCCGAGTGCTCTGCCAGCGAAAACGGGCTCCCAAGCTCAGTTTTTGGCTGCGACAGCCTCCTGCAACCCTATTCCAGTGAAAACAGAGCTTGGGAGGGCCACGTACAGCCCTCCCAAGCTTTGTTTTTGCTGGCAGAGGCACCGTTGGCCAGTCTTCTGCTGTTTCAAGGGCGGCCCCTGGGGCCAGATCTAAGCACTCCGCGGCCCGGATCCGGCCCCCGGGCCTTGAGTTTGACACCCCTGGTTCATGTTTTCCATTTGCCATATACTTTCCTCAATGCTATTTTGGAATTCTTCTACACTTGCCAGCCAAGTAATATTGTAAGATTAGGTAAAACTTTTAATTAATTACAGTAATCTAGTATCTTCATTGATTGTTCAATCAAACAAGATAAATGTCATCAGTATGGGTTCAGTTTCTATTTTAAAGCAAACCAGAAGAGAAATATGTTATATAAATGAAAATTAGACTTGTCAGGTAGCTAAATCACAATAGTATTGCTATTAGAAAAGTCAGTCACACATCTTTTTGATCTGTGTCTTCACTAATTTAACAATCTTCCTTATTTGTACATACTCCATTGAATTCAATCGGAGTATTTCCAAAGGCACACATGGACTTGAGCAGGAGCCGGAATATTTGATTGCAATATTAAGTGTATAGTCCAATCCTATGAAACCTATCTAGTGTGAAGCTAAGTTAAAGTAATTATGCATGAAGCCATAACCAAATTTACTTGGAAAAAGTTCCAACAAGTAACAGAGTTTCCCCCCCAAATAAAATTAGAATAGCTTAGGAAGTAAAACAGGAATGCTTTTTCTATTGTGAGATAATCTGTACCCAGAACATACTGACACACTGTAAGAAAGAAAACTGGTGTGAACTGAATGACAAGGTGCTTGATAACGAGGTAACATTTAATGATTAAGAAATCTAAGGCTAGCTGTAGAGACGACAGTACATCAACCACATTGCTTAAACAATAATATATGCTACCCAACAATATTCAGCAAATAACAAATGCATTACAGCGCAGGATGCATGCAGAGGATCTGACAGACAAAGAGACGTTTCAGAACCGCAACTCTGTGGGAATAATCAACAAGAATAATTAACAGTCCACAATTACAGATGCATAATCGCGACGCACGAACGGCCCGATCCGGAGCACTCTCTCAGACTGCAGGTTTAAAGCGTGCAAGGGGGCTGCTGGTAGCCCGCGACCATCGACTGCCAACGAAGAAAACGGAAGGGGGTTATTAACACCGAATGAGCGCAGGAGTTTATAAAGGAACCCGGTCAATCCCCAAAGAACACACGCCCAGCCAGATGCCCACTGACATCTTTCCAGCCCGGCTAAATCTCTATATTCGCCCAGTCCCGCATTACAAGCCGCATGCAAAGCTCAGAGAATGCAGACCAGTGAAGGAGGCGTGGCTTTCTCCGCTCCACCCCTTGGCGTCCTCCTGCGTGCCTGCTGCCGCGCCTCCTTCCCCCACCCCCCGCCTCCCCGAGCCGGTGTGTCTCGAGCGATCCGCTTGCGCGTTGCGTTATTTTCTGCTTTTCCCAACTCTCCCACCTTCCCTTGTTCTCTTCTCCTCCCCGCCCCTCGCGCGCCAGCCTCGCGGCGCTTCCAGCGTCGGTTTATTCCCTTCCCCCTCCCCTCTCCCTGCCATTCCTTCCCTCCCTCGACTCCCCGCTGTGGTCGGGGTGGGCCAAGCAGCGAAAACCGGAGGGTTGCAGGCAGCCGAGTCAGCCCGAGGGTTGCCAAGGCAGGGACTGGCTGGCGCCTGAGGGGAGACCCCCCTCCTTCCTCCTCCTGTCCTCGGCGCCTACGGAGAGCAACCGGGCCGGCTCATAAAAGAAGAGCGAGGAGCGGCGGGGAAGTGGGGGGGGGAACGCCCCCCCCGGACCTCGAGCAGCAACATGAGGTGAAGTAGGGGCTTCTTCGAACGGGAGAAATCACCGGGGAGGGTGGGGAAGACGTCTCTCTCCCCCCCCTACACACACAAGCATTGGGCTCGTCCTTTCAGTGTGTGTGTGGTGGTGGTGGTGGTGGTGGTGGGGAATGCTCGATGGAAACCGTGTGCGGGTAAGTTTGAAGAAGGGGCCCAGCCCCTCAAAATGAAGCGAGGGCTTGACTGGGAAACCCCGGCGAAATGGAGAAGGAGAGTCCTAATAGGGAAGCCTCGTGTACTATAACGTACCTCGGTTGAGACGAAAGATGCACGAAAGACCACCATGAGTCGGCTTGGGGCGGGGGGGGGTGTTCCCCACTCCCTCCCCCTGCTGGACACGCGTGTTCATTATTCACTCTTCCCACCCCGATGAATTTCTATTTCCCCAGTGTTGTGTTTGGGCTTCCTTTCTCTCTCGAAAGTGGGGGAAGTTTGTGAGTGGATGTTAGTCTGTGGATGAAAAAAAGGGAAGGTGCCGCTGATACTGTGTTCCCCAGGACCAGTGGGTCATTTGACATGTACAGCTTTTGTTGCATTAGCAGGGTCGTCCAAGAGGTATAGGGATGCTAGAAGAAGACGGAGGGAGGTGAGGTCATTGCATTTAAAGGAGTTAAAGGCAGCATTTTTAAAAACGGGAGGGAAGGATTGGAACCGGGGGAGGGAAAGGCCCTGGCTATTTTCCGAGATTTTATGTGCATTTAAAAGAAAAAAAAAATCGCCTTTTGAGATTGTAACCGTTGCTTCAGAATATTAGATGGGGGAATGAAAAAGTAATACCCCCCTTTTCAAATTGACGTGTGTTGCATTGCAGTAGCTCATACTGGGTTTTTCTTTGTGTGATCAATAAATAGGAAAAAGTCACTGACATAATACCCCAGCAACGGTATGTATTTGCATGTAGAATTTTTAAAGGGGCCCCATCCAAAGCGTCATTACTAGTCGGCATTCTCTTGTCTTTCTCCCCCTCCCCCTTAAACCATGCCGGGATTCCTTTCATTTTGAAACCTTTTTTTCCCTGTGTATTTTGCATTCTGTGACCACCTCTCTGGCTTTGACGCAATACTTAGAAATGGGACTTGTTAGGCTGTACATCAGCTCCAAGGAAACTATCTTCTTAATATAAACAGTTAGGTTAGGTATAATTTTTCTTTCCAAATAGTTGACATTATTTTTATAAAAGGTATGTAAATGTTGGTAAGCTTTTATAATACAATAAGATTCACATGATACAGTCTAATATGTTGGTGAGACAAAAAGAATTTGACTACATAAAATTTAAATACTTTACCTTTTAAACTTTTTCTCCCAAGGAATTAGTGCCCTTTCTCCCACTATGAGAGCTGTATAATCTTCAAAACTTCTGTTAACAAGATGCTAGGTTACTTCTCTTGATTCCTACTTTCTGCTTATAAGTCTGCGATATTCTAATTACCATTGACTGCCCTGTGTGTGCTTTGGGGTGAAGGTTTTTCCAAGTTATCTTTTTTTAGTATTATGTAAAATCAATTAACTGTATTGTACTTTTTGATAATGCAGGATATTTTTATGCTTTAACTGAAATTGAATGTATATCTTAAATGTTTGGTATCTTTAAAACATTTCAGTCAGAATATTTTTGTTTTTTTAAATACTTTGTGAGGTTATGGCTAGATACTGCAAAAAATATTTTCAGGAACTTGTATTGCTTTTGAGATTTCAAATAGGGTGGCCACTATTAATTATAGGGTGTGTCTATATAATGAGTTGAACACATGGTAAAAAGTATTAGTATGTGCTCCAGTAAATACCATGTATTTAAGTATATGTCAGCTTATTTAAACAAATTGTATTCCTTGTAAATAATGACTTTAGAAATTACCACAATATAGGCTATACCAAATTGGCTTCCTTTATTAGTCTGCTAATCCACTGCCCTATTTTCTTAAGTTTTGCTCTATTAAATGCCTCTGAAAAATAGACACTAAATTCATTGGATTTATTGTAAGTATGATTAAGAAGGTAAACACAGAGATTATCCTAATTCAGACAAAGGTCTGATATTTTATGGCTTTGGGCCAACTGCAGCATTAAATAGTGCTGCTTATTTTGGGGTGAATTATCTCATTGGATTCTCCAAGTGGTCAAATGGATTTTTAACAATATCACCTTTCCGCTATTTATTGAGAACAGATACTCTTTTGATATCTAAGATAATTAGAAATTCCATTCTGTGAAGAGAAATTGAAGAAGCTGGGTATATTTAGCTTTAGGAAAAGACAACTGGGATGTAGCTTGGTGTGTGTGTTGTGGGGGGAGATATGATAGCATTTTTTAAATAGCTTGAAACAATGTCATATAGAAGAAGACTGCAGGGCAGTTAATAATTCAAGTTATATTTTCCTAACCTATTTGCAGAGTTAAGTCATAAAGAAAAGTAGTTGGTTACCTTATATTAAATATATTCAATGTATCTGACATGAATAAACAAACAAACATATAAAGGGAAGGGAGCAATCTAGAATGCTTTGCTTTGGATTTCCTGCATTGAGGAGATTACTAAACTTGATGGGATAACTTTTATTTTGTTCCCTCCCCCCCCCATAAAATTGGAACAGTTGTTTAAAATACTGATGAATTTTAACTTGTAGAAGAACTTTTATTATATGTTTATATGAAATATGTGTTGGTAAGATTTGTCTATTCTCTCAGGAAATAATGGAATCCCCTCTTCTGCCTTCTTTTTAATATGTGTGTGTGTGTCTGTGTGTGTGTGTGTGTGTGTGTGTGTGTGTGTGTGTGTGTGTGTGTGTGTGTGTGTAATGTAGCAAGTTTGGTTTCATTCTTTTAGGACCAAGGCACCATGATAAATCAGACTATAGTACTTATAGTCAGTCTGATGTGCTATGATAGACAGCAGGCTAGTACAAAAAAAATGGAGATATTGCTCTTTTCTTCTTTGTCCCAAAGGTGCTTTTTCAGGAGGCAACTGGACTTTGTTGTTTTTCGTTGAAGACATTTCGTTTATCATCAAAGAAGCTTTTTCAGCTCTGACTGGATGATGGGGAATGGAAGGATTTATATTTCTTGCAGACAGCTGGTCATTTGCATTCTTTTAGAGAGTCATTGAGGCAGCAGTGAAATCTACTTACCTTCCCTACTGGTTTGGAAGTGCACGTGCCACCGTCGCACATACTTTTTCACCCTCTGCGCATGCGCAGAAGGCTTTGCGCATGCGCAGAGGGTGAAAAGAAGAAAATAGTGTTGGGTGGGCGGAGCCTCGCACTGCCACCGCTACTGGTTTTCTGAACCACCGGCGGCCACCGCTACCGGCACACCCGAACCGGGCCGAACTGGTAGCATTTCACCTCTGCATTGAGGCCATTCCCCACCATCCAGTCAAAGCTGAAGAAGCTTCTTGGATGAAAAGCAAAACATCTTAAAGAAAAACAAGGAAGTCCACTTGCCTCCTGAAAAAGCACCTTTGGGACAACCAGGACCTGGATGACCTGAGCTCTGAACAAAAACTGTTATAGGAAATCCTCATCTTACAACCATTTGTTTAGTAACTGTTCAAATTTACAACAGTACTGAAAAAAGTGACTTACAACCATGCAGCATTCGCATGGTCAAGTGATCAAAATTCAAACATCTGGCAACTTATGTGTATTTATGACAGTTGTAGCATCTTGGGGTCATGTGATTGTCAATGTTTGGGGGGGGGGTTATATCAGTCATTTCAATCCAGTACACTAAATTTTATTCAATTCAGTGCACTGAATTATATATGAGATGAGTAATACAGGACTTGAATTTTAGGACAGTACTTCAGGCGTCAAAGACGTCCTAAATTGGTCTGTACTTCTTTGGAGTAGTTGTACAGTAAGGTGGTACTACAATCTCACTTTTGACCATTAACACATATTTGCATAAACGGATTATATATGTAGATAATTGCTGTTAATTGTTTAAAATGACTTGTGGAAAATTATCATTGCTGCCTTTCAAAACTTTGTTTCAATCTATGTTATATTCAGCTGCTCTTGATAAGGCTTTAAAATAGGAATGGTTGTTGAAAAGAGAAAATGATTATAAATAATTTGAAATATTTATAGGTAGACCAGTTTATATGAATTGCTATTAGGGTTAGGGCTAGTGGTGTGAGTATAATTTTAAATGTAAGCTTATACTGAAATATTGGTATTAGTAATTGTTTTTGAATTCTACTTTCAATATAGCAATAGCACTTAGATTTATATGCCGCTTTATAGTGCTTTACAGCCCACTCTTTAAGTGGTTTGCAGAGTCAGCTTATTGCCCCCAACAATCTGGGTCCTCATTTTACCGACCTCGGAAGGATAGAAGGTTAAGTCAACCTTGAGCCGGTCAGAATCAAACTCCTGACAGTCAGCAGAATTAGCCTGCAATACTGCATTCTAACCACTGTGCCACCACGGCTCAGTGGTTAGAATGCAATACAGTATATAGAATACTGTATAATTTCTATATAGTTGTTAAACTTGGAATTTAAGCAACACTATAAATGTATACATTGCCACTACAGTTATTCAAAATGTAAACATTTCCACTCTTAAAAAGAAAGTATTTTACCATTACCTTAATTAGAAAAATAATGTATTGTTCTGTAACAAGTTTGTTAACTAGCATTGCTTAAATTTATTTTGTATTGAGAGCAGTAGAAGTAAGTACATATAAATGGGGAGGTGTTTAACATTGTTAAAACTGCTTGTATGTGAATCATAAATGTTTTCTCTTGGGATACAAATGGAATGCAAATGAAGGATAACACTTCTCAAATGCAATCAAATTTGAGCAAGAACTCATTATCAAGTAGTGATAGAGATAGAAAGCAGTTTTCTTCCACTATTGTATCCTTTTGATGTCATCCTGCAGTGCTTTCCTTAAGTAATAATTTGGCTTTTTAAGATCTGTTTCACTGGAGATTTGACAGAATTTCACTCAAGAATATAATTATCAAAGAAATATATTTGTATTTGTAACTTTGAGTTCACAGTTCAGATAGCTTAGTTTGTAGGGTATCCCACATCACTATTTGATCAGATTTAATAGCTTTAAATTTCTTGATGACTATAAAGTACCCAGTACTCAGTTGATGGGCTACTTGTTTGCTAATTCTTATTTTGTAAGGATTATTACATCTAGTAAGGAAAGGGTCTGTTAAACAAATATATCACTGGAATATTTATGGGCTGATGTTAACTTTGTTCTATGTTTCTTTTGATACACTTAAGGAAAGTTATTATGGCTATTGCTTACATATAATAGAAATTGTTTGCTAGAAGATCTAGAAAATATCAGATTTGCAAGGATTTTATATTTTACCAAGAATTACTATGATCAATTTGATTTATTTAATATTTAAATAAGGGATTACAGGCAGTAGCAGAAGCAAATATATAAATATTTGTAAATTAAAAAATGCCAATTTCAAGTCATACACTCAAAGTAAAAACTAAATTAAATCAACATGTCCTTTGAATAGAAGAATTTCAGTTTCTCTTGATGGTTGTATTACACAAATACTTTTAGTTTCTACTTTAAAAAAAGATTGATTATATTTATTCTAAATTCAGCAAACTGTCAAAATGCTTCCTTTGCTTCGGAAATGTATGTTTTCCAATTTTTTTTAAAAAAGTAATATTTGATATCAAAATGATCCACACTGTGTCAAATTTAACAAATTCCATGTTTTTGTATCTATGTTCATCCATTTTCTTCCAAGTGTAATATAATTTAATGGAAGATTTCTGAGTAGAAATCTGATTAAGGGTGGTAACTAACAAATACAATTTGTGGGACAAGTTATCTCATAAATTGAAACATTAAATAGTAACAGATATTAATAAATTTGCTGAGACAGATTGTTTACCTCTTTGTTTACAGTTTTGTGTTGGCAGCTTAATATATCCTTCCAGATGGTAGGGAAACCAATAATGTATTAAAGTCAAGATTTTTGTCCCTTTTCATTACTAATAATAGAGGTTTTAATAATGTGAAGCCAGTATGCTCACATGTAAGCAATGTTGAAGCAATATGAAGAAAATGTTTGGAATATGATCTCTGAGATGATTTGGTTCAAAAGTTGATTAAGTGTGTTAAATACGCCTTTTGGATATAGTTGTTCTTTGGTATATGTTCCTCTTTAATGTTTGTTCATTTATTACAAAAGGTTACGTGTCACTTGGCATTTTTTAAATCTTGATAATCGCACCTCTTTTTCAGAAGCAAAAGTACAGGTAGTCCTCAACGTATGACTACAGTTGAGTCTAAAAATTATGTTGCTCAACAAATGTTGAGACATTTCTTAAGTGAATTTCAGCCCATTTTATGACCTTTCTTGCCACAAATGTTAAGTGAATCACTGCAGTCATTAAGTTAGTAACACGGTTGTTAAATGAATCTGGCTTCCCATTGACTTTGCTTGTCAGTAGGTCACAAAAGGTGATCACATGATCCTGGGACACTGAAACTATCATAAATATGAGTTACTTGCCAAAAGTGAATTTTGATCATGTGACCATGGGATGTTGCAACAGTCTTAAGTATGACAGACGGTCATAAGACACTTTTTTCAGTGCCATTGTAACTTCAAATGGAAACAAACTCTTGTAAATTGAGACCACCTTTACAGCAATTCCGTGATCAGTATATAATAAAATATATAGATAGAAGTGGTCTTCAGCCATCTATTTTAGCAGTATTTCCAGATTATTATTTTTTTAAAAAAATATCAGTTATCTGAGATGTTTAGAGAGAGAGATCAAGAGGTTGCATATGGAATTGTGCATTATTACAGATAGACATATATTCTCTAGAAATCATCATTTTATGCTAAGTTCCTATCTAGCTATAAATCTAACCATACTTTAAGCAATATCTTTTATCAAATTGAAATTAGCTTTACTCACCCATAAAACCAATGTATAGGTTTAGTATGCAGACCTTGTTGCTAAGCAATTGCAAACCATAATTTGCTTGGTCAGATGTAATAATGTAATCTCTGAACCAGGCAGGTTCTGACAAATTAACTATGGTAAGTAAACTACCATTCTATGATGAATTTGATATAAGTAAACTTTATTTCAGTGTTGAAACTATAGAGTGATAGTATTTAGATTGTCTGGTAAACTTTTCAAGTTTGGACGAAGAATAGAGAGACATTTAGGGCATTTATGTCAGTTGGGAACAAATTGTCAAGTTCCATATTTTTATGCTTTGGTACAAGAAAGGAAGACAATAAGACAATTTTTGACTGCTGCACTAGATATTTCTGTGCAACAATGGCTAAATTTGGCTTGCTTTGTTCTACCTTTTTATAGGGAGTCATAGAGTTCCTTAACTGATCTTGTCAAAGGGATAAGCAAAATAAAGTAGAAGTCACAATTTTGGTTGGGCTCCCAGTGTAGACTTTGAAACTAAACCTAAGAGTTTGTAGACTTTGAAACTAAACCTAACTGCAAAAAAGGAATTTTAAATTCTTTATGTGATGCCTAAATTGATACACTGTAATTTACAATTGATCATCAGAAAATAATCTGAACTCATAATTTGAAGATTTTATGCATTATTTTCAATATTATATGTTGCCTATTCAAATAATATTAAATATATGAACAACTAAATGGGAAACTTGTGTTTTGTTAATAAGTGTAGTTTTATAATATAATTAGGTTTATTTTTCTATGATAGTTATGATAGGCAGGGTTGTGACTCATGTTTCTAACAGGACAGTCTTGTTTAGCAGACAATGTAAGTTTTATACTTTATTGAAGGCTGGGGTATAAATCCCTGAAATAAATATGCATTCAGATAATTGAACAAAATGTGTAAATTCAAATTGTTATTCATCTCTTTCATTAATATAATATAAATATTCAGTGCAAAAATTATATGGCTATGCAAGACAGACTATCTGGCCTGGATATGGGATGGAAACAGAGGCACTCAAATGGCACGTGGTGGGAGTGGGATTGGGGGTAGTGATCTCTTCTTGATCTCTCAACAGCCTTAGATACCATTGACCATGATATCATGTTGGGTCAATTGTGGGAGTTGGGAATGGCTGGCACAGTCTTGCACTGGTTCACCTTCCTCCAGGACTAGTCTCAATTGATGTTGATAGGGAGCAAGTGGTTCAGTCCCCAGCCCATACTTTGTGAGGTACCACAGAGTTCAGTATTTTCTCCACTCCTTTTAACATCTACCTGAAGCTGCTAAGTAAAATCATCTGTCATTATGGGATGAGGTATCAATATGCAGATTATACCTAAATGTACAGCTCTATCCTGAACTAAGCAATGCTGTGGATGTCTTCTCACGATGCTTGGAGGCTGTGGGTACCTAGATGAAGGACAACAGGCTTCAACTGTACCCTGGTAAGATGGAGTGGCTATGTATAGGAGGCTTCTCTGTATCTGGCGATTTACCATCTTAGGTCCTGGATGGGGTAGCACTGCCCCATAGGGACCTGTTGTGTAATCGGGATCTTTCTGAACTCATGACTCCTTCTCAAGGAGCAGGTGGCAGTTGTGGCTAGGAGGACCTTTGCTTGACTTCCAAGTTGTGGGCCAGTAATACACCTTCCTGGATTGAAGAGCCCTCCTTTCAGTCATTCATGCCCTGGTCATCTGGATAGACTACTACAATGTGCTGCATGTGAGCTATCCTTGAAGAGAATCCGGAAGCTGCACCAACTCGTTCCATCCAGTCAAGCAGGGGGCCCAACTTGCATATCCCATGAGTCAAGGAGTTTTGATGGGTGGAATCTATGAGGAGGGTCTTCTCTGCTGTTGCCCCTGACCTTTGGAATATTTTGTCCTCAGAGTGAGGCAAAACCCCATGCTTTTGGTTTTCTGGAAAAGTTTTAGACCTGGCTCTGCCAATTAGCATGAGGGTCTAAGAGTGTGATGCAACCCTGGGGATGGCTGGTGGCTTGAGGACACTTCTGCCTTGTTATCCTTTTTAGCCTTCTGAATTTTTAACTTTGACTTTTATTTTTAACTTGCAAACTTTAATCTTGTTTTTAACTTTATCTATGCTTTTATTCATGTGTTTGTATTATTTTATTATACTCTTGTGAATTTCCCAAAGTCACTTTAGGTGAGATGTGTGGTGAAGAAATTAAATAAATAAACTAATATTAAGATCATTTAGTTGAAAAATAATGTTTTGTATTGTAATACAAACTCATTCATGCAGAAGTACTGTTTTAGATTATTTCAGTTATATAAAATACTATTAAATAGGCATGCTTAAAATATAAGCACTTGTTTATGAAAATTCCAGTGTTCAATTAATCTGTCTAGAAAAGGGCAACATAGGAAGAGTCTATAAAGAGTTTACAATTTTTTTGGAAATAATTTTTTTTACCCCTGGTCATCCCAACAGTGTTGCATCTTTTTCTGTTTGAATGTAATTGCTTCTTCGAGTTTGTCCCATTGGAATGGTATCTTTTTCTGTTTGAGTTTATCAGTCAGGAAGATGTGTTCATTTCTCTCACTCAGTTGTTGTAAAGCCTGGTTTCTTGCTTCTTTCTGACAAAGTGCACAACATATGACTTTAATGTCTTGTATTGATTTTTTACACCATGCTCACTTTTGCATCCATTTTCCAAATTTTGTCATGTTTATTGTTTCTATCTTGTTTCCAAAATTTGTTTTTCTCTTAATTTGTTCAATTTTTGTATTCATTTTTCTTCCATATTTGCAAATCTTTCCTCTGTTCTTCTTTCACGTGTAAGCAGGTCTTTCTTAACAGATTCAGTCACTGATGCTGTCACTGAACCTGTGACACACTCCTCCAATTCTTCAAACATCCTTTGTAGAATCTCTAGTATAATCTGTTTGTTCTGTTAATGATACTCTCCTCTCTTCTTTTGCTGCTTTCACTGTGATAACCATTTCTCTCTTTTAATTTATAATCCAAAAAGAAAAAGCAACAAAAGAGAGTCTTTCTTTCTTTTTTTTTCTTCCTCCCCCTTCTCTATATCCTTAACTCTTTGGTCCCCTTCAGGACTCTATAGCACTATAGTCTTTGATTTTTTGCAATTTTCATCATCTCTTTGCTTTAAAAAGTCAACTAATTATTTATCTTGGAAATTTTAAACAGTCCTCTTTTCCTTAGTGGTATGTATTATTTACTTAATTAAAAAGTACTTTACCAATTTTCCAAAATTGACTTACTTTTATCTGTTTTAAATTTTCATAATTCAAAATCTTGGCTAGCTTTTTTTCTTTTAATTATTTTAAAATCCTTATAGTTATTTGTGTTTCACTTTAATTACACCCCAGGTTGAAAAAAAACATTCACCAGGTAGTTGCTTTGCTGCTTAGGACAGGGGTCCTCAACCCCAGGGGTGGGTTCCAACTTACCTCGCTGCCTGTTCGCTTTATCCCGTGCCACGTGGGCGCGTGCACGCCTTGCGCATGCGCAGTGCCAAAAAATCAAGGGGGAAAAGCCGAAAACAAGATGGCGACTGCATGCACAGTGCCGGAAACTAGGCTTCTACGCATGCTCAGAAGAATTTTTTTTTTAAAAAAATTAAAAACAAATTTAAAAAAAAGATGGCGGCGCCCACAGACCGGCACCGACCAAACCGGGTCGGTGACGTCATGATGACATCACCAGCATTCTGCGCCGCCCAGCTGCTCGTTCCTGGCCTGATGACGCCAAACAGTCGTGGTGTTGGTCGCCAAACCTGCGGGTCTGATCGGGTCTGGCAGCCTTCTGCAGTGACCACACACCACTCGCTGGGCTGTTCCGAGCATCGAGGGGGACATTTGCTGCCAGATGGGTGTCAGCCCTGGTGGACACCATGGCGGCCAGACATACGCTGCCCCAATGCCAACCGGAGCTGGATGGTGGTTACCGTTGGGCATGGCAGCCGGACAAAGAGGGGGTGGGGCTTGAAAGACTTGAAAAGGCGCTAGGAGGAGGACGCTCCCAGCGCTGACTTTACAAGGAACCTAATCATACCAACTCGTCGTGTTCTGAGGCTCTGGCCTGTTTGTGGGAAGTAAAAACAGAGTTTTGCCACGTTTGTGTCCTGGCTCCTTTTGTTCCTACCAGGTCCGGCCTAGACCGGCTGAGAATTAATATATTTATTCCTATTCTTTCTTTCTGCACATAAAGGAGTTCATGATAGAGCTGAAGTGGTGCAGTGGTTAAATGCAGCCATTGCAGGCTGACTGCTAGTTCAGCTGTTCAAATCTCACTAGGCTCAAGGTTGACTCAGCCTTCCATCCTTCTGAGGTCGGTAAAATGAGGACCCAGATTGTTGGGGGCAATATGCTGAACTCTGTAAACCGCTTAGAGAGTGCTGTAAAGCACTATGAAGCGGTATATAAGAAAAGTGCTATATATATATGATCATGCAGCATGGTAAATGTTGTTGCTGTGGTCACAAATGGTGATAGTTTTATTTAACTATTACAATTCATATTCTGTATTTCTGACATGGGACAGATGAAATAGCTATCAAAAATCATTAAAAAAAGTCTGTGAAAACTAACTCGAAACTAAAAAAAAAAAGCCTATCTAAAGAGAATGCCACCTCCTTGTGATTTTATTTCCACAGTGTTAACCCGATAAGATGAGTAGATTGCTCTGAAATACTGTTTGACTCAAAGTCATGCAGTGAGCTTCTATAAAAAAGTATAGATTTGAATCTGATCTGCTTCTTGTTTAAAAATAGCCTCAATTTCATGACATCTTGTGTGAAAATGGAGACTTTTAAATCAATCAACAGAAAGTTTGGGTAAAACGTGGACAATGTGACCTAATAATTACTTTTGAAAAAGAAAAAGTGCAGGTGAAGGAGAAAAATAATCAGGAAAATTATATTCTAAACAAAAGAGCTTTAAAAAAAGCCAAATTTCTTAGAAGTCCTCCTTTTTGTCCTGTTTTTGGAAAATTAGGAAAATTAATTTGAATTTTCTGATTAAATCTAAATATTTTTTTAAAACAGTAGTAATATTTAAGAGGCTCTCAAATCAAGATCGACTCCTGGTGGCTGCATGGATGTACAGTCTTCATTTAGCAACTATTTCAGTTAGTGATCTTTAACTATTTATTACCATGTTTGTAAACTAATGTTCCATAAAAGATGATAAAAAGTACCTTCAAATTGCTTACATTTCCAATATCCATTTGGCACATCTTTGCACCTCATTGATAATTTATCAGTGTTAAAAACTAGCAATACATAATCTTATGAAAGTTGTCCTTTAAATTATAATTCAATGTAAATTTTAGTAATGCTTCCCCTTTTATTTTTCTAATTTTTTCTTGGTTCTTTTGTATGACACACACACACACACACATTGTGTGTGTGTGTGTGTTTCTCTTTCACTTCATATAGCAATTTTTAGAGATTAATTTCTGTTAGAAACACAAGTTAAAATTTAAATTCCTCAAAATACAATATGATTTTCCTTTATTGCTTTATTGAATTAGTGCAATAAGATATTTTTGAATTAACATTATCATAATTTGTGTTCTTCAAACCCATCAACACACTTAGACAGGCTTGTCCACCCTAAAGATCAGACACCAAAACATGAGTAGTGTAATGTGGTGTATGCAATCCAGTGCAGTGAGGAGTATTGAGAGGTCTACATTGGAGAACCCAAGCAGCCTTACACAAGATGATGGCCCAGTACAGCAGAGGCAACACCACAGGACCAGAATCACCAGTATACCTTTGGTGTTTTTTTTTAAGTCACTCTTTGAAGGACAATAATGGTTACATTTTGAACAGGGAAGATAGATGGTTTGAGAGAGGAGTGGAGAAATCCATTTATGTGAAAGTTCTTATCCTTCCCTTAATAAAGGTGGAATCCTCAGACACAACCTGTCTCCATTTTTTATGTTGCTCTTTAATCATTCCCCAGGAAGATTAAGAGATTTCACAGGTTCACCAGGGACGCCACACTTAACATCACCTTTAGGGTAAAGGAGTTATATCCCAAAGACTGTCTGCCTGCTCACCTAACAAGCCTATCCAGATTAGGTGAGAAATGAAACCTCCCTGGGGGACATATATGGGGTGGTCCTAACCAATTTGCTCAGACTGAAGAAGCTACTTGGATAAGCAGTGAAACATTTTGAATCAACAAAAGAAAAAGTCTAGTTGCTATGGCTCAACTTCCGGACAACTAACCTGGATGGTTGAAAATTTTCATTGACATAATTTTGAATGAAACACACGATCCTCCCATCTAAACAAAGAAGTATAGTTTAGACCAGGGGTCCTCAAACTTTTTAAACAGGGGACCAGTTCATGGTCCCTCAGACTGTTGGGGGGCCGGACCGGCTGGGTGGGTGTGGCTAGGTGGTCATGTGACTGGGTGGGCTTGGCTAGGTCATGTGACTAGGTGGGCTTGGCCAATTTAACTCCATTAAACAATGCACACAAATTAAACTTAAATTTGTTTTGTTTCTGGTGGTGTTTTATTTGCTTTTGTTTGCATGTTGCTCTTTTGGTTGACTTTTCTTTTTACTAGATTATTTTTTCAGTTGTTTAGGAGTCTAGTGGTCCATTTCAGGAAACTCAGTTTTGCAGCAATTCTTCTCAGCCCCAAGGAGCTTGAGAAATCTCCCTCCCTCCCTCCCTCTATCTTCTGGAGGTGGAGCAGGTAAAAATGGCCAGTTTTTGCCCTTTTTTTGCCTCCTCGGGAGTCTCTGCTCCCTGTTTTTCACCTCCCCCGCCTCCAGAATGTGTCTGCAGGCCAAAATTGTTGGCCTTACCTTTCAGTTCCAGCCCACGGGGCTCGCGAAGGTAAGTCCTGCGCTCTGCCGAAGGGTGGGTGGGGTGATGTGGGCGGGCAGCCTCGTGGTCCTGTGCGGGCCGGATTAATGGATTCAGTGGTCTGCATGTGGCCCGCGGGCCGCAGTTTGAGGACCCATGGTTTAGACCTTTATGTTCATACGGTAGTAGAATACGTTAATAGGGCTTGGGAAAGCTGAAAATGAAACACGGCCGTTACAAGAGAAACATCTTTGCCCTGGAGGGAGGGAAGCATGAAAAAAAAGATTCAGACCAACTTCACCTTAATTATTCTAGATATAAGTTGAGCAGGAGAGTTACTTTATTTAAGATTCTGTTAAATAGCCATAAATACCTTTTTAAAGATCCAAATGGTTCTTATATTCTAATTTTGCCAGCCTCACAAGATTTGATAAATGCTTAAATTTAATGATATCGCAATAGGATTAATTCTTGAATCCAAAACATCCATCAAGTAAGAAAGAAATCAGAAAATATAATTTAAAACAGGGAAGGAAACCCACCACAGGAACTACTGTAAGTCTACTTTATTGATGCATATATTACTTCTAGAATATTGAAAGCCTGACCATTTACCTTTCTCTCCTTATGCCGAAGACAATCAAGACCAACCTTGAATTTCTTCTTCACTCCCTCTTTTAGGGCTGAGCTTATGTTTTTGTAATGGCTAGTCTGTATGTTTTTTCAAGACTCTCCTCAATATTCTCCTACAGCAACTGTCAAACAGACTTCAAATCAAATCCTTGTATATAAGCTTTCATCTCTCTTCAATTTTGATTATAAATGTGCTTAAGATTACATATGTCTTTAATATTTCAACATCATAACAAGCCTTGAAAGGTAATATAAGAATAGTGAAAACTTCTAACCATTTAGCAAAATTGGTTATTTCTAAAACAGAATTTTAGAAATATTTAAAAACAAACAATACCTAATTTTAATTTATGGCTGGCTTGTAAGTATATATTGTAGAAGACATTAAACAGTAATTGCTAACCTTGTTTCAGAAAGAAATGCTTGCCATTATAGTTCAGTATTTTGATTACCTAATAAATTCTAAAGTTCTTTCCAGGAGCCTTCCCCAGTGTGAAGTTTTCCAGAGGGGTTGAATTTAATCATCTTCAATCACCTCTCAGATATCTTAGTTACATGAGCAAGATCTGCTTAACAGCCCAGATAACAACTTCTAAAATAATGAAATTATTATTCTTTAGGTCAGCATGACAATGTTTGAATTTTAATTCAATTCATTTGTATAATGCATAGCATTAAAATCTTGGCTGTTAAAGGGAAGGAAAAACATTGGTTCAGTTCACATTAAATGGAATGTATTGCTTGCTCTCCTTGGCTGCTATCATATACAATTTGAATGCAGTATCTGTCTTTTGTTGCTATATCCAAATTTGATAGTTGGTGCACATTATTAACCATATCTTCACTGCTTAATATATTTAGAAATTACTATTGAAATGGAGTTTCAGTTATGGTTTAGGGTGCAGGCTAAAATTATTGAGAACACATTTTTGATAGCTAGATTATAGTTTGGCAGTGACATCAGCATTCAGGCATTGTTATAAAACAATATGCTTGGCTGGTGGTGTTTAAAAATTTAGTTTATTTATTTTGGTTATAAGAATATTGATAGTGTACTGTATTTCTTTCACATATACAGATAATATGTACCTGAGGAGCTAAATAAAATTGTACAACAGAAAAGAAACGGGCCGTGCCATTTTGGGATATGACATTTCAAGAATTGATTTAAAACATGTTCTTTGTGTATGTTACTATTTTTTTCTTATCACAGACTGGAAAGAAAATGGAAAATATTTCGAAAAAATCTGAGAAAAAGTTTTGACCATAGTAGCTTTAAGTAATAATGAAATTTGCTTAGCTTAAAAAGTTTTTTTCTTAAAGTAATTTTAAATATTCTAAAACAATTTAAAATAAAATTTCAATATTACAAAATCTAAACATTACAATATTACAGAATCTATAATTTTATGCTACCACTGATACTTGCATAATTATTTTGTATTTCATTCTGAAATACGCCTTAGATCTTGAAATGCTAGTAGTATAGGAAAGGCTATACTTAAAGAAAAGAGTTGGCAGACTTCAAGGCTTCACAGAACTACTTTTTCCCCCTTAAATCATGACATATATTTTAAGTCAAGGTTGGGCAAATTGTTGTCCTCCAGATGTTTTGAGTGCAATTCCCATAAATCTTATTGTTGTGACTATTGGTAAGAAATTAAAAAATTATCAGGCTTCCGGTTGCAACTGTGGTGAGAACAGCTGGAAAATAGCGGGCTCTGCAGAGTCCCATGAAAATCCAACTGGTAACCGCTGCCAGGAGACCCCTCGGGGTCATAGCCGCCCTGTAGAGATGGTGAAGGAAGGAGAGGCGCTTCACTGACCACGAGGAATCCGCAAATTCCTTGCTAAGTCGGAAGCAAGCTCTCCCCAAATGGCAGCAGGCATGGCCACCATTGCTGACAGTCATGAAGCCGGGACAGTCGGGAACCAAGATTGTGCAGGAGCAGTGTATGGACAGAACATTGAACTTGGGTGAGATATTTACCAACTTTTATTTCGATGACCTGCGATAACAAAAAGAATATGAAAAGAAAACTCCTAAGCATAAAATAGCGGCAAATTGACACATGGAGGAAAAAAAACTCTGGAAACAAAAAGGTGGAAAAGGCCCTAGAGAAGCTATAAAAATACAGACAGCGTGGAAAAAAGCTTAAATAATTTGGAAGCGACTTTAGGGAGAAATTATTTGTTTATTTGAGTCTTGGAAACCCCTTGGATTTATCCCACAATCAGCTGTTTTTGACAGATTGCTTATGTTGGATTGGGTCATAAGAGAGCCATCTACTGGAGAAAAAGAAGTACTACAACACTATAGCTGCAGTATATTCAATGAAAGCTAATCTAATATACACAAAGTCTAATACACAGAGCAGAAGTAACAACATCTGGTGAATGGCCTGACCTTGACTTTGTTGTTAGAAGACAACTGGAAAAATTCAAGAACATTCAATAGAGGGTTTTTCCCCCTTTTGAAGAATTACAAAAGGAACTAATTTGCAAATAACTAAATTTTATTAAAATTGACTATTGGATTATGGATTGGAAAGACTGGAAGAATTTAGTGGATCAATCTGGACTAATTTGGATTTGGACTATTAATGTTAATTAATAGAATATTCTAAGAGGCAAAAGAAGAAAAGGTCAGAAGAAAAGAGGGAAGGAAATAAGACTTTAAAAACTTGGACAACTGGAAGATACATAACTGGGGAACTATAAGGCTGTAAATTATTATGAAATAAAATGTAGGGTTTTGGAGGTATAATTATGGGACTGATGTAATTTGACTAAATAGAAGCTTCATAAATATTGAGATAGTGGAATAATAGAAATATACTTTTTATAAGCTGTATCAAATAATTATAAAATGGATCTAGACATGTATGAAGAAATATTGTGCATGTTAAAAAGTCTGCATGAATCCTTAAGAAATGACAAAGAGACAAAGGGAGTGTTTAAAGATACAGAAATGAACCTAGAAGCTATTCAACAATTGGGGGGGAAAGAGGAACACGATACTCAAGAAATAAATGAGAAACTAGAAAAAGCAGGGGAAGGGGAGAATACAAACGAGAAGCAAGAAGTTAGGAATAAAGAGTAGAAAAGATCAATAAGTAGAAGACGAATATATAATATCACAATTTATAATGGTACAGAGAAAAGAGAAAAACCCCTTTAAAAAACAAAAACAAAAGGAAGTTTTGTGGATGGGTGTTCAAAAAATGCAGCAGAAAGAGACAAAAGGCATCCAGAAGGAAAAGTTTAGTAGACACACAAAAACTAAAAAGAGATACAAGATCCCAAGAGAGAGAGATAAAAGACTGACCAAAAAATCAATATAAGATGGAATTTTAGAAAGACTAAGAGATGATGGATAACGAGAAAATATATTAATAAAATGGGAAAACACCACAACCCCAATAAGTTTAGGTTAGTAGATGGTAATTTAAGACTAGACAATTTAACTGAAGTACCAATATTAACAGCGTGTTAAAAGATATTATGAATTTAAAATATTAAGGATTAGAAACTGGGGGGACCTGAAGATATACTCCCATGATGGATTGAATATTGTTAAAAATTGGTGTTATTAGTAATCCTATATATTTGGAATATTGATGTTATGGTGGAATAATGAGTGATTTTAAAAAATATTGAATGATAACATTTATTAAGGGATAAATAAATACAGGGGGCGAAGAAATGTTATTTATGCTTAAATGAATTAAAGGGAAAATGTAAAAGGAATATGTAATGAGACTAGTACTGTTTGAAGTTGGAAGATTGGAATTTCACATACTATTTGTATTATTATTGTTAACATTGTGTAAAAAGGACCTGACCCAATCAATGCACAAATATGTATGTTTATATTGGAAAAATAAAAAAACTTAATAATAATAAAAAAAGAAATTAAAAAATTATCCAGAACATTTGGAGGTCACAAGTCTGCTAATGCTGCACTAAAATCTAAGGATCAGATGCTACATGGAATCCTGGTGCAGTGGTTTTGTTCAGTCACTGAACAGAATCAGTTATGCTTAGCTCTAACAAGGTCTTGTGCTGTTGGACTGAGATATAAATATGGTCTAGTTTGCTCTCCTCTCTTAAAGAATCTGTGTGCTCAGACCAAAGATGGAGTCAGTTTAGATATAGTCACTATTTCCAAAAATGACTAATTGGCTCATATTTGTTTCTTCTCAGCAGTCTAAAAGAGCAATCTTAAGTGCAGCATGCCTTTGTAATGACATCAGTTCTTGTTTGAGTGTGGTGAGCATTGGAACTATTTTCAGATTTACAACAAATGATCTAAATATATGTATGTGTATAAATAAAAATATGTGCTGTTTATAAGAGAAAAAATCCATGTGTTGTATAGTAGTAAGATGATAAATAATTTTGAAAAATTGTTTATTTGAAATTGGGTACAGCAGAATTTATGAAAGGCAGATAAAATAAGTAATATTGTATAGATTTCTTCTTCCTAGCGTTATTCCTACGCTATGGCAAGATCCACGTCGGCAAAACTGTCTCCATTTGGATCAATTCAGGGCATCTTCAGGGGCAACACCCTTATATTTCATGTCCTCCTTGATGCGATCCATCCACCTTTTATTGGGTCGGCCATGTGGTTGCTGGCCTTCACGATCCAGACGCATGGCTGTCCATTGTACACAGTCGTCTTTAACTGTGTACAATGTGTCTATACCATCTAAATCTTCCTTCCTGCATTTTTCCTACAATTGGCATGACTCCCAATCGACGTCAGATGACACAGGCACAGGGATCTGGAAAGCTATCGCCATTGCGGCATATGAGGGATCAGAAATACTTGAATTGCTCTACTTATCCAACAATGCTGATGGTTCCATAGGTTTGGGGGCTACATTCCATCTACTCGGTTTTCTTGATGTTCAGTTGAAGTCCAAATTCGCTGAGCTGTTCATTCCATTCCTGTGTTTGTTCTTGGAGGTCTTCACATTGCTTATTCACCACGTCATTGACATAGAGAAGTGATGGATGGGGCAATGGGTGGTCAAGTGTCACAGTGTCCATGCAAAGGATGAATAGTAGGAGCAAAAGCACACATCCTTGTTGTACTCCAATGTTGATGCTGAAGGGAGACAATATTCCCACTGCACATCAGACCATGCTAGTGACACCAATAGTTGAATCCACTGGATGTAGGCTTCCGGGACATTGTGAGATCATAGGGCGTGCCAAATGAGTTTGTGTGGGATGTGGTCAAAGGCATTTTCCAGGTCAAGGAATGCCATGTGGATGGGCTTGGTCTTCTCATGGTACTTCTCTAAAAGCAACCGAGCAGCATGAATGGCGTCCATTGTTCCACTCCCTTTCACAAAGCCATATTGATTTGGAGTGATAAAGAAAATCTTGCGGAGTCTGGTATTCAGATATTTTCATGGTGTGACACAGGAGCCTAAATAATTCAAGCATTCAGACATGTCACCCTTGCTCTTCCAAATTGGCACTGTAATACTGGTTGTCCAGGCTGCTGGGGCTGCACCCTCCTTGATGATTTGATTAAAGAGTGCAGCAAGAATCTTGACAACTTGGCGGCTGAGGATTTTCCACACTTTGACTGGGATGTCACTGGGGCTGGTTGTGTTCCCATTTTTCATCATCTTCGTTGATGGTAATTAGTGGCACAGGTCCAGAGACTGGATCAGCACTTTGGATGGTCAAATTCCTGATTGCTAATTTTGGAGAAGTAATTGCTCCATCTCTGGTGGATGGCAGGTGGATCTCGAAGGAGTCGGTGGTCCTCATCCTTTATGTGCTTAACTTGTCCTGAGTGGTTTGACAATGTGCATTGGCCAAGCGGTTGTTATTGTATAGATTTAATAACATGTTAGCTAATAATAAGTTACTGAGGAACTCGGCCTCAATATTTTTACTTTTATTGTTTTTATGATTGAAAAAAGTTGCCAATATAGGGAAAACACATTGTTGCTCATGTATTAATTTGTTTCCTGATTTGATGTGAATATTTCAAATGCAAATTTCTTCAAATTTTCTTTCAGTAACCATTTGAAATTACAACAGCAGTGAACGGGGGTGGGGGAGTTACCATGGGTCCTTTTAGTTGCAGCCATTGCAATGTCTCTGTGGTCATATAATCATGATTCAGCTGCTTGGCAGCAGGCTTGTAATTACAATGTTGCAACATTTTGTGGGATACTGTATCTGCACAGTATTCATGAAAACAATGGCAACTGGAACTGTTGCAACTGCTACCTTAAATCAGCATCGTTACATGATGTGGGCTTTATGATTGTCACTTAGTGATAGAGTTGCTGACCCCAATTACCATCATTAAGCTAGGACTAAGTGTATATAGTTGTGTGATTTTTGATATGTTGAATATTTGTGTATACGTGTACTATATATATATATATATATATATATATATATATATATATATATATATATATATATATATATATATATATATATATATATATATATATATATATATATATATATATAATGTACAGTTCTATTATACAATGCTCATTGTAGTCATTTATAATTTTAAACTCTCAACTACCATCATGGTAGTAAAGGATGAGGATGGCAATGTTCAAAGACTTCCTATGATTTTGCTAACAATAGTTTTGGGGAAACAAATAGTTTTGGGGGAAAACATTGTCGAATCCCATACTTGAATTAAAAAGCTCCTAGGACAGTCGCTCATGCTGTGGTTACCTTGCATTTGGACTGTTGCAATGCACTCTATGTGGCACTGTTCTTGAATTCTGCTCAGAAGCTGCAGCTAGTCCAGAATGCAGTGGCATGGGCAGTTATGGCTGTCTTCCATAGTTTCTATCTCTACCATACAATTGGGTAAAGTTCATTTCTTTCAGACCCCATCAATTAAATGGTATAAGCTGATGGGACTCCATAAATGGGCCTCTGTTGCTGTATAAGCCCTCTAGAATGATATTCTCCCAGTTTTATGTGGCTCTTAGTTGGACCCTATTTAAACAAGTCTTTAAAATCTGACACTCAGGCCTTGGGCTAGGGTGGACCCTTTGTTTAAAGTTTTATAAAGTACTTTGGCTCTGTTGAGCTTGAGGGAAGAAATAAATTAAGTCTTTAGATGTTAAAGAGTGGATTCCAGACATTTATTCTCTATCTTTGAAATGTTCTTAAATAGCATTTTGTTTTTATGTGGTCTACATTTAGTAATGTGTTAAAAGAGCTGAGCTTGCTATATATTGAGCAGCTGCCATCTAATAAATTGCCAACATTGCTAGTAGTAATTTATAATACATATATATCATTGTGAGATGCCCAGAGTCAGTTCGAGTTGGGGGGTGTGAGTGCCTAAATTGAATGTAATTAATATTTTTAGCTGGGACTTGTTATATGGGTCTTTTCTCTCTTCCTTTTTCTTTTTTCAGTTCATTATTTTTATTATATTATTGTTGTATTGCCTAGCCATTGTTTCTTAATTTAACCTATACAATTTTTAAAAAATCAAAATTCATTCATTGTTTTGGATGAATGGAAATGATAGAATGAGTCACTCTCTCTAACAATTTTGCAAACTATTCTCTGTGATCTTGGATAGAGAATGTAGGATTCAAGTACACTGAGGAAGATATGAATTGAGCTGGAGGCCAGGAATCTTTTGAAAGAATTTAAATGGACAGTTCTAAATGTGGAAAAGATAAAGATAGTGAAGCACAAGAATGTGTGTAGAAAAGAGTGGAATGTGAAAAGAAAACTGGAAATGGAAAAGAAGAAACAATGCGGAACAGAAATTGAAACAGAAGGAAGAAAGGTAGATGTCTGGCATGCAGCAGAGAAATTGTGAGATGTGAGATGAGAGAGATATAGACAAAAGAATGGAGTTTTTTTGTATGAGATTGATATAGAAAGTAAACAGTGAGAAAGCATAAATGGGACGAGTGTGCTAAAGAAATCCGTTGAAATTGGTGCATCACTGCCTGCAGAGCAACGAAGGGATGGTGTTGGGAAAAAATAAAAGAAAGTTGCTAACATTAGTGAAGAGGAGGTTCAGACTCATGGGTGAGGCTGTATGGGAACTGCTGCTGCTACCACTGCTGGCAATTTATACAGCAGCTGTTAAATACTGAAGTTCTTCAAAAACATTTGTTAGGAGACCATAGAACCTGGCATGTGTGACTGTCAGCAAGCAGCTGCTTCGCTCCCTCAGAAGACACATCCAGCAAAGTGTTAGTGGGGGAATTAAGTAGAGGGCTCCCTGTTTTCCAGAACTGAGGCAAGAACTGAGCAGTGAATTAGAAGGGGCATTTGAGTACAGTGGTATCTCACAAAGGTCCAAGCTCCGGACCGATACCAGTAGGAAAAACGCCACACGCTTGAATGCAAACTGGGCTTACTCAGCCAGACTCTGGCACGCAATGAGGTCATTCAGCAGCAAAACAGCAGTAAGCAAAGTCTGGGTTAAGCAAGTCTGTTTGATGCGAAATCAGCGCTGGGAGCGTCCGCCTCCCAGCGCCGTTAAATAGGCGTGCCTTTCCTCGCCTTGATGGCTGTCATGCGCAGCAGCTCCAGCCCAGCTGGTTGTCGGCAGAACAGCTGCTCAGTGCATTCCTCACTTGGCCACGCCTCAGTGCCTCACAGCTGAGCTTTACTGTTTCCGCCGTGAGGCTGCCGAGCCGCTCGTCCTTGCCATGCCTGCCGCGCTACAGCTGGGTTCCTGTGTCACTGCTGCAGCTGTCTCGACACCCCCGTCACCGGTCCGTTCCTGACACACACCCTTCACCCATGCTCCTTCCTGCCCCGCTGTGGCAAGCCCCGGGCCGCACGGCTTGACAGTATCTGCCTGAGGAAGTAATTTGTTTGTTGGAAAGAAAAAGTACAGAATTGAAGGTAGTGAGCTAATTGGACTGGAGAAGTTGATAGTGGATTCGATAAAAGTATTTACTGCAGTTTCATATTGTTATGTGTTTCATATGTATTTGCTGATAATGGATGCTTTGGAGAAATTTGTAATGGTTTAGATGCCTGCTGGGTGACTTTGGCACAGTCACTCTCTCAGCCCAGGCCACCTCACAGGGTTTTTGTGAGGAAAATAGGAGGAAGGTGTGTTGGATATGTTTGCTGCCTTGAGTTATTTGTAAAAATAATAAAGGCGGGATACAAATAAATAAAATAAAAATAATCCTGTTTAACTGAGTGGAGCTTCCTTCCTGAGCAGAAAAATGCATGATTATGTTCTAACTAAAATTTCACATTTCCAAAGTAGAAATCCATATCTCAATTTCATAAATTTTAAAGAGCAGGTAGGTAGAAAGCTGGCTATAGTTGTTTTTATAAGATGTATGTAAATGACTGGGTTTCATTGCCCTTTAAGGATGGCATGACCTAACTCTTTTTTAAAGGCTTTCTACATTGGACATTTTTATTGATCTAGAAGTCAAAACTGTTAGAACCAAAAAAAGCTAAGCAAATAACAGGTGGGAAACTATGTGTCAAATACCATAAGCTAGTTTGTCTCATTCTCAACAGATGTTCTTGAAGTTTCTTTGAGGCTGAACTAAGTAGACATTGTTTCTAATGTTTCTGGTTCATATTTTATTACGCTTCAAAGTCATAGTAGTAAGCTTTCCTTATAGAAGAATAGAACTTGAATGGGTACTTTATATTACAAATACAGAGAGATGTGATATAATGGATGGATGGATGGATGGATAGATGATAGGTAGGTAGGTAGGTAGGTAGGTAGGTAGATAGATACCGTGTTTCCCCGAAAATAAGACAGGGGCTTATATTTTTTGACCCCCCCCCCAAAATGCCCCTGGCCTTATTTTTTGGGGGGTGGCTTATTATTTTCAGGGTGCAGGCAGGCAGGGCCGCAAGACGCACCACTTACTGAAGTTTGGCAGTTCCGTGGTCTCTCGGCTAGTCTGTTTAGGGAAAAAACCTTGCATAGTGCTGAAACTCTTCTCGCGAGGCAAGCAATTAGCAAGTTTTCGAAGCAAGAAGAGTTTCTGTACTATGCAAAGTTTTTTTTCCTAAACAGACTAGCCAAGAGACCCCGGAGCTGCAAAACTCCAGTAAGTGGTGCGTCTCGCAGTGGGGCAGAGTTTGGGGAGGGGGGACCCCCTCAAAAGCCGAGGCGCCCCTGTGCGCAACGAGCACGAGTGGGGTTGGTGGAAGAGCAGCACTGCGCTTTTACGCAGGGGCATCCCCGGCTCTGGCTTTCCCACCCAGCCCCCTCGGATCCCCTTTCCTCCCAGGGTGGGGGCACAAGGCCCGGCTGTTCTCACCTGCGGGGGGCTCCTCCGCCCCTTCTCCCACGCCCAGCAGAGCCCAGAGCAGGATCCAACCGGGCAGAAGAATCATGATGGCCAAAAAAGCCCCAGCAGCTTCTCCCCCGGAAAAGAGGCAGGGAGGGGCCACCTGCAGCCCTCCCCGCATATGGAGATCCCGGGACTGCTCCGCAAGCCCAGCTAGGCGCCGCACAAGCCTTGCCAAGCATGCACGCGCGTGGCTGAGGCTGCTGCTAATGCTGCTTTTCCGGGCTTTGCTCCCGGGGAACGGATGGGGCGCAGCTGATCCGTCCTCTCGGCCAGCCCTGCGCTCTGCCCGGCTGGTTTCTGCAGCTCCCCTGCAGATTTCGAGGAGGATGGAAGAAGGGGTTTTGGCAGGTTGGAGGTTGCCATGGGAGGATGGAGGGTCTTCCTCCGTGGAGCCCCGGCGGGCTGGATGTCTGCGAGCGTCGCCTGACGAGGTGGGTAGAAGGAAGAGATTGAACCGGAGGAGGAGAAAGACAAAGAGGAGAAGCCGATTTGGAAGCCGAAGAGCCGAAGTTTTGGGGAAAGAAAGAAGGACTTCTGCTGCTTTCCTTCCATGCAGCCAAAAGCAGAAGCAGCAGAAGTCATTCTTTCTTTCCCCAAAACTTCGGCTGTTGTGGGAGAGGATTCTGATCGCTCTTCACCCGGCGGCTCTGCCTGTCCCGATTCTCCCCCTTGCCCTGCGCGCGAGAGAGAACAATTGAGAGGCGGCTACCCGCACACCCCGCGGGACTGGCTGGGCTGCCTCCGGCAGTGTTTTGAAATGCGTTTCTGCCTGCCAAGAACAGGAGCCAAGCATCGGTCCCTTCATCGCAGGCAAAACGCATCCCTTCAAAATGCTGCCAAAGGAGTTTAGGGGTTTCAGGGTGGGGCGGGGCGTGAGTGAGCAAGGCGGCGGTGACAGGGACGCCCCGCCCCATCCCCTGCCCGAAACCCCCAAACTCCTTCGGCAGTGTTTTGAAGGGATGCGTTTTGCCTGCAATGAAGGGACCGATGCTTGGCTCCTGTTCTTCGCAGGCAGAAGCGCGTTTTAAAACGCGGCCGAAGGTAGCCCAGAGCAGGTGAGCCAGTAGGCAGTGAGCCTCTGCCTACGTCAGTTTGAAATACCCAGATGAGCGCAGGGCTTGAGAAGCATACATCCCTGTCGCCGTCCCTTTCGGCTCCGCCTCTTGCCGCCGCCTCCCTCACTTGCTGGACTGGCTCGCCTGCTCTGGGCTTCCTTCGGCAGCGTTTTAAAAAGCGCTTCTGCCTGCGGGGAGGCAGGGATCGATGCTCGCCCCCTCTTCCTCACGGGCAGAAGCGTGTTTTAAATTGCTGGAGGCAGAGCCCAGGGGAGCCGAGCTAGTCCGCCGCAAAAAGAGCGGTTCCCGGCATGTCCCCCCCCGTTTCCCCGGAAGTATATATATATATAAATTTAATTCAACTAAACTAAACTAAACTAAAGTAGTTGGGGGGGCTTATTTTGGGGGGTGGTTTATTTCAACGCATGTCCCAAAAAGCCCTGTGGGGCTTATTTTTGGGACATCTTATTTTCGGGGAAACACGGTAGATAGATAGAGACCTATACTACTAAATCTCTTGAGTCTGTTTGTAACCTTTAATTGGGCTAAATGGCGCATCGTAGGGCAACAGTTTTTGAACCAAGGTACCTCAAACTTACAGAATGTCGGGACCCATTACTCCTGTGGGAATGAAATTTGGGAAAGTTGTGGCCGCTTCAATGCTGCCATAATCAGCTGGGGTCATTTCCAGCACTCCCTGATAACTTCCCACAAGCAAAATGTTTGATTTTTGAAAGCTGTCAAGGAGTATCAACAATGGGGAAGCAGCAGGAAAGGTTACAAATTGCTTGGATAGGTTTCCCCAACCCACGCAACCACCTTAGCCCTTCTGTGCTTGCAGTGCATTGGCCACTCATAAACCGCCGTGCACTCTTCTTGATCTGTGTCACCACCCCTGCATGCCCTCCCCCACCCCTGTAGCTCCTCATGCACACCTGCGTACTCTTTCCAACCTGCAGTGCATCCCAGTGCACTTTCTGCATTGGGGAGGATATGCGGAGGTGTGCAAAAGGCACCATGGGGTGGGGGGTGCAGGGGTGCTCAAGTGTTAAGTAAGGAGATATGTCTAAAATGATGAGTCGGGGGTCAAGGGTTTTCTAATATACCATAAAAGTATCCTAATGCTTTACCAAATGATAGATTTCTTGAAATAAAATATCTGACTATAGAAAAAGTTCGAGTATGATGTTCAGAAAAAATGAGTTTACATAGGTTTTAGGGATAGTTCCTGAAAAAATATAATTGCAGCCTTTGATTTTAGATGTAAATCATGATACATCTATTTGAATTTCTTATTTTGTTTAAATGACATCATCTTGGCCCGTCTGCTCAAGCATTTTATTTATTTTATTTATTTATTTTGTGACATTTATATGCCGCCTCACAGTGCAAGCACTCTCTAAGCGGTTTACACCATTAAGCAATGTATATTTATATTGCCCCCAACAATCTGGGTCCTCATTTTACCTACCTCGGAAGGATGGAAGGCTGAGTCAACCTTGAGCCGGTGAGATTTGAACCGCTGACCTGCGGATCACCGTCAGCTAAAGTGGCCTGCAGTACTGCCTCTAACCACTGCGCCACCTCGGCTCATTTTACAGGTCTAGCTGATGCGGGGTTGTCCACTAATCCTATAGTGCAGTGATGGTTAACCTTTTCGGCACCGAGTGCCGAAACTGGAGCTTGTGTGTGTGCACGCCCGTGCGCTGGAACCCGTAAGAGAGTAGCTGGCCGGTGCGCATGCGCGCAGCAGCCAGCTGCTCTTTGGGTTCCATTGCGTGCATGTGCACCAGACAGCTGATCCGGCGCGCCTGTGCACTGGCTAGCTGCTCTTTTCCGTGTTCCGGCGCGCACATGTGTGCCGGCATGCACACACAAGAACCTGGAAGAGAGCAGCTGGCCGATGTGCATGTGCGCTGCATGCCATAGGTTCACCATCACGGCTATTGTGTTTCAAAGTTGTGGCTTCATTTGTCCCATATTGGCATGTATGGAAATGTATTGAATTGATTAAGCAGGTACTGTATGTGTGCTGTTTGTATTGTATTCAGCCTTATCTGTTCTTCAGTCGCTAAACGTGTCTCATATTTTGGACCAAAGAAGTTGATGGCCAAAGTTGAAGCTGATGTGATATGTCCACATTAATACAGAAGAAAAAAGGAAATAGGACACATTTCTCTGTCCCCAACATTTGCTGAAAAATAAAGGAAAAATAAATATCAACTAAGGCAGTGGAGAAGGAAAAAAATAAGGATTTGACTAAAGAAACCACCATACTGGCTAACTTTTAGATAGTGGTTTGTTTTCTTACCAGTCTTTTTTATAACTAAAGCTATACTTTTTTAAATGCTAGTAATTATTATGGGGCTTATAATTATTTTCTATTAATGCTATGAACCTTATTACTAGTTATTCCTATGTGGGTTAGGTACCGTATTTTTCGGAGTATAAGACGCACCTAGATTTTAGAGAGGAAAACAAGGAAAAAAGTATTCTGAACAAAATGGTGTAGTAATATATTATTTAATAAAATACTAGTGTAGCAGAATACATTTTACAACCATGTATACTTTTTACAAACTTCAAACTTGACAGCTTTAAGACTAGTGGACTTCAACTCCCAGAATTCCTCCTCCAGTCATGCTAGCTCAGGAATGGGAGTTGAAGTCCACAAATCTTAAACTTGCGAAGTTTGAAGACACTTGCACCCCTAACCCTTAACCCAGGGGTCTTCAAACTTGACAGCTTTAAGACTAGTGGACTTCAACTCCCAGAATTCCTCCTCCAGTCATGCTAGATGGGGTAATTAGAAGGCAAAAACACTCCAGTTTTTGCAAAAAAACGGCCCGTTTTTCACTCAATTTTTTTTTTTTGCAAAAACAGGGCATGCATAGGGTTTGGGAAGCCTGCAGAGCACTCCTAAGGGGTGGGGGAAGGCAAAAACGCCCCAATTTTTGCAAAAAACGGCCCATTTTTTGCTCATTTTTTTAAAAAAACGGCATGCAGAGGGTTTGGGAAGCCTGCAGAGCACTCCTAGGGGGTGGGGGAAGGCAAAAACGCCCCCATTTTTTCAAAAAACGGCCCATTTTTTGCTCATTTTTAAAAAAAAACGGCATGCAGAGGGTTTGGGAAGCCTGCAGAGCACTCCTAGGGGGTGGGGGAAGGCAAAAACGCCCCCATTTTTGCAAAAAACGGCCCGTTTTTCGCAAAAATGGGATGCAGGGGCGGGGTTTCGGGAGGCCAAAAATTGCTGTATTCGGTGTATAAGACGCACCGACATTTCCACCTTCTTTTGGGGGGCAAAAAGGTACGTCTTATACTCCGAAAAATACGGTAATGGTCAAATAAGATTAACATGAAGAATAGATATTCAGGAACAAATAGTTTATTCAAAAGTTTCTTCTCTAAGAAAAATATAATATAATTCTCAAAATAAAGAATGATTTATTAATATCATTTGACCCAAAATTTAACCAAGTATGATATAAGTTCTTTCAATCAAATAAAAGAAATTTTAGAATTGAGTTTAATGAGCTGAACTGAATGCTACAATAAAGTCTTTGTCATAGGATGCTATTTTAATGAAAAATATTTCAGAATTGTGCTTATACTCTTTTCTACCCATTTATTTTTCTTTTCCTTAATAGTGAGCAGAGCATCTGCCAAGCACGAGCTGCTGTAATGGTCTATGATGATGCCAATAAGAAATGGGTACCTGCTGGTGGATCTACTGGATTTAGCAGAGTTCATATATATCATCATACAGGCAACAATACATTCAGAGTAGTTGGCAGGAAGATTCAGGATCATCAGGTGAGTTATTTAATAATCTTTTTTACAAATAAATATTATCTTTTTAGTTGATTAAAACCAGTGCAAGCATAAAACTGATGAAAGGGAAGTTTACTATATTATTCAGACATACTTTAAGGTTTTCTAAATATTATTAACTACAAAACTAATTAAAGTTTGTTATATTGGTCTTTCTCTGAAAGCAGATAATATTAACTGAAGTAAGTGTTAGTGGCTGAGTGTTGGAAAAATAAGAATATAGGGAATATTGTAGGCTTGTTGAGACCAGTATTCACCAACTGATTTATCCAAGATATTTTTTGTCTCTATCTTCTACTTAGAAATATTCCTTTTGATAAAAAATCAAATGGTTTTGTTTAAAGACTTTTTCATCATCCCATTAATGAAATAGTTTTGATAACTTGTTTATGCTCCCAGGATTATTTCATTACTGTAGAACTTACTGAAAATATTCCTGCCTCTACAAGTAAGACAGTATGTGCTTCCAGAATTGAAATAGCAATAGCACTTAGACTTAGATTTGAACAGCCAAACTGTTCACCTCGGCTCTAATGCTACTGGGGTACAATTTTAGTTTTGTATTTATTTCAAGGGGAATCAGAGACACTGAAAACTAATATTATAATAGTTTATATAATTATATTTGCTATGTTAGATTAATAATTGAGAACCATCTATTTTTAATAATGACACATTTGCTATCAAGCCTCCTAACTACCGTATTTTTCGGAGTATAAGACGCTCCGGACTATAAGACGCACCTACCTTTTTTGGGGAGGAAAACAAACAAAAAAATCTGCCTCTGCCTCCCAGCAATTTGCCTCCTTGCAGCAAACAGCCAGTTTCAGCTTCAGCACAGCCTGATTAGCACAAGCAGCTGATTAGCGCGGAGGCAGCAATAGGCAATGGCAATCCCTGCAGCCTGAAACAGCTGATGGTCAGGAGGCCATCCAACCCACAGTCAGCTGCTTGTGTTAATCAGGCTGTGCTGAAGCTGAAACTGAAACAGGCTGTTTGCTGTTTGCTGCAAGGAGGCAAATTGCTGGGAGGCAGAGGCCAAAGGGTGGGGGCCGGTGGGTGGGCGGGGCTACATTCAGTGTATAAGATGCACCCAAATTTTCACCCTCTTTTAGAGGGAGGGGAAGTGCGTCTTATACTCCGAAAAATACGGTATGTGTTTCGGAACAGTATCTTTGTGATTTATATGCTTGTGATTACTGTAGAGCAGAGCTGTCAAACTTGATTTCATTGAGGACTGTATCAGGGTTGTGTTTGACCTCGGGGTGGGGGGATGGGGGGGGTGGCCAGGGGGCGTGGCCAGCTCAACATAATTCATGTTGGGGACACCTGTGGTGCCCTGAGCTCTCTGCCAGCGAAGATGGGCTCCTGAGCTCCATTGTTGCTGGCAGAGGCACTGCGGGCCAGTCCTTCACTGTTTCCAGGGCAGCCCCGCGGGCCAGATATAAGCACCATGCAGGCCTTGAGTTTGACATCCCTGCTGTAGAGGGTCTGAACAAGGGCCTGAAGGCTTGTACATGTCACATACAGTTAATTGCTCTGGGCTCTGTACAATAGGACAAGGAAGGGAGTTCCATTTGGGGACACTCCTCTGATCACTGTTTTCTCAGGTATACCAGTTTCCCCCATTGCACACCACTTCACCTCATAGATCTGGCATTCTGACCATAGAATACATGTACTCCAGTGCTGGGTTCCTACCAGTGCGGTCCACTCTATAGCACCGGTAGCGGCCCGCTGGTGACGTCACAGTACCGGTGCGGTCGGTTGCAGGTGCCTGGGTGCTGCCACTTTTTTTAAAAAAATGTAATTTTTTTTTTAAATTTTCTTCTGCGCATGCCCAGAAGCCGAGTTTCCGGCACTGCCTTTCTATCCCACAGTGAGTCCAAGCAGGGGAGGATGGCTGAGGGAGCGCATGAGACGCTGAAAGAACGGGCGGCAGGAGCTATCTCCATTCCCCTCCCTTCAGCAGTCCGAGAAGCCACGAACGTGCGGTGATGATCCCAGGCATTTTCGCACGTTTGAGGCTTCTCGAGCTGCTGAGGGGAGGGGGAACGTGCGGCAGGACCTATCTCAGTTCCTCTCCCTTCAGCTGTCCGAGAAGCCACGCCTACCCGGTCACATGGCTGGCAAGCCACACCCACAAAATAAGCCACGCCCACAGAGTGGTAGTTAAAAAATTAGGAACCCGCCCCTGATGTACTCATCCCAGGAATTGTCTCTACTCATAATTATGTATATACTGTCTATGTACCCAATACAGAAGAGTCGCAGGCTCCAGCTTAAAGCTTCAGATGATGTTTCTGATCTTGATATTCCCTCATGTTATCAGCTCATGGACAGCCTGGATTTTTTTTCCAAATTAAAAAAATGTGGGCTGTTGGCTTCTGCTGTTTATTTTGCAGAGTTGTCATGCTGACTTCTGGGCTAACCCCACCCCAAATCACCCTGTCATTTCTATGGCATCTCCAAAGTTACACCAGACTTTTCCCCCCTTCTTTTCTAGTACTTTAAAATACAGGAATGAACCTGCCATTACCATCCTACTTCACATTTTAAGATAGTATTAACTATATCCTTTCCTTCTTGCAGAATGTCATATCCATAGACTTGCAGGATAATACATTAATATACCTGATGGTATCTATCATTGGTCTTTTGCTATTTTATAGTAGCAATAGCAATAGCACTTAGACTTATATACCGCTTCATAGTGCTTTTAAGCCCCCTCTAAGCGGTTTACAGAGTCAGCATATTGCCCACAACAATCTGGGTGCTCATTTTACCCACCTCGGAAGGATGGAAGGCTGAGTCAACCTTGAGCCGGTGAGATTTGAACTGCTGAACTGCAGCTAGCAGTCAGCTGAAGTAGCTTGCAGTGCTGTACTCTAACCACTGCGCCACCTCGGCTCCTAATGGATCCATTTATCTTTTGTTTTACTATTTGTCATTTCTGTCTATTCCTCTGCTTCCTTGATATCGTTTTATTCCCTTATCTAGATCAGCAGTCCCCAACCTTTTGGGCACCAGGGACTGGTTCCGTTGAGACAGGTTTTTCCATGGAGTGGAGGAGGCATGGTTTTGTATGCTGCCAGCATCCCACAGATGGGGCTTCACTTGTTTGTGTGGCCCGGTTTCTGGCATGCTGTGGCCCAGCTCCAGTCCATGGACTGAGGGTTGGGAACCCCTGATCTAGATGACTGGCTCTTAACTGTCTATTCTCATGCTGATCTATCTGCTACTTAGCTTAAGTTTTTCTCTTTGTGTAGCATATTGGCCTCCATATTAATTATGAGAACTCTTCCATTATTCTCTTCCAGCTTATCTAGTTCATTGGCACAATATACCACTAGAGGACATGTTGCTGTTACTGTTGCTGCAATTCCATTTACTTCAAGCATTTCTATATAACATCTCCTTAAAAAGAATAAACACTGCATTGTACGTCAGTTGCTATCTACTGTACAGTATATGGTAGCGTCATTTGGTCATTTTGCTTGTGTTTAAATATGGCACCTCTGTTCTTCCTTGGGTACAGATGTAATATATCTACTCCTTTAGGTTTTACTCTGGTTCAAAGAATCCAGTTGATGGCTGGTTTCAGTCTTATTTATTTATTTGTTTGTTTCTATTTCAACATTTCTGAACCACCCATCTCCCTCAAAGAGGGAACCTGGGTAGTGTACAATAAAACAACAAAATATAAACAGTCTATAAAAATTAAAAAGTTAAAGTTAAAATTTTAGAACTATTTCTTTTTTAAAAAATTATAATTCCTTAAGGAGGCAAGAATAATTAAATCCTGCTAAAAATTATCTGGCAAAGGGAGGGCTGTCATGGCACCAACCAACCCCATGACTCTGTGTTCCTTTGGGGTCCCCACACAAGGCCACATAGCCATGTTTTAACTCCCTTTTGGAAGGCCACCTCTGAGGAGCCGAGGTGGCGCAGCGGTTAGAGGCAGTACTGCAGGTCACTTTAGCTGACTGTGATCCGCAGGTCAGCGGTTCAAATCTCACCGGCTCAAGGTTGACTCAGCCTTCCATCCTTCCGAGGTAGGTAAAATGAGGACCCAGATTGTTGGGGGCAATGTAAAAATACATTGGTTACTGGTGTAAACCGCTTAGAGAGTGCTTGCACTGTGAGGCAGTATATAAATCTCACTAAATAAATAAATAAATAAATATTCCATTGAGTGGGTGCAGAGGCAGAGAAAGGCTCTCTTTCTAGACTCCATCAATCAGAGTTGTTTAATTGAAGGAGTCTGCCACATGCTTTCTCCAACTGACCAAATGGGGCAGGCTAATGTGAGGGGCAAAGCTGGTTCCAGACGTAGTCTGGCCCCATACCACGTAGGGCTTTATAAATCTTAACCAATATCTCGAATTGGACTTGGAAGTCTTGTTAGAAATGTTTTTTTCATGTCTGTCAAGCTTTTCCCTGGAAGCTGGATTCAAAACAATTCTGCCTAAACTATTAATGAGATGGACGGTTCTATTTTTTTTATTGAAATTCAGTTGTCATTTTGTTTTGGCAGTGGCTGCATCTGATATCCGTATGAGAATTAACTCTCATGATGCCTCCCTTTCCAAGATTTATAGTCAATGCTGATATATCTTGGTTTATCAAAGTAGTTGAGCCATCTGTGTCCAAAACAGTCCAGGACCAAAACATTTCAACACACAAAATACTTGAGTTCAATGTAGCTTGGAAGGTGTTCTTAAACATCCAAAACTGACTTCATGCGAGGTTGAGGTTATATCAGATAATCTCATGGTAATGTGGTACATAAACAAGGTGGTACAATATCCACCCCTACTTTGCAGCATATGTTTACAGATTTAGTATTGGTACATCTGTCATTTCATCTTCATCCTGGAAAACCATATGCGTAGAAGCAGCAACAATCTCGCCAACCAGCTCAGACAAATCAGAATGGCTATTTACAAATAGAAACTACATCCATAAGCAATGGCTTTCATTAAGTGCCACTGAGGAAAACTCAAGTCTGTTTTTTTGCATAATAGGAGACAGGCAATGTCTAACCTTTTGCAGCTAGGTTGATTCCAAGTTTCTTGCTAATGCTTTCCTTTTGGGATGTTCATTATATATTCCTGCCCATTCTCCAGTCTTCATTAATATCAACAGATTTAACTGATTGCATATAATTGCACTGTTGTATGTTGTAGATGACTTCTGTTTTTTCTAATGGGGCTGCCTAGGATGTTTTGAAGGGCTTTAGTTGGTTTGTGTGCTATGCTGATTCCATGTGGTTGTAGTAGTCTGTTGGTATTCTTGATGTATGGCCGTGTAATTCTTTTTAGGGTTTGGGTTGTGCTTTATTGGGTTGAGTCTACAACATACAATATAAGGACTACAACAACCACTATGTAGGACAAACAGGCAGAAGACTGGCAGGAGGCATCCACAAATACCAACTAACAGTCAGAAGACATGATAAAAAAATTTAATTTCACAACATATAGGCAGATTTAACCATAGTTTAAATTGGGAAAATAGGACCATCCTAGACCAAGTCAAGTCCAAAAATGCCAGAGAATTTCTAGAAGCCTGGCACTCTGACAAATCAGCCATTAATAGACGCATAGGCATTAGCAACATCTACAAACTATGCAAAAGAGACTATCACCCAGCCCAAAAAGTGAACAAAAAGACCCAAGTTACCTCTCTACGAGGAATCAGCACCCAGATCAGCAATAGGGTAACTCCAAGGTAACATCAGACCAACAATCAAGTAAACAATACCCCAATCAAGAAACTGACAAAGAAGCCAACAGCAAACAGCCCAATCAAAGACTCTCTAAGAACACCCCCACCAACACTGACAGGCAAGCCACTAGAATTTAAACTGACAGCAAACAGCACTCTTTACTAGCACTGATGATCTTACCTAGTTTGGGTAATGAAACGTCTGCAAGAAAACAAGCAAGCATCAAGGACCCCTCATGTCAAGCCTGAGCTACAAATATTATCCTTTATTATTATGCCTTTTTGACCTTGTGAATGAATAAAGGGGAAAAAATTGGAATAATTCACAATAAATATCATACATGCTGTCATGTACTATAGATCGAGTTTGTTTTTCCTCCTCTCAATAGGCATATATTAAGCAGGAAAGTGAGAATGGAAGCTTTTTAAAGGATCCAGTTGTATATCTGTTACAATTGTATCCTGTTGTCTGGAGGCTAGCCAGGCGAGCAATTGGGCCTATACAGATCTCTTTAGGTGCAAATTGTATCTCTTTAAGCCCTGAAGCATCTTGGAATCTAAAACTCATAGTAATATATTTAGCTCAAAAAAAGAAAAAAAAACCTGATTATCAATATAATGCTTTACTCAAGTATAAAGATATTACAATAGCAATAACTCAGTTGTACCAAGGCTTTATAAAGAGTGAAACATTACCTGATATAGAATCTTATCAAGTCTTATTCACAAAAGTAGATTTTTTTAATAGTATGATAATAACATTAATTGGAAGTTACATTGAGAAAACTTTCCCTACAAATTTTTGAACAATAATCTTTTTTTAAAAAAACAACTTCTTACACAAAAATGTGGAGGAGTTTGAGCCAATTGGTCTTGAAGAAGTGGACAGGGTCCTCGTGGCTGTGAGTTCTACCTGTATTCTGGTCTTATATCTCCCCTGGTTGGTCAGTGTCTCCTGGAAGGTGATATGCATTGGATCCAAGTGGTGGTTAATGCAGACATGCCACTTTGCCACTTGCTTTGAAGGAAATAGTGATGTGGACGTGCCACCTGCTTTGAAGGAAGTGATGATGTGCCCCCCTTCTCAAGAGGGTAGACCCAAGTTTTAGACCTCTCGCAACCGATTTCCTTACAGCAAAAGTGAAAATGATTTAAAACTCTGAATTAAACTATATATAGAATAGAATAGAAGAATAGAATAGAATAGAATAGAATAGAATAGAATAGAATAGAATAGAATAGAATAGAATTCTTTATTGGCCAAGTGTTATTGGACACACAAGGCATTTGTCTTTGGTGGATATGCTCTCAGTGTACATAAAAGAAAAGATACATTTGTCAAGAATCATGAGGTACAACACTTAATGATTGTCATAGGGTACAAATAAGCAATCCGGAAACAATCAATATTAATATAAATCGTAAGGATACAAGAAACAAGTTACAGTCATACAGTCATAAGTGGGAGGAGATGGGGTGATAGGAACGATGAGAAGACTAATAGTAATAGTAATGCAGCCTTGGTGAATAATTTGACAGTGGTGAGGGAATTATTTGTTTAGCAGAGTGATGGGGTTCGGGGAAAAACTGTTCTTGTGTCTAGTTGTCTTGGTGTGCAGTGCTCTATAACGTTTTGAGGGTAGGAGTTGAAACAATTTATGTCCAGGATGAAAAAAAAGTTTACGTTAAAATCCAGCAAGGGGTTGTAGGATAAGTCAGCATTCAACTAGTCAATTAACAGTTAAAGATATAAAGAAAAAAGTAAAGAAAACTTTAAAATGTGTAGTTAGAACCAAAATTTGCTTAAAGATAAATACCTGAAAGGAAAAGACGGAAGACCCAACCCTCCTATTGCTGCTATTGAAAACTGATTGTCAAGATCTCTTTTCCCAGCAAGTACACAATCATTTTAGATCAGGGGTGTCAAACTCAAGGCCCGGGGGCTGGATCCGGCCCACGGGGTGCTTAGATCTGGCACATGGGGCCACCCTGGAAACAGTGAAGGACTGGCCCGCAGTGCCTCTGCCAGCGAAAACGGAGCTCAGGTGGTGTTTTCGCTGGCAGAGGGTTGCAGGAGGCCATCACACCGAAAACGGAGCTTGGGAGCACATTTTCGCTGGCAGAGCACTCGGGCCACGACAGGCGCCCCCGACACGAGTGATGTCAAGCTGGCCAGACCCACCCTGGCCACACCCACCCTGGCCTTCCAAGGTCAAACACAACCCTGATGCAGCCCTCAATGAAATCGAGTTTGACACCCCTGTCTTAGAACATTCCTAGCTGCTCCCGTTTGTGCACCATATAGCTTTGGCTGTATAAGTAGCTGTTTGTTGGCAGGAGACAAAAAATCGCCCTGCTGCTGAGCACACCATCTTGGGGGAATCCTCGTTTGTGATGTATTTCTTAATTGCTACTTTCTTCAGTGTTAATAGTTGACAACTTTTATCTTTATTGTCAATTTGAAGTCTGCACTTTCATTCTACAGCTTGCAGATAGTTTGCATTTTCAACTATCAGAGTAGTGTAATCAACATAGATTATTAATGTTTCTACTTGCAGTTTTAAAACCACACTCATCCAATCCAACCTTTCTCAATATTTATTTAGGATGTAGCTTGAATAAATAAGGGGACAGTACACTGCTTTGTTTCATACATTTGCTGACCTGGACCCATGTTGACTGTTGCTTCCTGACTTGTCTGTCAGGTCTTGCATTATGGGATTTCCATTTTTCCTAGGGACATTGCACAACTTGACATGGTTAACCAAATCAGAGATATTTCTATAATATGTGTAGCATATATTGACTTATTTTTTATATTCTTTACAACAAACAACAACAAACATGCCAAAATACTTTGGGACTTTCGAATTCAGACTGACAAGGTTTTGGAACATAATACACCGGACCTCACGATTGTGGAAAAGAAAAAAGTGTGGATCATTGATGTCGCCATACCAGGTGACAGCCGAATTGATGAAAAACAACAAGAAAAACTTAACCGATATCAGGATCTTAAAATCGAATTACAATGACTCTGGCATAAACCAGTACAGGTGGTCCCAGTGGTAATCAGCACACTGGGTGCTGTGCCAAAAGACCTTAGCCGGCATTTGAAAACAATAAACATTGACAAAATCACGATCTGTCAGTTGCAAAAGGCCACCGTACTTGGATCTGCGCACATCATATGGAAATGCATCACACAGTCCTAGACGCTTGGGAAGTGTTTGACTTGTGATATAGTGATACGAAATCCAGCATATAAATCTCGTTTGCTGTGTATTACTGTTTTTTGTGTTAATAATAATAATAATAATAATAATAATAATAATAATAATAATAATAATAATAATAATAATAATAATAATAATAATAATAATAATAATAATCAGGACTTAAGTTAAATGGTGGAAACACTATCAAGGCCATGAATACCTGGGCAAAACCAGTCATAAGATACACGGCTGGTATAATTAACTAGACACAAGCTGATTTGGACATTTTGGACCGAAAAACCAGAAAACTAATGACAATGCACTATAGTTTACATCCACATGGTGACACTGATAGACTTTACGTGCCCCGAAAATCAGGTGGCAGAGGACTACTACAAGTAAAGCAAACAGTTGAAGAAGAAAAAGTACTGGCGGATTACTTAAAAGAAAGTCAAGAACATCTATTAATTGAGATAAAGAACAGAAATCTACTGGAGGCCCAACAGACGAAACAAGAATACAGAAAAAATGTGATAAAATCAAGAATGGAGAGTTGGCAAAATAAAGCATTACATGGACAATTTCGGGAAAAAATAAAAGACAAAGTAGACAGTGAAAAAACTTGGCTATGGCTAACAACTGGTACTTTAAAGAAAGAAACAATCACTGATCCTGGCTGCACAAGAACAGGCAATTTGCACAAATGCCATAAAGGCCAAAATTGATAAATCCTCAAAAGATGCTAAATGCAGATTGTGCAAGGAAGCTGATGAAATTGTAGACCATGTGCTCAGCTGCTGCAAGAAAATCGCGCAGACTGGTTACAAATTACGGCAAGACTCTGTTGCACAAATGATCCATTGGAATTTATGCAAAAACTATAACATCCATACTGCTACAAACTGGTGGGAACACAAGCCTGAAAAAGTTGCTGAAAATCAGATGGTCAAGATCTTGTGGGATTTTCGTATACAAACGGACAAGGTACTGGCGCATAATACACCAGACATCACGCTGGTCGAGAAAAACAAGGTGACTATCATCGACATCGCAATACCAGGTCAATGAAAAGGAACACGAAAAATTTGCAAAATACCAGGACTTAAAAATCGAAATTCAACGGTTATGGCACAGACCAGCAGTGGTAATTCCAGTGGTGATTGGAACACTGGGTGCTGTCCCAAAAGCCCTGGAATTACATTTAAAACAGCTCAAAATTGACAAAATCACCATCAGTCAAATGCAGAAAGCCGCACTGCTAGGTTCCGCACATATACTTCGAAAATACATTACGACGTCCTAGGCCCCTGGGTGGGGCTCGACTAGTAATTAATGCCAAATCCAGCAAAACAACTGGCCGCTGTGATTGTGAATAATAATAATAATAATAATAATAATAATAATAATAATAATAATAATAATAATAATAATAATAATAATAATAATAATAATAATAATAATAATAGTAATAGTAGTAATAGTAATAGTAATAGTAATAGTAATAGTAATAGTAATAATAATTGTAATAATTTGTGGCTGACTAATCCAATTGATCTGTGTAATGGGCACAGCTAACATTTCTTTTACCTAAACTCCATCTGAATGCCTTACCCATTTCTTCAAGAGATGACAGTTCTGAAGTTGTGCAGGTCATGTATGCTTCCGGTATGCCAGAAGACACTTTTAGACAATGTTTTTATTATTATCTTTATACGTGTGTAAAGTTGTTTAATGTTGCATCTCTATGTGACACAATCATAAAGAAAAACAATTAGATTGTTTATAATTTTTAGTGCTGTCCATTTATTGATACAACCTGTCAATCTCCAAATAATCTTTTTTTCTGACATGTTGAAGGGAAATGGATGTGGGAAATGAAAGCTGTACTTATGAGCAGGCAGATCCAGAGCATACATGTACAGATAATATCATGAAAAATCACATTTAACACATACACAGCTTACTTTTGACATAAAAGTAAGCTGTTACGTACAAGCATTTTTATACATTACTTTGGAATGTAACTCAGCTTTTTGTATGCTAAAGTATGCTTTTATATGTTATTAGTCTTGCATGCTTCTAGAAATCAGATATAAATGGCATGGGACCATCAATTCTGGTAATTCCACCAGGAATAAACCCCCAAAAAATATATGCTTAGGATCCTTTCAGCATCTTATGCAGATCCAGACTTTTTCTATTATCTTCAGCATATGGACTTTGTCTTTTATGATTTATCTCATCCTGTTTGTAATTATAGTTAAATATTCATGTTTAGCAATTATTTGGAAGATTGTATACTAAGTATCATTGTGTTATTTTAGAGTTTTCACCTATAAAACTAAATCCATTTAATTGTTTTGGAACAAGAAGGTAAAATTGTGTGCATCATAATAAACCTAATTAGGGCATAACTTTCCATTGTTTTTTAGGTGGTAATCAATTGTGCCATTCCAAAAGGATTAAAATACAATCAAGCAACACAGACGTTCCATCAGTGGCGGGATGCTAGACAAGTATATGGTCTCAACTTTGGCAGCAAAGAAGATGCCAATGTCTTTGCAAGTGCCATGATGCATGCCTTAGAAGTGTTAAATTCACAAGACTCCGGTAAGGTTACTATTTCTATATCATTTCTATATTAATTTCTGTTTGTGTTTCCCATATCTGTATTATAAACTGTTTAACTTTCTGATGGTGATGTAAACAGTTTGTGATTTATACCTGAACCTGAAAGTATATATTTTCAAAATGAGATGTTCCCTGTACTCTATGTACCATGTTCTATATGCAATTCCATAAGGAAAATAATAAACCCAACAATTTCACCATTATTACTTTCTCATTTTTACGCTTTCCTTATTGGATACAATTATAGTTAGAAAAATGTAATTACGTATGCAGATATGGCCCACCTAGACTCCACAAATATTAAAGATTGATTTGATTTGATGTCATAAAGAACATTAAAAATGTACATTAGTTCTGCTTCAGAAACCAGTAAATAGAATAATTCTTTCTGGGTAGCTTTATTTCTTTTCTGCAGCCCATCAAAAACTTTGATGTACTACTTATCAGCAAATTCAGGTTGATTTAATCAGTATTCATGAGAACCAGTTTCTATTTCTTGAAGCTCTAGCACATTCTTATCTAAGAGGAAGAAACTATGTCTCAAAAGACATATTAAGAGCATCTACATAAATTTTTAATTGCTTCAAATCATGAGAAAGCAGTTTTAAAATTACAAGCACATCCAAAGTAGATGGATTCTCTGGGGTCCTTTGAAGTTCCTTGGAGACTGGGACTTTTAACTTAGATACAGATTCAGCTTGCTTTAGTTGCAGCTACAGCTTCTTATTGTTTTCTTTCTTCAGAAAGTCAGTGAAGCAGGAGTAGAGTTTTTTTCTGTTGGGATGATTTTGGATCATTATCTCCTTCTTAAAGAACTGTGAACTAAGAAGAAGATGCTAACAATATTACACATTAACCAAACACTTTGAAATTAACAGAAAACTTCAAAATTGGGAGGGGACTGAGATAATAGATCAGGCAGTCACCATAGTGAATCACTATAATTTCTAGCATCTTATATCACTGATTGCAGCAGCTACAGCTGCTGATGGTTTGAAGTTCAGTAATGTTGGGGGGGGGGGTGTCTCAAATTGCCCTAACTTACATGTCGACTGAAGTCCATGTGAACTGGCGCATGGGGCAGCCTTCAATTTTAAAATCATCAAAATCCTACAAGTCTAGTGGATGAGGTAAGGAGATGTTTCCATTGTTTGGAGAAAAATAGATGGTTTTATTCAACATTCCAAATTTTTAAATTTGTAAGTTTATTACTGTCTTGTGAAACAAAGAACACCTTGTTGAAAAATATTTGGCCCTTGAAAGGTTTCATGGTGTTTAAAAAAAGGCTGCTTATGTGGTAGAAATCATTGTTTAAAATAGCATTGAAATGTTTTTTCCCCTTTCATGGCTGGCTGTTAAACTATAGAAACTCTGCATTAATGATACATTGACCAATGTTCTGAATTCAGTAAAATCCTTTAGGATCAGGCTAGTTATTGCAGTGAAGGTATCTAAACTATTTTTTATGCTATTAGCTCTAGGAAATTCTGAATAACTAGCATCTCTGGAGGCAATTTTTGTTTACTTTCCATCTTGACTATGGCATGGTCGAGACATGCATTGTGATTTGTTTATTTTAAATCAGTTACATGAAATATGTTATTCCATTTTCCGTATCATCAAATTAGATTCTTAAACAATGGTCAACAAATTTGACCATTTGATGTATATAACTTAAAATGCAAATCTGTGTGTGTCTGTAAGATTGCCTTACTGTGGTATTTTTCCTTGAATGAAACTTAGAGCATGGACTTCATCCTTTAATAAAGGGGAGAGGTGCATGCTTTTATTCGGTTTTGTGATACTAATAAAAGCAGTGTATCCTTACCTGCATTTAGAAATTGTTACTGATTCTTCTGGCAATCATACCTCCTTCTCCCCTCTATCAGCATTTTATTTAGGTGAATACTTGACTTCAAACTTTGCTTGCCCAATTATATAAGACAGTTTTATAGTGATACTAAATTTGATGAGCTGAATATGGTTTGATTTAAAATTATCAGAAATAACACATTAGTAGAAGGTCAAAAGTTGATGGAACTTTTTTTCTCAAAAAATGGATCATCTTTATTGTAATAAAATATAAAATATAACTTCATTTTCCTTAGGTCCAACGTTGCCTCGACAAAATGCACAAATTCCCCCACAAGTGCAAAATGGCCCAGCACAAGAAGATTTGGAAAGCCAGAGAAGGTTAGTTCAGTTTTTAAAAGGATACAGCTATTATAATAATTATGGTGATAGTTAAATGTTTTTAATTGAAATTTAACAATTTTTGTTGTTCTCCAGAAACTTTGTCATGGCCTTCTCTGATTGGACATGTAATGGTCATTTATGAAAAAAGTAAATAATTTAATAATAAAGCAAAAGTTTCTGAAAACATCTCTCCTCTTCACAAGTATTTTTAGATAAAAATTGTATGAAATTCTGTGTGAAATTCAGTGAATCTGCAGTGGTGTTACATCCCCAGTGTGACAATGGTAATGATCCTTTGTCTTCCGCCAAATCTTGAAGTTCCATCTGGAAGAGAGGTGACAGATAATTTCCTCAATGTCTTTTCTTTGCAATATGTCCAAATAATTTGTTGCAGCTTTCTTTTAAAAGCAGCAGCAGGATATTCACAATAGTTGCCTTTCTCTCTAATGATCAATACAATAATGAGGACATCACTTCATTCTGAGCTGGTAATATATCAAGCTGTTATCCATCTTAAAGTAATAGACATTTTGAATCACTGGAAGTAAAGAACGACAAAGGAGAAGTGCAACTACAGTCTTGAGAGAAATGTTGATACCACAGTTAAAGTGTATATACCATATTTTTTGGACTATAAGACACACCGGAGTATAAGACGCACCAAGATTTCGAAGAGGTAAACAAGAAAAAAGAATTTTTTGCCCTCCCCAGCCCCCAGGAGCACTTTGCAAAACGTTTTGCAAAAACGGTGCCCAGAGGCTTTGGGAGACCTGCAGAGTGCTCCTGGGGGTTGGGGAGGGCAAAAACACGACGCATGGGGGGGGTTGGGAGGCAAACAACGGGCCTGTTTTTGGCAAAAACGGGACATGCGGGGTGGGGTTTCGGGAGGTCAAAAATTTCTGTATTCTCCATAGAGGTGGATATAGCATCCATGAATGGATTAACTCTGTCTACTCTCTGATTGGATGGAGTCTGTCAAAGTTGTTTAGGTCCCGCCCTTGTTGCTATCCTAGGCAACTTTATGACTCAGTCACTCAGCGAGGACAGGCGTGCCTTCAATTGCTCCTTTGTGACTGTTTTATAATTCCTGGATGCTATATTCATCTGCTTTTTCCAGCTAAATGTGAGTTGTTTCTGCCAGCAGACTCCTGACCATCATTGTAGTCACTGGCCAGCCTATTCAGCTTAGCTTCGGCTCAAGCTGCGTGAGCCTGGCAGGCTCGGCTCTTCAGCCTGACAGGAAAACTTTTCAAAGTGCGGCTTGCCTTGGAGCGATCGTGCTTGGCTCTTATCAACATCGCTTAGGCCAAGCACAGAAGATCTCTATGCCAGTCCCATCAGCAACAGCAGATAACTTTACTTAAAACCGCTAATTACTGCTGATCCGCTTTCCCGCGTTGCCAAACGGCCATTGCGGCCACCATTTTGTACTCGCTCCTGAAGCAGCCGAGTTTTTTTCTTAAATTTGTCACTTTCTTGTCGGAGTGCCTGCCTCCAAGGGCTAACTCTCAGGGACACTGTAATCATTCTGGATTGCCCCGCTTGGCTTGCGGATTGAAAGTTCCACCATTTGAGCTGCAAATGGTCTGGGAGTTCCCCCCGCTTTTTACAGGGATAGTCCCCTATTGACCGAGAGGGAGTATGGCGGTTTCGCGCCTCTCCTACCAAGCCTCCACGAGGGTTCTATTCACCCCTCGACCCCAGCTCATAATTGGGGCTGGACACACTAAGGGAGCTTCGAGCTCCGAGTATCTTGGAGGCTTATAGCCACGGCCCCACAAGGGCACGGTAGTTGGGCACGCTCAGGAAGCTTTGCGCTCCGAGTGCCTTGGTGGCTTGTAGCCACTCTCCCACAAGGGCACGGCATTTAGGCACACCTGAGGAGTTCAAGGGCACGGCAGAGGCTCCATCTGACCAGTTCTCAGGGTCATTGCTGGCAGAGCCGGTGCTCCAGCTTCGAGCCTACATTCCTCAGTCACAGCAGCTCCACCTCAGCCTTTGCTTTTCATTGAGGCTAGTGCTAATGTGTGCCCATGGCATCCAAAGTCTCTAAGTTCTCCAGGTCTGCTTCCAGCTCTGCAGACAAGAGTGGCAGGAAAGAAGGAGGATCCAGAAGGACCTCCCCCCATTCTTCTCAAGAAGCCACGGCATCTTGAGGGTCCAAGGCGTCCAATAGAGATGAATCTTGCCGCCATAAGACTCTGAGTAAACTCTGTGATAAGGCGGCCACCAGACCAAGCAGGCTTACACTTCGGAATCCGGTGCTGTTCCGAATGGCCCTCAGGTGGCTCTTCACACCAGGGTTCCTGACGTCTCTGTCTCTTCACTGGACAATATTGTACCCAATTCAGATGCTGATCTATGGGGACAAGCCTTTAACCATGCAGTCCCTGAGGACTCTTTTCCAGCTCCTTCAACAAGACCCAGGAGCACACCAGAGGCCACCTTCACACCTATGGCTGCTGGCCTGCGATCAAGTAATGTCAATCCTGCCTTTCCAGACTCTATGTGGGCCATAATAACTGAAGCGATTCGACAAGGCATCTCCGCCGGTCTACAACAGGCCCGACCGACCGTCGCGACGGCCCAAGGACACCTGCTTCCTCCAATCCATAATGGAGCTCTTCTCCAGGAGGATTCTGGCAAGTCGCTTAGACAAGGGTCACCTACTTCCTCAAGGGAAGACTTGTCGAAAATCTCAGAGGTGGAGGGACCTCCGGACCTTGACTTGTCCAATGACGATAGCATCGCTATCGTCATTGGATAACCTCTATTTATCTATCTATCTATCTATCTATCTATCTATCTATCTATCTATCTATCTATCTATCTATCTATCTATCTATCTATCTATCTATTTGCTTTTATGTGCCGCCCAACTCCCATGGGACTCAGGGCGGCGTACAACATAGTTCAAAACAATCTATAAAAACGATACCAATAATTAAAAAACATTACAAAATTTAAAACATTTAAAAATTTAAAAACAGACCAACATTCAAACATGGGGGATAGATTTTAATTCACCCTTAATTTACAGGACTCTTTCATATTTCCCTCTTTAAGTCCTTGCTACACAGGCAAAACATGCAGCTGGCCTTGTTTCTTCGGTGCCAGACCCGGACTTCCGATCAAAGCAGGACTTAACCGATCCACTTTTACTCGAAAAGAGGAGGAAGTCATCCCTTCCCCTAGATTGTTCGTTGACATCATTAAGCGGCAGTGGAATTCTCGTGGTGCATCTCCTAGTCCTTCTACATCGGAAAGGAGAATATATAATGTAGCCCCGGATTTGGCTAAGGTCCTGCAGGTTCCCGCCATAGATCCGCTGGTAGCGGCCTTGCATACCTCTTCCGCTCTCCCGGGCGACCCATTGGAAGCCTTATGCCTGGAGGATAGGCGTATGGAACAATCTCTCCAGAGGGCGCACCAAGCGCACCTGGGCCATCTGCGCCTCCACGACGGTGTCCTTTTTTATCAGGACCTCCCTCATCTGGCTTTGCAATTTGCAGGAGACGATCCTGGCGGCTGACGTCTGTTTAAGCCAGGACGTTAACAAACTGATTGCTGCCGCTCAGCTATCTGTAGATTCACTCTTAATGCAGCACGCTTCGCATCTAGATCCATCGGCTCCACAGTGGCAGCCAGGCATATGTTCTGGCTAAAGAGCTGGCAAGCTGACGCCCAACACAAATGGCACCTGGCGTCAACCCCTTTTTCCAGAGGCAACCTGTTTGGGGAGAGACTAGAACCCCTCCTTGTCGAATCCAAGGACCGTCGCAAGATCCTGCCCTCCATTGTCAGATGGGCCAACTACCACCCATCACCTTAATTCTGCAGATCTTCGTTCCGCCCTGCGGATTCAGGTGCCAGGCCCCCTAGATACCAGGGGTACTTTCCTCAATGACAGGGGCCGCGACAGGACCGTACCGAACGAGGGCATCCCTTTAAGAACAAACAGCCCTTTCGAGGGGGAGGAAGTCATTCATTCCGATACCCTACATGAGTGCATTCCCGAGCACCCCATCGGAGGTCGCTTGGCCTACTTTGCAGCCCAATAGGAAGAGTCCACTTCGGACGCTTGGGTCAGACAGTCTATCACATTCAGTCTATCTCTTGAGTTCCACTCCACTCCCCCGAGGTTTTTTCTACACTGCCCTGTCTCTAGGGACCCAGCCAAGAGGATCCTCGTGGAGACAGCTATTCAGCACTTGCTGGATATCCATGCCATCGAGGCTGTCCCAGAGGATCAACGCGGGCAGGCTTCTACTCCATTTTGTTTGTGGTCCCGAAAACCTCGGGATGGAGAGCAATTCTCGATCTCAAATGACTCAACTGCTACATAGTTTATCGGCGGTTTAAAATGCATTCACTTCTCACAATCCTAGAGGACGTTAGGGAGGGCAACTTCCTCACTTCCATCGACCTCACAGAGGCATTTTTACATGTGCCCATATTTCCGCTACATAGACAATTTCTCAGGTTCCAGTTCGCTGGGGCCCACTATCAATACAGGGCCATGCCAGTTGGACTTTCTTCAGCGCCTCGGGCATTCACCAAAATCTTAGCAGCCCTCGCTGCCCATTTAAGGGCTCTACCCGTGCGCGTCCGGTGCTACCTGGATGACATCCTCATCCAGTCATCCTCCTCCATTCAAGCTCGAGAGGATTGAGAGTCACCATCCAGGTCCTGTGATGCCACGGGTTCCCCATTAATTTGGAGAAGAGTCACCTTCTTCCATCGACTCGAATTCTACACTTAGGGGCTATTATAGATTCGAGGCTGGGCATGGTCTGTTTGTCCCCGGAACGCCAAGCCAGTCTCCAGGAGCTGGTTTCCTTGATTCGGAGGGACAGATCTGCCTCTTTGGCCATCTTATCCAAGCTCCTGGGCAAAATGGTCTCAACCTTCTCAATTGTTTAAAAGGATATATTGAAAATATTTATCTGTACTTAGCTTAGCTGTCTCTGTCTCTGTCTCTCATTGCTGACAGAGCTGTTACATTTTGAGGTGGAAGCAGGGAGCAAGTGTTGTTCCTTGTCCTTGAACATTAAGTATAATCTGATAATGATAGCAGATTAAAATTGTGAATTTACAGTATCAATTACAAGACTGACTTTGACCCCCCCCCCTTTTGTGGGGGTACCTTTGAATCAATGTGACTTCTGGTAATTTCCTGAACTAATTTTGATGGAACCATGGCCAATAATAATAAAATAAAGAAAGTCAATCCAGAAAATACAAGAGTTACAATAATTTTGACGGAAACGTCACCAATAATAAAAGTATCTCAATGAAACGATTACTGTATTTTTCGGAGTATAAGACACACCTTAGTTTTGGGGGAGGAAAACAAGGAAAAAAGGCCTCTGCCTCCAAGCAATTTGCCAAACAGCAAACAGCACAGATGATATACACTGTTTGCTGTGTATTTCTGTGCATGTGTGCCTGACCCATAGAAATAGCAAAGAATTGGAGAAATGTACATTATGCCAGAAAGTTTTCTTAAATGTAGTCACACTAACTCCTCCCAATTATTTAAATAGATCTACTCCAAGGTAAGTCAGGATTTAACTTTAGTATTAAACAGGACACTGTTATATTTCAGACTATACTTGTACAGAGCTGTTAAAATTAATTAAAATTTCTGGAAGTATACATTATTCTCTATTATTTAAAAGAAGATACAAAAGCACTCGACCTCTTCAGAGCAAGCATTTATTTTAAAAAGCTTTATTTTGTTAAGTTGTCTATAGGTCTCCAACCTTGGCAACTTTACGACTTGTGGACTTCAACTCCCAGAATTCCACAGCCAGCAAAGCTAACAAAGCTGGCTGTGGAATTCTGGGAGTTGAAGTCCACAAGTCTTAAAATTGCCAAGGTTGGAGACACCTGGCTAGAACAATAATAAAGCAGTCTTTAAAAAATAAGTCTAATAATTTGAACAATCTACAGACATTTATAGTTATTCACTTACCCCCTTGCATCCAGCAGAAAATAAAATCTGTGTGTCTCTGCCAGCTATTTGCCTCTTTGCAGCTAGTTTCACTTTCATTTTCCCATGTGGCAAACCTAATCAGCTGTAGGTCGGGAAGCTACTGACTTGCTTGGCTTTACAGGCTCTTCCCTCTTTGCTGCAAGCAGGTAAATTGCTGGAAGACAGAGGCCAAAGGGTGGGGGTGGCTGGCTGGCTGGGACTGCATTCGGTGTATAAGACGCACCCAATTTTTCACCCTATTTTGGGGGGTAAAAAGGTGCGTCTTATACTCTGAAAAATACGGTAATACCATGTTGAATTGTCCCATGGCAAGTTGTCCCCAGTGAGCTTTCCGAGATCCCACCCCCATGCCCTCTTTGTGCCAGCCTTCCTGAGCCGCCTGTATTTACATATTCCTGTACCCAGTACTTTTCTTCTCCAGCCTTCCTGAGCTTGTGCAGCTTTTGCTGTACCACAGAACCCTTGTCCCCAAGATTTTCACAGACTGTGTCAGGGCTTCCCTATCCAATTGTGGTATCCATGTGCTCTTTACCTAGGACTCCTACTACTTCACACCTAACAGCCTGTGCATCTTATATTGCAACAACAATGGGACTGGATTGCCATTGTTATGTGATGTCACATTTCACAACCGCATCACTTAGCAACAGCAATCCCCGTGCCAGTTGCAATTATAAATTGTGGACTATTTGTATTTGAAAAAATCAGATTTCAATTACATCATTTATTTGTTAATACAAATGCACAATTACCTGAATGTAGTGAATAGAGGGGATCTTCACTTATCACTTAATGCAATGGAAATTGACAAGAAAAACCTTGCATCTGTTCATTAACCCCAAGGGTCACATTAATTGTCTAATAAATTGCATTAAAAATAACATTTTGTGTATAATTGTATATTACAAACTGCATTATTAAAATTATTATAAATTAAAATAAAGTCTATTCATTACAAGCAGTGTGTGTATTCTTTTTCCCAGTAAGGGCACATGGATTGGAGGGGGGGGTGTTACAGAAGAAAAACTGTGGGTGAAAAAAGGTTGAGAAACATTGGTCAATATATTCTGTATGAATATAATTATTAGTATTCACTTACGTTTCTTAGAATGGATGGCATAATTTTTGTTTTTAAATAGAATATTAGTTCATGTTATTACATTGAATGATTCATGATGTTAATATAGTATCATCGTTAGAAGTGGTATAAAGTCATGAAGGTAAATCCATTGCTACATCAGCTGATAGCTTGTTTAGCTAGTGCCTAAAAAAAACTTATTACAATATGCCAATACATATAAAGAGGGGAACAGTAAAAAAAAAACTATATAGACTACAGAATATGAAAGTGTATAGGCATCTCTTTAACATTCAGAAACATAATGGACCAAATGTTGATTGGCTTCTGCTGTAAGTAATCAATTGTATTTTGAAGAAAGTTGAATTAGTATTAAATCATCCATCTAAATAGTCACTTTAACTGAATTAATATTATTGTTCACTGAAAATAAACAAATGTTATTACTTTAAGAAAAAATATCGGGATGATGTTCTGTTTCACCATGTTGGCATTTTGTTATGTGTGAAATATTTGCATATGGTTGTGTATAAACCAGAAACGTTAACATTATTTATAATAACATTTTGCTGTTGAGGGTCTCCTGTTTCTAATCTGCCTTAACCATTACATCAAACTGGCTCTCCTTTAATAGAGTATAATGCTGAATTATTTTATTTATACTTAAGTATGTTATTTATCTACAGCTAGATCTTATATCTTTCTATTTGAAACTGATGATAGATCAAAATAAAGTTATCTACAGGGAATCCCAGTGACAGAAGTGATGTATATATGTATGTATATATGTATGTATGTATGTATGTACCGTATGTATGTACCGTATGTACGTATGTATGTATTATTAAACTTTAAGACGGGTAAATCTTTGATATTCATTATCTCTGAATCTGCAGCAAAAACAGTTGCTCGTTGACAGAACACCATATGAAAGTCCTTCAGAGCCAATAGGCTATTTCTTTATTTTCGGAATACAATGCTTTGTTACCAGTTACCAGTAATATAATGTTATCAGAGGCTTTCATTAAACCAGATTGTGCTGGATGAATTTTTGAAGGCTATATCTTCTGTAAAATTTGTCAAAATCTTACAATTTAACAGTAGTATCAAATAATAACTTGAACAATTCAAAGGACCCTTTTTCCTTTTTTAGAATGACCACTAAATAAATAAATAACATAAAAGCAGAATCCCTTTATCTAAAGTTTCAGTATACCACTGTTAACAAAATAGGAGAATCTCTTTTTTCTCCCCCTACTTTTAGCAGAGCTAAAGATATGACTAAATCCTTTAAATGTGCTCTAAAATCTTTGGAAGATGTACAAGTTTTTTTTTAAAATCTATCTACTCCATATATCTCTCTACATTTGTTGAATATGTAAGTCTAAGTAAAGCTCTGAATATTGAGAATTAAAGCATTTATCATCCTTGCAGAATCTCTTACGCTAGGCATTACATTACTTTGTTTCATCTGTTTCAAAAAAGTCAGCAGTTAACTAGTTTTTCTCATGTTCCTAATATATTTGCTTTAAGGAATATTCAGTACTTGAACACATATAGCACAAGTTACCAGATCTAAAAGTATTTGGTTCCAAAGTATGATGTATAGCATTAACATTCAAAGCTTTGTTTACATATTTTTCTAACTTTCCATGATGTAGTTATTTATTTTTTTCACTCCAAGAAGCTTAAATTATTGTCTTACAATGTATAAACACTTTAAATGAAAGTCAGATAATTTTCACATTTGCTGTTTTATTTGGAAAAGAAAAAGCGAGAGAAAAAAACATTATTTTCCCTGTCGTCTGACCATGACACATACTTTTGACTGGATTCTTTATGTTATTTAGAACTCTTGAAGGCAAGTGATTATCATTGATATCATTTGTTATTGTCTAGTATACTTCAAAGCAACTGTCTTTCTGGATAGCTACAAAGTATTTACAACTTTTAAAAATAAAAATAAAAAATCCAAACAATGAAAAAAACACAGTACAGTACAACATCACTTGGACTGTGGCATAATTTAGAATTTTGCATTTGTCATGTTTTGGCTTAACTATTAAATTTGTAAAATACAATATGCTTCAGCTCTGTTTTCCTTAAAGCTGTACTTGGGTTTTTTTTTGTTTGTTCTGCTGTTCTGTTAAGAATGTCCTTTTGGGATTTCCAATGAACATGGCTGACTGTCCAGTCACGGGGGACTTCCCTCTGGATTGAAGCTTCTTCAACTACTAACAAGGGAACCATGTTCCTTTTTTTAATATATTTTTCCTGGGTTAAGGAGAGTCCTAGAATCATCTCACAAGATTCTCCATATAGCAGTGGTCTGCAGGAAGCATCAGCAGCTGTGCTTCAGAGCAGCCAGTGAACCATTCAGCTGTGGGCGGAGCTGCAATTACTTCACTGTTAAAAAAGCAGCCATTTATCAAACGGACAATAAATTTCTTAATCGTTTTATGAGATTATTATCTTTATTAAGCTAAAAGAGGCTCTTGTTAGCCACATGTTACTATTTTTTTGAGATGTTCGCCATTTTTGAGACTTGAGGCTTTTGAAATTGAGGCTGTAATGTTATTATCTTTTACTGTTCTAAAAAGGGTTGGATGGGCACACCTTTTTTCTCTCCCCCTCAACCCTACACTCCCTCCTCTTCCTTTTTCTTCCCCTAGTTTCTCATTATTTTCATTTTTCTTTGTGTTTTATATTCTGATAAGCTAATTAAAAAAAAGTAAACATGGAAAAGAAGTGTCCTTTTAAAACATGTGTTTAAATATTTTATGACAAGCATACAGAATTAGGATTTAAGTATGTTCCATTCTGCCATGTCATTTGGACTCTGTTATTCTGTGGGTGTTCAGAGGGTTTTTACAAATAAATCCCCCAAGATGGAAGTTGTTCATAGTACTCCAGCCTTAAAACAGGTCTGTTTAAATTGGAATTTTGTTCTACTTGCTGAAGATCCATTATCCTACTGAGCAGTTTTGAGTATTGCAGATATGATTAGTGAAAATTTCAACAGAATTGTGCGGACAAACATCTGTCCATAGATATTATGGAAATAGCAGCAGAATACTATTTACATTAACTAATAAATTCTGGATCAAAAAACAAGCTAAACAGTAAATTAAGTAATGCTGTGGTATATAAGACCAAATCTTTTACCATAACATCCTGTGTATTTAAAAACTAATGACCAAGTTTCTTTTATTCTGATTGAAATACTTCATTTAACTCTTCCTATTTTCTTTATTTTAGGCAATTGCAGGAACAACAACGACAAAAAGAGTTGGAAAGGGAGAGGCTGGAACGGGACAGAATGGAACGTGAAAGGCTGGAACGAGACAGACTAGAGCGAGAGAGGCTAGAACAAGAAAAGCTAGAAAAGGAAAGACTGGAACGAGAACGGTTGGAACAGGAGCAACTGGAGAGGGAACGTCAGGAGAGAGAAAGACGAGAACGAGAATGGCAAGAGCGCCTAGAGAGAGAGAGACAAGAACGGGAAAGACAAGAGCGGGAGAGATTGGAATGGGAAAAACAGGAAAGAGAACGGCAAGACCAACTAGAAAGAGAGCAGCTAGAATGGGAACGAGAGAGGAAACTGTCAAGTGCTGGTAAGAATTTCAAAAAAATTTAACTACAGATTTTCTGATTAGCTTGGCTTGACAAAGATTAAAATTATTTCCCAATTACTTGTAAGTTACCTAATTAACAAAAGCAGTTATATTCTGACTGAATCTATTCTGCTTTTGAAATATAAAGTGCCTCAGTGTGACTATATTCATATTGAGTTTTAATGTTAAGTATCTGGAGGGATTGTCATATCTCGAAAAATGATTAATATTAATTAATAAGCAAGTCTTTTCACTTAATAAGCTAGTCTCACCTTTTCTGCACAAAAACTATAGATTCTGTGCTTTAGAATTAATTAGGATAATTAATGAGCTGTTATTTTGCTTGGGGAATTAAAATTATAAGTATTTGCATTGTGTCAGATTTCAGTGTTCTCCAAATTTTATTTCTTATAAATTGTCAATTTTGCAAAAAAAATAATGCTCATTAATATAAACGCAAATTTTCTGACTTCATTCTATATATATATTAAACAATCAGAGGCATGTAATTAGAAAAATCTTGTGAAAAAAAGAAAACCTGGCACTTGGACAACGTCATGGTTACTGTGCTGATACAATTCCAGTGAGAGTAGAATGTAAATATTAACTTTGTTCCAAAATATCTGTACTTTGTCCTTCAAAAGAGTTTATAAGTCCTTGTTTTTGCTATTCAGTAGTCCTGTTACTAGCACTAATCCTACTGCCAAAATTTAAGATCTCTTGCTTTGTTTCATTTCAAGTGCTTTATTTCTGTTACTGCCTTCTTGTCTCTTCATTTATGCTTTTCTGTGCTTTTCTATTCCTTTTCTCTTAGTTGTAGCCTCCTCTGTCATGCCCAAATAACAAGGTAGCCACTTCTAGCTTTGAGTCTGGGCAATGTGGTTTCAGGGCCTAGAGGAGAAACATATGATTGAAGTTATTTTCAAATCAACTGGACGTATAGGGGAAGCATAGCTGTATGAGGCAATATGAATTATAAACTAAGATGAAACTATACGTATTATGTATTTAGTAGCTATATTCTCTGGCTGTTTTATTCACTAATTTGATAACAAAAGATACCTTTTAACAGCTAGTTGTCTGTAATTGCATGAGTAGCATGAGAGTTTAATAATGTTATTAGGCTGATCACATGAAGATTTTTTCTTAAATCTTTTGGCAGTTATATAGATGATATTTTAAGTTAAGTATGACATGGATGTAGGCTGTATTGTCAGTACATAGTTGATTATTACATGTTTTATGTGAACAGAAAATTGAACTATGCAGATTGCATTTTTTCAAAGCTTTCTGTTTCAGAAAATTATTGTAGAAATCTGCAGTGTAAAACTGTTTTCAGTTTTCAACAGAAGCATATGTGTGTGAATTTTCCTTTGAAGTTGAATGGCTCAGGGATTTATGTGGTGCAAAATTTAATGCATATTTTAGAATGATAAGAATAGCTTCTAGGAGCTAGCTATTGTTGTTATCTAGTCTTGACCTGGCCATACTATAGTTATTTTCAAATGCAGTTTGTGAAAACTAATTAAAAGCCACAGCTAAAATAAAACACAATGTTTGGATGACTGTTTGCTCATTTTGACGGTTAAACTGCCACAAATCTTAAACAGAACAATAGTTTTTCACTGTTACCATGAATATCTCTGAATATACAGTCATGTGAAGAACTAAGTACACCCCATCTATTTTTTTTCTTTTTTAACATATGTGAATATATCAATATGTTACTTTCATTCAAACAATATATAAAGATAAGGGTGATATAACTGAACAAAAAACCTGAAAAATTGACTTTGCAATCATTTATTCAACAAAAATTGACAGGTACATCATTTAATTCTGTGAAAAAAGTAAGTACTGTAAACTCTTGGTTCTAACAACTGGTATTGCTTCTCTGGCAGAAAAAAAACTTCAAGTAGGCATTTCTTACAGCCACCAGTCTCTGACGTTGACTGGGAGAAATTTTTCCTCACTCCTCCATGCAGAATTTTTTTCAACTGTGTGAGGTTTCTTGCATGCATACCATAGCATCTTAATGGGAGAACCCTCTATTTCTTTATCTTTTTTCCCTGCCATTCCTTGGTGGACTTATTAGAATATTTAGGGCCATTGTTATCTTGCAAGGTCCACTTTCAATTGCTCTCACATCCTCAAGCACCCTCTGATATAATGAAGGATTCATAGTGGATTCCATGATGATGAGCTGCTCAGGTGCTGAAACAGCAAAGCAGACCCAAATCATAACATTTACACCACTATGCTTTACAGGTTGGTAAAGCTCTTCTGGTGAAATGCTGTATTTGGGTTTTGCTAAACATGTATTTTGATAGCGTGACTAATCTTTGCCTCATCTATCACAGCACGTTGTTCCATTTGCCACTTTGCCTACAAGTTCCTGAGCAAACTTTAGTCTTGCCTTGATATGCTTTCTAGATGGCAAAGTTTCCTCCTGGCATACCTCTCTTATAGATTTTTGTCCCTTCTTTCTAATGGTAGACTCATGTACTTTTCACAAATAAGTTGTGTTGAGATTCATAGGTCACATGATGAAATGGTGAGCTCTTTCAATCTAGGTATGGTGACATTGTGCACTTCCGCAACAAAGGGCAAATAAACTAAACATCTGAGATTTAAATAAGACAGGTTTGTCCAGCATATAGTACTTAATAGAACTACATCTACATGGATGGAAACATGCAGTGGGTTATATCAAGATTCTGTCTTGGCCCAATACTCTTCAACATCTTCATAAATTATATAGACGAGGGGATAAAAGGGGAAGTCATCAAATTTGCATATGACACCAAGCTGGGGAGAATTGCTAACACTTTGGAAAATAGATTCAGGATTCAGAACCAGCTTGACAGACTTGAGCATTGGGCCCTGTCCAACAAGATACAATTCTGTAGTGAGAAAAGTAAGATTGTGCACTTAGGCAGGAAAAAAACCAAATGCATAGGTACAAAATAGGTGTATCTGACTCAACAGTAGTAACTGTGAGAGAGATCTAGGTGTCTAAATCTAGTATGAGCCAGCAATGTGCCACAGCTGCTAAAAAAGCCAATTCAATCGTGGGCTGCATCAATAGAGTGATAATATCAAGATCATGAGGAGTGATAATATCGCTTTATACTGTACTGGTGAGGCCACAATTGGAATACTGCATACAGTTCTGGCCACCATGAAAAAAAAAAAGCTGAGACCATAGAAAGAGTGCAGAGAAGAGCAACAGAGTTGATAAAGGGTGTGGAGGCTAAATCGTACGATGAACAGTTGAGGGAGCTAGGTACTATATGTCTAACCCATTGAAGAGAAGGACTTGGGGGAAATATAACTGTCTTCCAGTACTTGAGAGGCTATCACAGAGAAAAGGGGATTGACTTTATTCTCCAAAGCACCAAATAGCAGACAACAAATAATGGGTGGAAACTTGTTAAAGAGAGATCGAACCTAGAACCTCGAAAAGAAATTTTCTGACATAACAATCAGTGGAATAGCTTGCCTCCTGAAACTGTAGGTGCTCCATCACTGCAGGTTTTCAGAGATAGACTGGCAACCTTTTGACCAGGATGGTATTAAGGTCTCCTGCCTGTATTGGACTAGAAAATCTCCAAAGTCCCTTCTAGCGTTATGATTTTATGTTTGTCTAGATCCTCTCTAATGATTTTCTAATAATTTGTACCTGATCCTGGTGCACCTGATTCTAATTTTAGCTCTGTGAGCTAGGGATAAATGTTTGTGGGAGAGTATTTACTTTTTTCACACACAAAAATTGCCTACATGTTTATTTAAATTATTCAATGGTGTAAATTATTCAAAGTGTAATTGGTGCATAACATTTATTATCTTATATCTCCTTTATCAATATTGTTGAAATGATGAAATATCTGTATATTAAAATATGTTGAAACATTCAATGGGATATATTTATTTTTTCACATGATTGTAAACCTGGAGAGTAAGTGATATCAAGTTCATTCTCATCGAAGTATAGACCATGAATCTAAACATGTAGTATTATTGCCTTATAGCTTTGTAGAACCTTTTTTGTAGTAAAACATGATTAATTAGTGCAACTTTGCAAATGGCTATTATTAGCTTACAATATTTTTCTAGCTTCCCTTCCCACACTTACTACTCATTATTCAGGAATATCAACTGCTTAAAACAATAAATTATTTCAGCTAAAAAAAATATATCCTACCTTTTAATCTAAAAAGTCTTCTTAACCCTGACAAGCAGACCTACAGCTATTTTACATGTTGAATTTACAACAGTTCCTTTGCCCTACTGTATTTCCTGTCTCAGTAGGGTTATTTTAGCTACTCATTTCAGGAAGAATGCTTTCATTTTTTATGCTTGTCATAGATTATTTATTTGAAATGTGATATCTACTTTCTTTAAAAGAAATCTGAGATTTTAGCAGCAATTTGGTATGGTCTATAGTAGTGGGCAGCCCTTAGCCAACCTTGTCTGTTTTTAAAAAGCTAAGGAGGCTAAAAGCTTGTTAGCAGCTGGATGATAGACCATCGGGAAGAATAGAACTTTAGGCCAGATTGGGAAGTCTCATCTTGAAGAAAGGCAATAGTAAATCATTTATGTTGTTACCAAGCAAACCAGATGAACATGTTTATATATTTACTAGGAAGTGACATCATCCTAAAGCAGCCTTTATTTTTTGTAGATATCTGAGAGAAAGTTCCATTGGACTCAGTGGGATTTACTTCTGAATAGGTATGGTGATGTTTAAAAGTTTGTGAACTTTTTTGAATTTTCAATGTTTTTGCATAAACCACAATCTGTTTTCCACACAACTGCTAAAACTAGATAAAGAGAACCCAGTTAAACAAATCAGTCAAAAACATTATACTTGTTCATTGATCTATTGAGGAAAATTATCCAAAGTTAAATATTTGTGTGTTGCAAAAGGATGTGAGCCTTTGCTTTCAGGAACTGATATGCCTCCCTTGGGCAGCAATAAATAAATGCAACTAAATGTTTCTGATAATTGTTGATTAGCCCTGCTCATTGGCTTGGAGGAATTTTAGCCCATTTCTACTTAAAGAATAGCTTCAACTCAGGGAGGAGATGGTGGGTTTCATTGTATGAAGTGCCTGCTTTAGCTCCTTCCATAGTATTTCTATAGGATTAAGGTCAGGAGCTAGAGATGTAAAATTTCCGGAAATTTTGAAGCTCAGAAAAAAATGTTTTTTTTTTCTTTTTTCAATTTTTCCAATTTTTTTGGAAAAAAGCAAAAAAGCCTTCAGGAAAAAAACGGGGGGAAACGTTTTTTTCTGAATTTTTCCGGTTTTTTTCCGAGCCTTCACATCTCTAGTCAGGACTTTGACTTGGCATTCTAAACATTAACTTTCATATGCTTTAACCATTTTTTGGTCATAGGACTTGCATATTTTAAGTTGTTGTCTTGCTACATGACCTACTTCCCCTTGAGCTTCAATTTACAGACTGATACCCTGTCATTTTCCTCTAGAATTTGCTGGTACAATTCATAATTCATAGTTCCATTGATGATGGCAAGCCATCCTACTTCAGAGGCAACAAAGCAGTCCCAAATCATGATACTACCACACCATGTTTCACAGATGGGATAAGATTCCAGGGCTGGAATACTGTGGTTTTTTTTGGCAAACAACATTTTTCATTGAAGCCCAAAAGTTCTGTTTTGGTCTCATTCATCCACAGAACATTCTTCCAGAAGCCTTCTGACTTATCCATGTAGTGTTTTGCAAAGTGTAGATGGCAGCAATGTTCTTTTTGGAGAATAGTGGCTTTCTCCTTGCAACCCTGCCATGCACACCATTGTTCAGTCTGATTATCCAATTAATGAATCATCTGACTAATTTCTCCTTCAAATGAACTGATCTAGAGCTTCACATACTTTTACCACATACAAATGTATAGCTTTGGGTCATTTTCCTTAATAAATCAGTGAACAGGTATAATGTTTTTGACTCATTTGTTCAATTGAATTCTCTCTATCTCCAAATGTGAGCTAAATGTGAATCAAACATGACAGTTTCTCCACACTTAAAATATAGAGAAACATGTTTAGCTCGAATTTATGCAAAAATATGGAAAATTCAAAAAGGCTCACAAATATTCTAGCACTTTGCAGTACAGTTGCATTACTTTGATTCAGAAGAGTTGTTTTGGAACATAAACCCATAATCTTTCTGAGATAAATGTAAACAGAATAATATTTTTCCAGGTTCATATGGCTACTGCCGTTGTGGGTTTTTGCTGCAATTGTGCAGTCCTGAAAGTTTTGAAAATAGTTGTGGCTGCAAAAAGGTTCAGCTGCTCCTGCATGTTCCATTTTTAAACTAAATCAAAGCCCAGGTAGACAAGATTATATTATTCCTATAGTTAAATTATATCCTCCTCCTCTATAAAAACCATTAAGAACACTAACACTCAGAACTAACCCCCAAAACTATTAAGGTCTGACCTAGGATGATTGTTGAAGCATGGTAGGAAACTGGCAGTAGGCTGTTAATGGAGAAAGCACCCTTGGTGTCATGTACCATTTCTGTTTTCTAGCGCTATGTTATGAACCCCAAGACCTGGTCATTAGCTTCTTGGTCCTGGTCTCAGTCTACTGCTGCTTAATATCAGATTGACTAATAATAAGGCTCTCATTCAATATCTTATTTTGAAGGAGAAGGCCAATCTGGATTCAATTACAGAAACTTGAGGATCATAGAAAGAAGTCATCCTGTTTTATAAACATGTCTCCCTAGGATGCAAGCATCATCTTTAGTTCAAGGGCAAGGATGAAAGAATGGCTGCTGTCCAGGAGAATTTTATTGCTTTCAGAGACACTGTCCCCTATATAACTATTTAGAGTTATCTAAAGACCTTATTTGTGAGGTTGTAAATAGATGTAATTTCTGCAATATACTTGTCGGAACTGCTCAATTCAGTTGTTGGGCTGGTGGTAGAATGTGGCAGGCCTATGGTTCTGGGGAACTTTATTCTGCCATCCTTGGCTCAAGACTTCATGACCACCATAGCAACCATATACTGTTCAGTTCATCAATGACTGATACCTTCTGGATCTGTTTTAATGTCAAGTCAATGGCGACATGATCTGAAGTTAGGAAGTGTTTCTGTTTGTCTCTTGTTATGAACAAAAGACTCTTCGATTGCTTTGGAATTTTTGTTACTTACTTTCCCCATAGGAGGTGGGATTTATACATCTGGTTCAGTTTGGATATCTGATGGACCTAGTTATGTTTCAGAGGGCACAAGGCAGTATTCCTGAGGATCGGATATATTGTTTAACTAAGGCCTTAATCACTACTTAGAATGAGTGTGCCTTAGCCAGCTGATTTTCAGAAGCATTCCATGAAATAAAATGGAAGAGTAGAACAATGCTAGAAGAAAAAATAATTATTCTGAACATAGATAGGTAAGAGCCTTTGTTAAGTATTACACTGTGGTACAAAACAGTGAGCAGCAAAACAGATATTTTGCTAGTCTTATCTTAATCTACACCCACAGATTGCCATCCAACAGCCCTATTTAAGATGACTCGATTCCATGCTGATGATCAGTGTACCAGTGTAATGGAATGTGTGGATGATCTTGGGGAATGAGGGGAAGAGGTAATCAGACAAGAGAGTCAGGAGCACTGGTTTAATGGTCAGAGATAGAAATTTAGGAAGGGCCCACTCTTATTGGTCAGGTAGTTAAAAGTGACAACAGATTTAAAAGATTCTGTTAATGTAGTCTTACAATAAAGTAGAATTAGTTCATCTAATTGTTTTTTTTTTCTGTTAGGTTTACCTGGGAGGGCTGACAACCAGGCAGGATTTCTCATGGAATTTTTCAAATAAAATTGCTTAGTACTGCATGAATTTGGAGTCTGATTGTGCAGGTTCTACGCAGTTAGCTGAGACATGATCTGATATGGTTAACTGGGAAGAATTTAATCCTGTTAGGCTTGAAAAAATGGATGGGGTATTTGGAGCTGTGAGTGCATTCACTTGTATTTTAAATCCATGTTATTCCTGGTTAGTTAAGATTCCTGGGAAGTAGGATGTGACTGTGTCCGAGTGGTGGTGAATACTTTTTTTGAGATCGAGGGAGAGGTCCCACCCTATGTTTAAGAAAGCAGTAATTTACCCTTCACTCAAGAAGCTAGTCTTGAAATCTGACCATGCTAGATAATTTCTGGCCTGTCTCCAAATTTCCCTTCTTGGGGAATGTCATTAAACTTTATGCTTAGGCAAACTCATATGGCTGGATCCAGGAAATGTGCAGTTGTTTACTGACCACTCATTCAGCAACCCTTCAAAGTTGGAATGGAACTGAATGAATACCATTTACAATCAGTCTTCACACTTCTCACATTGCAGTGCCTCCATGGTCACTCCACGCAACTTAGTGTCCAAGACTGGTATTTTCCATAGGATCACATTTTTCCTGGCATATATGTGTGTTCGTATGTTGTTGTTTATGTTTTTAATATTTATTTTATTATATGGTTTTCATTGATTCATTATTATTGATGTGCATCATCCTGAGTCATGTGCTGAATAAGGCAGCTGTGTAAATAAATAAATGAAGGAATTCACTACAAGTAATTCCAACCAGTTAATTTTTATGATTACAGTTTGAAAGTATATTCTGTAGGGCAGCTTCTTTTATAGAGCAAAGATGTAATTTTAGATATTGATGCAAATATGAACGGCAAAAATGAATTAAAAAATGGATACTGTATAAACTCTCCTAACAGTAATTTACTTGTGCCTAATCCTCTGGTACTAACTATAGTCTGCATTGTAAATATCGTTTGAATGCTGGTTTTGTTGCTTCATTAGCTCCCTTTTTCTCTCTCTCTCTTTCTCTCCTCTTTTATCCTGCCTTTGCTGATGCTATCTTCTGTCCAGCTCCATCTTTTGACAACTCCCTGTATAATCCTTCACTTCCTGAATATGCCAGTTGCCAGCCTCCTTCAGCACCACCTCCTTCATATGCTAAAGCAATGTCAGACTCTACTCCGGACTATGCTATAGTGACTTCTGCACAGTCAACTTCCTCCCCCCCTACACCACCACTAAGGCACTCTGCATCACGTTTTGCTACATCTTTGGGCTCTGCCTTCCACCCTGTTCTTCCCCATTATGCTACGGTTCCTCGTCCAGTAACTAAAAATTCTCAACCACCTTCACCTGTTAACCCCCCTCCTTCTTTGCCTCCAACTACCAAGTCAACTACTTGGTCAGCTTCTAGTTTTGCACCCCTTCCTCCTTCACCTCCTGTAATGATTAGCAGCCCTCCGGGCAAAGCCACCGGCCCCAAGCCTGTTCTCCCAATTCCTGTTACTGTTCAGTTATCTCAGATGTCCCCCACTGCACCTAATGGTCTTCCGGAATTGGCAAATTATTCAGTTTCTTCACCATCTACCTCAGGTCCAGCACCACTACCACCATCTTCCTTTCAACCTCTCTCAGTCTCTGGACTTCAAGCTTCTTCTCCAACCTCCCCTAATGCCTCAGCTCCCTCATCCAAGCCTAGTGTTCTCCCTTCTCCCTCTGCAGCTCCCCCTGCCTTTGTTGAGAACTCTCTAAACTCTGTGCTGGGAGACTCCTCTGCTTCTGAGCCAATCTTGCAGACAGCCTCTCAGCCGGCTGAACCTACGTCTCAGCAGGGTAAGGTTTCTGATGTTGATACTAATTAACTAATAAAAAAATGCACTCAAACTAATTTGCATCCCAAACTTGATTTATCCTGAAGAACTAACACTTTTAAAGCTCTCCTAATCTTCATATATCCAACCAAAATTTAGCAAAATGTTAAATTTATCAGTGTCTTACTTTGGAAAAACACTTTGGAAGAATGGTTGGCTTATTTTTTCCAAATAGTTTCTAAACTGTTATTTGTGGGAAAGGGACTTACTGAAAGTAAACATAAGACTTGATTACGGTAAATGAAAAATTCTAACAGTGAATTGAGGTTTTTGTATTTTAATATTCCTTAAAATATTTAGATTTACTTAGTTGTTTCTTTTGAGAGCCTTTCCATTGATACTCCATTATCAATAGGGAATAGGGTGGATTAAAAATGGAGATAGATAGACAGACAGATGGACAGCAGATTCATTCATGCCATTTGTATATATGGATAACTTTAGGCTCCTCTTATGTAATCTATTTAGCTGAAAATTCTTAGGAATCTAACTGATGTGTTTTTATAAATTTTGTGACAAATTAATTGTTCTTCTATCATATTTACCCGAAAGGAAGATGAGGTTTTTTCTTCTTCTCCAAATGGGATTGAAATGAGAGAGTTATTTTACATTTACAGTAAATATTGTAATAGAAGTAGAGGAAACTCTTCAAGAAGGAACAGGTATGAAGACCCTAGTCACTGTATAGAGTGCCTGTAATGGAAAGTCTGCCTGCCATGAGTTCATATCCTGATTTCGAAAAAAACCCCCCAAAAACAGCACTATTAAGCTTTATGGGATTTACTACAGGGTGAACATACATAGTCTTATGCTTATAAAACATAGCTTTCTTCAGATTAATTCTTTTTGTTTATATGTTTGTGGAATTGTGTGGATGGAGAATCAGTTAATTTAACAAATGGGGAGCTTTTTTTACAGATAAATTTAATTAATAATCAATAATACGGATCCTTTTTTTATTTTGGAGAGGAAGTACAGATACACACACATATAGATACACATACACACACATATGTATCGTATTTTTCGGAGTATAAGACACACCGGAGTATAAGATGCTCCTTAGTTTTGGGGGAGGAAAACAAGGGAAAAAGGCCTCTGCCTCCCAGCAATTTGCCAAACAGCGAACAGTACAGATAATATACACTGTTTCTGTGTATTTCTGTGCATGTGTGCCTGACCCATAGAAATAGCAAAGAATTGGAGAAATGTACATTATGGCAGTATATTAATGCCAGAAAGTTTTCTTAAATGTAGTCACACTAACTTCTCCCAATTATTTAAATAGATCTACTCCAAACATGACTAAGTCGGGGTCTAACTCAGCTGCCTTATCTTCATACTACAACAGGACACTGTTACATTTCAGACTATACTTGTACAGATGCTGTTAAAATTTATGTGGCTTTATGGAAGTATAGTTATTCTCTGCTATTTAAAAGAAGATGCAATAGCACTGGGCCTCTTCAGATCCAGCATTTATTTTAAAAAGCTGCTTCGTTTTGTTAAGTTATCTAGAACAATAATAAAGGAGTCTTTAAAAAATAAGTCTAATAATTTGAACATTCTATAGGCATTTATAGTTATTGACTTGCCTCCTTGCAACAAACAACAAACAGCCAGTTCAGCACAGCCTGATTAGCACAAAAAAATAAAAATCTTCCTCTACCTCCCAGCAATTTGCCTCCTTGCAGTTTTAGTTTCACTTTCAGTTTTAGCACAAGCAGCTAATAGTTTCAGGCTGCAGGGATTGCAAATAGCCTATTGCCACCTGCCTGCAGCCTGAATCAGCTGATGGTCGGGAGGCCGATAATCAGTTGCTTGTGCTAATCAGGCTCTACGCTGTTTGCTGCAAGGAGGCAAATTGCTGGGAAGCAGAAGCCAAAGGGTGGGGGTGGCTGGGCAGGGCTACATTCGGTGTATAAGACGCACCCAAGTTTTCACCCTCTTTTGGGGGGGGAAGGTGCGTCTTATACTCTGAAAAATACGGTATGTATGTATGTACACAAATGTCACATATACATATTTGTTGGTGAAAATAAATCTTCAGGATTTCTTGCCTTTGAGGTTGGCAACTCTAATAAAATAAGGAAATGGTGAAGTGTCCAAAATTTTTGCAGGTGCTTAATTTTTCTGCCATTTAATTATTTTTTTGGAGAAATATCTGAAATACAAGGTCATATTCCTATCGGGTAAATATCACTATCTGGGCATATTTTTTGAGATAAACATAAGGATCTCTTTTTTTCCAAATAAGCCATAATTCAAGATTAGGCAAACTTACAGATTTGTGATAATGCAGGGTTGTCAAACTGGCATGCCGGATGCATCACGTGCAGGCCATGCCCACCCTAGCTCCGCAAAGGCAAAAAACTTCATGATATGTCACGTGACATGATTGAGTTTGACACTCGTCCAATAATGTATATTTCCAGGCAAAATTATATCCCAATTATAGAATATTTTTGTTTTCATTGATGCTGTTGGGGAAAATAATCATTTCATCAACAGATTGAAATGTTCTAACACACTAATATATGTTTTATTAATATGTTTTATTAATACATCTGGGGAAAAACCAAAAGCATGAAATATGAATGTAAATGTAAATATTACTTTCTGATATTTTGTATTTAAAGTGATAGAATTGGAGGAACGTAGAATGCACTTTTTTAGGTATACAAAGAAGACACAAATTATATTATGTTATGATATTGCTGTAATTCAGTTTAAAAATAAAGCTTTTCCATTGTTACACTTGACGTAAATATTATTTAAATCATTATTTTATTTAAGAAATTTTGACTGTTGTTTTTCCAAACTAAATTCTTTATGTTAGTTGAAGCATATGAATTAATATGGCTGGATGTTTTTCTGAAATGACATTCATCGGTTTCCTAATGAAAGCTACGTTAGGATATATAAAGTTTTTTTTCCATTTGAAGTAATGCAGAATTAGTTCTGTTGAATTTTACTTGGTATCTCAATTCCTGTATTTGGTTTCTGTATGTGTGTATGTATTTTTCACCAGGTGTTGCACAAGGACCACCTGCACCCCCTCCTCCTCCTCCCCCACTTCCATCTGGCCCTGTTCAGTCCCCATCAGCAGTCCCACCTCTCCCTGGACCACCACCACCTCCTCCACCTCTTCCATCTTTAGGGCCACCTCCGCCACCACCTCCTCCCCTTCCTACTCAGGTGCCTCTTCCACCTCCTGCACCTCCTCTCCCTGCTACTGGCTTTTCCATGGGAATGATGTATGAAGATTATCGACCTTTAACAGGACTGGCTGCTGCTCTTGCTGGAGCCAAACTCAGAAAAGTATCACGGGTAAGTACAATTCAAATTCAAGTTTTTAAATTCAGTTTAAAAATCTTAAAGTTTCAGATTTTTACAATAATGGCAAGAAGTGTCTATAAAACCCTCCACATGAAGTATAGTATGTAATGTTCAGATACAATACAATGGCAGCTGTGTTTTTTCCCACAGCCAAATCCAGATTAATTGTTTTTTTAAAAAATGTTTCTGGGATATTTTGAAATGTGATATGTCAACTATATGTTCTTAATAATAATGCTACCGTCATCACTGCTTTTCTGCATATCATTTATAGAATGAAGATTCTCCTGTTCCAAGTGGAGGAACAAATTCTGCTTCCCCCAAAACAGATACTAGTCGTGGAAATGGGCCACTGCCACTTGGAGGAAGTGGATTAATGGAAGAAATGAGTGCTCTACTTGCAAGAAGGTAAGAATTTTACTATAGTGTTTTTTAATGTATGCACCTTTGAATGAACGTGATTCTTGATGACTTATCTGGAGAAGTTCGTGTAATATTTTTGGGAAGGTTTTTTTGGAAGTAGTTGTCATTGTGTTCTTCCTAGGGCTGAGATGACTAGCCCAAAGTAATCCAGCTAGTTTGCATGATGCAGGATTAGAACACACTGCCTCCTAGTGCCTTTAACCCCTACACAAAACTGGGACCCAGCTAAATTTTCACAGAACTAAAAGTGGTATCACACCAAGTCTTGTGATATCACCTAGACTTGTTCTTTTATCATTGTTCTTATCAGTATTTAGAACAGACGAATAAGAGAGTGAGATATTGGCAGATAGTAACCAAATACTCTTTCATCCTTACTTGAAGGAGAAGAATTGCTGAGAAGGGGTCATCAGAAACAGAGACAAAAGAAGAAAAAAGTGTAAGTTGAAAATACTCTAGCAAGCTATATGACATTCTGCAATTAAATTGTTATAATCATAGAAATTAATGTGTTTAATTGAAAAATATGGCTTCTATATTTCAAATTTAATAGAGCTTGAGATTTTAGAATTATGATTTTTATCTTGGTTCTGAAATTTTGAGTCTTTTTCCTTGAATCACAAATTTAAGCAGATTTGTAAAATATTATATTTTTGTCCCATTGAACAGGAAGAACCAGAACCTTTAGCTCCCAAGCCTCCTTCAACAAGCACACCTGGTAAGCTGTATAAATTGTGTAGCATAAGTTTGCATAGGTGATAACTTTCTCTTGTACAGTATTAAAATATGTGACATAAATTGTGGTAAATAATTTTGAAGTTGGGGAGAGATTTTTGCTTATTTTTAATATGGTTCATCTAAGAAAAAAATATGTAACTCTATATCCAGAGCTCCTTTTGGTTTAAGAAAGCAGAATCATCATCTGTATACCTTTTAATTCAATGCATTTATATATTTAAATTGTTTATTAAAAAGTTTCTAATATGTATTTATCAAACATTCAGTGCATGTATCATTTAATCTACAGAACAACTGGGTTTGGTGGCCCATTCCCAAAATGTATTTATTTTATTATTAGACAAATCTATATGGTCACCCAACTCACATTAGGTGACTCCACGTGGATTACAATATTAAAAATCCACAACATAAAAGCCCCATACTTCTCCCTCACCATCAATGGCAGCAGCAACAAAATCAAATCAACACTTGATCGACTCAATCTCTATTCTTGGTCCTGAGGCTCAAGGACAAAATCATGTCATCAGGGCCTTTAAGAAAAGAAACAAGTTGGGGGCCAATCATATCTCAGGAGGAATGATATTCCATAAAGAAAGGGCAACCAGCAAGAAGACTCTTTTCCATGGTCCCACCAGATATACATCACTAATAGATGGGACGAGCAACATATCCTGTCTTCCCATCTGGTGGACTAGTTGCAGTGGTGGGTTGCTGCAGGTTCAGACCAGTTCTAGAGAACGGTTAGCGGAAATTTGGCGTGGTGCCCTGAACCGGTAGTGATCTTGGCTGGCCACACCCCCGAACCGGTCCCTGGTCACGTCTCTCAGCTGTTGCGTACAGGGAAAGACCTTACAAGGTAAAGAAAAACTTCTTGCGAGGGCGAGAAGTTGTTAATTGCCTCGCACTCACAATAAATTTTTCTTTACTTTGCAAGGTTTTTCCCTGCACGCAACGGCTGAGAGACCCGACAGAGCTGCCAGTCTCCACGCGTCTCACAATGGTGCGCAATTTGGGGGTGGCAGATGGGGTGGGGCGGGGCCGCTAAAGGAGGGGAAATTTTCCTACCTTTTCCTGTGGGCGTGGCTTGGTGGGGGTCATGTGAGTGGGCATGAGTGATGTCAAGTTGGCCATGCCCACTCAGTCATATGGCCATCAAACCACATCCACAAAATAAGCCATGCCCACAGAACCGGTAGTAAAAAATTTAGAACCCACCCCTGACTAGTTGTATGTGAAGGAGGAGAAGTGGTCCTTCAAATAGGCTGGCCCAAAGCCATGAAACCTGCATGGACCGTTTAATTAATAAAAAGACCTGATTGAATCAATGCACAAAACAAGGCTTTTGACCTGAGCAGAAATGTATGTGGGGAACAGAAAAGGGTTAAATGGAAGAGGAATGGAATAAAGGAGGATGGTTTTATCTGAAGAGAAATGGTTGGAGGAGAATGGGGGGAAAACAAGGGACATTCCCCTGGCTCTCAGAACGTTTCCAAGTGTAAAGCTATAAAGCTTCCTGTGGAATGGATGGGGGAAGGCAGGGCTGCCTCTCCCCAATTGTTTCTGCCCATCTCATTAGAAACACACTTGCAAATTCCTTCATTGGAAAATATCATCCTGCAAACTCAGGATGTTTTCTGACCCTGTGCTTGCCCTATGGACACCCTTCCCCCAAAGTTTAGATTTGCCATAGCCTGATGGTTTTCCAAAAAGCTGTAAAGAGTGTCTAGGCATAGGGATTAGGAGTCGGTTGGGAGCTTGAGGTTGCTTATAATTGACTATCTTGGTAGTCATTATCAGTTTTATATATTTATTTTTGTTTTTATTTTTTATGGTATTCTTACCTGTTCTTAGCTGCTCAGAGTCATTGCAGCGAGATGGGGTGGAAAGCAGATTGATAGAGTACAAGGTTCTGGGGCACTGGATTAAGCAGTTGAAAAGAGGGTAAAAAGATTAGTTGCTGGGTAAATGGGGGCCAGTAGACTATTAGGATATGGCATAATGGGGGCAGTTGATAGAGGAAATGGGAAGACACATACCAGTCTTGGCCTTCTTGTTCATCTGGATTTTGCTTTGTTCAAAGCTCAGAACAACCAAAGTTTTTTTGGGTTTGGCCTACATTTTAGTTCTGCCAAGTAGTGATTTATTCAAAGTAGTACAAAACACTATTCTCTTTAAGCATGATAATTCTTTCAGAGTTATCCAGTGCATACAAGCCTAAAACTTAGACATTTATTTCCTGCAGAATTAACAAGAAAGCCTTGGGAAAGAACAAATACAATGAATGGAAGCAAATCACCTATTATCTCAAGGTATTTATCACTTATTTTAAAAGCAATTTATATTACCCATAAATGACTGGAATAGAAGAGTTTTAAGTTAGATTTGATTAGTAGCTTGTATATTTAGAACCATAAAGAGAAGAGAAGGAATAAAGTATCTTTACTGTTTTGCCTTTTACATTTTTTTATAAATTATAAAAGATATCCCTTGTGATGTGCTAAGGTATGGAAAAGAAAAAATGCTGTTGGTTTTCTTGGAAACCAGCTATTGAAACATTGGAAATTTTGGAATGAAGCCCTTCTTGAAGATTGAGTCAAATGATGTAGATTTTTTTTCCAGACGTATTTTTATTTCTATTTTTATGACATAACCAATTTTACATAGCTTATTTTAGTTGCAACTGGGAAAGTTAATCTTTAGCCCTCCAGTTATTTTGTACCTCAATCCCTATAATCCCTGGTTAGCATGTTCAATTTCAAATATGCATTAAGAAACTGTTCAATTGTTTGGAAAAATTGCAGTCATGATAAGCAGTGTGGAAATGTTATAATTTGTTGAGTGCAGTTAACTTGAATGCTGTTTTTGTTTTTAGACCAAAATCTGCATCTTCTGGACAACCAAATACTAATGGAGTACAGTCTGAAGGACTAGACTATGACAGATTGAAACAGGTAGATATTTTCTGCTAGAATAAAATTTCTTAGCTTAATATGGCTTATTGTCCACTTTTTAATTATTTTATTTTTGTATTGAATCAGCAGTGCTTATGATAAAAAAATGAAAATGTTACAATTATCAGTGAATGCCCAAGAATTTGAATTATGTACTCCTAAAATATTTTATCATAAGATCTACAGAAACAGTGCCCCCAATATCAAAGACTTTTAAAATCTTTTAACTAGATATCAACATTTGTTCAATTTGGGCGTGTGAACGTACAAATTTGTAGGCATATAAATTCTTTGTAAAAATAAAGAGAACATTTCACCTAGACTCTCGAAATTTTTAATTTCAATAAATTTTAATTAATTTCCTTTACATCAGAGAACAGACACTATTTTTGGCAGTTTGGAATACCTTTGGAAAAAATAAACTTAATCTTGTTCTATTATCACAGGATATTTTAGAGGAAATGAGGAAGGAATTGACAAAACTAAAAGAAGAATTAATTGATGGTAAGTATATAAAATTGTGATTATTTAGGGAGGGGAGTTCCTATGAAATTTTAGAAATGAAATAGAAGTTTGAAAATTCCATTTTCCTTCCCGGTCTTTCACTATCATAATTTCAGTTTTTATTGAATTGGTCAGGTTATGATTTTTCAGTTCTAGTAGGAACTCATTCATATCAGTCATTTTATTTAATTTAATGATTTCATTTCTTAGCTGATTTTTGAAACCATCTCTTCCCAAGGTGTAGCTTACAACAGGAAAAAAATATAATGAAAATGCATTAATATACAGTAATCATCTATTTTGTCAAATTTATATGACCACTTATCTCACATGAAGTGACTCATGTTAATTATAAACAATTTCAAGTACAATTATTGATAAAAGTAAATAATACTATAAAAAAATAAAGAAAATTCAGGAAGAAACAAATCATCATTTGATTCCCCCCCTCCCCCCCACAACTATAGAAAGATAGAGAAGGGATGCAATACAAAAACACCTAAATTTTTGCTTCTGGGTGTAGTGGATAGTTTGGACTTCATTCTGAAATAATGGGAAAATGCCATTTTTGGCAAATCAGGCAATACATTTGTACTTTAATTTATATGAAATGTGTGTAGATTACTCAAAAATGTATACTATGTACATTTTCATCACTTATATCACTTGGATTTTACAGACATCATTTGCCCTCAAATGATCCTTTTAATTGATCATTTTATATTTTACTATATTGCAGCCACACTGAGGTCAGCAGAAGCAACAACAGTAATCCGTTGGATTTCCATCACTGATACCTATGAATAGTAGTAGCAAATAAATAGATTCCCTAAAATCTTTCTCCCATATATAGTCATAATTATTCTTAGGCAACATAAGCCTAAATATGTTTTCAAATTAACTTTTATGTTTTCATGCCTCTTCTACTCAGTTTATTTATTTATTAGTTGCATTTGTATGCCGCCCACTCCACAGAGACTCTGGGCGGCTCACAACAGTAAAGGTCACTTTACTGTGTATCTTGAATAATTGCTTTTATGTTTTTGTCTCTCAGTTTTCATCAAATTTCAGTTTGAACATAATCACTAAAACAAACAGTGCTATTTGTCCAAATACAGTATTCTACAATCTTCCCACTTCGTTTTCTATTTACTTGATAAATCAAACATGTAAATATTGTGAATCCAACACTATAATACAGTAAGGGGTGCTATCTGAGATTTAATATTTTAATAGCTAAGTTTTTCAAAAATATCAGTTCACATTTTTCTTCATCAGTTAACAGACTGTTCTTTTTTCCTTCCCATTGCTCAAATCAGCAATTCGACAAGAACTGAACAAGTCGAATACAGTGTAGAAAGATTAGGACTAAGATGTTTGGACCACTGGTCTTGCACAAAATCAGCTACATTTTGTGAGCTGCTGGAAGATAATGGAAAAATGTTCTTGAAAGAAGGAGAAAACAAGATTCTGAACTTTCAGACAACAATATGGTGATACACTATTTCCTTTTGCTGCTGTTTTCTGACTTTCAACAAGATGGAAAATAGTCTTAAATTGTGGCAATGATTTATGCAGAAAATCATAAGCCTGTTAGGCAGGTGCATTGAAATGTTTCATATCAATATTGAAGCTGCATATTTACAGTGTATTAAGTTTTTAAAAAGGAGAAAAACTTAAGGAGGCTTTTCAGAGAGGTTTGCTTAATAAAGAATTTAGCAAGTGAGATTGACATACAACTGTATCTCAGGTAGTCTTCCTATCGCATTAGATATTTCCTTGATTAAAAACAAAGCATGACTTCAATTCACAGCATAGAGACTGTAAAACCCAATATTGATGAATGAGAGATCCAGAATATCATGGTATATTAAATATTGGATTCTTAGGATAAGCAAGCCTCTCTGATTAGCCTTCATGAAGTTTTTTAAAGAAAAATGCAAATGCTGCCCAGATTATAAAGATATAGATGCCTTCCTAAAATGATATGCTTTACCAAATCTGAGACTTCTCCTGAATACAAATCAATATGATCAAATGTAAATTGTTAGATTGTTATAGACTTACCATAGGTTTTTGAGCTTTTAAGATTTATGCATGCAGACATTTTTGTAACATAAATAACCACAGAGTTGGCTTTTAATTTAAACCATTCTTGCATGCCACAAATATTAAATAGCCTTTTTACAATAAGGCCTAGTTAATGCCCAGGCAAAACTTGGGGAGGTGTTGGGTTGGGAATTGGGGCAACTTTTTTATTTAAACAATTTGTATTAATTGCTGCACTATTTTTCCTTATATTGCATGCATGTGTAATAATAAGGAAAATGTGATTTATCAGTAAACATGTTAAATAGAACCAGGTACTTAATACTTTTTGTATCATTTCATTTGTATTTCAAACTTAGTAATGTTTCAGTAGCAGTTCTTGAAACCCTGCTTTTTGCGTCTTTTTTCAGCTTGATATAAAGTTAAGCATTAAGCGTCAGGATTATACATAGAAGAAAATTTTAAAACAGGCAATGAAAAGTAATAGCATATTATTTTCACATTGGCTACCTACATTTGTTCATTGAATTAAATTTTGGTATGATCCTAAAATAAATAATTCATGTGTTATTTTTCTACCCTTCTCCATCACTGACCTTAACAAAATTTGTTTTAACCTGAATTTGTAAATGATCACTGTCAGTAAAGTGAGAAGAAATGGGATTGGGGAAAAAGTATTACTCTATTGGTATTTTTGGGGTTGCTCCTATTTTTGTCACCATGCATTGGATTTTATTTCACAATTAAATATTGACATGTGGAAAAAAAGAAAAAAATTGGAAAAAATGGAAAAAGTCTTAAGAATTGATGTAGCAATCTAGTTTTAGAGGGAAGAAAAATCACATACCCAATTTTATCTCCTTCCCCCATTTATACATTTGCATTACAATTTTTTAAACTTTTGTATGTAATCTGTTTTGTGATTTGGAAAAATATACCATATTTTTCGGAGTATAAGACGTACATTAGTTTTTGGGGAGGAAAACAAGAAAAAAAATTCTGCCTCTGCCTACCAGCATCCATCAGTATTCATCTGGCTAATGTCCTTGCAGCAAATAGCAAACCTAGTCAGCTTCAGCACATTATCGCAGCCTGATTCAGCATGAGCAGCTGATTGGCGGGTGGATCGGCCTCCCGGAAAACCCCCCAATCAGCTGTTCCAGGCTGTAGGGATTGCCACAGACCATAGCTGCCTCCATGCCTCGCGTTTTTGGCCTCCACGCATCACGTTTTCGGCCTCCGAACACTCTGTTTTAAACCCGTTCCAGGCTGCGGGGATCACCACAGCACATCGCTGCTGATCGCCAACTCCATGCTTCATGTTTTTGGCCTCTGCATGCCCCGTTTTTGGCCTCTGCGCATTGCATTTTTGGCAGTTCCAGGCGGCAGGGATTGCTGCCACCGCCACTGATCCCTGTCGCCTGGAATCACCCAAAAATGTGACATGTGGAGGCCAAAAACAGGGCGTGCAGAGGCTGAAAACGCAATGCGTGGAGTTGGCGATCGGCAGTGATGTGCTGTGGCAATCCCCGCAGCCTGGAATGGGTCTAAAACGGAGCGTTCAGAGGCCAAAAACGCGACGCACGGAGCCCAAAAAATGCAACACACAGAGGCCAAGAAAGACCGAAGGGTGGGGGCCGAAGGGTGGGCGGGGCTACATTTGGTATATAAGACACACCCAAATTTTCACCCTCTTTTAGTGGGGGAAAGTGTGTCTTATACTCCGAAAAATACAGTATGTATACCTGATTACATCTTAAATTCTCCATGTTACGATAGTGGAATATTGGTTTTATGATCTATGCTGATTTCAAAATAATGTTTGAGCTTAATTACTTGCTTTCTTAATTTACTCAGTTAACATCCAGTTTAGTTCACAAGAAAGCTTTAACTAGCATATCCTCCCTGAGTATTGAACACCAAAGCAAATAAACAGCCCATTTTGGCTGTTTTCAAACAAACAGTCTTGTTTTCCCTCTTTGTATAAGACAGAAATATGGCTTATAACATGTAATCAGTGGCCATGGCTTTAAATTATTTTTTCCATATTCTTTAATTGAAGGCATTTAAATCTCAAAGCAAATAATTGCTTGAAATTAAGAGGAGGCATTTTCATCTTTCGAAAGTAATGTATGTTTAAGCAGTATAAGCTAAAATGCTTATTCCTGTCAGAAATCATGTTTGATTTTGTTTGTAAAGAAAATTCAAAGATGGGCTCGCAAGAATCTTAAACATGTAAGTGGTCCAAAGGTAAGAACATTAAGTTAATAGATTGTGAATGAAACTGGTTAATGCACTAAACTTTTTGTGCCTTGGTCTAAAATTAATGAGTTCTGTGTAAAGGGAAAAAGAAAAAATGAAACTGAGACCTTGTCTTTCAACATGCATAGTTAACACAATCCTGAACTGAACTATTTCAGGAATCTCAGTTTAGTTAAACTGTTAAATCAGGCTGTAATAGTGACAGTTATGCCATTGCCAGATAATCCTGTAAGTAAATTTAGCTACAGGTTATTAGATTCTTTTAATAATTCTTCTTTGAAAATGTAATGATGGTTCCTGTGCTTTTGTAAGTAGATGCCTTAAGCTGAATATGGTTTAGGGGATCACTTTTAATTCCAGGAAGGCAATGCTTTCCTCAACACTGTGATCTGATCTGTGATAAACCTGTCCTATCATACACAAATGGCTAATAAGTCAATTGAATACAAACTGAATGTACAAATTTTAGTGCTGGTGCTGAAATCTCTTCAGAGTTGTCATGAAAAAAGTTCATTGTTTAAAAGGTTTGCAAGCATCAAGTGTCAATCCAAACTGAAGATGAAACATTAATGAATGTTACAATTTCATGCATTTAGTTTTACTTCTTTTTGAGTTTCTCAGTTAATTCTCTGCTATTTTTACCATATTGTGTCATTTTAAAATTTCTTAAATGCTAACGCTGTTTTGTTTGAGCAGAAGAAATAAAATTGCAATATATACGTGCTCTTACTATTGTTTGTGAAACTTCATGTTATGGGGGGAGGGACTTACACCTGTTTTCTTTACATTACCTTTATTACTCTTCTGAATCCATAGCATATTAAAAGTACTACCTCAACCAAAAAGTTCATAATTCAACAGTGATGCTTAATATTCATGTTGATGTTGCTTCTCCACATTGATTTATCTTCACATTGTTTATTTATGCTCTAAATGTATATCTAACTCCACAAAATCACTGACAGAGTTTTGCTCAAGACCTTTGCCTTTGTTGAGATCTTCACAGTGAATTTCCTGGTTGTAATTCAATAATTTCCATCCTTTTTGCCCTCTTCTGGCATTCTGCTTTTCAAGTTATTGTACAGTTAAAATTGTTCTGGAAACAGGTTTCTAATAAAATTGTTTATCACATTAGATAATTCCATGTATATGATTTGACAAAATAGATCCTTATAAAAAATGTCTGTTGTAAAATGCCCCGTGTGTTTAAAACAATTTTTAAAAAAATAAATAAAAACACAAGTACCGCATTAATAACAGAATTTAAAATTTTATTAATGAAATTTTATTATCATAATGTCAAATAGAGAGTATGACCAAATTTCAGCAGAATAATGTGATGAAATGGGTAGGTTCTAAAATGCTACATTGAAGACACACTGAGAGATAATTTGTGGATTATTGTCTGGAGATGGGTGTTATGTTGAATAATTGCTAAAATACTAAAAGTGTATTGTATTTACAAAAGCAGAGCTTTATGTTTTCATTATTTTAATGAAAAGTAGTATTAAAACATTTTTAGATGCCTGCTTGTGAATTGGAGGTAGAAGGAAAAGTTTCTTATATTCAGAAGTAAGCAAGTAGCTGCACTGGAGGGAGGAAAATGTAGAAATTATTGTAGTATCATCTAATAATCATTTTTGGACCACTGGTCCAGCAATGTTTTGTAAGTTATTAGAAAGGTGAGTGTTTACAGAAATAGCCTCTATTGTTTGAGGCTGTTCGTATAAATGGGGACTCTGGAAAATCAGGATCTTCAATTGTTGAAGAGCCTCTATGCATGCAAGGGGTTTTTATGGCAAATAGTTTGGGGAGAAATGAGGATAAAGGAGGTCTGGAACCCTAAACATTCTCATAAGAGATGTGGGCTAGAACTTTTTCCATGTTTAAAATTTTCCTCTTCAAACATATTTGGCAGTTACAATGTTGTATGATGTTGCCATTTCAGGTGATTATTTTTTTTTAAATTGAAATGTTAAATTATTGCCTATTATCTAATACTGTTTCCAACATTCCAGTAAAAGCATTTTTCCTCCACATATCCAAGTTTTTAATTGCTCTGAATACAATGTTCAAACATCATAAATTTTTAAAACTCTTATTTTAAAATTTATTTAATTTGTTATAACAATAAATACCATAGTCTTTCAGCAGTTTACAGGTTTTTTTTTTTTAAAAAGCCAAGACATTAGGGGTCCTTGGTGCACTGATAATGTTACCTAGTTTGGGTAATGAAATGGCTTCAAGAAAACAACCAAGCTCAGAGAGCACCAAGGATTCCCCCATTTCAACCCTGAGCTACAAATAGTCTCCTTTATTGGAATCAAGAAATTAAAAATCAGATGGCCCCCGTACCATAGGACAAGTTTTGAAGTGGTTCAGAGAGAGCACTTGGTACAATTGTGTTAACAGCCTTATTGAAGTTCCTCTTCCAGGTACCAACCATGGCATCAACAAATCTCTAGTGAATTCAGTCCCAAACACTTCCTAGTTTTCATAGAATCCAATTTGATGCAAACCCTTTTTATAATAGGCCATCCTAATTAGACCAATCTCCCTGCAGAGGTGGTTCAATCATAACAACAGGAAAACCTGAGGTTTCCCCACTTATGGAATACTTCTCTGATAAAAACAAAGTTATTGATAAGATAATATTTTATGTTGGTCCTGTTCCCAACTGGGACAGATGCACATTACCACAGCTCAAACAAACCAATCCAATATGGATATTAACATCTCTGACCATCATAACCATAGAGGTCTCCAGCACTAACTTCAAGGCCAGGAGAACTGTCAGCTCAATGAGGTATTCTATTACACAAGTGTAGAGCTGATAGACAAACAAAACCCCAAATCTATCTCCAGCTGTACAACCATAGTATGAATCAGGTCTCTCACAGGCACCCTGATAAACTCTTTTTATGAATCCTAATCACACCACTTCCTACAGAGTACTCGGGCAGGAGAAAGTGGACACATACTAGCTGGCCTATCTTCCCTGAATGTATCTCTTAGAAAAATCAAGTAAATTTTCTCATCCACAATCAAATCATAGAAGACTTCTGCTTTATTTTGGACCAACTTGACATTGCAGAATTAAATTAAGTTCTTCAAGGTAACAGATACCCTTTATCTGCATAAATATTCACACAGATGCAAACACACAGAGAAATCTCTCAACCCAGTATCAAAGTAAGAAAACAATTAGGAATGCTTCTGTTGCTACTTACTAGCCAGATTGGCTAGATCTTCTAAAGCAGCGGTCTCCAACCTTTGCAACGTGGCAGCCAGGCTGGTGGGAGAGGAATTGGGCCGCGCAAGTGGCAGGCCAGTACGCATGCCCACACAGCTCAACTGCAAGTGGGGCTACATGTGCGTGCTGGCCCGCCACTTGTGCGAGTCAAGTTGCATGCATGTGCCTGTGCGCTGGCCCACGAATATGCCATGGCCCAGTAATAGGCCGCGGCACAGGGATTGGGGACCCCTGTTTCAAAGCAACAAGTAAGGCTTCACTTCGACTACTTTGCAAAGCTCTACCTGCCACCAAGAAGTCAAGTGGAAATTGAACCCCTTCTCCTGTCCCAGCTGTTTCTGGCTGTCACCCTGGACTTGACCCTATTTCTACACTAACAAGCATGCACACCAATTTCTTTCAACCCCCCAAAGCATCTTTCCTGAATCCACAGGGATAGGAGCATTGTCAGTCAGATTAGTCAACATTGAATGCAGTCCTCAAGAGATTGTCAATGGATTAATGTATTTCTTTGAATCATTATTATATGCATACTTTCCCCCCAAAAAACCCACATGCCTGCGAATAAGAGCACAATTCAGTAGGATTTATTAGACAGTAAATCTTGTGAAGGCAGCTTACCCTAAAAAGACATCTATTACTCTTTCTCTAGTAAACATAAAAATTCATTTCAACCAAAATCTCTTAACCTAGTTTCTGTGGCAACATACATGGAATAAAATGGGCTAAAGTGATTCATCCCCAGCAAAATGTACCTCCCTTGGAATAGAGTGTGACAGAAAGGTTGCCATTCTCAATGTCATGTAAGTAGAGAATTAATTTTACAAATCTGGTTTAATGCGTTATATAGTAAGTAATTAATTTATAACACACAGTGTCAACTATTTATTATATTCCTTTTTTAAGTTTATAGTTTCTGGTTTGTAAGTGTGTGTACAGATAGTCGTTTAACAACTAAAATTGGTCCTGGAAACTTGGCTGTTAACTGAATATCACATGACTACAACTGAGCTTATGATTTTACTTCAGCTTTTCTTCGCATTACATCGCCAGACATATATGACCCTATATAGCTGGGTGAGCCCAAATGATGAAGGAGGTTTTTGGAACTCATTAAAAAGCTGAGTAAAAAAGCAAATCTTACAGTTCTTTCTCCTCAGTACCCGCTCTTTGGAAAGCTTACCCTGGCATTGGGATAATTAGCAAGAAGAGAATTAATGTTTGTCTTTACATTCATAGGTGAAAAATGGATTACAAGAGAATAAGCAGACACAAAGTGGGGAATTCATGTGGAAAGGAATGCACTAGCACCAGCTGTGAAATCTACTTACTTTCCTACCGGTTCGGAAGTGCACGCTTCGCGCTTATTCACCCATGTGCCGTTCGCCCGTGCGCTTTTTCACCCTCTGCGCATGCACAGAAGGCTTTGCGCATGCGCAGAGGGTTAAAAAAAGAAAATGGTGGCATCCGGGCGGGTGGGCAGAGCCTCACGCTGTCGCCGCTACTGGTTCTCCGAACCACCGGCACCCACCGCTACCAGTACGCCCGAACCGGGCCAAACCTGTAGCATTTCACCCCTGACTAGCACCAGCTGTTGGTCTAGCATGCTCTGGGTTGTGAGATGCAAGTTGCTTAGGAGGCAAAGAAAAGACTTGTGTGTGAAACTGATTAGGATCTTTTCAGTGTCAGGCAACAGCATGAGCTGGCAGAAGGATCTAATCAAATGAGGTCACAGAGTGAGGCTTGTTAACTTTCAGTTAGCACTTTTTAGGGACATAATGTGCTGTGGACAAAAGCAGCCCAGGAGGAGATAGCTTGTTTGGGCACACTGCGGGATGGGGGGGAGAACATGTGGTGGCTTAGGAAAATGGGTTTTAGCTGACGAACGGCAAACAATAGACTGAGGGAGATGTGCTGTGAAAGTTATAAATGTGGGGATTTTTTATCATTGTAACAGCTGTTGCTCAAGGCAATCAATAGGACTACTTGACTTGCAACCATTCACTTAGTGACCCTTCAAAGTTGCAACAGCACTGAGAAAAAGTCACTTAAAACCGTTCCTTGCACTTCTGGCCATCACAGCATCCTCACAGTCATGTGATCAAAATTCAGGTGCTTGGCAATCAGCATGTATTTATGACAGTTGCAGTGTTCTGGGGTCATGCGATTTTCATTTGCACCATTCCCAGCTAGCTTTTGACAAGAAATTCAATGGGGGAAGTCAGAATTGCATAATGACCACATGTTCTCTTAATAACCGGTGATTTGCTTAACAACCATGGCAAGAAAAGGTCATAAAATTGTGTATGATTCACAACAAGTGCCTTGCTTAGTAACAGAAATTCTGGTCTCAATTGTCATAAGTCAAACACTATCTGTAGCTGTAAAACTACAGGCACAACCATATGTATTTATGTGTAGATCTTTTTAGCGAAAATAACTGTCTCCAATAGTTTTGATAATCTTAGTTGACAAGGTAAAAATGCCAGACCATGTATCAGATTTTTCTGTATATTTAAGACTTTTTTTGACAAATCTTTTTTTCAGGAGGAGGAGTTCATCTTATATCCAAGGTTGTCTTCCTTTCATTGTTTCATTTCAACAAGTTTCTTGACTAACCTCACAGAAAGCAGTATTCTAATGGCTTATTTGCATATTTCTGCTGATTGCTGTGGGCATTTCTTTTTTTCATTGTCTCTGGCAATTTCAAACACACACTTAAAGAATTGACTATATTAATTTAAGTGTCACTTTATATTTATTTGCTCAGATTTAAAGTTTGCCAAACAATAATATTTCCCAATTTCAATGACAGCAATTTTTTGTTAAAATTTGTCTTGGAATTTAGATCACTATATATAAATTTAAAACCCGTTATTTCTCTCTAATTTTGTTTGTTCAAGGGAAAAATACTAAATGTTGAAGTGATAAAATTATTAAGAATCAAAGAAAAAAATCTTTAATGTGTGCTATTTCACCAAGAAACTAGCCCTCACAAGGCTGCCTTTTCATTAGCTGTTCTGCATATGAACACAACTGATTCACTTGGCAGGAATATTTCCGTAATTTCTCATTTTCCATGCCATATTTCTCTCCCACAACTGACCTCTCTTCTTTGGGGCTTTTTACATTTGTACCTAAGGACCTAACTTGTCAACATCTTTTTGGTAGTGTGAACCTATAACATTTTCATCTGATTCTCAACCCATGAGTGAGTTGAGTTTAAATCAATTTTAACTGTGTGTAGAAGTCTCCTTATTCTGACACGGTCCAAGGCCCACCCAAGGTATATAAATCCTGTTAGGTTTTGTTACCCATTATTTTGGAAGGAATCGACAGCAATACCTGGAAGCAGACATAGAATAGGAGAGGGGTCAAAAATTCGGTTCCAGTATAGGTTTTGGCCAAATCAAAATGGATGAACATTGCTTCAAATCAGCAGATAACGGTACCACCTAAAGCTGTCATATCTTTCTTTGGAAGATTATACCAACTGGTGCAGCGATCTAAGTGATGGCCTTAGCTGTTGCTTTAAAATAAATGCTGATGTGACTTAGGCACATGTCTATGATATGTCTAGTAACATTTAAAACGTTTGTTGATTACATCTTAAATGATAGCCTGGCTGTTAAATTGATTAGGAACAATGTCATGAGAATTTTATTCCAACTATTTAATGCTCTTCTAGAAGTACAGTATATTTGTTACATGATCATTTTTCTCCATAAAATACATAATGCTCATATAATGTGCCATGATATCCCATAGAAAAACTCTTCATTACACTGGAAGATGAGCCTTCAAAATACTGTGACTAAATTGACACAATTATCTATTTTAATAGCTATTTTAAAAAATTAAATAGCTAGTATGAACTTTAAAATATGGCAGACAAGGGACTGTACTTTCAGCAATCAGAGAAGTTGGTTGCAGAAGACAAGGGATTTGTCTTTCTGGAGATCCTTATAAGCACTGTACTAACAGGCCTAACCTATAAGATTAACTAGAACACATTGGAAATTCCATTTTTTGAAAATCCTGTTACCTCCAAATTTCTAGACTGCAGTGCAGTTTTCAAGCTTAATTTGACAAAAATGGAATGATGGCATATAAAGCAGAACATGAAATGAAAAGAAGATGTAAGAAGACAGAGGTGTATGAGAAATCCAGTAAGCAGATGTATCCAGAATGTAAGGACCTAAGAAAGTATGCTTTTTTGAAACCTTTGTTTAAACGCTTTAATTGCAAATTTAATCCTAACATTACAGTACGTTATGCTATCACATTTCTGTAAGTTTTTGAAAACTAAATTATTTTGGAAAATATAGAGGATGAGATAATAAATTGGTTTATTATTGTTATATTTGCTTTCCCTGCACAATTTTTAATTTTATATTATGGATTTTTATTCTACATTTACTATATGCTTATTGCTATATAGCTGTTCTTAATTGCTGAGAGTATAAATAACAATATAAAATTATAAGGCAAATCCCCACTTTTAAAACACACCACTTTATTACTTCATTAAAAAGGATGGCAAAGAAGAATGTGTTTTTTGTAAAAAAAATAGTGGAACAAAGGTCTAAAAATATTTTCATGGTCTAGTGTTATGCTAGAAAAATACTTTATACATTTCAATCATTAGTGAAATTTCTTAGCAGAAACTGTTTCATCTTTAAAGACAGAACTGAAAGAAATTTTGAATTGTTAATAAATAATTGACATCAGGGAAAGAGAAACATAGTGTCTGCAACCTGGGATATGCTTTATTTATTCATATTTTATGTATTTATTTATTTTTATATTTAGTTAGTTGGTTAATTAATTAATTAATTAAAAATATTTAACAGCAGCCTTTACTTCAATGAGCCTTTTTCCAGTAGTTAGATTTAACTTGTCATTTGGCGCTCAAAAGAAATTGTTCAATCAAACTTGCCTATTGTGAATAAAGTTTAGTAGATAACCTCTCCCTGCCAGTTCCAGATCAGATAAAATGGGCACCCTCTAGATCAGTGGTTCTTAACCTGGGGTGCGTGCACCCCTGAGGGTGCGAGAAAGCATTTCCAGGGGTGTGAGAGAAATTTCAAAAATTTAAAAAAAAACACGAACAAGGCGACAGTGTTTTTATGTTATATAGTAATATAATATAATATATATTATATATATTATATATATTATATATATGTGTGTGTGTGTGTGTGTGTTTTCTGAGGTTTTCGCGGGTGTTTGTATGTTTGTATCCTAGAAGCAGGAAGCAGAAGACACCAGCCTGATGATGATGAATGAGACTTCATCGAAACGTTGCCAAGACACTTCCAATTTCACACGGGAGAAAACCCAAATAACCAAAGACCTACATACAAACACCCGCGAAATATACTATATAATATATAGTAATATATATTGTAAATAAACATGGCATTTGTTTATGCAATAAATGCTTTTTCTTAAATAAAGAATATACACACATTTTTAAGGGGGTGCAAGAACTTATTTTCAGATTCAAGGGGGGTGCGGACCACTAAAAAGGTTAAGAACCGCTGCTCTAGATCTCTTCCCTTAAATGTTACCATCTGGTGGGATTTAGGAAGTGCACCTTTTCTGTGGCAGCCTTCCAACAAGCCTCCATTCTCTTAGCCTTCTGAAAGATTGTTAAGAGCTGGCTCTTTTCCCAAGTACTGGAATAGAGGGAGGCCAGGTTTTGAGATGGCTTGTTGGATGGCTGGGTCACTAGGTTTGTGTTTGAATGTTACTGTTTTTGTTGCCTTTGGTTTTTATTGCTGTTGTGAAGCACACGAGTTCTGTTTCTTAAGATGGGCAATGATAAAAATATTTAAAACAAATAAGTAAATAAAAGGTGTATTGAGAGAAATTTATTACTAGAATTCACAGATTCCTTGTGTAACACAACAGACTAGCTTGGTGCTGTGAAATTCTCTACGTGAATTGGATCTGGCTCTATTGCTATTTAGCATTCCTGTATGAACTAGTCAATCCAAATTTAATGTTATACATATGATTTAACAGCAAGAGCAACAAAGATAATTGGGGGACTGGATGCTACAACATATAAAGAATGGTTACTGGAACTGGGTATGTCTAGTTTGATGAAAAGAAGGACTAGGGGTGATATGATAGCAGTGTTCCAATATCTCAGGGGTTGCCACAAAGAAGGGGGAGTCAAGCTATTCTCAAAAGCACCTGAAGGCAGGACAAGAAGCAATGGGTGGGAACTAACCAAGGAGAGAAGAAACCTAGAACTAAAGAGAACATTCCTGACAGTTAGAACAATTACCGTATTTTTCGGAGTATAAGATGCACTGGAGTATAAGACGCTCCTTAGTTTTGGGGGAGGAAAACAAGGAAAAAAGGCCTCTGCCTCCCAGCAATTTGCCAAACAGCGAACAGTACAGATGATATAAACTGTTTGCTGTGTATTTCTGTGCATGTGTGCCTGAACCATAGAAATAGCAAAGAATTGGAGAAATGTACATTATGGCAGCATATTAATGCCAGAAAATTTTCTTAAATGTAGTCACACTAACTCCTCCCAATTATTTTAATAGATCTACTCCAAACATGACTAAGTCAGGGTTAAACTCAGCTGCCTTATCTTACTACTACTACTACTACTACTACTACTACTACTACTACTACTACTAACAACAACAACAACAACAACAACAACAACAACAACAACAGAGTTGGAAGGGACCTTGGAGGTCTTCTAGTCCAACCCCCTGCTTAGGCAGGAAACCCTATACCACTTCAGTTCTAACTTCAGTTCTAATTGTTCCAACTGTCAGGAAATTTACTAAACAGGACACTGTTACATTTCAGGTTATACTTTTACAGATCTTTAAATTTGATGTGGCTTTCTGGAAGTATAGTTATTCTCTGCTATTTAAAAGAAGACACAATAGCACTGGGCCTCTTCAGATCAAGCATTTATTTTAAAAAGCTTCATTTTGTTAAGTTGTCCCTAGAACAATAATAAAACAGTCTTTAAAAAATAAGTCTAATAATTTGAACACTCTACAAACATTTATAGTTATTGACTTACTTCCTTGCATGTAGTTTCAGCAGTCCAACATTGCCAGCAGTTCACCTTCAGGCAATCTGTCTCCTTGCAGCTACCATAGTTAGTTTCCTTCCGGGGTGGAGCCAAGCGGAGTGGTCGCAAGAGAACTGCCCTCCGTCATTGCTACCTACTTCTTTGAGGATTTAAAGATTCCTGACCCAACTTATTCCAACTAGTGTGGGTTGATAGAAAACCGGAAAATCTCAGGAACCTACCAGTCCAGTCTATTTCGATGAGGAAAACACCGGGCACGAGGACTGAGAAGTGCAAGTGATCCCCAAGCTCGGAGAGACGCCGCTGGTGTTAAAATGGCGTTTGTGAAATAGCAGAGCTTGTCGGAAATCACAGCTTGCTAAAAATTGCCAGGAGGCGGGTAACAACCCCGAAGAACAAGAATTATTGAACAATCCCAGGTATTTATCCCGAACGGATTGGCTGTGACTTTGGGCAACGTTTCAGAACTATCCTCCAGCCATTAGATCTGGGCTGGGTGCTTCCCGTACGATCTCTATTGCTGGTGTGTTGCAGTTTGCATGCCGCGGGTGGCTCATTATCATAACGAGCTGCCCCTGGGGAAGAACCAGATTCGATTACTGGAGCCCTTAGCTTTCTAGCCGACTTCTCGAGGTGGCTGGCAATTTGAAAATTCTAACTGACCTCCTTAAATTAAAAAGCAGCTGACCGGGGACCGGGAATTTTCAGCTCCGGTCGAGACCACGACTGCTGCTCACGGAGGGGCCAGCCATTACTTTTCTCCTGGGATTGGCCTCTCCCTCTGCTGATGCAATCAGCCTTCGCCGATGATGAAATCAGCCTGGTTGGAGAAAGGCTCCCTCACATGCCGGACAGCTTTTAATCAGTTTCCTCATCTACGCTCGCTAATGTGCCGATCCGCAGTGACCAACGCAGATGCCATTGCAGTTTTGGGACGACCCCTTTGGCTGTTTTTCTGGCTACTCCTTCGGATAACTTTGCCCCCCCGATTGCAGCCCCACTCACATGCGATAATTACCATCATTGCTGTGACTTGGGTGGCGACGTGGCCTTTTTTGATTGGTGTGGCCAGGGCTGCCTCTTTGGGCTCCGGGGGGAGTTTTCGAGCAGCAAAAGTAAGATCTTGGACTCCAGGGAGAACATTGCAGAATGGTACTTTGGTTTTGAGCCTCACTGATGCTAGTATCAGGGAGAGAGCAGTGGTATATCGCAGAAAAATCCGGACGCTGTTTAACGACCACGGTAGACCTAAATACAGGATCCAAAGACTGGGAGCTAACATCGGGAGGTGCACCCTCCGCCTACTTATTGGCTCCATTATTATGACTTTTATACTATTTATTGCAAACTGTACCCCGGAAGTGATGAATGCTGTATGATTGAGAATGTTATGTCTGTGATATGAATGAGTAGAATGAAACGTTTGAAATTTTAGAAGACAATTTGAGGAAACTGGGAACCAAGGCTTGGCCCCCCTTTGCTGAGTGTATAAACAGAAGCGGAGGGGGTCCGGGCTCTTTTACCCAGTCCAGTATGGATGGTATGGATGGCCTGCAGGATGAGAGGGGGACCAGCGGGGGAGGGGAGGGGGTCTCTGGTAGGGACGAGAGCCGGAACATCTCGGTCATAATGGGAAGAGGCAGGTATGGCGGGAGCAGAGGGGTGGGCCACTCTCGGGGAATGAGACCTCGCTGTGTACAAGCGATCCCTTGTTCCGGCCCCTCCGATGTGGTTCCATCTTGCTCATCCCGAGTACCTGGTAACCAGGGTGTTCAGGGCCCTGGGCTCAGGATGATGCTGCTTAACGCCAGGTCAATTACCAACAAAGCCCCCCTGATACGTGATTTAATCACAGAAGAGGGGGCGGACCTGGTTTGTGTAACTGAGACCTGGCTGGGCCAGGAGGGAGGAGTAGCTCTCTCCGAGATATGCCCAGACGGGTTCTCAGTGCAGCATCATTCCCGACCCCAGGGAAGGGGGGGAGGAGTGGCAATAATAACACGCGGAAACCTGCATCCTCGTAGGATCCCTGCCCCGGAGATTGTTGGGTGTGAGATGCTCCTTCTGAAGTTGGACTTAGGGGTACAGGTGGGCCTTTTCTTAACGTACCTGCCTCCCAGCCGCGTAGGTAAGGCCCTGCCTGAGCTGCTCGAGGCAGTAGCCGGCTTGGCAGTTGAGTTCCCCAGGCTTATGATGCTGGGGGACTTTAACTTGCCTTCTGCTGGCGAAACCTCTGGGATTGCTCAGGAGTTCATGGATTCCATGACAACCATGGACCTGACCCAAGTAATCCAGGGTCCGACTCATGAGGGTGGTCACACGCTTGACCTAGTGTTTCTCTCGGGGCAGTGGAGAGATGATCTGAAGATAAGGGACATAGTCATCACCCCTCTGTCATGGTCAGATCATTTCCTACTGAGGTTGGATTTCGCAGTTCCATTCCTCCCCCGCAGGGAGGCGGGACCGACTAGGTGGTTCCGCCCCAGGCGCCTAATGGAGCCGGAAGGATTCCAGAGGGAACTTGGGGAAATACCTGAAACCCTGGTACGCAACTCGGCTGACTCCCTGGTGGATGCTTGGAACACCGCAGCATCAGGGGCTTTAGACCGAATTACGCCTTTGCGACCTCTCCGTGGCAGTGGATCCCGAAAAGCTCCCTGGTTTACGGAGGAGCTCCGGGAGATGAAACGCCAGAAGAGACGTCTGGAGCGCCGCTGGAGGTCCAGCAAGACCGAATCCGATCGAACACTATTAAGAATTTACATTAGATCTTATTTAGTGGCGATAAGGGCAGCAAAACGATCTTATTTTTCCGCTCTTATTGCGTCCGCAGATTCTCGCCCAGCCGCCTTGTTTAGGGTGACTCGCTCCCTCCTTGCTAAAGGGGGGAGCGAGGAACACTTGCAAGGTAGAGCTGAGGAATTCGCAGAGTTTCTGTCGGATAAAGTCGCTCGGATCCGGTCAAACCTGGACTCTGGCTGGGCAGAGTCCATGGAGTTGACGGGGGCTAGTCTTAGTCCACCGTTGTGGGAGGAGTTTGGGCCTGTTTCTCCTGAGGATGTGGACAGAGCTGTGGGGGCGATGGGGGCCTCCACCTGTTTATTGGACCCGTGCCCCTCCTGGTTGGTCTCGGCCAGCAGGGAGGTGACACGCAGCTGGATCCGGGCGGTGGTCATCGCTTCTTTGGGGGAGGGATCCGTACCGCAGTCGCTAAAAACTGCGGTGGTGAGACCCCTCCTGAAGAAGCCTTCCCTGGATCCAGCTGACTTGAAGAACTATCGTCCGGTCTCCAACTTACCTTTTTTAGGGAAAGTTGTGGAGAAGGTGGTGGCTACTCAACTTCTGCGACTTCTGGATGAAACAGAACATCTAGATGCCTATCAGTCGGGTTTCAGGCGTGGGTACAGTACAGAAACTGCCTTGGTCGCTCTGATAGATGATCTCTGGCGGGCCCGGGATGGGGGAAATTCCTCTATCCTGGTGCTACTTGACCTCTCAGCGGCTTTCGATACCATCGACCATGGTATCCTTCTGCATCGTCTCAGTGAGTTGGGAGTGGGAGGCACCGTTTTACGGTGGTTCTCCTCTTATCTCGCCGATAGGATGCAGTCGGTGTTAACAGGAGGGCAGAGATCCTCCCCTAGGCCCCTGTTATGCGGGGTGCCTCAGGGGTCGGTTCTCTCGCCCATCCTGTTTAACATTTACATGAAACCGCTGGGTGAGATCATCCGCAGACATGGGGTGCGTTTCCACCAGTACGCTGATGACACCCAGCTGTACATCACCACCCCGTCTGACTTCAGTGTGGCAGTTGATGTAATGTGCCAGTGCCTGGACGACGTTAGGATCTGGATGGGGAGGAACAGACTCAGACTCAACCCTGACAAGACTGAGTGGCTTTGGATATTGCCTCCTAAGGACTACGACAACTGTCCCTCCTTGGTTCTCGAGGGAGCGAAACTGACTCCCTCGGACCAGGTCCTCAACTTGGGGGTCCTCCTAGATCCACAGCTAAAATTGGAGCATCATCTTACTGCTGTGGCTAGGGGGGCCTTTGCACAGGTTCGCCTTGTGCACCAGTTGCGGCCATATTTGGAGAAGGAGGCTCTACTCACGGTCACTCACACCCTTGTCACCTCCCGTTTGGACTACTGCAACGCGCTCTACATGGGGCTACCCTTGAAGAGTATCCGGAGACTCCAACTGGTACAAAATGCGGCTGCGCGTGCTGTGGTGGGTGTACCAAGGTACACCCACGTGACACCTATACTCCGCCAGCTGCATTGGTTGCCCATTAGTCTCCGGGTCCAATTCAAGGTGTTGATCATCATCTTTAAAGCCCTTCATGGCTTAGGACCAGGTTATCTCCGGGACCGCATTCTGCCTCATACTTCCCTTCGACCGGTTAGGGCCCACAGAGTTGGCCTCCTCCAGCTCCCGTCAGCCAAGCAATGCCGGCTGGCGGGTCCTAGGGAGAGGGCCTTCTCTGTGGCAGGCCCCGCGCTCTGGAACCAACTTCCTCCAGAGACCTGAACTATCCCCACCCTGCTGGCCTTCCGAAAAGCCGTTAAGACGTGGCTTTTCCTGCAGGCAGGGGGCAGAGCTTAATTCCAGCTGAACTCTCCCCCGGGTATGTTTGGTTGTTGAATGGTTGTTTTTTATACTGTAATTTTTAATTTTTATATTATGTTTTTGATTCTGTTTATTGGTTATTTCTTGTATTTTTCTTGTGTTGTACACCGCCCTGAGTCCCTCGGGAGTTGGGCGGCATATAAGAAAAGCCAAATAAATAAATAAATAAATAAATTTTTAGCACGTGGCTGCAGCCTCTCAGCTGACAGTTGGCAGGCAGATAATCACTTCTTGTGCTAATTAGGCTCTGCCCTGTTTGCTGCAAAGAGGTAAATTGCTTGGAAGGCAGAGGCCAAAGGGTGGGGGTGGCTGGGTGGGGCTACATTTGGTGTATAAGACGCACCCAAGTTTTCACCCTCTTTTTTGGGGGGAAAGGGTGCATCTTATACTCCGAAAAATACGGTAATCAGTAGAAAAACTTGGCTCCAGAAGTTGTAAATGCTCCAACACTGGAAGTTTTTAAGAAGGGATTGGATAACCATTTGTCTGAAATGATATAGAGCAGTGATAGCTAACCTTTTTGTCGTCATGTGGCAAAAGCGCGCGTGCGCAGTAGCGCATGCGTGCTGGCACCCATAATGCAATGTGCAGCCCCCCTGCGCATGCGTGCACGCTCCCCCATGCATGCGCACGTCACCCCCGGCTCCCTGTGCATGTGCGCATGAATCCCCCCAACCCCATTTTGGGCCTGGTAGGCCTCCCTGCAGCCTCCTGGGACCAAAAATGGGCCGCAGGGGGCCACACCACACCCCCCCCAGACTCCCACCCCCACTCATGCACGCACGTCTCCTGCATGTGACCCGCCATCCTGCGCCTCCCAAAAATCAGCTGGCGGGAGGCATACGCGCATGCGCGGTGGAGCTGAGCTAGGCGACAGCTTGCGTGCCTGCAGAGAGGACTCTGCGTGCCAGCTGTGGCACGCATGCCATAGGTTCGCAGTCACGGGTATAGGGTTTCCTGCTTAAGCAGGGGGTTGGACTAGAAAACCTCCAAAGTCCCTTCCAACTCTGTTATTCTATTCTATTTTTGCTCTCTTTACATTTGTAAAAAAAATTTAAATTATAATTATAATATCCTGGCTCATTATGTTTTCTTATATTGCTTAATAACAATATAAATTTTAAATGTATGTGTATTTTTTATGGGAGCAACTACAGTCCATTAAACTATTTTAAATAAAGCAGGATGTTAACATTAGCAATGAGAAAATGTTTAATAAATTCTTCAATAGTTTTTATATTAATAAGTATATCAAATATTTGATAAAACGTACTATATCACTTGATTTTGTAAAAATAGTTGTAGCTCTTGAAATCTATGTGTGTACTTTGAGTGTAATGAAATGATTGTAAAATATCCATGAATTGCTTGAGTACTGTTTGAATATAAATTAAATTCCAGTTATTTCATTAACTGAGATAAAGATTATTTGCCAAAGATAGAATGATAAAAATTACAATCACAAAATGGGAAAGAGGAGGAGAAAATTCAAGTGAAAACAATATTATTTATAAAGCAGACGTGCCTTAGCTACATTAATAAACTATGTGAAAGGAATGCTGACTTTCTGTATTTTCTAAACTTAATGTGCATGGCATAAAAATATGCAAGTCAGCATAAGTAGTTATCACTGAAATCTAACTGGCTTTCCCATGTATTTGGTTCTTCCATCATATTCCTGATTTTTTGCTTTGCTGTTTTTCTACTATGCCTCTTGATACCAAGTTTCCTAATGAAATAAAAGTTGTTCTTATATAACAAGTAAAGATTTTATTATTTTCCCCTCTAATAAGCCACATACTATGGCACACAGTAAAGAGGGATTCAATGCAAGGAAAATGGGATGTTTTAACTAGTGGTATTGGTAGTTCAGGTACTGGCTAATTACATGGTTTTGATTCCATGAAAATCCACAATGAACTTTGATAGAAAAATACTGGATGGATTTATCTAAACTAGATCTGTAAAATCTGTGACTTGCTAAGCCAAATATATGATATATAACAAATTATTTTCTACATGGGGGGGGGGAATGAAGCTGCCAGATTGCAGTCTCAGAAACAACACATAATGTTGTCAAACTACATTAGACTAAATGACCAATCATCATTAAAGGAAATTTCCTGTAAATGTAGTGAATTAATGTACACCTAGTAATTGCAATAGCTGTATAGCTATTTAGAACTGATTCTTGAAAATGATCATGAATAGTGAGCTTTTGACCTTATTCAACCTCTATACAGGGAGTGTTCAAATTACAATGGCAATTGGGACTAGGATTGCCATTTCCAAGTGACACAGTTGTAAAATTCAATGCCATGTGACTGCATCACCTAACAATGACAGTTCTGGCACTCCTGGTTGCTGTTGTTAAGCAACGATCTCATGTCAGTGACTTCCAATTTCCTGCCGTTTTTCCTTTTATTGTGGGAAGGCAGCAGGGAATTTTTGAAATCATGATCATGTGACCATGGCGATACTGCAATGGCTAGAACTCCAAGGAATAGTCATAACCCCATCATTCAGCATTATTGCAAACTAGAACAGTTGCTGAACCAGTGGTCATAACCTGCAGACCCCGCCCCCAAATAATGCCCATTTGCAGTCCTGGAATACCATTGTCAGATTACCAAATTAGTTTTTCTTTACTTTTTGGCATTAAAGTTTCATTTTAAGACTGTTTAAAGTTCCCCACATTGTATAGTTTTTTAAAAAATTACCTAAGCCCATCACTGTAAAAATGTACCTCAATTAAGATATACCGGTAGTTCATAGTCTGTTTATGTATGCCTTATCGTAAAATGTATGCTTTATCTCTGCATACACTGAAACTTTTTAAGTTTTTTTAAAAAATTAATGGTTATTTGAGGAATTTGAAGAAACTCTGTGAAGAGCAGACCTTTCTGGAATTTATTTCAACATCATTTAGTTTTACGTATATGAAAAAAAACAGTGTTTAGTGTCAAAATAGATTCTTTTATTTTGACTCTTGCTAACGCACTAAAAGAATTGGAGTAGGGATTCTTAACAGCCAATTCTCTATTTCTGATAGATAAGCATGGAATTTAATACCACTGTCTCCCTTGCCATGATCCTGGAGTAAGGAAGTCTCAGAGATTAGATATATTAAGCTGGCTGGCAGGAAGGGAAAACCCTACTTCACCTTAGGCACAGCTAGATAGAGTTCAGCATGAATGGAATAATCACTTAAAGCTATAAAGATCAACCTGCCAGTCTTCGCTAATGGGATCAGAGAAGGTAATGAGATACCACAATTCTATATCTAAATAATTATAAAACTAAGGTTTTGAGGTACAAAACAACAATCAATTTTCTATTAATACTGGAAGATTCTAAGGCAAACCATTAAATTAACACCTTGAAAACATTGCAGTTACTACTAGATGTCAACCTGCATTTTTCAAACACATCTTGTCAGATTAACTTTATACCCTTTTTAATGTAGAAACTTGCTTAATAGATTGTGGGACTCACTCTGTGTGTGTGCGTTTGTTTGTGTATACACACCACACACACACACACACACTATATCTGAATTTCAGCAAAAGAATTCTTAGAATATACCCATAACGTGATTACAATATGATAGAATGAGGTCTGGATGATGTGGGATAGATGGATGTATTAATAGGACACCACAAAGTTAAGTTGTGGATCCTCCATTCTTCAATATTTAATTAATGAGGTGGGAGGAATTCTTATCAGATTTCCAAGTGACACAATAGTTAATATCCCAGGAGAAAAAAATTAAGGCTCAGAACAATGATGGGCTAGGAAAGGGCTGAAAGTAACAATAAAATGTAGTTCAGGCAAATGCAAATAAACAAGTGTACAGGATTGAAACACCTGGCTTGGTAATAATACATATGGGAAAAAACAGTGTAGTTGATTACAACCTGGATATAAGTCAGCAGCATGATGTTGCTGCAAGAAAAAGAAAGTGCAATTTTAAGCTGTATCAACAGAAGCTGCACCAGTAGTTTCCAAAACATGGGAAGGTATACATGCACTTTGTTAATGTGTTAATAAGACCTATTTTGGCTACCATGCCCATTTTGAGACACAATACTTAAGGAAGGGCAATGAGGATGATCAGAAAACTAGCAAACTAGGTTGTTGGGAAAAAAAGTTTGAAAGAACTGGATATGCTGAGCCTTGAGAAAAGACTGGATGTGGCAGCAATTTTCAAATCCCTGAAAAGAAGACACACAGAAATGATGAAGACTTGTTCTCTATTGTTCCATAGTACAAGATATATAATATTTGGTTTAGGTTATAAATTTCAATCAAATGTTGGGGCGGGAGGTGGGTGGAATCCTACCATTGGATCCAGTTACTGGGACAGACGATGGACTTCCTACATTGGATGTGTTCAAGCAGAGAGTACATAGCCATTTATCCAGAGTGCTTTAATTTGAATTCCTGAACTGAGCAGGGGGTTGGACTCACTGGCTTAAATGGGCCATTTCACATTATGTGTCCAAAGTATTTAAGTTTTAGCTTCATTGATGCTTTCAGTGAGCAGTCTGGTTTTACTGCTCAAAGCAGTCCAAGATATTCTTAACAATTTTCTTCAGCAACACAATTCAATTTTGCTTCAGTTGTTCTGATTTCCACAGTACTGTGTGTGATGTCTATTTTCAAAAGTTTTCCTTCCTGAAAATGATTAAGATACACCCCTTCAAACTGCACACAAATATACTTTCAGAATGACTGTATCATGTTTATTTCAGAAATATGAAATAATATGAAATATGAAATAAACGTTTAATGGCTATGATCAGAGGTGGGCGTCACATACTGTAATAACCGGTTCGCCCAGAACCGAAAATGTGACGCCTTCTGCACATGCATGAGACATAGGAAAAAATGGCGATTATAAAGGGCGGGATAGCGCCAGGGCAGGTGGGCGGGCCTAACCGCTAGTCAGAACTACTGGTTCACCCGAACCGGCAGCAGCCCACCTCTGGCTATAATATATTTAAATGCTTGTTTCCAACACACTGCATGAGTTCAACTGAACCAAAAGATTTTTGCTGCTGATTTTCATTTGTAATCAGTCTCTCTGCAGTGTCGAACAATTGTCAGCCAGCACTGATGATTCCAGTTGCCTTTGTATTGTTTTTCCATTGTGGCAATGTCCTGGTGAAAACTTTTACCATGTTCATAACTGACTGTAAACAATTCCTGCCTCCACACGTTGCTGAAAACACAGTTGTAGTTCTCTAGCTAATATTACCCTTAGTTAGAGGATGACATGCAGTTTGGTCCACAATCTACCAGGTGAAGAAATTAATGATCCACATCACTGCAAGTTTGTTACTTTCTTCACTGCAGTTTGTTACTTTCTTTTTCCAGCTTCCACATACACACATTTCTTATGAAATATGATATTATAATAATAACATGAATTGCATTTTGAGGGTATTTCTGAGGATACACTGTAAAAGCATGTGTGCGGAATTAGTGGTGGGGAAAGAATGATGTGTGGCAGGTAATTTGCTGCACAGGATAGGGTACATGTTATTCTGATTATTTTCTGCTTATAGATGTGTAAATAAAACTTGTCTAACATTGCAAAAATATCAGAAATCTTTAGTGCTTTTTTCTTCTTTATGGAAGCCAGCTCTCCTGTTAATACTTCCCTGAGAGAAGTGAGGTCTATGCAAAGCTATGAGGCCTGTGAGAATGGACCAATATATGAAGATAGAATGGCCAAAAACAAAGCAAAACAAAAATGGTATTTTATGTAGAAAATGTGTCCTTAAATGAGATTACAAGAGATATGATTCTTCCTGTGCGAAATCAATCAGAATTTTTCTTTAATTTTACATAGAGATGTGAAGGCCCGGAAAAAAACCGGAAAAATTCGGAAAAAAACCGTGGGTTTTTTCATTTTTTTCTTGAAGGCTTTTTTGTTTTTTTCCAAAAAATTTAGAAAAATTGAAAAAAGAAAAAAAATTGTGGAATATTTTATTTTAACATGATGAATAAAATATTTTAACACAGGGTGTTCAAATATTTTCCAAATCATTTCTAAAAAAACGTATGATATCAGATTATTCTAATTTCTGTGCACTGAGTGAGGACAAGCAAGTCCTAGGTAACAAACTGAACCCTCCAATGCAAGAACAGTATGCATTTCTTCCTTTAGGAGGTGCTGCTATTGTAACAAGAAAAAGGTTTCAGTTTTGCTTTTGCATGTTAGTGGGTGTGTTTGATTTGTTCTGTCCTCTTCACTAGGCCTCAAAAGCATTGGAAGAAAATACAGAGCAACAAAAAGGACCTGTGCTGAATGAAGGGACTTATGAGAATGGGGTTTTTATTTTTATTTAATACTGTGGAGAGGAAATATGAAAAATTGTTACTTTTGGTTTTGAAAATTGTTTTGTGGAGGCTTTTTGGCTGTTCCACGTAAACTAGTAAGCAGTTCAGGAGATTGTTGCTCCCTTTGTTACAATTACAAATAAATATTATAAAAAAGTAAATTCTGTTTGTGATCATTGTTTGGCTACACTATATTTTTAATATGCTAGTTGTGATAATTTTATGCCAAGTCAAATTGTCCATAGTCATATTTTATGTTCCTAAAGTAACAGAATGACTTTCAATCTTAAAAAGACAAAAAAGTGCTAATGTAGCATTTTTTCAATTTTTCCAAAAATTTCCGTTTCCCCCCCCGAAAAAAAACAGAAAAAACCCGGGTTTTTTTTCCGAGCTTCAAAATTTCCAGAAATTTTACATCTCTAATTTTACAGCCAAATATTCCCTTATGTTTTTTCTGATGAATCTCAGGGTGCAAGCCAATTGTTTAATTACATGGCTGCTAGTTAACTGATTTTCATGTGGTGAGTTTGGCCTTCAGTCATAGCTTGTCTCTGGAAAGGTGCAATATTTTGCCTTGTGGTTCACCAATTTTTCATGATGAACTTCTGCATTTCAGTTATTTCTTTATAAATGGGGAGGATTACAGTTCTTGACTTATGAATGCTTTCACAAACCTTTCATTCCTAACCAACCTAAATTGGGTTTGGTAAAAACAGCAATCATACAAAAGGGTGTGTGCAGATGCACATTTTTATGTATAGCAACTACAATCAACTACAATTTCCTTAACAAGTGAGCAAAATAATATAGATTATGTTGCTGAAGATGCTGGTTGGGACATCAGACATCTTGAAATAAGGAGAGTACGAAAACAAAAATGAGTGGTTCTGCTCCCAAAGCTTTGTAAGGAAGTTCCAGATGCTAGTATAAGATACCCACTAAGTGGCTTAAGGCTTTTATGTATGAATAGAAAGTTAAACTTCCCTAAAACAGTAAGTTGGAACTACATCAGTTATGCATTGTAAAAATACAGTCAGTGAGAGGTAAACTTAACATTGTGCTAAATTGAAATTAATACATCAAAGACTCAGACTGAAGCTACAGGATTAGCAGAGAAACGTTTCAAACAAAAGAAAAGAAAAGTCAGTTGCCATGACTCAACTTCCATGTATCAAAGGTAATAAATAGTAATTATGTTGGCTGTAATTTACAATGAAATTGAGTTTATTCTAGAGGACTGAAAGAGAATAACTACTGAAACTGATTCTGTGCTAAACAAACCTAAATATTTTTCAAGTAGAATATTTGAATAACATTTCTGTATGATCAAGCCTATTATTTTTATTGTGATTAATTTGTTATAGAACCATCAGTGCTATGGCATTACACACGGCAAGAGAATCACTGCCTTGATATGCTTACAATCTAATATTTAACAGGAGAAATAGATATGCATTTCTTTCACAGGAGGCCAGTTGAAAGCATCCAGAATATGATGGTAATACCTACCCTTAGCAGTTCTGTAATTTGTGACTCTAGGGCTTCAAAAAAAATGTGCATGGCTAGTGTGGAATTGCCATGACCAAAAATTCTGATATACGTGGCAAATCACACAGAAGAAAGATTTAAAATCCAGTGTCACAAATCAAACCCTGAAAACCCTGCTTTGGAACTGGGTAACTGATAGCTTTCAATGATCTATAGCTTTTTAAAAAAAATTATATTCTTCCTTTTAGCTCTGTAAGGGCTGAGATACTATTCAAAATATAACACATAAAAATTAACAATCACATGGTTGGTATAGCAAGATCCCAGTGAGTAGGTGTGGGATAGTGAAATCAAATAAATTCTGACTGGAAAGAATATTAAAATAAAACAGCTTAAAATCAAAACCCATAATATAAGGCAGATTAAAAGCAAGATCGAAAAGCCATCCTGTGGACTAGATAAGAGAGCATCATATTTTGATTGCATGAGTACCTACTATAGCAGAAATCTCTGACACTGGATTCTCAGATATGTTCAGAAGGACAAAAGGAAGTAATATCACAGATATCATTTACTGGAAATTCAGATGACAACTTCAGGGGAAGAAGGGGGATTTCAATTCATTTTGGATTATTTTATATATTGGATTTCTACCTGTCACAATTTTAAAAATCTCTTAAGAGTTTGGTTATCAAATAATGTAAATGCCAGTGGGAAATAATAATAATTTTAATAATAAATAGAAAACATACAGTGTATTTCAAACCATCTTGAAGAATAGAGAAAAAAAACTTTATATAAAATGTGGTAGATCTTACTACTCTTAGTTATCATTGGCATGTCATAGGAAGTTTTTCCTGATCAATTTCAACCCTTTACGATAAAGATCATCTGTACAACTGCACTTAAAAAACTTCCTTGTGCTACTAAACCCTAAACAAAGAGATGTGTGGCATATTGCTTCTTCCTCAGAGATTGCCCAAGAGACCATCATTTCCTTTTCCTGGGCAATGTGGTTTGCGCAAAGCTGTTTCTGGAGGGCAGAAATGTTCTTCTGATCTAAATGTTGTGTGCCAATTTCCAGTTAAGCCTCAGCTTGCTTACAGCTCATCTGATTCTTAAGTTTTCATTTTGAAATATGGTGGATTTGCCTTACAGTTCTCTTCTCTGTGAATTGAAAAGTGCCTAAATGTGAAATTGATAAAACTGGCATAATGTGTCAATAGAAGTTATCACACTGAGATGAAAAATGTCAAAGTGAATTCCAGATGTGGCACAATAACAATTTACAAGCATGCACATTGCACGCACTTCCTTACCAGAAGAACGCCAGTACTAATTTCTATCAGGGAGTGATAAAAACACAGAATCCAAATCTGATTTAATTGTGGATTTAATACTTTTCTACAGTACCTGTTCAAAATAAAGGTTTCTTAACAATAAAGTGTTTGTTTTAAAGCCTAAGCATAATGAGGGCTGAGATCAAAAATGAGTCTTAATGAATTTGGTGTTACAGCTGTCTCTCACATCTGGATTCCAGAGTGCTGTTGAAAGGAACAGAAAAGAGACACAAACAAGTACTCAGGATCTATCTGTTTCTCTTTGACAGAGGTAATATGGAAGACGCAAGTCTGTTGTACTATAAATTTCCATTTTATTAAAGACAAGTTAGGTCCATAGCATAGGAAGAGCTGTTTCAAATAGATTTTTAACTCTCTTCAAGTGTTTACAATGTGGCTTAAATCTGAAATATTACAGCAAATAAACAATAATGTAGATACATTTATTTTGGCAATTAAGGAGAAAGATATCAAGTCTAGTTGTTCATTTGTCAAAGTTAGGCTTGTGATTTAAAAAAAATGTTTTTGCTAATCAGACTTTACTGACAGGAAATTATCTAAACCACAGCTCTGGGTGAGCTGATGAGTGAGTGTGCTGTCAAGAGGAATATTCCTGGTTGGGACAGCAAGCAAGCAACAAGAAAGTTGGAGAGATTCTATTTCAGGATTTTAATACAGAATTTTAGAATGTACTAGCATATAAAGAAAATTGCTTTCATTTCCAAAATTTAGAAATTGGATTGATCTGCAAATTCTGACAAGACGTTACCCAAATTTCTCTCGAGATGCAATATATTGAGTAGTACTAATTATTCTAAAAGACTGGACATTTTGATATATAAATAATGTCTGAAATATGGTATCAGCGTTCACATGGTAGAATCCCAGGCAATATGTAATGAATATCTGAAAGTTCAGTGAATGTTAGGCCGTATAAAGTTGTCATATTTTACCCAGAATTTTCAAAGTCATGTTAAGTTTTCTCAATTTTTATAACAAATAGTCTTAAAGAGAATTTCTTGAAGTCACCATTGGTGACTTGCTTCTTCTTCACTGTATCACTGGCCATCTTCTGGAAGACTTGTGGCAAGAAAGAGCCCAGTTAACAACTTGGTGGATTGTGGGAGGAGCTCAGACAGCTTGTTAAGAGATCTATTATTTGTTTAATAACAAATCTAGTCAGCTTCAAGTTAAATGTCCATAAGGAGCATGAACAATGTCTGGGTACTGTTTTGTAAAGTGCAGGAAGGCATGACATGGATAGGCCTCTAGGTCTGATTCCTAGTTTCTCTTGCAACGCAAGGCAAATTGATCCTGCAAGACAGGGACTAGTGATTAGAGGGTGCAGGCTGGTAGCAGGCTCCACTGGCCAATAAAAGGTCAGCAAAGGCCAACTGCTGACTGCAATAGTTTTTTTTTATTTGACTGTTGTGAGTTGCCTAGAACCCTTGAGTGGCAGGAGACATAGGTTTAATAAATTATATTATTATGACTATGACTGTGAATAAGGTTATCACTAATCATTTGTTTTCCAAGGCTTATGGAAGATGGAAAACACTGTTTTAAAATGCGATAGCTAAAGACAAATTTAGACACACAGACACTTCGCCACCTAATACAGTAAAGGTTGCTGTGTCATAAAAACGTGTCCTATAAAAACAGTTAATGGGATGCATCTGAGCCACAATTCGCTGCAGTAAAATTCACAGAAACAATATAAGTTGCTAGTGAGGAAATAATTTCTTAAGAATAAGAAATTTATAACATTTTAAAAAAATGTGTTCATTAATTATTATTATTTTTGTGTTATTGAACACCTGATGCTGTACATAACACAGTGCTTCTCAATCTCAGAATTCCCCACCCAGCATGTTGGCTGGGAAATTCTGTGTTGCAGTCCACATATCTTAAAATTGCTGAGATTGAGAAATAGTGTTATAATTATGGGTTCTCTCTCTCTCTCTCTCTCTCTCTCTCTCTCTCTCTCTCTCTCTCTCTCTCTCTCTCTCTCTCTCTGTGTGTGTGTGTGTGTGTCCATTTCAGTTTTGTAGAAAGTAGAATTGTTGCCTATTTTAACTTATTCTTTTTAACTTTCTAAAATGTTAAATGGAGTATCAAATGTTTTAAACAAACAAATCTCATTCTTCAGTAAGTAGCTGATCTCAAAAACAGGAGACAAATAGCAAAAATGTGCACATAAATTTTGTTTGGGCCATTTCCTCTTTTTAAAGTTAATCTTTAAAAAAAATAGACACAGGGAATCGTTGGTCTTTCAGAAATTAAGACTAGAGGTCCCATCATCTCTGGCTGCTGCTCATGCTGAAATAAAAGGTGTTTAGCATGGAAATTGTCTTTGAGGATACTTGGCAGACACTCCTCAGTTTTATAGGCTTGGCCTATAAAGCAATATAGCAGTAAAGAAATAAAGCAAATATCTCAAATGGACCATTTCTGTGTTACAGTGCTGTTGCATCTGTGTTCTTCCTCCAACATAGGCTTGGACTATAAAATGGGTTTTACCATTTTAATAAATAAATGGTAAATAATAAAATAAATAAAAATAAATAAATAAAAATAAATAAAATAAATTTATCCATGTTCTGAAAACATTCACACTGATAATCTCTAAAATGTTAAAATAGCCTTACAATACTCCATGAGTTTTTAAAAAATGATCTGAAAACGTTAAGTACTACTTATCACTATGACACAAGTCAACTCCTTAGTTTTCTTTATTATGTAATTTTTCATATTCCTGAAAAATAGAATTACATACCCTAAAATCTAAAATATTGTTATAAACTTTGTAATCTGTCTGTGCAAAATACTACTGCTCTTTTGAGTAGTAATACCATGTTTCCCTGAAAATAAGACCCTGCCTTTTATTTTTTTGAACCCTGAAATAAGCGCTTGGCCTTATTGCCATGCACTCAAAAGCCCAATTGGGCTTATTATCAGGGGATGTCTTATTTTGGGGGAAACAGGGTAGCAAATATATAATGGCACATAGACACAGCACTTGGGGAGAATCAACTTTGACACAATGTGTTACTTCCTTACAAAGAAAAGAATAGATACCCCTCCCCCTCCCTTGGCTGTTGCTGGTAAAGTGATTGAAAAGCTCTCTCCTTACCTTGTCACATTTACTATATAGGACACAGTCTATGTGGGGATGGAAATTGAGGGAGGCCCACAGCAATAGTCCTCTTCTCCACATATGGAAGGAACTTGAAAGTATCTGACAGCCTTTTGCAAGATCAATATAAAAGAGTAATAAGAACACAAGGTAACGTGTATACACAATACACAAGAATGTGGGTTATATACACAAGCAGAGTGTATATGCTATGCATACACATATGAATGTGTGAACAAACACCACATGTGCATACACACACAGAACAAAACCACATCTGCTTTAAAATAACTTGAGGCTACAAGAATAAAGCCTTTTTAAAAAAAAATAAAGGGAGGAAATGTAGTTTGAAACAAGAAAAAAAAATATTCAAAAGCCTGTGTGCAGCTGAGACAGGAAGGCAAACAAGAAATGCTCTGCTTCAAAGCAAACATTTCCTTTCAGAGCAAAATTCTAAAAGTTCCTTTGGCACAACTAAGCACAAATAAATTGTAGCAAACTGTATTTTACCAGTAATTCAAGAATAATCAGAGGTGAGATATAAAGGAAATCTTTGACTTACAACAGTTCATTTAGTGACTGTTCGAAGTTACAAAGCCACTGAAAAATGTGACTTATGACCACTTTTCAAACGTATGACCATTGCAACATCCCTATGATCACGTGTTCAAATTCAGAAGCTTGGGAATTGACTCCTATATATGATGGTTGTGTCCCGGGGTCATGTGATCACCTTTTGTGACTTTCTGACAAGCAAAGTCAATGGGAAAGCCAGATTCACTTCACAACCTTATCACTTAACAACTGCAGTGATTCACTTAACAATTGTGGCAAGAAAGGTGGTAAAATGGGACAAAACTCATTTAACGAACGTCTCACTTAGCAACAGAAATTTTGGGCTCAATTGTGGTTGTAGCTCGAGGACTATAAGTCTAGAAGTTTTACTATACAAACATCTCCATTGGCATCTGCTGGTGGGGAAATGGGGAGCAAATACCATCATAGCACAAGTTCTGATATCTTTGTATTGTACTGGCAGTCCTTGACTTATGACAACAGTTAGGTCCTGAATTTCCATTGCTAAGCAATGAGGTCATAGAGCAAGATGTCAGGTGACTGTAACAATGGCAATCCTGGCATTCTTGGTTGCTGTTGTTAACCATGAATTTTGGGTTGTTAAGCAAATACCCACTCCAATCCAAGCAATTCCAGGCTTGGTCTCTCCTAGCATTGAGCCTCAGTAAATTAAGAGGCTGCCTCCAACTTCCCCACTGACCTGTATCTCCTCCCCTCTCTGCCCTTTTGGTCATGATGCGCCCTGCCTTGTAGGGCAGCAAGCAGATCCAGATCTGCACAACTCTAGGGCTGCTTGCCATGCTCCAGAAAGATGCAGTTACCCCAATCCAGTCCCAGCCATATCTGTCCCTGCTACACCCCACTCTGAGACGCCTGCTGCCTCAACTGATTTTGCAGTCCTCTTGCTCCCACTGACAAGGTATGCCTGGACTGATGGCTTGGCTGGGCTTCATGCTGCAAAAAAAAAGTAAAAAAAAGTAAAAAGGTAAAAAAAAGTAAAAAGCATCCCACTTTTTGGTGCAACCGTACTGATGCTTCTTACTTGATGGTTTCTGCTTCTTCTGGTGCCCCAATATGGGTCTGGGCAGAAGCAAGTAAGCAAGCAGCCCCAGACTTAATTAGCGGGACCTCTTAGCATGAAGGCCAGGCCAAGCCAGGCATGCCTCATCATCAACAGGAGCAAGATCTCAAAAGTCCGCTGGGATGGCGGAGGACATGACAGCAGAGCCAAAAAGCAAAGATGGGGGTTGGGTGGGGTGGACAGGCAGGTGGGGGAATTGAACCACTCTTGTGGTTCTAAGTATGAGCAGGTTGCAATTTTGATCAAGTCAGAGTGGGGGAATTGCAACAGCTGTAACTTTGGGCATGAATCATAATTCCCTTTGTTCAGTACTACCATAACTTCAAACAGTTGAACAAATAATCATATGTTGAGGACTATTCCAACATGTATGTGCATCAAGACATTGCATACATGTACATAAGGAACAGAGCTTGCATTACATTTATTTTGTCATTTTGTTGAAACTGATTATTTCTATATTCCATATTCTTATGGATGTTTCCTTGGAATATAAAAATCAAAATTTCTACTCCCAGTACTTGTGAGAGAACCTTAAAATAGAATATCCAAGATGTTTAAATATACTGTTACATTTCTTTTGCAATAATTTTATTTGCAATAGTGGCGAATATCTGTAGCTCTGGTGTAGGATGAGGGTGAAGGTTTGTTCTCCGAGCTTGTGGGTTGGTTTCCAAACATTTCGTTACCAGGCTAGGTAACATCTTCAGCTGAGTTTAGGGGATAATTTTATGCCAAGCTATTTTTCTTACAAATGCATGAAAAATATCTTCGTAGCTTGTTAGTCAAGAATGTTTTTGGATGAGCTCAAATATGATTATTTCCATCCCTCCTAAATTCACAAAAATGCAATAACATCTATAAACAAATATTTCTTTTTGTGCTTTGCTGGTTTAGTACAAGAAACTAAATTCCAGACATTGCTGAGGTAAAATTGCTCTAACCAGAAGTCGACCTGCTACACTTTTTATTGAAAACATGTAGAAACTCATGCCAGCGCAATGCTCCTGAAGACCATAAAATATGTCAGCAAACAGGCTTCCCTTCTAATCTTTCCATTGTCAACCCTAGTAATTCTGCAATACATACAAATCATTTGTGGGAGTCATTTAAATTAAACTTGTTCTTGGGGCAAAGTGAAGCATTGCTTCAGGGAGCAATTGCCTGGGGCAGCAGTGGAAACCTCCTGACTATTCCTTCTGCATTCTCTGGGCATCCTCTGCTGAATGATTGGACTACATGTGAGATGCTATAGACTGGTACGGGTGTCAAACTTGATGTCGTCACAGCCCGGATCGTGATGTATTGCAACATTTTTTCCCTTTGCGGAGGCAGTGTGGGCATGGTCTGCGTGTGATTTATCTGGCCCGTGGGCCGCCAGTTTGACAGGTCTGCATAGAGGATATTAACTTATCACTGTTGCTAAAAGGTTCAGCTGCTACTCCTGTTGCTTTCTGTACACAGAAGAGTAAGGACACCATACACCTAGCATAGAATCTTGCCTAGTCCTGATTTGTTTATTTATTAAACATTTCCTAGGCATCTCAAAGACGCTTGAAAACTTACAAAAAGTACAATTTTAAATAATCATGCTAAGAAGGACCATAAAGATGGCAACAGCAAATCAGAAGGCTCTCTGAAACAGCTTAGTCTTCAAGAGCTTTTGAAATATCAGTTATGACCATTGCAATACTGCATATTTGTTGATCTAAATTTTGGGCCAGTATTTTTTTCATTTGGAATTCGGTTGTATAGTTTTCAGTTATGCTTCCTACTAAAGAGTTTCAGAAGGTAGGTTCAGGTTTGTTTGTTTTTTAAAGTTCTTTCAAATGAGTACTGACTCTTGCCTGGACAAGTACTGCAGTTTTCTTGGCAAAGTGTTTTAGAAACTGTTGGTCAATACCTTCCTCCTACGACTGAGTGTGGGAAGTGGTCCAAAGTCACCCAGTTGGCTTTGAGTCAGTCTCCAGGTTTCTAGCCCAATGCCTTAATCACACCACCAAACTGGGTCTCATTCTAACCTATGGCTGCATTTAAATAAAAGACTACACCAGGTTTTAAAAATCACGATTGGTAAAGTCACAGTGGCTGTATTCGCATGTGTCCCAATGGCATTCGTGCACCCAACAAAGACTTGCTTTACAACATTTTCAGACTTAATCACGGTTGTTTGCCTACCCGCAAAAACCCCTCTTCAATAGATGAGTTTCTGCATTCACACATTCTACTTCTATTTGGTTTTCCGTCGAACACATTCTGAGAGTAAAAAGCGGAACCTTCACTACTCTCTGTTTGTACTCTGATCCTCCGTGATCCCTGCAGGTCCTCGGATCAGCGGCGACAGAAACAAGGGGACTCGTTATTGTTTTTAACGCGTTCGCCCAACCGAAGAGGCGCGAGCACTTGAACCCCTTCAGCCACGGAGCCTTCCCTTTTTATTTCCCTCGAGTGAACGATGTCATTGGCTAAACCGGAGGCAGAACTTGGTGCGAAAGTCGGAGGGATGAGAGGGAGGAACGCGCCACCGACTTGCAGCCAATCAGTGAGCACTAAGAGCGATTCAAATGCTTTGCCTTGCCCAATGGCGGCGGTTGGCGCCTCGGCCTTCGCGCCTCCCAGCAGGACGGGGGGGAGGGGTTTGGAACGTCGCCGTGTCCTCCCGCCTGCAACCGTCGCTAAAAGCTGTTAGTTCGCATCGCTGTTGAGCTCTACGCTCCCTTTTTGTCTCCGAGGACTCGCGCGCTCAGTATCCAACTACCAGGGAGGCTAGTAGCCGTCAGGTGAGGGCGCGTACATATTATGCGGGCCGGGACACACCCCTTCAAGCTCCTTTCCCAAGGTGGGAGGGCACCGGGCGGTCGCCGCCTCCTTTGCCTCTTGCGGTTCCTTCTTTTCCCCTTTCTCCTCCATTTTCTTAGGCCTCGGCGGATATCATATAGTCGTCTTCGGGCTCTTTTCTCGTTGAGCGCCGCTCTTCTCGCTCTTTCCAGCAGTTTCACTCCCGCTGACGTTAGTTTTCGCTCGAATTTAATCCTGGAAGTTCAAGTGAGCGAGTGTTTTTGAACGAAACCTTAGAATCGTTCCAGTGGGGGCCGCCAGGGGGCGTCGCCGAGCTCGTTGAAAGGAGCCGTATTCTCTGTATGAGGTCGATTGGTCGCTCCCTTCAGAGGCGCGAAGAGCGTGACGGATTTATAATGAAATAGTGTGAGGCAGTTAGGATAATCCAATCAAAGTTTATACTCATTTCGAAATTAATATGCTTGGGAAAGGTTCGCACGTGTCCTTGAAATGTGAATATGTTTTATTGCGTCATATGCATTGTAATACCTTCGGATAGTTTTATTGCTTCAAACGAGCAGCAACTAAAAGACAACCTTTTACAAGTTTCTATTTCAAACAATCAACCTTCAGATCCTGAAGAGGTTGTTAGAAGGGTTTCTGAAAGATAAAAATAGTGGAATAGTAGAAGTTTTATTACAATTTTTAACCTTGATCAGTATCTGTTAATAGATTCTAGTACAGTAAATAATATGGAACAAATACATCTGAACAAACATATTGTTCAAAGTGACTTAATTACTATAAAATCAAATAATAAAACGTTTTTATAATAAAATATATCTCCAAAGAGGTGTGAGGTGGCACCAAAATAAACTGAAAACTAGGTGGAGGTAATTTATAATTGGACATCACAACTAGGAAAATCACTTAACTTTGTTAAATATTGCATAGATGTGAGTAAGCATAACTTAGCTTTCACTTATTGTTTTGCAATGGTCTTAACATTTAGGCTGAATATAATAGGGATTCGGGCCATTCTGTAAGAACATCATGAAATAATGTATGAAATTATAACAAAAATAGATACTTTGTGTCACTAAACACAGATATGTTATGTAACTAAGAAAAAGAGGAAGGATGTAGAACCTGATCTTAAGAAATTGATGGCTGGTTTGTACAGAAGTAAAGATGTAGCTTTAATTAGGAATGAAAGGGCTAAAATATGAACTGGTGTCATGTAGAGTATTATTGGGTGCATATGAAAGTGAATGCCCATAGGCTATTAATAGTTGCAGTATATTTTCCAATGAATGCTGATAACAAAAATATCAAAAATGATTTTGGGAAAAATAAAATTTCAAATAAATGCCGTCTGGTGGAGAAAGTTATTCTGTCAGGTAATACTGATGGGTGGTAAGTCAAGAAGATACAGAATAAGTGAATAGACTATTCAGAGACCCAAGAATAAAACAGAATAGTGACTAATGAATATCTGCTTACAAAAATTAATGTTTGTTTTGAATAAACACACACATGGAAAAGGTGTATCAATCAAAATGCATGATTGATTTTATAATTAAAGTGAAACAGTGAAGGACCATCACAGGAAAGATCGGAAAGGGTAGTTGAGAATTTACTCTTAAAAAATGACTAAGTCTTGACTATTATAGCTAAGTGATGCTTTCTAGATGCTCTTAAATTCATACCAAGTGTAAGAATATATAACATGAACAGTACAGGTAGTCCTTGAGATACGACCATAATGAAGCCTGCCCACATTATGTTGCAGCAGTCATTAGGTGAAATGTGTCACCCAATGACACCCCCATCCCTGCTCTCCCCAATGAAATGTTAAATGAATGTGCGGATCATTAAGCGGAGCGTGGAGTCCTTCTGGGTGGGGGAGGCTGTTGGAGGCCTAGTACAGGCCTAGGTCTGCCAGTTCTGGTCCTCCCAAGGTGTCCCCCACCCCCAAGACATCCCATGCTCCACTTCATGTGCCTTCAATCAATCAATTAGAATACAGCTGGAAGGGACCTTGCAGGTCTTCTAGTCCAACCCCCTGCTCAAGCAGGAGACGCTGTACCTTTTCAGATAGGTGACTGTCCAGTCTTTTCTTAAAAACCTTTAGTGATGAAGCACCTACAACTTCTGAAGGCAAGCTGTTCCCTTGGTTAATTGTCCTTACTCTTAGGATGTTTCTCCTTAATTCCAAATTGCTTCTCTTTGATTAGTTTCCATCCGTTGTTTCTTGTCTTGCCTTCTGGTGCTTTGGAAAATATGTTGACTCCCTCTTCTTTGTGGCAGCCCTTCAAATACTGGAATACTGCTATCATGTCACCCCTAGTCCTTCTTTTCTCTAGACTGGCCATCCCCAAATCCTGCAACTGTTCTTCAAATGTTTTTGTCTCCAGGCCCTTAATCATCTTAGTTGCTGTTCTTTGCACTTTTTACAAAGTCTCAACATCTTTTTTTGTAATGTGATAACCAAAACTGGATGCAGTATTCCAGGTTGGTCTTACTAAGGATTTATAAAATGGTACTAATACTTCACGTGATTTTGATTCTATGCTTCTGTTTATACAACTAAGGATTGTATTAGCTTTTTTGGTTGCTGCCTCACCCTGCTGGCTCATGATGGGTGATCGTCCACTAGGACTCCAAGGTTACTCTCACAGTTACTCCCAAAGGTGCTTTTTCAAGAGACAACTGGACTTTCTGGTTTTTCTTTCAAGATGTTTCGCTTCTCATCCAAGAAGCTTCTCCAGAGCTGAAGAAAAACCAGAAAGTCCAGTTACCTCTTGAAAAAGCACCTTTGGGATAACCATGACCTGAATGACTGAGAATCTCCATAGACATCTCACAGTTACTGTTTTTGAGTCAGATTTCGCCTCCTGTATTTGTACCCTTGGTTTTTCCTGCCTAGGTCTAAAACCTTGCTTTTCTCCACATTAAATTTCATGTTGTTGGATAGGGCCCATTGTTCAAGTCTATCAAGATCTTTTTGGATCCTGAGTTTGTCTTCTGAGATGTTGGCTATTCCTGCCAGCTTAGTGTTGTCTGCAAATATGATGAGTTCCCCTTCTATTCCCTCATCTAAGTCATTTATTAAGATATTGAATGCTAGGCCTAAGACGGAACCTTGTGGTACCCCACTGCTTATTTCCCTCCATGTAGATGTAGATACCTTGAGTCCCAACAGGCCTTTTCTCACTCCCACCTCGTCCTCCCAGGCCATAAGACTGATTCCCACCCCACCAGGTCAAACATCCTTCTCCACATTTGCTTTTGCTTATATTTTGTAGCTTAAGAACTGTTTTAAATGTGGTGTCCGTTTTGAAGAAAAAACATTTCAAATATTTGTAGGGTGCAGATCTCAAGCTGGTCAGTTAAAATGTGATTCTGACAGGTGACATGTTTGCATGGCAAACTGATTGTGACGATAAATTTGTTCTCTCTTCAAATCCTATTGCATCCCAAAGCTGAACTAAAGACACTAGGACTAAGAGGCTTTCACTTATTACTAATACTACTACATAAAGCACATGGTGAAGAAAGCAGGTTCCTGCATATACCCTTTGTACTAAGATAAACTCACTTACATGGAGCATAATAAAAAGGTCTTTTAAAAATCACTTATATCAAGCTGAGAAGTCATGAATATTTTTTGCAATACACTGAAAATAAGTCATTTGCAAAACTATTATGGGATAAAATTCTGCCCATTGAAACTAGATAGTTCTACATTATTAAAAGGAGAAAATTCTTGGTGATATGAAGTTCTATCCATTTCACTATAAATAGTGATTGAACAAAATGTTGCAATCTTATTTCATACATATGGGAACTGATAATTCAGTAATAAATTTACATATGCTGTCTAACTTGGGTTATGTAACAATATGTAGTTATGTTAAATTAATTTGAAGACCTGCATACATAGCTCAATGGAATACTATATGTCTATTATTTCTGCAAAATCTAATCTACATGGACACGTGCTTTATGTTGTATTTTCCTTTCAGTGTGAGTAGGGAGGCTGTCTGATACCTGTCATTAAGTCATATTTGTCAGGCAGGGAGAATAGAGATATTTTATTAATTATCTAAGGGGGCATGCTGATATGAAATATGATATAAATATAAATATCTGCTTTGACAGATTTTAGAGATGTTTTAGAACTTTTGTCATTCCCATATATATATAAATCTGAACCATACAGCCGCTGGGTACCGTATTTTCGGACTATTAAGACGCACCTAAATTTTGAAGGGGAAAACAACAACAAAAAGTGTCTTGCCTCTGTGCACCCCATTTTCGGGCCTTTTCCAGCCTTTTTTCTGCCCGTTTTCGAGGCTTTATGGGCCATTTTTTAGGCTTTTTCCGGCCCGTTTTTGAGGCTTTTTTTGGCCCGTTTTTTTTTTAAACGGGCCAAAAAAAGTCCCAAAAACGGGGCGTGCGGAGGCAAAAAAAATGGTGGGCAGGGCTTCAGCAATATTTGGTCTATAAGACGCACAGACATTTTCACCCTCTTGGGAGACAAAAAAGTGCGTCTTATAGTCCGAAAAATACGGTTATTTCATCTTAAAAAAATTTTTTTTATTCAAAAAGTTTTATTAGTACAAAGTACAAACATTTTTCTCTTTTCTCCCCCCCTTCCCCCCAAACCCCTTCCCACCCCCCCTTACCCGCCCCCCCACCCACCCCGACTTCCCAGAAAAAGCACAGGGTATAGTATTCAATAAACATAAAATTAAAATATGCTAACAAATTATTAATTTCAAAAATTTTCTAGTTCTTTAACTCCTTGTTAGTCCAAACTTTTTAAACATAATCTAAAGGTTAAACATATATCACTATTAAACTATTTGTATCTTCTTTATCTGATACTTTTTTAATATAGTCAGTCCATCTACTCCATTCCAATATCTCTCTCTTGTTTGAATGGTCTTTGAGATATGAGATTTTTGCCATTTCAGCCAGATGTACAACTTTTAATGTCCATTCCTCGATAGTTGGTATATCTTCCTTCTTCCAATTAAAAAAACCTTTTAAAGTAAATTTGGGATTGCAGTCTAATTAGAAGTTAATTATAGAATTTGTAAGTTCACCTTTATTCCTTCAGATAGATACATATATTTCTGTCTTCAAATCCATTTTTGATTTTTGACTGCCTGGGCTAAACCCTGCAGTTTTTTGGCAAGATTTTTTGGAAGTGGTTTGCCATTACCACCTTTCTGGGGCTGAGAGAAAGTGACTGGCCCAAGGTCACTGAGCTGGCTTTGGGCCTAAGGCAGAACTGGAACTCATAGTCTTCTGGTTTTTACGCCTTAATCACTATACAAACTGACTTTTCTCTGTGTGTTACTGGTAATTATAATGCTTGTTCATTTGAATGGTACACTTAGTATTAACTGTGTCTGGAAAAGTCAATTTAACAGATTAAAAATATTTCAGTAGGGAGGACTACCATTTCTTTCAATCCAAAATTTAGTGCTTGATCTTGAAATATACTGACTCTACATCATAGAGATAGTAATGTAAATTGTTAGTTTATTACAACATATAGTCCAGATCAGTGTTCCCCAACCTTTCTTGGTTGGAGGCTTGGGGGGAGGGAGGGAATGGTTTTGCACGAGGGGCAGGCATGCGCGCGCACACAGAGCTTCATTTGGGAGTGCTCATGTGAGTACGCCTGCACGTGTACATGTGCTCTCCGCTGCTGGTGCAGCCTGGTTACGAATGGGCTGCAGCCCACGGGTTGGGGACCCCTGGTCTAGATTGTTTGATCTGATTAATTTTTTGTTCTAAATTATGGTATGTTGCTGGTTTTTTTGTACTACATTGCTATATCTTAATCTTTATAGTTTTAATATCAATGATTAGTAATTTTTTATTCTTATAGAATATTTACAGAATTTTTTTAATAGTCTCTATACCTTTGCTATTAATCTGTTAATTACCTTAAATTTTTATTCCCAGGATGATTAGTCAACAACTGAAACAAAGATTGATGGTGACGAGTTTAGTGTATGTCTTAAATTGCTATGATTTTGGAATAACGCCTAACATAATCAAATGAAGAAGTCTGTAATTTCTGTTTCAGGTTATTATATAAATCAGAGTGTGTACATTGTGTTTAATTTCATAATTTCACACGATTATTTGAAGTAAGAACAATGGAATCCACATCCAATCCTTTAATTGCTCTTCTACACCTTACTAGTTAATCTGACCAGTATCCACGTGTCTGTTTCGTTCCCCTCATTCATCCATTATTTGCTTGATTTTTATGTGACCTTTCTGCTCAAAATACAATCTACGAAACAGAAGTTAAGATAGGACTTGAATGTCCACAGTTTTTAAAAGAGAAATTTAATTTATTACTCCATGCACACATATACTTTTTTTCTTTTTAGAATTGGTTGAAAAATGCCCAGGAGAAAGTTTGCAGATGAACAAGTGGTAATGGGCCGATGGCCTGGAAGTATGTTGTACTATGAAGTAAAAGTAATCAGTTATGATGAACATGCACATCTTTATACAGTTAAATATGAAGATGGGACTGAACTTAATCTGAAAGAAAATGATATGAGGGTAAGTAACCTTCGGAATCAGTAAATATATAAAGTTTTGGTTAGCTTTCTTGTGAAGCTTTTGTCAATGATAAACAATTTTGCATACATTTCCCAAAATTAAGTTTATTTGTTTATTATTTTTCCCTATTTTATGATAATGCTCCCAAAGCAGCTAACAAGCTATAAAATACAATAAATATTGACAAATTTCTAGAATCAGTCCAACAAAGCAGTTGGTACCTTGTTTCCCCGAAAATAAGACATGTCCCCATAATAAGGCCAATTAGCCTTTTTCAGTGCATGAGCTGAAATAAGCCCCCCAACTACTTTCCGGGGAAAGGGGGGGGGACATGCCGGGAGCCGCTCTTTTTGCAGAAGGCACTCTTTTGGCCGGGAGAACAAGAGTGAGAGCAAGCGAGACTCTGCAAAAAAAACCTCATCTTTTTTTGACCATAATTACCTTTTAAGTAGTCTGTATATAATTCAGCAGAATATTCATATATTTAAAAGCCAGATTTTTTTCAGTAATTTTGTCAATGTACGATTTAATAATATTCAAAAAATGGCATTAGGAAGAACTGCTCAATTTGACCAAAATATTGTTTTGGAATAAAGATTATTTATATATCAAACTTTGTAGCTACCCATTTACCTCATAGATGGCTATTGCTCCTGAAATATACACAATCCTAGAAGTTGTATTCATTTAAATTATATTTATTATGCCCCAGCAAGTCAAAGGTATCTTAAAGCCAGCTGGGTAATTTCGGGACTGTCATGCTCTCTCAGCCCACCCCACCCCATAGAGTTGTTGCTGGGAAAATAGGAGGAGGAAGGAGTTCAGCGACTGAATTATTAATAAAAAATAAAAAGGTGGAGTAAAAGTATATGTAAAATTACAGTACAGCAGATGTATTAATTTGGATAAATTTTAAAATATTTTAGGAATATAAATCCCTAAATGTTTAATAAAATTAGTAAAACTCAAATCCTATGTATGTACCATTATTCTGGTGCGACATTTGATGCTAAAGGAAATAAATTAGATTTACCCCAAATAATTTTTATCCAGAATAAAAATTATATGACCAAATTTCATTCATTAGTAATTGTAATGAGGAAGTACAATTACTAAGCATAACAAACGTAACAATGGCAAAAAGTAAAATCTTGTATTTTAAGAATCAACCTTTACTTCATCTGTATCGGAAGATTATTTAAGTTGTATCTCTAATCGTTTTAAGATTAAATTAAAAAGTACAGGAGGCAATGGGCATCCCTGGCAGGTACCATGTTGCCTTTAGATGCTGAACAATCTTTAAGGCATATTAATTTTTGAAGGTTATGATTAGGTATGGATTTCCTACATACTTTTATAGATATGTATCAATATATTATTCACATATTGCCATAATTATTAGAAATCATATTTTCTGAATCAGGTTGCATTTTCCTATCAGTTTATTATATTAACTCTTTTAGATGATGTTTCTGGAACTTGAGTTATTTAAAATAATGTGCCACTTTTAAATGAAAATATAGGTATCAATACTTACTGCTAGCTAGTTACGCTGTAATAAAATAATTTTATTTGTTTTTTTCTAGTCTCTGTCATCTTTTCGATTTAGAAAAAGCAGCTCTTCCTCAGGTTCTCCATCAAGACGCAGTGGTAGCAGATCTAGATCGGGCTCTAGATCTCGTTCACCTGGTCGACCAGCAAAACACAAACGTCGTTCTTCCTCACGAAGCAGAGAACCAAAAAATGAAAATAATATTGGGGAACCTAATCTGACTCCTTTGGTATTTGATTTGATATCTCTTGACTCTTGTGATGGAGGGGATATTACAAAGCTATATTCATATTTTGTTTTCTATTGCTTTGAATTCCTTTAGATTTAATTAAATTGTTCATCAATGTGATCTAAAAGCTATGTTCATTAGTTATTTATATGCTGCTAAAACGTAGGTATTATAATGAAGTAGGAGCTTTACCTAGGTACACTTCTTTCCAAATCAAGATGAAATAATAAGATATGGGAGATAACAGTAATTTTATTAATCTGTTGTCAGTTAGTAAAATCTATTTGTCATAAAGCCATGCAGCTTTAAGGATACCTTTAAAATCAGTTTAATTGCTTTAAAAAAACTACTCAGACATAGGCTCTTAAGACCTATACAGATTGGAGTATGTAACCACATTGACTTTCAGTATTTTTCAAAAGTCCTGATGTAGTTTTTGATTGAAAATACTTATTTTGAAGGAAAATATGGTAAACATGTTTAGAAATGTAATTTGTTTACATTTCAATTTAATGCATGAAAGGGTTGGAATGAATTGGAATAGAGGATGCATCCGTGAAAATGATAAGAATTACTTAGTAGTTTTCCAAGGGAGGTAAGGTGTTACTTCAGGAACTTTGTTTCCTGCAACTTCTCAGGCTTTGTTGCATGTGCTTGTTACAAGACAATCCCTGCTCCACAGTTGCACTTATTGTTATACCTAATAATAGCTGTAAACTATGTTAACTAAAATTTGATACTTAAGTTACGTTGATGACTTCTGTGTGATTTGTTCATTCTACTTTGGTTAAACCAAAGAAGCAATACATGATAAGATTCAATAAGAACTTGGGATATACAGAACCTCCCATTCATGAAAACTGCCTAATGACTCCTGGGATGGCGCGACTGGCATGGGTTAGAAGAGATTAGTTCAGAACTTTTCAGAATGTTCCATTTCTGAAATGATGGATTTTGTGCATACCTATGAAGAACTCAAGTAATTTGTCGCACTTCACTAGTAACTGAAAAGTCCATCAATATGAGAGTAAGGTGATGGAGTTTAGTACAGCATGTTGCTGAACATCGAATTATGTATTTATATTTCATTATATTTAGACATTGTCCAACTACTATTTACATTAATGAGAAGTACAGGAAAATATGGCTCAGTAGTAGCTATGCTTCAGTTTAAGGCTTTTTGACTGAAGAATCTTCAAGCATTGTTGCAATAAAAGGATGGTAAACCAATGTTCTAATTTATATTAGAATGCTACATTAAGTAGAGTAAGGCTAGAGAATGTTGAGCATTACTGGTCTTTGTAACTGTAATAAAGATTTGATTTAAGCATTATGTAGCAACTTTCTAACAAATAGAAATTTTGGAAAAAAGAAAGATTGTTTCTAAAGAACTCCAAAGGGAATGAATTCAAATGTATTGGCAAACTAGCCACCTGCCTTGGTGTATTTTCTCTTCTCAAAAATATTTAACTAGCTGTATTTGCAGACATGTTGGCTACATACCATATGCTTCTTTCAGTCAGAAACAAATGCTTCTCCGGGGAACTGGATTGGACAGAACCTAGGCAGATTAGATGGCTTATCTCTCCATCACTTAGGATCAGTAGCAACCTGCTTCATCTGGAGTACTAAAATTGAGTTAGGCATATAATTCTGGAAAATCCCCCCCCCCCCCCCGCCCAAAAAAAAATTGAAGTTGCAACTTTACTTTTCAAGTTTGGAGAGGATCAAAAGTTAATTCTAATGATTTCCATCTTGGTAGCAAAAATCCTGGAAATTATCAATTTCCCTTTTTGGCTTTAGCATTCCTGTTTAGTTCAGGGTGCAGAGGTCAGATTTACAGATAAGCAGCATGTAAGTGTCACAAGTTTTCAGCCTCTTAAGTATTCTTCCCCAACCTTTATGATTACAGTAGCATTATTCCTCCGTCTCTTAAAAACAAATCCACTGTTTTCACCCTTCTGGAGCACGTCTGCTTAGCTTTCATGTCCCACATTCATTTTGTGATGGTTCTGCCTCCCTCATTCTTCAAGCAGAAAGAAAGAAAGAGACTGGCCTAGGAGGAGATTGACAGTTTACCAGATACAATTATACAGTTCCAAAATGCTGGTTTTCTTTCTTCAAAATAAAGCTTGAGTCATTAAGCTGGCTTAGGATTTTCTGCTTTCCTTTTGGGAAGTTTTTGGTAAAATATTAATATTTGAATGGATCCAATTCTTTGGATCTATGCATTTTCCTGTTGAACTTGATTTTCTCAGGTTCCCTTAATAAACACTTTCTTAGCATTCTTGGTGTCTATACAACAAATTTATTAAGGATGGAGAAGATATTTCAAAACATTCAGATGACAGCTGGTCATCTGATGATAGCTTTCTCAGAAAAGCTTGGTGATAGCTTTCTCAGAAAAGCTTCTGCAGGAGATAACAGGAGCTGTACCACCTCTTGCGAGGTTTTCATTCTGTACTTGAAACAGCTGTTTGATTTCATTCTTGGTGAGATCAAATGAATAATTAGGGAAAGGCTGCAATCCTCTGGCTGATTCTAGCCTAGGTAGTGTTCGGTTTACAGCTAGAGGTTTATATGTCCTAGCCAGGAGATAATATAATTTAAGAATTAGAATGTCAACTATGTCATAGCTTGCCTTTGATCAGGGAAAGAAGTCTTTTCAGAGCATGTGAAACTTTAATTGAAAACAAGTTGTGCTTCTATATTGGAGACAAATTCCTTGTGTATTTAACCACACTTGGCCAAATAAATTATTCTGTTTTGTTCTGTTCTATTCTGTTCTGCTCTGCTCTGCTCTATTGAAAACCTCCAAGAAGGTTGCATTTAGCCCTATTTGTTCCCAGACCTGAATTTACATTTCAGCAAATGCAGGTTTCACTGAAACTACAAAAGACTCAGTTACACGCCAGAGATTCCTACCAATCATCTCCATAGGGAAGAAATGTACCATCAATGACAGCATCCTATTCTAGGAAGAGATTGGATGCCCTTATGCTATTGATACTAAACCAGTTTGGATTCCTGGCATTGACTTCTAATCAGAGCAGCAGTGAATTTGGATAAGTATCACTCTTTGATACCAGTACAATATTTTTATCTTAAAAACTTTTTAATTGATCGAATTTCAACCAGAAAATTCATTGTTTTGATTAGCAGAGATGGTTTACAGTTAACCCTGAAGTAGTAATTGGGACTGGAATTTCCATCACCAAGTGGCTTGGAGAGAAATAGAATGCTCTGGAATTCTCTAAATGGTTTGGCCCTGGATTTGCCAGTGTTGCACATACTCTGCATCACATAACTTTAAAGATAAAATTTTTAATAGTACTTTTTTGATATTAATAAGCTTAAGACTTTTATCATGTCTATAAAGGTTAAATAATTAAATGTGTTGAGGACAATGGAGAAGGGCAAGAAACGATTACGATTCCCTCAGACTTTAGCTGTAAATCTTCAAGGTACATATCAGGCACACATACAATACAGGCAGAGAGACTAAGATACAAAACAAAACAGCAGCTCAGATCAATCTATAGAGAATGTTCTGAGAGTAGTTTGAAGTTTCTGGAAGTATAACCTCAGAAATGGAATCAGATCAAAGTGTTTGGGACATGTTTCTGATGAAATAGGCTTTTTTCAGGGTTAGAACATTAACAGAATGCTTCAAATTGCTTCCACTTTTGAGGATTTACTTGCAGAAATTGTAGAACTATTCCCCCCATGGAAAACCATCTTGGCATCTAAGACATTTTAAAACAAACTGTTAAAAGTTGTTATAGAAGGTTGGGATTTTATGTTTTGCCAATAAATTGAATGTTAATTTGTGTTTTTGCATGTTAGTAATGTTACCAACCAAAGGGTAATCGCATTTATTATTAGTGCATTTTTGAGAACTTTCTATAATTGTTAGTACAAAAAAAGCATAAAATAAAATTACTATATAATATGATTCAAATCTTTATTCATCGTCCATAAATCTGGTTTCTTTTCATGTCTATACTTAAATATTTATTATATTTATATAATATATAAATAGTTATAACTACAAAGTTTAATTGTAACTATTAATAAAATAATTCCTCTTTAAAATACCCTGTTTTTTCAATCCAGAGGCTGCATGAAAATAATACAAATCAGTATAATGGAGAGCCAGATATCACAGAAGTGAATTATTCTACTCATGCCACTTTAGAGGTATGAAATTTGATATTTTTTTTACTGATAGGATCTGCAGCATGCCTTTTCTGGCAGCATGGGTGAGGTTGGTCAGTCCCATTGAGCGGTTCCTTAGATAGCCTGGGCCCATACCATGAAGGTCTTTAAAAGCGATAGCCAACACCTTGAATTGTACCCAGAAGCAAATTGGCAGCAGTGATGTAACATGGACGTACACACCCCATGGGCCTCAAGAACTGACCTTGCTACCACATTTTACACCAGTTTTAGCTTCCAAATACTCTTCAAGAGTAGCTCCATGTAGAGGGCATGAGATGACCAGGGACTTGCTTGAGTGGCTGAGTGCAGGTACTCCCAATCCAAGAAATGGACTATTGGAAATAATGGCCAACAACAAAAACAAATGAGAGCGATAATACTTGATCTGAGGAGGGTTCTTTAGTACATACTAATGGATGATAGCAATTTGTTTTCTCCTCTTATGCTGTTTGTGTGTAGCGGCAAAGAATTGAGTCTGAGCGAAGAAGAGAACGCATTCTGGAACGATATAATTTGCATCCTAGAAAGGAGGAGAAAAGAAGAGAGGAGATGTATGCAGAAGAGAAAATTTTTGAAACACCAAAAAGTATTGAAAAAGTATGCCGGAAGACAAAAGAACTGGTATTTGGAGGAAAAATCGGTATGCTAGTTTTGAAAGTCATAAACTATAATTGCATAATAGTCTGGAGCCTTTGATACATAACTGAAGTTTTAAACTTTCCATTCATATCAATAGAGAAAATAATTTTGAACATAAGAGTAGATACAGCTAATGTTTTAGTTGATATCAGTTATCTTGCTGGAAAGCTTCCTTGGAATTGAATTGATTCTAATAATTGTATAACTTTTTTTTAAGGTGCCTTCTTTATGATATTTCTTCTGCCTGGAACTGTGTTCTGCTTGTTGCTAATGTGCTCACAGAAAGACCCCAGTCTTCTGAATTTTCCTCCTCCACTACCAGCTTTCCAAAATTTATGGGAGACGAGAGTGTTTGGTGTCTTTCTTCTTTGGTTCTTTCTCCAAGCCCTATTTTACTTACTGCCGATAGGAAAGGTAAAACCTCTAGAAGTAGAAATTTGATTTTTTAAAATCTAATTTATAAAACAGCATTGTAACTTCATATTTCTAGACTAGCTTTTTAAAAATCCTGTTTTATGTAGTATAAATGTTATTTCAACTCTCCCATTATAAAATGGTTACATGAGGTGAAGAGAAGAGCTAATGTCTCAGGTTCCAAGGATATATGTTGGTAGGGGGTTCTTGTTTTAATTTTGCCTTTCTTATTTAATGAGAGTTTTATAGATTGCTTTTGTTACACATTTTCCTCCAGGGTAATGATTCTTCTTGTGAAATATTGAATAGAATTCTACAAATCATCCAATGTATGGAATGGATCTGTCAGGGATTTTGAACTAGCTGAAGGAAAAGGGAGTAGGCAAGGCTTTCATTCTTTTCTACCAAATTCTGGGTGGAATTCTATTTGGGGACAGTCCTGTAGAATAAAACCTCTAGATTCAAGGGAATCTAAACAAAATGTCATTCTTCCTTCAGATAATACATTGTGATGGATACAGTAGTTCTAGTCTTTTTCCAGATGGTCTTTATAACCGTGAGGAAAGATCTAGTGCAGGTAGTGCTTGACTTACACTCATTTGTTTAGGTAGGAACTTATGGATGTTACAATAGCAGTGGAAAAGTGACTTGTGAACTTTTTTCACAAATACGACTGTTGCAGCATTCCCATGGTCACATGATCAGAATTCAGGTACTTGGCAACTGGCATGTATTTACAACAGTTGCACTGTCCCAGGGTCATGTGATCACCATCTGTAACCTTCCAAGCCAACTCCGATAAGCAAAGTCAGTGGGGGAAGCCAGATTTGCTTAATGACTGCATAATTCACTTAACAACTGCAGTGATTTGTTAACTGTGGCAAAATTGGTTGTAAAATGAGGCACAACTCACTTAACTTAGCAACAAAAATTGGGGGCTCAGTGGTTGGTCATGAGTTGAGGACTACTTGTGGTTACTTTTTGTTTTACACCCTCATATTGGTGAAAGCACAAATTGCATAGTACTGTTCAGAGTTCTGCTTCCTATATCTCAAGACTGTGGGTTTTTTTGGTGGGGGGGTCGTGGGTGAGTGTTAAAAATACTATTAATTCTTTTACTATTGCATGATCTACGAAAATGTGAATATTTTAGATGAAAATATATTTTTCTTTTCAGATTGTAGAAGGGGTACCACTTTGGAATGGAATTAGGCTGGCATATAGAATAAATGGTAAATATGTATTTACAGTTTCTTTGGAATTTACTAATCTGATGTTGATACAATTAGTACCTGTATTTCAGTTACTGTATTTTTCGGAGTATAAGACACACCGGAGTATAAGACGCACCTTTGGGGAGGAAAATAAGGGGGGGGAATCTACCTATCAGGTATTCATCTGGCTAGCGTCCTTAGTCTGTTCAGCTTCAGCACATTATTTTATCCCCTGGTTAGGGCTGAAAAAAACCTTTTTCGGAGGGAATAGCAATGAAAACAAGCCTGCAAAGACTTAGGGCTGGAAAAAAACTTCTTCGGAGGGAGTAGGAATGAAAAAACCCTGCAAGCAGGGAAGATCGTTAGCACCTCCTTAGGGCTGAAAAAACCTTTTTCAGAGGGAGTAGCAATGAAAACAAGCAGGGAAGAGCAGGGAAGATGGTTAGCACCTCATTAGGGCTGGAAAAACCTTTTTCAGAGGGAGTAGCAATGAAAACAAGCAGGGAAGAGCAGGGAAGATCGTTAGCACCTCATTAGGGCTGAAAAAACCTTTTTCAGAGGGAGTAGCAATGAAAACAAGCAGGGAAGAGCAGGGAAGATGGTTAGCACCTCATTAGGGCTGGAAAAAAAAAGCTTCAAAAAAGCTACATTCGGAGTATAAGACACACCCAAATTTTCAGCCTCTTTTAGGGGGGAAAAAGGTGCATCTTATACTCTGAAAAATATGGTACATATTGCAATTTTTATTCTCGAGCTCCTGATGTCAACTCAACATTCTTGTATTAAATGACAGAACCCTGCCTTGCTGAGGATCAGTATATCTTAACAGATTTAAATCCTATATCATTTAATTACCCCCACACTAAATGAATTAAGCCATACCTTATGAAGGGTTAGTGCTTTTTAATAAAATCTGTTCATCTGATAAGATGCTACCAGAACATCTTACAGAATATTCCCATGTTTTACTATTCATATCTAAAATTAGCTTCAGAACTTTTATTCTGAGTTTTCTCCTATGCTGAGGTATAACAAATAGTTATCCAGGGATGGGCCTTTTCACTTATAATCTCCCAATTCTGAAATGGTATCCCTGGTGAAATATGTGTGGCCAACTGTTGGCAGGCAGATATAGTTTTAATTTTTTATTTATTTTAATTTATCAATGAATAAATTACATGTACTGTTAAAAAGTTAACTATTGTGGCTATTAGCACTTGCACAACTTCTGCTCAACATTGATTCCCAATGGAAAGCCAAATGAGTTACTGAATGTCCAGATATAGGAGGACATATAAATAACCCCACACAAAATGCCAGGCTTTGAACTTTCACGGCAGCAATGCACAATCCTGAATAGAATTTGCATCTCACATGTATGCTGGGACTCAATGAGGCATAGTATCCTCTCCTCTGTGATTGCGGGGTCCCACATCAAACTGTAGATCAAACTGTAGATCTAAGCCGAGTGTTATATCTGCCTAGTGTCTGATTTTTCTCATATAAACAATGTTGCACTTCAATGGTTAGATTGCCTAGGCATTGGTATCTAAATATATACCGTATTTTTTGGAGTATAGGACGCACCGGAATATAGGACACACCTAGATTTTAGAGGAGGAAAACAAGGAAAAAAGTATTCTGAACCAAATGGTGTAGTAATATATTATTTAATAAAATACCAGTGTAGCAGAATATTTTTTACAACCATGTACACTTTTTACAACCATGTACACTTTTTACAAACTTCAAACTTGACAGCTTTAAGACTTGTGGACTTCAACTCCCAGAATTCCTCCTCCAGTCATGCTAGCTCAAGAATGGGAGTTGAAGTCCACAAGTCTTAAACTTGCCAAGTTTGAAGACCCTTGCACCCTTAACCCAGGGGTCTTCAAACTTGACAGCTTTAAGACTTGTGGACTTCAACTCCAATTCCTGAGCTAGCATGACTGGAGGAGGAATTCTGGGAGTTGAAGTCCACAAGTTTGAAGACCCTTGCACCCCCTTGGCAAGTTTAAGCCTTGTGGACTTCAACTCCCAGAATTCCTCCTCCAGTCATACTAGCTCAGGAATGGGAGTTGAAGTCCACAAGTCTTAAACTTGCCAAGGGGGTGCAAGGGTCTTCAAACTTGGCAACCTTAAAAAAACCATTTAAAAAAAACCATTTAAAAAAAGTTCTAACCTGTCGGCTCTCTTCAGACAGCAACGGCAGCGGCGGCTCAGGTGCCTCGGGAGCAGGCTTCAGGCGGTGTGGGGGGGGGTTGGGCAGTAGCGGCGGTGGCGGCTCGCTTGCGGTGGCGGCGGCGGCCAGCAATGGCAGCAGGCTTAGGGCAGGAACAGCGGCAGGGGGGATTTCGGTGGCAGGGGCGGGGGCAGCGGCTCCGGGTGGCAGCGGTGGCCAGCAATGGCTGGAACCGGCCGAAAATGCGATGCACGGAGGCCGAAAACCTCCAAAGGGTGGGGGCTGGTGGGTGGGTAGGGCTACATTCGGTGTATAAGACGCACCCAAATTTTCACCCTCTTTTGGGGGGTAAAAAGGTGCGTCTTATACTCCGAAAAATACGGTAACATTCATATTTTATTGTGCTTTTTAAAAATATAAATAGATAAATTGTGGCTATTGATTTTATTATTTATCACATTATTTCGATATTAGTGAGCCATAAATTGTCCTCATAAAATCTAATTTAAAGGATGGTACTCAAACTGTTAATTATTTTTTTAAATATTTTATTTTTTTCCTGCAACTTTTTTTCCTGCAACTGCAGAATAAATAATCTGTATTCAGTCACAAAGGGCATGTTAATATGTATTGATGGTGGTGGGAATGTCTAGGACCATGATGGCGAACCTATGGCACACGTGCCCAAAGTGGCACGGGAAGCTATGTCGCCCGGCACGCACAGCCTTGTCTGTTTGTCTTCTGGGTTTCTGGTGCACATGCGCGCACGACAATCAGCTATCCTTCGCACGTGTGGCAGTGCTGAAAACCAGTGTGCGTATGCGCGCCAGCCAGCTGATTGTTGGGCACGCATGAGCGCTAGAACCTGGAAGTTTGGCTTTTCCGGAGCGCTGCCCCAACGAGCCTCCGCACACGACGTTTACATGCTACTTTTTTGGCACTTGGTGCCAAAAAGGTTTGCCATGACTGGTCTAGGATGTTTCTGGTAGGCTGCAATACATCCTGCAATGATAATCCATTGTCTCTGATTTAACTGAGAAATAATTGGTTGAGTCCTATTGCTGTTCCAAACCGTTGTTTGGGGATTTGATTTATATGGGCCCTGTTTCATCTTGTTTACTGTAGTCATAATCACAACAGGGTTAGATAATGATTGCTTTTTGGATATCTTGCTTGAACTGAGATGCATGAACAACCATGTTTACTCATTTCTCCAGCCCTGCATTTCTTATTTCTCTAGCCAGTTACAAAGAATTGTGTCATTTCAGACATGACACTATGTCACAGATGGACAATGAACTGCATACAGTCCCAAGCAGATTTTGGAAATGATCTGATTCCCCCACATCAAAATGGCAGTAGAAAATTTGGTGGCATGCTATTAGATCATAGTACCTGTCCTATTTTTGAAAAAGTGTGTCTCATTTGTTGTTTCTTTTCTTTTTAAAGGAATCTACGCTTTTATCCTAACAGCTATAGCTGTTGGAATTTCTCTATATTTTGAAATGGAGCTTTATTATTTACATGACCACTTCCTGCAATTTGCTATCTCTGCTACAATTTTTAGTTTATTGTTGAGCATTTATCTCTATGCCCGTTCTCTGAAAGCACCTGAGCATGAATTATCCCATGGAGGAAATTCTGGTAAGTGAAAATAATATTGGAAAATAATATTTCAGAATAGAATAACTGCAATTATTTATGTTATTCCTCTGTTGTTTTATAATCTATTATGGGGCTATCGGCAGGAAATTCATAGGAACCATGCATATATTCTTATTTGTAGGGAATATCTTTTATGATTTTTTTATGGGACGCGAATTAAATCCTCGCATTGGAAATTTTGATCTGAAATACTTCTGTGAGTTACGACCAGGGCTAATTGGTTGGGTGAGTATTAATCTCTTGTTGCACATTCCACAATAATAAGTAAAATAAATGAGATATGGAAGAAATGGGCACAGTAGTGGAAAATATATTATGGCAGCATTATACTGTATGTAGCTGCAACAAGGATAAAAATGTATAATTTTGGAAGTTTTCCTAGATAAGCTAACTACAAATGGGCATGTAATACATAATATTGTACTAAAATATAATTGAATTGTTTTCTATGAAGAGGAGGGTGCCATTTGAAATATTTTATTCAGTTTACATTATATGATATCAGCTGAATTAAATCATTGTAGATTTTTAAGGATAAAAGTGGGTAACATGCAATTTAATTTTTCCAAAGGCTATTATTAACTTGGCCATGCTTTTCACTGAGATGAAAGTGCAAGATCGAAACATGCCCTCTCTGTCAATGATGCTTGTTAATAGTTTCCAGCTCCTCTATGTGGTGGATGCTCTTTGGAATGAGGTAACTAGCAATTGATGGTTCTTGAATGAATCATTGTTAATTTTTAAAACTGGTTGTAAGGTTTATATATATTTCTTCCAAAAACTCAAGATGATATACAAGCTTGTAAAGTAGATGGTGATTAATGTAGAATCTTTCAGCAAACTTCCATAGATGAACATGGGCTTAAATTTCATCTTCCTTATTGTAGTCCAACCAATTAACTGCTACTCCACACAAACTAACAGAGAAGGAGTAATAATTTCCTCTTCCTTCTACAACTTGATTCATAATCTATTCCATAGATACCCAAGTCCCACAAATGGATTTGAAGGCTACAAGGAAGTAAAAAATTAGTGAAAATCTGAAGTGACACTGAGTTTTGCTATAATTTAAACCTTGAAGAATTAATATGCACTTATCCATATTTTGTATATTTGCTGTTCTTTATAAACCCTTATAGAGCTTCATTTTTAACTAGATGAATCAAATTGGGCAAAAGCTTTGGGCAAGGTGGCCATAATTTAGTAACTAAAAAAAGTGATGAATATATTCAAGTTTTAGGAATTCAGTTTAAAAATTATGTTAGACCTATGCAATGCATTCAGAGAAAATATTTCACAACAAGCCAGAGCACAGATGAAGCACCTTTTTTTCAAACTGCAAAGCAGGCTGCTTTAAGAATTACTCCCAGTTATTTCTACTGTAGGTACATGTCACGTTCAATAACTTCACTTGGAAGTAAGTTTTTGTGGCGCCCAGAAAGCACTGAGGATGTTTCCGGTTCATTAGCCAGGGAGACCATATGCAGCCCTTCATTGTTCCATTACTAGTTCCTATAGGAGTTTTGAGATTGCATTGCTGAAATTCATAGGCGAATGAATGATGATGGCAGGGTTTTTGTTTTAAGGAGGGAAAGTTTAGTTTCTGTTTGGGGTTGTTGTTTTATTATTTTAAACAAGTGTGAATGAGAGCACAGGCCTTTATGAGTTAATCCATATTTATTCCCACACTAACATATGCACACTGATGCCCAAACCAGGCTAATTAAGCAGAGTGCTGAATTTCAACAGCATCATTTTGGAGTCATATTTGTGAAAACAATGATGAGAATAGGAGTTTATGGCTTCTAAGAGATGAATGTTTACCATTCTTCCTTTTATCGCCTTCATAATCCAGAACCATTTTAAAAAGGATACCGTATTTTTCGGAGTATAAGATGCATTGGACTATAAGACGCACCAAAATTTTAGAGGAAGAAAACAAGGAAAAAAGTATTCTAAACCAAATGGTGTAGTGATATATTATTTAATCAAATACAGTATAGCAGAATAATTTTTACAACAATGTATACTTTTTACAACCATGTATCATTTTTACAACCATGTAAAGTTAACCGCGGTATTAAGAACCATCATCTCTGTCATTAACAAATGAGGAGAGACTTTAAGGTTCAAGCACTCCTCTAATTTTCTGGAAACCCCAAGAACTCATCATCGTTGCTGGTTTCAGAATTTAGGAAGCTCAGTTCCTCACAATCACTGATATCACTTTCTTCGCTACCTTCATAAATGATATCATCTTCAGTTCCATCTAAGGCATTGCTAATGCCACATTTTTTGAAGGACCGTGTAACAATTCCATCCTTCACTGAGTTCCATGATGTTTTCACCCATTTACATACTTGAGTGATAGTGGGCCTCCTCATTAGTCCAGTGGGTGTCAGATCATGATTACCAGCAGCCATCCATTTGTTCCACTCTTCTCGCATGTAGACTTTGAATGGCTTGTTAATGGAAACGTCAAGAGGTTGCAGCTGGCACGTAAGACCCAGTTTCTGGCAGATAAAGTCACTCAGATTCGGACAAACCTGGACTCCGATTGGACAGGGCCAGCCGAGTTGACAGGGACTGGTCTTAGTCCGGTTTTATGGGATGAATTTGAGCCAGTCACTCCTGGTGACTGATGTGGACAAGGCCATGGGAGCGATGAGCTCCTCCACTTGTTTATTGGACCCGTGCCCCTCCTTGCTGGTTTCGGCCAGCAGGGAGGTGTCACGTGGCTGGCTCCAGGTAGTTGTGAACGCTTCTTTGAGAGAGGGATCCATGCCGCAACCCTTAAAAATTGCGGTGGTGCGGCCCCTCCTCAAGAAGCCTTCCCTGGACCCAGCAGATTTGAAGAACTTTGAGGAAGGTTGTAGAGAAAGTGGTGGCGCTCCAGCTCCTATGGTTATTGGATGACGCTGATTATCTAGATCCCTTTCAATCGGGTTTTGGGCGCGGCTACAGTACAGAAACTGCTTTGGTCACCCTGATGGATGATCTCTGGCGAGACCGGGATGGTAGTCATTCCTCCATCCTGGTGCTACTTAACCTCTCAGCGGCTTTCGATACCATTGACCATGGTATCCTTCTGCGCCGACTTCGGCGAGGTGGGAGTGAGCGGCACCGTATTATGGTGGTTCTCCTCCTACCTCTCCGATAGGACGCAGTTGGTATTTACAGGAGGGCAGAGGTCAAGCCCTAGGCCCCTACTTTGTGGGATGCCTCAGTGCTCGGTCCTCTCGCCCATCCTGTTTAACAACTACATGAAACCACTGGGTGAGATCATCTGACGACACGGGGTGAGGTACCAGCAATATGCTGATGACACCCAGTTGTACATCTCCACCCCGTCTCAATTTAGGGAAGCAGTGGATTAATGTGCCGATGCCTGGACGATGTTAGGGTCTGGATGGGAATGAACAGGCTCAAGCTCAACCCTGACAAGACCGAATGGCTATGGATATTACCTCCCAGGGATTATGTTGATTGCCCCTATTGGGTTCTTGGGGGAGAGAAATTAACTCCCTCAGAACGGGTTCGCAATTTGGGTGTTCTCCTAGATCCACAGTTAAAATTGGATCAACATCTGTCAGCTGTGGCTAGGGGGACCTTTGCATAGGTTCGCCTGGTGCACCAATTGTGATCCTACTTGGAGAGGGAGGCCTTACTCACGGTCACTCACGCCCTCATCATCTCACGGCTGGACTACTGTAACGTGCTCTACATGGGGCTACCCCTAAAGAGGATCCGGAGACTGCAATTGGTGCAAAATGCAGCTGCTCGAGCTGTGGGTGTGCCTAGATACACCCACGTAAGACCTATTCTTCGCCAGCTGCATTGGTTGCCCATTAGTCTCCGGATGCAATTTAAGGTGTTGGTTTTGACCTTTAAAGCCCTACATGGCTCAGGGCCAGGTTACCTTCGGGACTGCATCCTGCCGCATACCTCCCTACGAACAGGTCCCATCAACCAAGCAATGCCGGTTGGTGGGACCGCAGGGGAGGGCCTTCTCTGTGGGAGCCCCGTCTCTCTGGAACCAACTCCCTCCAGAGATCCGGATTATCCCCACCCTACTGGCCTTCCGTACAGCCGTGAAAACATGGCTCTTCCTGCAGGCGGGGTGAAATCAAGATCAATCCCCCATGTGTGAATGATGGTCTGTTTTTTAATTTTTTTTAATTTTTTAATTTTTTAATCATTGGTATCGTTTTTATAAATTGTTTCGTATTGTGTTGTACGCTGCCCTGAGTCCTACGGGAGTTGGGCGGCATATAAAAACGACAAAAATAAATAAATAAATAAATAAATAAACCCCCAGGAATTAGGGCTAGATGAGTCTTCATTTTTTTGAATTTTTTCTTTGTGGTTTCACTAATATGTGCTCTAAACTGGTCGAGTACTAATAAAACTGGTTCATACCATTTTTGTGGTGACTGCAAAGCCACTGTTCCAGTGACATGTGATCCAGTCTCTCATGTCCTCCTCTAACTGGCCACTTTGCTGGAAGCCCATGAAAGTTGTGCTTGCTTTTATCCTTTACCTTTTGCAGCTGATCCTCCTGTTTCCTCCACTCTCTTATCATTTTTTCAGTTGGAGGTGGTCCAAAATGTTTTTCCGCTGCTCTGTTTCCATGTTCCTCAGCATATTTCACGACTTGCAGCTTGAAAGAGATTTTGTATGCTTGCCTTTTTGGCTTTGAATTTTTCTACAAGAAAGAACAATAATGTGTTCTTTATAACAATACAGAGTACTGTAGCTGAAACCATGTTCATACATTCATACGCACACATTAGCTCATTACGCCCCCGCCCTAAACTACGGTAACAATAGCAAGCTGATAATTTTAGGACATTGGTGCTTCTTTTCCTCCCTAACTCTAACCCTTTGCAAACAGGCAATAAGCCTTAACCCTAACCCCAAACCCTTACAATCAGGCACTAACCCTAACCCCTAACCCCGGGGTCTTCAAACTAGACAGCTTTAAGACTTGTGGACTTCAACTCCCATTCCTGAGCTAATATGACTGGAGGAGGAATTCTGGGAGTTGAAGTCCACAAGTCTTAAACTTGCCAAGTTTGAAGACCCTTGCACCCCTAACCCAGGAGTCTTCAAACTTGACAGCTTTAAGACTTGTGGACTTCAACTCCAGGAATTCCTCCTCCAGTCATGTTAGCTCAGGAATGGGAGTTGAAGTCCACAAGTCTTAAACTTGACACGTTTGAAGACCCTTGCACCCCTAACCATTTACAAACAGGTGCTAACCTGTCAGGCAGCGATGGGGTGGTACTGGGCAGTGATGAGGCGGCGGCTCAGGCGGTGATGCTCCCGTGGTGTCCCAGCAGTAGCGATGGGGGGGGGCAATGCTCCCTCGGCCTCCTGGCAGCAGCGATGGGGTGGCGGCCCAGGAGCAGGTGAGGGAGGCTTTGGGCGGCGGCAGATCATCGGGCGACCCGGGAGCAGGTCAGGGAGGCTGCGGGCAGCGGTGGAGGAGGAGGATCCTCAGGCAGCCTGGGAGCAGGTGAGGAAGTCTTCAGGCGGCGGCTCAGGCAGCGGCGATGGGGCGGTAGGTCAGGATTCTCCTCAATATATAACAAATGATTCCCCAGAACAGTTTGAATTTCACTTTTCTGATTGGCGGTTGGATCAGTCTTCCAGAATACCGCCAATCAGCTGCCTGTTGCTGCCATTGCCACCACCGCATCAACTCCCTCCCCCTCCCCCCAGGTATGGCTGATGCAACAACATTCGGGGTATAAGACGCACCAAGATTTTCACCCTCTTTTGGGGGGGGGGAAAGGTGCATCTTATACTCCGAAAAATATGATATTTTCTGTTCTACCCTTTTGGGGACTTGCATTCATGATTGGAAAGCTGCCCAATTGCTGACCATCTTTGTTTAGGAAGTTTAAAAATTTTACTTTCCAGACATCTCAAAAATAATTGAAACTTACTGAAATATCCCTTTTATTGGCTGATTAGCCCAATTTTGTCTCAAATTTCTACACTAAGTCCTTTGAGTTCACTATTAGAATAATTGAATCTACAAGAAAAGGCTATAATATTTTATCTTTTAAAAGTTACATGATCAAAAAGTTGTTTTGCCTTATACATTGTAGCAGACACAGATTTTTTTGGAAGGCAGTAATAACCTACTAAATGGGAACTATAAATGTATTTATTTAGAGAAGTGTGAACTCAGAATTCATCGGCATTTCTCAATGGCTTAATATAATAACAACAACAACAACAACAACAACAACAACAACAACAACAACAACAACAATAATAATAACAGAGTTGGAAGGGACCTTGGAGGTCTTCTAGTCCAACCCCCTGCTTAGGCAGGAAACCCTACACCACTTCAGACAAATGGTTATCCAACATCTTAAAAGCTTCCAGTGTTGGAGCATCCACAACTTCTGGAGGCAAGCTGTTCCATTGACTAATTGTTCTGTCAGGAACGTTCTCCTTAGTTCTAAGTTGCTTCTCTCCTTGTTTAGTTTCCATCCATTGCTTCTTGTTCTACCTTCAGGTGCTTTGGAGAATAGTTTGACTCCCTCCCGCTTAATAAAAGATATCCTTGCAAAAGGTGCTGTGTAATGGGGCATGCATTTAAAGAAGCAAAGTTGGTAATAGTGCTTTGAAAGTTTCTTATCTAAATACTAAGTAATTGAATATTCTTTTGTTAATATTTTAGGAAGCAATTTTAACGACAATGGACATCATAAACGAGGGGTTTGGATTCATGCTAGCATTTGGAGACTTAGTGTGGGTTCCCTTTCTCTACAGTTTACAAGCATTCTATTTAGTGAATAATCCAAATGAGATTTCATGGCCTGCAGCTTCTGCCATTGTGACTCTAAATAGTAAGTTATGACTTAATGATAGGAATGTATTATTTTGCATTACTGCATAGAGCAGCACAAAAGATTTCAATTGAACATTTCTCCCTATTCAGCACTGAGCAGGAAATGGAATAATCATGATAATATTATACAAAGGGTCAACAAGAGATGAGATATTATGAGATTGAGGAAATTGTGAACTTGCAGATGATGATGTATCCAAATTCTACCTTATGTCAGTTGTCAATTATTGTGGAAGTTATAATCCAGTAATAATAAAAGTCCACCCTTGATTTAGATAGAATAGAATAGAATAGAATAGAATAGAATAGAATAGAATAGAATAGAATAGAATAGAATAGAATAGAATAGAATAGAATATTTTATTGGCCAAGTGTGATTGGACACACAAGGAATTTGTCTTGGTGCATATGCTCTCAGTGTACATAAAGAAAAGATACGTTCATCAAGAATCATAAGGTACAACACTTAATGATAGTCCGGGTACAAATAAGCAATCAAATCATATTAGGAACCAGATGGTTTTTTCTAAATTCTGTGATTACAATATTCATATGTTAAAGAATTGTTTAGATTGATAGTGAAATACTATCACATTTGTTGTCATAATTAGCTTGGAAGTATACTCAATCCTAAAATGGGAATATAATTGACATAATACAATAAAGAATGTAGAAAAATGCAAGTATCCCATTATTCAAATTTTAACCTTTACATTTTAATACTTTTTTCATTCACTTCATTTTTATGGTGTAGAATTACAATAGAAATTTTCAGTTCCTGTGGCTCCCATTATCCTCAAAATATTTCTAAACAAGGGAAGGGAAGAAAAAAGGAAAGGAAATGAAATGAAATGCAGTAAAGGGGGACCAGATATAGGGAAAACCATCTTTTGTATAAGTTAAGAATTGTGCATTGTGTTACCTGCTGGGATATGGTGTAGGACATTGATGATGTATTAGTAAAAAGAATCTTGGTTAGCTAAAGACTGAATTTAGTGATAATAGAATTGAAAAATATATGCATCTGTATAAATGTTACTCTTATCATTATTCTTGTGAAATGATAATAAATAATAAATCATCTTATAATCAATACTCTTGTTTTTTCCCCAAGTTGTTGGGTATTACATTTTCCGTGCTGCCAACTCACAAAAGAATTTATTTAGAAAAAATCCAAAGGATCCAAAACTTGCTCGTAAGTATTGTTTAGACCTACTGGTTTTGTACCAATACTCTACATACTATTTATTCATAGGTATGTTTTCTACTGCATTCTATTATATATATATACATACATATATATATGTCTATTATACAGATTTGAATGTTATTCCTACTGCAACGGGGAAAAACCTCCTTGTATCTGGCTGGTGGGGCTTTGTGCGTCATCCTAATTATTTAGGTGATATCATTATGGCCCTGGCTTGGTCCCTACCTTGTGGTAAGTTAATAAAGTAATTTTACCTTACACTTTTCCTGTTTCTTTTGAATCTCTATTCTGTTGGTGAAGTGATAGTTACTGACTGTAATATAAGATTCTCACTACCAAAGATTTATGTGTAATAAAATGCTTGAAAATAAGAGAATTTTCACAGAAAAAAAATATAATTGAAAAATAAAGAGATATACCATAGACAATGATGTGATTGTCTTTCAGGGAATCTCCCTTTGCTATATTTTTATTAAACATAATACCAAGAGAAAAATATATATGCATTTTGAATACATTTGTAATTATTCAAACTTTCAATAATTAAAAAAATTAATAACATCTACATTAATATTTTATATGTCGTAATTATTTAGTTATCTAGTTTTTAATTAAAATTAAAATTACAATATTTTAATACTTCACATTACATTTTTGTATATATTTTTGCACTTACAAATATTATGACTGATGGGATGAGGAAAAAGTAAATGATACTTTATATTTTTTTTATAGGATTCAATCATATTTTACCATATTTCTATGTTATATATTTTACTGGTTTGCTTATTCACCGAGAAGCCCGTGATGAACATCAATGTAAGAAAAAATACGGTTTGGCATGGGAAAAATACTGCCAACGTGTACCGTACCGCATATTTCCATACATCTATTGAGCGACTCCTGATGCAAGATACAGAGTTTCGGCAATGAAACCTTTGGTGTAGACATCATACCTCCTACCTTTGCACTTGGAATATATAATAATTGTACTGGATAAAAATACATTTTTATCCAGATTTTTTTACCAGCCATCTAATTGATGCAGCCTTATAACTTTTTAACCACTTGCCATTTTAAGTGACATATTTTTTTAATTAAGAAACGTGTAGTGCATGAAAAGTATTAAGTAATTTGTATGCTTTCTAAACTGGTTATCTGGTGAGTAATGTTCATTTTCTGTCCTGTAAGAAGGAAAACCAAATTTAGGGTTTAATTACCAATGTAATTTTATTTTGCATTTTTAGCCATTCATAGTACCGTGGTCAAAAAGCATCCTATAAATTAGCAGTATACTAAGCTCCAGTGGAAAGTAACTTATTTACTATGTTGGTGCTTCCTAATTATATTTGTTCTTACTCAGACCTGATTCCCTTGGGGATTTGGGCAGATGGAGGTTAGAGCAGAGTTATAATATATGACTCTTCTGCCTGATAAAAACAGACTCCATTTAAGTTCTAGACAAGATTCTAACATACATGTTGAAGTCTGTAGTTGAGTGTTGTTGTACACAGTGCAGTTGTAAGGGGATATATAAAAATGTCCCATACCACTCTCATGGAATGTCTCAGGTTTGAAAATATTAGAGCTTTATTTAGTGATAATAGAAACTAGTGCAAAATGTGAAATATTGTACAAACTGGAAAGAAGTATTTTTCCCCTATGAACCATTGCTTTACACTGCAGCTTTCCTTTATAACATTGAAAGAGTTTGTTTTACAATATTTGGCTGTAAAATGGAATTGTTTTTCAAAGTTTGGATTTTTTTTAAATTATAACCATTTGCATATTTTTGAAAAAAATATAAAGTATTGTATTATTGTGAAACATTTTAAGAGCTAATGACTTCATTTAAATATGATGCATTATGAAAAAAGGAAACTTCAACTTTTACAACTTGGCATTACTACCTCAAAGTAGGTTATTTTGCCCTTTTATATTGTTACGTAGGGCAAAGATGCCAATACTTCAAATTGCTTTTTAAATTAGCTTTTTAATAAGACATGGAAATTTAAATCAACTATATATGCACTAATGCATTTTTTATATTTTTGTATTCATATCTTTTAACTATAGCTATGGAATGTAAGAAATTCATAGCTTTAACAATAGTAATTTTACTATTAAATTTTTTATCAAAATGGCTGTAATTGACAAAACAATTGCTATTTTAATATAAAGTTTGTAGGCAAAGGTATTGAAATATTTTTTTCAAACCGTGGATTTCATAATTTTATAGCAGGCAGAAAAAGTAGCCATTTAATATCTCTGTAAAGCACCCATAGTTTGTATATATGAATATGTAGCATATTCTTTATAACTTTTGCTTTTAATTTTAATACAGCTTTCAAAATATTTTCTTTCAAAATATTGTGCAGCAATAATTACTGTGAAATATTACACAATATAGCAGAACCTCTTTTCTTCCTGTTCCGTCTACTATATTTTAATGTATCTCCTAGCTTTTGCTGGGCATTGTGTGCCTTTATGAAAAATGTGGATTCAGTCTATTTAACCGAATAAGTTGGCCAGTTTTGAAATAGAAGGAACTTGGCACATTTGAGTAGCATTTGGTAATCTTCATTCCTTATATATTTATAAGCTGTTTTAGTTTTGAACAGAACCATTTTAAAATTAGATTGTAGTAATTAAATTTGGGGTTTGGGGGCAGTAACTATTCCACACATGATAATGGCATTTTTGATTCTGTGATGATTATGCTCCCATCCCCAAACACTCTTCAGAACTTTGGAACTAGATTTTACATATTTCTGTTGGCCAGATTGACTAGATTTGATGGAGGCTGTTAAAAGCCTGAACACTTTTAACAAGGCTGATATCTATAAGCAATAGGTAGTATAGACATTCCATGGTTTTCAGGTATTCTACACAAACTTTCTGAAGAAAGGATTTTTTAAGATAACTATATTGCCCCAGGAGTATAGTTCCAATTAAAATAAACAGCAATTTGTCATGATTATTGTTTTTCTTTTTACATCTAGAATGTACTTTTAGATTTCATTTCATGAAAAATAACTTGCATAATTAAAAATTAGTCCAAAAATTGCATCACTTTTGTGACAGGCTTCTAATATTTATTTGTTAATTAAATGGATGTTTGCTGTTCTTTTTTTATCAAAAAATAACTTGCATAATCTTAAATTTCAACAAAAACTAAATTATGGCCAAGACTGGTTATATTCATGCTGGCTTGATAGTAATATTCTTCTCCTTTCATACTCTTCACTGAAATCAGTTAAGAATATGTTCCCTGTTCTCTTTCCTGCTTTATCTTAAGAAGTGGACAAAAATAGAAATCTACAATCTTCTTAGTTAGACTTGACATATAATCAATCCCCAGTTACTTTAGTGAAGAGAAGGCATTGTTTTGTTTAGCAAATTAGATTGTCAACTGCATTGGCAAAATTTCTAAACTTGTACCCAGTTTAGAAGTATCCACAACGGAATAAACTACCCTGGAAATTTTTTTTTAGCCAATTGACTGTTTCTACATTTTTAAGAGTTGGAAAAGTGTAGTCTGCAAGAATAGAGGGAGGGGGGGGGTCATCTTTGTGAAATTTCTCTAATGACCCGTTGCATGGTTATGATAATACTAGCCAAGTTAAAGTGAATAAAAATAGCTGCTTTCACTTGATTTTTTGCCCTCCCCTTGCATACTTCTGTGACATGTGCCTCACAGGATGCCACTTAAAGCCTACAATTTGATATATGCCTTGTGGAGTAACATTCTTTTGAGATAGGGTAGCTAGCAATTCTCAAGAGTTGCATCAGGATGGGATATTAGGAAGATAGTTTTCAAGGGAGATGTAGGTCATTTGGAGAGGAAATAACTACTTTGCCAAGACCTTCTCTTCATTTTTTGCCTCCCATTTTTAAGGGTATAGAATTCAGTGGCCACGCTTTCCTCGGTTAAGAAATAGGTGAGGAAGACTGATTTTACAAACTTTAAAACTTCAGCAAAAATAACTTACAAATTTCTGGAGATCTGGAATAGGAAACACACTGGTTCAAAATCTCTGCATTTAGAATTTCTCTTGTAGAGATAGCTAAGTTGTTAGGATTTAAGTTATCACAATGAGCAGAGATAACTTTGTCAGCAGCAAATCAGTCAGTTCTAAGAGAAAATGGCATGATTTCTGTAATAAAAATTATGTTTCCTTTTTCCCATTCAGAATTTCAGAATGGTCTATGGACCAAACTACAATTTGAAAATATTCAACTATTTCAAATTACGATTTTAAGTAATAAAACTGCTTAATAAGTGAGAAAAGAGTGCCTGCTAAAATTGTTGTATTCTTTCCTAGAAAATTTAAGTCAACAAGAAGGAAGATGGGTAATCATATCTTGGAAGTGCAGTCTGTGTATTCAATAGGAATTTTTCTCAGAATTCTCAGAATTTTTCTCAGAATTTGGCTTTGAAATCTGAAACAAAAAACTGGAAAATCTCAAAGATGTGATGGGGTGAGGGAGCCACAATTCTTCATTAATAGCAAATCTCAGTTGTGTCAAAGTTAGTGTCAGGCGCGCTTCCCTTCAAAGTCCAGGAAAGAAAACCCAACTCCATGTTGATAGAGATGAGTACTTTTACTAGACAAGAACGGATAGCGACAAAAGGAAAGTAAGTTCTGAGGCAAAAGACGCGTAAAATGCATATACAAAGAATCCCAATACCCTCCCTCATACCCCCAGGCAATTCATCCAATCCCCATGTGCCAAGGTGTCAGCTGGGTGCACCAGCCATTTGGACTTCCACATCTGGTCCATCAAAGCCATTTACCTTGAGCAGGCTATAAACATGTCCATGTAGCCTGGTAGATCGTGATGAGAACTTTCCTCCCTAACATCTCCAGCAGGCTTCCCCATCCCCACCCAAATACCTAACCCAACCTCCCCACCCCCCGCTTCTATGGCAGCCGAAGCAGGCAGGCAGTGTGGAGGCTGACATTCGGCCCTCCTGTAACAGGGACGTTAGTCCTAGGAGAAAATGAAGATATAACAGCAACCAAAAATAACATAATAGATACACACAAAAGAAATTGGCAATTATGGTTTATCAGGCTATTTGGACCAGAACAATTGAATTGCTCTGGGGGCTCTGACGTCTCGTTCATTCACCCATTCAGAATGTGAGGAGGGGAAATGCTTCCAGGCTACCAAATATTGCAATTTACCCCTATGTTTCCTGGAGTCCAAGATTTCCTTAACTTCAAAATGTTGTTCACCCTCAATGAGTAAAGAGACAGGAGAGGTCAGGGTAGGCAGAAGAGAGGATGTTTATTCAGGCTTCAAAAGACTAACATGAAACACTAACATGAAATTCTTCTAAGGGTTTTAGGAAGATCCAACTGCACAGCCACTGGGTTTACAATTTTCACTATGGGAAAAGGGCCTACATATTTAGGGCCAAGTTTTTTCAACTTCTGGGTAGTCTGTAGGTATTTAGTAGACAAGAAAACTTTATCACCAACTTGGTATTCCTTAGGTTTGACTCTTTTCTTGTCAGCCTGTTTCTTATGGGCCTGGTGAGCGTCGTCTAATGCTTTGCGAGTCCCAGACCAGATCAATTGGAACTGTTTGATCCATTCCTTTAATGAAGGGATCTGAGGTTTCTCCTGTGGCAATTCAGGGATGGGTACAAAGTCTTGGCCATAGACCACCCTGAATGGGGTAAACCCCGTACTACTATGAACAAAGTTGTTATAGGCTACCTCAGCAAAGGGTAGCAAGTCAGCCCAATTATCCTGTTGGTAATTGACATAACACCTAAGATATTGTTCCAGGATCGAGTTAGTCCTCTCACAGGCCCCATTTGTCTGGGGGTGATGGGTGGAGCTTAAGCCCTGGGCGGAGCCTAACAGGGTCAGGAACTCCTTCCAAAATGTGGAGGTGAATTGGACACTCCTATCCGAGATTATTCGTTCAGGCACCCCGTGTAGCCTGTATACATGCTGAATTAAAAAGTTTAGCTAACACCTTTGCTGACAGAATCTTGGAACAAGACACAAAATGGACCTGCTTGGAAAAAAGGTCAGTGATTACCCAAATGACTATCACCCCCACTCTCAGGCAACTCGACAATGAAATCCATGGATATTTCTAGGGGGCCCCTGGTCTAGCAACATTCTGAAGTAACTCCTGCGGTGTCCCAGGTGGCCTCTTCACGGCAGCACAGACAGGGCTGCTAGCGCCACAGGCCTCAATGTCCTTTTTCAATGAGGGCCACCAAAATTGTCTCTTCACTAGGTGTAACGTTTTTACAAACCCAAAGTGACTTGCGGCCTTTGAGTCATGGGCCTTTTGCAGCACTAGTTCCCTAGTGTGTGCTGGGACATAAAGCTTAGATCCCACCCAGGCTAGGCCATTGCGAATGGTGCACTCATTTGAGTGAGACAGAAACCATTTGTTTTCAACGCTTCCACGAGTTGAGAGTTTAGGTCAGCTGAAAGATCTGAACCCATTCCCTTTTGGGCTTGGGTGACCACTGAAACCGCCAATTGCTTAGAAGGGATCACAGGCCGGACTAATTCCTGACTGGTGCTGTTATACTGGGGCAACCTAGACAAGGCATCAGCCATAAAATTCTTCCCCCCAGGTAGGTAGCGTACAGAGAAATTAAATCGGTTAAAATGCTGTGCCCAGCGGGCCTGTTTAGGTGATAGTTTCCTAGGGGTCTTCAAAGCCTCTAGGTTTTTATGATCTATCCAACATTCAAAAGGATGCTTGGCGCCTTCGAGGGAATGCCTCCAGGTCAGTAGGACCCACCGGACAGCAAAAGCTTTCTCCCAAATGGCCCACCTCTCGGTTTCAGTTAATTTCCGGGAGGTGTAAGCACAGCACTGTAGGACCCCATCAGCATTTGTTTGCAGTAGTACTGCTCCAACCACCATGTTGCTGGCGTCGTCTTGAACCACAAAAGGGGCATCCATGTAGGGGTGCTTGAGGACTGGCTCGGCTGCAAAAAGTCGCTTGAGCTTCTCAAAAGCTGCTTGGCATTCCATGGTCCAATCTAGGGGCCTAGGTTTAGGCTTGGCTTCTTTTGTTTTAAGGTGATTGGCAGCGCAATTTGAGCAAAAGGGGATGAACTGCCGATAAAAGTTGGCAAAGCCCAGGAAACTCTAATTGCTTACGGGTGCATGGGGCCACCCACTCAAGGACTGCCCGCACCTCAGGATCCATTTCAATACGCTCATGTGATATGCGGTAACCCAAGTAGTCAATGTTGCTTTGATGGAACTCACATTTTGACAGTTCAGTATACAGTTCGGCCGCCATGAGTTTCTTCAAGACTGATCGCACCAGTTTCACATTGCCCCCTGTAGGCCAAAAGGTAGCACCCGAAATTGGAAACAACCCAGGGGGCAGTTGAAAGCAGTCTTCCACTCATCTTTAATTCGGACTCTAGTAGGCCTCCCTTAAGTCCAGTTTAGTAAAAAATCTTCCCCTTTGCCAGATGGGCTAGCATGTCCTTCATCAGGGGCAGGGGGTACACGTTTTCAATACAAATGGCATTCAGATTCTTATAGTCAACACACAAGCGAAGAGAGCCATCCTTCTCATGGAAAAGCACGGGGGCAGCCACTCGTGGCCTAGCAGACTGGATGAACCCCCGTTTCAGTTTTTTGTCAATGAAGTTTCGCAGTTCATCTAGCTCGCAAGGGGTCATGGAGTCATAGTGGATGCGCAACAGCCCCCTTCGCCAATTTACATCAGGGTTCCATTTTCAGAGCCAGGGTAACCCAAGTATGAGGGGTCGCTCCATCCCCGGGGCCACAATAAAATTTAGAGTCTCTTGGTTGTCCCCCATCTTCATTTCCATGGGCTCAGTCTCAAAATGGGCAGTCCTTCCCCCAGCTACTGACCCATCCAACTGGCAGAAGGCAATGGTCACTTTCATGGATATCAGTGTCAATCCCATTTTCTCCACCACCTCTGGGCTAATTACACCCAGAATCCAAAAGGGCCAGCATCTTCCCCTGGGCACCGGATGATGTTGCCCTTAGTTCTACTGGGAGGTTGAGGGGCCCCATGGGTTGACTTACCAGGGGGTCATCGTCAGAGTCGCTGTAGCTGCCCCTGGGGTGGTCAGAGGTCCCAGCTCCTCCCCGCCTGGGGGGGGCCGACCTCAACGACTTCCACGCCTTTCAATGCCGTTTTGCGGGCTTTTGCTGCTGGCTTGTCAGGTTTTCTCCCGCCAGCAGGGGTCATCCTAGGGATGGGCTTGGTGAAACACTCAGCTGCCCGGTGTCCCTCTTTTCTGCATCTGAAGCAGGCTGATGATCTGGGCTTTGGTCCTGCCCCCCCCCTTCACCATCCTGGGAGCCTCTTTCGTAGCCGAGGTGGAAGGCTTGCTCCAGTTGCGCCCCCCCTCTATACCAATCTCTGGCCTGGTCAAGCTCCACCTCCGCCGCCATCACCTACCAATGCTGTAAATCTTTGGGGGGCCCTCTAGAGCAGCAGCCTTGGTAGACGTCCTCATTGAGGCCATCCTTGTAGCAATCCATCAAAGCTTCGGCTGAATACCCACGCATATAGATTACTAGCTTGCGAAACTCTTGGGTGTATTCAGCCACCACTCTCCTCCCCTGGGTCAGGGTTTTCATCCTGGTTCATCTTGCGTTCAGCCAGGGGGTCATCAAAGTGCACCCGGAGGACAGCCATAAAAGCATCATAATCCCTCATCACTGTGTTATCTTCATTATGGAGGCCCACCATCCACTCAGCCGCAGTACCTTCCAGGGCCATGGTAATGCACTGCACCTTTGATGTCTCTGTTGGGAAATCCTCCCCATATTCTTGCATATGATTCCACATTTGGGTCAGGAAAAATCCCAAAGCTTTGGGATCCCCATTGTATCTTACTCCCAGCGGAGGAACCTTTGGAATTTGACGCCTCCGGGGACCCACACCCCTGGCAGGGGGGGGCTTGAGCTGCTGCCGCTGCTGGGGTCCCTACTGCCCCTGCTGGGTCTGCCTGGGTTTTCAAGGGCACTTCTGGGGTGGCTGAGGCCCCTTCCTCCTCCCCAAACTCTTCGGCTCCCCTCCCAGCTGACAATGCATACCTTTCATGGCTTCTCCAATTCTCCAAAGCTTCCTTCAGCAGATGCAAAGCTTGGGTCAGCAGGAGGTCTTCCTTGTCCTCCTCTTGCCAGGCTGCCCACCCTTTTCGGCGCCTGGCTGCAGTTACTCTGGAGGGGAGTTCCTCTAGGGCAGTGGTTCCCAACCTGGGGGTCGGGACCCCTTTGGGGGTCGAACGACCATTTCCCAGGGGTCGCCCCGGCATCCTCAGCCCCCCCCCTACTGCCACAAGCCTGGCCATCTTGCGGTGCTGAGGGTTAGGAGAGGGAAGAAGAGAAAAGAGAAGGAAGGAAGAAAGGAAGACCAGAGAAGGAAGGGAGGGAGGGAGGGAGGGAGGGAGGAAGGGAAGGAGAGGAAGAAGAAGAATGTTAGGTGGGAGGGTGGGAGGAAGGAAGCAAGGAAGAGAAAAAAGTGAGAGAGGGAAAAAAAGAAAAAGAAAGGAAAGAAAGAAAGAAAGAAAGAAAGAAAGAAAGAAAGAAAGAAAGAAAGAAAGAAAGAAAGAAAGAAAGAAAGAAAGAAAGAAAGAAAGAAAGAAAGGAAGAGGAAGGTTGGGAGGGAGGGAGGAAGGAAGAGAAAAAAGCGAGAGAGAGGGAAAAAAAGAAAAAGAAAGAAAGAAAGAAGAGGAAGGTTGGGAGGAAGGAAGGAAGGAAGAGAAAAAAGTGAGAGAGGGAAAGAAAGTAAGTAAGAAAGAAACTGTTGAAAGAAGAGCCTTGCAAATTAAAATTGTTGTCTTTGCAGGGGTTCTGGGAAGGGTGGGTGAGCAGGCCCCATGGGGGAGGAAGGAATATGGGGCTGTTTTAAGAAGAAAAAGCTTAAAAGAGGAAATTGGCTTTGGGGACCCTGGCAATGTTTTTGGACCAATCATGGGGTTTTTTTGCCCCCTGTTTGCCTCCTGAAACTTTGGAGTCCTGGGAGAAAGCTACTAAACAGGGATTACTTTGCTGGAAGCTTATCTGATTTCTAGTTTTTCGACACTGCAGGCCACAATTTCTCAACCTCAACAATTTGAATATACCTGGACGTCAACTCCCAAAATTCCCTAGCCAGCTTTGCTTTGAATTCTGGGAGTTGAAGTCCAGGCACCTTAAAAGTTGCTGAGATTGAGAAATATTGCTGTACTCTTGTTGGTTATCAAGTCTAAATACAGAAGTGGAAGATGATATTCCTTGTGCTCTTGCAAAGACTGGCCCGAGAATTTCTGATCTGGCGTAAGTACATATTATTTTTGTGATTAATCGCTATGCTTTAATTATGTTCAGTTTGTAACAATGAAAATACATCCTGCATATTAGATATTTACATTATGATTCATAACAGTAGCAAAATTACAGTTATGAAGTAGCAATGAAAATAATTTTATGGTTGGGGGTCACCACAACATGAGGAACTATATTAAGGGGTCGCCGCATTAGAAAGGTTGGGAACCACTGCTCTAGGGCATCTAGCTGCCCCACTCACAATGATCATTTGGCTCTTGCTGGCCTCGCTTCGATCAAAGGCTCACACACCCACTCCAGCTTCTTCCAGATCCATCTGGATTGAGGAGGGGTGGATCCAGCTCCCTGGTCCTCCTGGTCGCTGCCTTGGCTGGACATATTTGCTTAGTCCCCTCGGTAGAAGTTTTCTCCGGGTTGACTAATAAAGCAGAACTTGCTTAATGTCAGGCGCGCTTCCCTTCAAAGTCCAGGAAAGAAAAACCCCAACTCCATGTTGATAGAGATGAGTACTTTTACTAGACAAGAACTGATAGCGACAAAATGAAAGCAAGATCTGAGGCAAAAAGACACGTAAATGCATATACAAAGAATCCCAAAACCCTCCCTCATACCCCCCCAGGCAATTCATCCAATCCCCATGTGCCAAGGTGTCAGCTGGATGCACCAACCGTTTGGACTTCCACATCTGATCCGTCGAAGCCGTTGACTTGAGCATGTCCTCTATAGACTATAAACATGTCCATGTAGCCTGGTAGATCGTGATGAGAACTTTCCTCCCTAACATCTCCAGCAGGCTTCCCCATCCCCCATCCAAATACCTAACCCAACCTCCCCACCCCCCGCTTCTATGGCAGCCGAAGCAAGCAGGCAGTGTGGAGGCTGACATTTAGTTTGAGCAATATAAGAGATAGGGTTGCATGCATAGCCTTGTGTCCAACAATAACTGTTTTAAGCCAATCCTCAGTATTGCAAAACAGATTTCTGCCATCCCTACAGTGTGAACTCTCCCATTTCAGAAGATCTCCGTTGTGAGAATTGAATGTGATAAAAAGTACTGACTGACTGCTCAGTGTCAAAAGGGTTCATTGGGTAATGAATCTCCCTTAACATTCCTGAAGTTGTAATACTGCATTCCTTCTTCAATGGCACAAAAGATACCTGTTTACAAGAGAAGCTAAAAGGTGTGAAAAAGGCTTTTTGCAAATAGCAATAGAGAAAGGAAAAAAAAAATAGGATGAATCTACTTATAGAAATTTGTTAGGATGGTAATAAATAATGGAAAGCTGGCAGATATCCAGTATTCACAAAGTCATGGATGGTGTCTATAATGCCAGGGAAATCTAGACAGAAGGACATTTTAGATTCCTTTTTGTGAGCATTTAGAAAATTTTCTGCTTGGCAGGAACCATAATGAGTTACCAAAAATAAGTCATGCCAGACCAGACATTAGAATGGGAATTACTGTTGTTTTGCTTTTCTCAATATCTCACCTGGGACCAATACAATTATCCTGTTACTGCAAGCGCACAGAATTAAGAGAGAAAAATCAGCTGGTGTGGGTACATAACTTAAGGGATGATTACCTAGAATCACTTGAAAAAGCAATGACATTCTTCTCTTGGTGTTGGAGAAGACTCCTGAGACATGGACAGCCAAGAACAAACCAATGGATATCAAATCAACCCACAGTTCTCACTCAAGTACAAGTGGCCAGGCTCAAATTAGCCTACCCTGGATACATTATGTGAAGATCTAACTCTAGAGAAGGCTTTTATGCTGTGAAAGGTGGAAAAAAGAGCAGTGAGGTAGATGGACTCAGTTACAGTGGTCATAATGCTTCGTTGGGAAACCTGAAAGATTAGGGACATAATTGATGTGAATAAAATCTTATGTTTTTGCTAATCAACAGTACTGGCTTGATTGCATATAGTCAATCAAGGAGCTGGTAAAACTATGATTTACAAATTATAACACCAGCTAAAGCAAAATTAAATCCCAGACTTAAAACGATCCCATTTTTCCGCTCTTATTGCGTCCGCAGATTCTCGCCCAGCCGCCTTGTTTAGGGTGACTCGCTCCCTCCTTGTTAAAGGGGGGAGCGAGGAACACTTGCAAGGTAGAGCTGAGGAATTCGCAGAGTTTCTGTCGGATAAAGTCGCTCAGATCCGGTCGAACCTGGACTCTGGCTGGGCAGAGTCCATGGAGTTGACTGGGGCAAGTCTTAGTCCATCGTTGTGGGAGGAGTTTGGGCCTGTTTCTCCTGATGATGTGGACAGAGCCATGGGGGCGATGGGGGCCTCCACCTGTTTATTGGACCCGTGCCCCTCCTGGTTGGTCTCGGCCAGCAGGGAGGTGACACGCGGCTGGATCCGGGCGGTGGTCATCGCTTCTTTGGGGGAGGGATCCGTACCGCAGTCGTTAAAAACTGTGGTGGTGAGACCCCTCCTGAAGAAGCCTTCCCTGGATCCAGCTGATTTGAAGAACTATCGTCCGCTCTCCAACTTACCCTTTTTAGGGAAAGTTGTGGAGAAGGTGGTGGCTACTCAACTTCTGCGACTTCTGGATGAAACAGAACATCTAGATGCCTATCAGTCGGGTTTCAGGTGCGGGTACAGTACAGAAACTGCCTTGGTCGCTCTGATAGATGATCTCTGGCGGGCCCGGGATGGGGGAAATTCCTCTATCCTGGTGCTACTTGACCTCTCAGCGGCTTTCGATACCATCGACCATGGTATCCTTCTGCATCGTCTCGGTGAGTTGGGAGTGGGAGGCACCGTTTTACGGTGGTTCTCCTCTTATCTCGCCGATAGGATGCAGTCGGTGTTAACAGGAGGGCAGAGATCCTCCCCTAGGCCCCTGTTATGCGGGGTGCCCCAGGGGTCGGTTCTCTCGCCCATCCTATTTAACATTTACATGAAACCGCTGGGTGAGATCATCCGCAGACATGGGGTGTGTTTCCACCAGTACGCTGATGACACCCAGCTGTACATCACCACCCCGTCTGACTTCAGTGTGGCAGTTGATGTAATGTGCCGGTGCCTGGACGACATTAGGATCTGGATGGGGAGGAACAGACTCAGACTCAACCCCGACAAGACTGAGTGGCTTTGGGTATTGCCTCCTAAGGACTACGACAACTGTCCCTCCTTGGTTCTAGAGGGAACGAAACTGACTCCCTCGGACCAGGTCCGCAACTTGGGGGTCCTCCTAGATCCACAGCTAAAATTGGAGCATCATCTTACTACTGTGGCTAGGGGGGCCTTTGCACAGGTTCGCCTTGTGCACCAGTTGCGGCCATACTTGGAGAAGGAGGCTCTACTCACGGTCACTCACGCCCTTGTCACCTCCCGTTTGTACTACTGCAATGCGCTCTACATGGGGCTACCCTTGAAGGGTATCCGGAGACTCCAACTGGTACAAAATGCGGCTGCGCGTGCTGTGGTGGGTGTACCAAGGTACACCCACGTGACACCTATACTCCGCCAGCTGCATTGGTTACCCATTTGTCTCCGGGTCCAATTCAAGGTGTTGATCATCATCTTTAAAGCCCTTCATGGCTTAGGACCAGGTTATCTCCGGGACCGCATTCTGCCTCATACTTCCCTTCGACCGGTTAGGGCCCACAGAGTTGGCCTCCTCCAGCTCCCGTCAACCAAGCAATGCCGGCTGGCGGGCCCTAGGGGGAGGGCCTTCTCTGTGGCAGGCCCTGCGCTCTGGAACCAACTTCCTCCAGAGACCCGAACCATCCCCACCCTGCTGGCCTTCCGAAAAGCCGTTAAGACGTGGCTTTTCCTGCAGGCAGGGTGTAGAGCTTAATTCCAGCTGAACTCTCCCCCGGGTATGCCTGGTTGTTGCATGGTTGTTTTTATACTGCATTTTAATTTTTATGTTATGTTTTTAAATTTTGTTTATTGGTTTCTTGTATTTTCCCATGCTGTACGCCGCCCTGAGTCCTTCGGGAGTTGGGCGGCATATAAGAAAGCCGAATAAATAAATAAATAAATAAATAAAACTATTCAGAAACTATAGCCAGCATGACCTCTGCTGAGAACTTTGAAAACTGAAGCCACACATTTAAAAAATGCCAGTGAAGGCTGATTAGGTTGAAACAGGATTAGAATTTAGAATTTAGAATCTAACAGAGTTGGAAGTGGCCTTGGAGATCTTTTAGTCCAACCCCCTGCTTAGGCAGGAAACTATACCATTTCAGACAAATGGTTATCCAATCACTTCTTTAAAACTCCTGGAGGCAAGTTGTTGCTCTGATTAATTGTTCTAACTATCAGGAAATTTCTCCTTAGTTCTAGGTTGCTTTGCTCCTTGATTACTGTATTTTTTAGAATATAAGACGCTCCGGACTAAGACACACCAAGAAAAAAAATCTGCCTCTGCCTCCCAGCAATTTGCCTCCTTGCAGCAAAAAGCAAACAGCCAGTTTCAGCTTCAGCACAGCCTGATTAGCACAAATAGCTGATTAGTGTGGAGGTGGCAATAGGCAATGGCAATCCCTGCAGCCTGAAACAGCTGATGGTCCAGAGGCCATCCAACTGACAGTCAGCTGCTTGTGTTAATCAGGCTGTGCTGAAGCTGAAACTGAAACAGGCTGTTTGCTGTTTGTTGCAAGGAGGCCAATTGTTGGGAGGCTGAGGCCAAAGGGTGGGGGCTGGCGGATGGGCGGGGCTACATTCAACGTATAAGACGCACCCAAAAATTTTCACCCTCTTTTGGGGGGGGGGAAGTGTGTCTTATACGCTTAAAAATTCGGTAGTTTCCATCCATTGCTGCTTGTCCTGCCTTCAGGTGCTTTGGAGAATAGCTTGACTCCCTCTTTGTGGCAGCCCCTGAGATATTGGGACACTGCTATCATGTCATCCCCTAGTCCTTCTTTTCTTCAGACTAGACATACCCAGTTCCAGCAACCGTTCTTTATATGTTTTAGCCTCCAGTCCCCTAATCATCTTTGTTGCTCTTCTCTGCACTCTTTCTAGAGTCATCCTTTTTGCATCGTGGCAACAAAAACTGGATGCAGTATCCCAAGTGTGGCCTTACCAAGGCATTATAAAGTGGTATTAACACTTCACGTGATCTTGATTCTATCCCTCTGTTAATGCAGCCTAGAACTGCGTTGGTTTTTTTGGTAGCTGCAGCATACTGCTGGCTCATATTATTAATATGAACAGGCAAAATTATATGTATTAAGGTAGCAATCCTTTTTTGGGGGATTAGCAGGAATGTATGAAATTTTGAGAACATACAAGTCCTGTTATAAAATTATTCCTAGCAGCTTGCACAATTCATTTATTAAAATAGTAGGTATAGGAAATTAATTCGGAAGCACAAATGGACCAGTTATCTGTCACCTGCTTTTAACCTTGCTTAAATTTTACATTATTCCAGGCACACTCCAAATATACTGAGCTGCAGCCATCAATCATTTCTATTTTTAAAGAAGGATTATTGAATCTATTTGGGATGTAGAACATTCTTAGAAATAAAAATTGCTAGACAAAATGCCAATTTACCATGTGCCATCTTTGATCACTGCATACACTCATTTTAATTAATTTATAATGATTAAATAAAGGGGAAAAAGGCAAAAAACCAACCATAATATTGAGTTTGCACATATTGCACGGGAAACAAGTTTATTAATTAATTTAAAACATTAAACAATTAAAACTAGGTTATATCTGATCCTAGACTGAAACAGTGAAATATTCATTTCAAATAGGGGACAATAATAATTTATATCTCCTAATCATCCAGTTGACATAACAGTGCAACTCCTCTCATTATCCAGTGGCTAGGAGATACCAGACTTGGCAGATTAACCTCAGTTACAAAATTTGTAGATGCACCCATAGAAGACAGCATTCCGGTTCTTTGAGGTGTCTTGTATAAAGGACATTCGTATAAAAGATGGTCTTCTTCACCACAGTAACTTGGGCAAAAGGTAATCTAAAAAATAATTAAATTAAAATATTAATAACCTCAATTTCTACATATTAAATAAGTTGTATGCCTAAGGACCAGTAAAGAAGCAAATTACAGTGGTCATCTGGGACCAGCATGTGTTATAATAAAGGAACAATTTAAATATATATTGCTCATTGAGAGTTGGGGTTCAAACTTAAGGTTTTTGCAATAACTTTGTTTGGAACATCCTGTAAATCAGTTGATGCTCCCATCACAAATATATTTTAAAATGCAGCCGTTGTAGCAAGTATAATTCTTCCAAAACACAGAACAATAGTATAAAATATTGTTATTATTGATACTAGGCCCAACACAGCATGGCATCAAATAGTCATTCACACCTTAGTAATATCAGAAAAGGATGTCTGTAGTGTACTCTACATGGGACTGCTCTCAAGACTAATCAGAAGCTATAGCTAGTCCAGAAAATGACAACATGGGCAGTGCCAAATTTCCATGTGACCCCACTGTTCCATGAGATGCAGTGGTTATGGATAAGCTCAGCAAGTCAAGCTGCTCGTTATCATCTATAAAGCCCTTTTTGGCATAACACCGGTTTCTGGCTGTTTCTGTCCATCTGGTGTGATCTGGCAGAATAGAGATTTTACAAGTCCCAATAATGAAGTAATGTCATCCAACAGGGCCCAGGAAGAGTGTCTTTTTAAAAATTATTGCGGGGCCTGACCTCAGAAATCCAGAAGCTGTTGTAGACCTAAATAGTCTCCTAGACTTTGAGGCAGGCTGCAGATGGAGCCCTTGTTGGATGAATTTGTTTATGTATGTCTTCAGGCTGTTTATCATTTCTCCCCCTGCTTTGGCATTGTCCTCACTGGAAGAGAAGTTGTTCTCCTTTGGGCTGGAAAACTCTAGATAGCTTTCCTTCTTAGTCAAAGCTAAATTTAATTTTTGGTGTCCCTGAATAAATCTTGTCATAAACCCAAACAACAACCTCCCCCAAAAAACCCTTGCTTTTATAAAATTGCTTCTGTAAATTAGGAAAGAGGCTTCTCTTGTGCTGATGTTTCAAGATGAGACATTTTTACATAGCCATATTATGCTGACTGTAGAATAGGAAGAGAGCAGTAGTTGAGATAACCCCTTTTCCTCAAGTCAAGTTTTGATGTGGTTGGTTAATTGAACAGAAATTAACAGTGGAAAACTGAAGGCACAATAGAGTTAATGTGTGATGAGCATATCCACATATTCATGATGAGGATATTAGTGAATGAAATATAGGAAATTTCCAAGAAAAAAGGATTGGTCACAGCTGGCCAGTGAAATTAAAGCCAGGAAGAAATCAAAAATTAATCTGACAGAAGGTAACCTACAATTCCATTTATTGGTGATATCATAGCAAAGTCAAGATTAAAGAAGGCCAAAAATGTAAATCAGAGCCATAAATTTCTTGCACGATTCTTAAATAAAACATTGGGATAGTGACAGAAAAATTGTAAAAGATCACACTACTATATTCCAAATACTGGTAATAGGCATTTACCTCAGGAATTGAAGATACTTGATGAAGATAAGCAATAGCAATAGCACTTAAACTTATAAACCGTTTCATTGCGTTATAGCCCTCTCTAAAGGGTTTATAAACTGCTGGCAATGGGCAGTCAGCAGAAGTAGTTTGCAATTCTGCATTTTAAACACTGCGCCACCACAGCTCAATATGCTTGATACCAGAATATTACAATTTAGAAAAAAAGATAGGTCTACCTCTAAATCTGCTTAAAATAACTGTTATGTTGATTAAATATCAGCAAAAGCATAACACAAAAACGGATGCTGAGGATACTTCAGCTTCTGAATCAAATCAATACTTTAAGAGTATAAGAAAAAAATAAAGATAAGAGTGCATTTGCAGAACCTCTGTCCCAGGCTAAAAAAGAATAACATAATAAGCATCATGGAAACCTGGAAAAAGTTCTACCTTGCCTCCACATCCCATAACCACGAAGATACTTTCAGCTCTTCATTCCATAATTCAAATATAGATAATATATTTGTGCTACTGAATAAAGATAACTATGACATCCTAGGGTGCAGTTGAAAATAACATGCAAAATATGTCATTTTAATTCAAATAAAAGGGGCAAAATTCCAAAAAAACTCAAAGCAGCATAATTGGTTAGGTCATTGAGAGTCCATAGGTAAAGAAAACAGGATGGAAGAAAGCAACAGTAATGAAATATTTTAGAGGAGAAAGCAGTTGGCTGAATATAATTCCAAACAGCAACATTCCCACTTGTTTAAAAAAAATATTTACATTCAAGCATGTGCTACATTATAAGAATGCAGTGACTTATAACATTTACTTAAATCTGAGTAATCAAAATAGAAAAATGTCCTACTATACTACTCACACGTTGTGGTAAAAATTGGATGTCTGGTAGTGGATAATATCTTCTATGAAGTTCAGGTTCATCCAATGCCTGTGTATTGGGATTCCAGCGTGCGCCATCTATGTACAAGCCGTAAATGTTAACTCCGGTTTCATACTGAGAATGTTCCTAATAAAAGATAGATAGCATTTCTACTCAGCATTGTTGTAGATTGCTCCAAACAAGTGGATTAAAACCTGGTCTTTTTCAGAGAGCTAAACGTGAAGATGACTAATCTCGTTGCACAGGAATTACAAATCAGGGGCATCTGCAGTGATGCAAAAAAGGGAACATGGTCACAGTCGCTATCTTAACATTTCACTGTCCCCTCCCCCCTCCTCCACTGCATGGAAGTGATGTCAAAAAAGTCAGGATTGACACGTTTCCCTTTCCCCGATTCAAGGACACAGATATATATTAACATTACATGATATTGGATCATCACAGAAGTGGAAGATACTTGCTGCTTGAGGACTATCTGTCCCTTTTGTGTGGAAAAATACTTGCGGGCTTGTTTATTTTATTGCAAAAACAATTTGCTTATTTATTTGTTCAATTTGTATGGCTTCCATAACTCATTGGAGTGAGCCTGGGCAGTTAAAATAAAAACAACAATAAAAGAAATAAAAACAAAACACATCTTCGGGTCATCAAACACATCTTGATCCAAATCCCCAAAGGAAAAACCAGGTTAGTAATAAACTGGCAGAGTTGGGAACCAATCAAATTCTGACTGTGAATAAGGGAATCATTCCAAAGGGTGGGTGCTGCTCCCGAAAAGACTTGCTTCCTAGGTTAGGACAGATGATAGCAATAGCACTTAGACTTATATACCGCTACATAGTGCTTTACAGCCCTCTCTAAGCGGTTTACAGAGTTCAGCATATTGCCCCCAACAATCTGGGTCCTCATTTTACCGACCTCAGAAGGATGGAAGGCTGAGTCAACCTTGAGCCGGTGAGATTTGAACAGCTGAACTGCTGAACTGCAGTGCTGCACTTTAACCACTGCACAACCTCGGCTCGGCTGTGATGCAAAGAGGAGTCCTACAGCATAGCCAGCCTGGAAAAACTTAAATCTTTTGAGGATTTACTTGCTGCACCTATTAGTTGTGTGTTAAGTAAGTGGCCATAGAATAAATAAGCAAATAAAGTCCATATAACCCATTTACGATAAACCATATTACTTCATAAAATGATTTGCTAAATCCATTTCCTATCTGAGTTTACCTGCCTATAATTTTCCTTGCAATATCTTTATCTGATTTCTTCGTAGATAATTTCATAAATATATTCCAGATGTTTTCCAATTGTAGCATTTATATACACTTTTGATATATAGCCAAAGTTTAGGCATATATACAACTATCATACATGATATTCGTACGGATGCCTGCATTTTGATTACATATCAAAAGACATTCCATATCTTCAACAGTCAACCAGAACAAAGAAACTGGTTTCAATCCCATTCTTACCTTAAAAGCTTTGTTTAATATGCTTTCCTTTCTATTGAAGCTTAAATCTTCATCTTGAGTTAAAGGAAGCACTTTATGTGTAAAAGTAAGCGAATCCACTGTTACTTTATTCAACCGAGCATAATTCTGACACACAGCAATAAGAAATCCTTCAAGAACAAAATACACAGATTGTGCACTTTACTTGTTACTATTATTAAGAAGTTAATTAAATTTACTCTTTAATTACTTGAAGATCATTTTATTCTTTGCAAAGAGTGAATGCATTTGTTATTTGATATACTCCCATACAAGGAAGATGGGCAGTTAAGAAATATGAAATATAAATAAACAAAATATAGTTTCTTATTTAGTCATCAAATTTTTAATATAGAGAATAACAAAGTAATACAAGATTTCCCTCATCTGTAATGACATCCATCCCATCTCAAAACACATCTGCAGGAATTATGTGGACAAGAAAAACTGAAGAGGGAGTGAGGGAGATCAAGAAAAATATGGAAAAAGGGAAGCAGTAACAGCATTATCCAGGTTATATCATATTGTAACCCAGTTGATATCATATGAGCATCAGAGGTAAATCCTAACTCTACATTTATACTAATTTAGTTGGGATATTCCACATAACTATCTTAGGACATAATTTATAAACCTCTAAGCACACTTAATACACTTGAAAACAGTATATTTCTCATATTTAAACTGGAAAATCTTTTACGGATTCTCTAGACCAGAGGTGTCAAACTCACGTTGTCATGGTGGCATCACATGACATATCAGGACTTTTTTCCCCTTCGCTAAAATGGACCCGGGCGTGGCCAGTGCATGACGTATCCAGTTCGTGGGCTGGGAGTTTGACAGCCCTGCTCTAGACTAGCTAGAGTCTAGATATTCTTTATAATTTAATGAAATACAAGTAGACTTCAGTTAATGATCATAATTGAAACTGACAACTCCTTTACTAAGCAAAAAAGGTGAAAAATAATATCACTATGCCAACTTATGATGACAGTTCCAGCAATAATGATGTCATGTGAAGACAACTTGTGACTTCCTGCCAGCTTTCCATTGACTTTGTTTGTCCAAAGCCACCAGTTACAATTACAAATGATGATCACATTATTATGACCATTGTAATTGCTTGTCAGTTGCCAAGTATCCAAATCATGATCACATGGCTGCAACTTCAAGGACTTGTAAGTCTCCTTATTCAGCATTGTTGTAACTTTGAACAGATATTGAATGAGTGGTCGCTAGGCAGGAACTATAAAATATAAAATAATATAAATAATATAAAAGCTACAGCACTACTAATTTGTGAAGCACAAATTTAAAAAAATTAAAATAGATAATGGATAAATATCTATGAATAAAATAAATAACAAAATTATGTACCATGTGGAAAAAAGAAACATGGAAGCCAAAAACTGCTAGGATGTCCTTGATAACTGGCATGAAAGTCAGGATATTCATCAAGATGATATGGTATTTTGCTTTGTCTCTGAAGCATCAGTAAATCATTAAACCTGTTCAAAACATTAGTAAGTTTAAGACTATTACATTTCTCAGTAGCTAAATGAAATTAGTGTATTATTGTATGTTTCTAAGTAGCTAATCAAATAATCCAATAATTTTGATACAATTCAACTGTATAATTTCTTCTAGCAATTTTTGGCTCTCTAGGGAGACAATGGAGTTCTCAGATTCACAGAAACTGACCTTCTCATTTAACTACTAGACCAACATGCAATTGATTCCTACATTGCAAAGTGGCTCACAATCTCAAAGCCTGGACTGAAAGGATCAGAAAACCTCCAGCCCAACCCAACTGTATTGTGTGTGTGTGTGTGTGTGTGTGTGTGTGTGTGTGTGTGTGTGTGTGTGTGTGTGTGTGTGTGTGTGAGAGAGAGAGAGAGAGAGAGAGAGGAGAGAGAGAGAGAGAGAGAGAGATTAAATCCCAGATGGAGAAGGTAAAGATCCAAGTGATGACCTGCCTATCATTAAAATCCCCAATATAATCCTCTGAATCAATTCTCCTATTATATGTGGCATACATTCATTGAGTTTTACTAAATAAATGGAAACCAATTAGAAAATTAAAGGCAAAATTAATACAATCAATTTAAAAGCATACATATACAGTATATTAGTATATGTATCCATGGATTTTAACATCCAAAATGGTAAGCTGATTACCAGAGAAAAAGGAATGATTAAAATGGCATAACTTGCAACCAGCTTAATGCAGTCACTTGTGGATTAACACTTGTGCCTTGAACAAGGTAAAAATCTGCTGCTGTAATCAAGATAATATCTACAGTTCTATCATATTAAGGCAGGATCCAAATACCTGAGAATGCCATCCAATTTGTAGAACATTCTAACAGATATGAGTAGAAAGTTCATTTTGCAAATGCCAATTTTTATATAATATTTTACTATCATCTTAATAGTTCTCCTGAAATCAAATGCAGGATAACCTTAGGCCAGTTATCCTGCATTGCAATGGTTAACATGAATAAGATCTGGAAAAGCAGAGCTATTGATATAACTACAAAAAGCTGGCCAATAAGAGCAATAGTCTTCCCTATAATGATGCTTGGGTGGGAGAGTTGGACACTAAGAATGGCTGATCAAAGAATTGACACCTCTGAACTGTGGTAAACTGTGCTGGCATAAATTATTGCCTATACCATGGACAGCAGAATAACTAACAGACAGGTACTAAATCATATAAAACTAAACAAATCACTAGAAGCTAAAATCACGACTACATCTGATTTACTTTGGCCATGAGGCTCCACCCACCCGCCCGGGACACTTATGCGCATGCGCAGAAGCGTCACGCACGCTCGCACTCAGTAGCAACAGGTTTTAGAACCCACTACTGTTCTGCATCCTTGGACACCCTCACTTTCATTGTGGAGAAGCTGAAATATCTTTTTCAAATAGTCATTATTACATCCTTTTCCTTACAGCAATTCTTTGTGTCTATTTGTATAAGACTATCCCATCCACTTCAAGATAATGAATTTTGGGGGGAAGAAAACTGTCTTCATTTTAAATAACTATAATGTCTTTGACACTGACACCCAAAGTTGAGTTTATATTTTGTTTCTATTACCTTACTTGCATAAAGGTGATAATTCGATCAGCCCACATGGCAAAGAAATTCACTTGTATAATGAGATCATCAATCCAGGATCCTAAAAGTTTATTTGTCTTAAAAGAACTTTGCTGTACAGATTTACAAAAGAATGTAACAAAAGATAAAGTATATTTGAGGTTTTTTTTTATAAAAAGTACATTAATATGCAAACATGACATAGACAAACAATAGCAAATTGTTCTGCTTCAATAACAAACAGACATCGTTGGATCCATCTCACCATTGTTTCTCTAGGTGGCTAACAGCAAATTAAAAATACAACCAACAACAAAAATAAAATATATAAATGGCAGCCATGATAAAACAACTGAATATAACTCTCTAATGAGCTCTAACTGAAAATTAACTTTGCAAGTAGCAGTGGCTGCCAGTTTGCTACTGTATCCAACTCAAGATGCTGGTTGCTAGCTATAAAGGCCCACATGGCACAGGGCCTGGTTACTTGAGACACCACTTGTTTCCCATTGTATCTGCCTGACAATCCATCTGGCAAGATTGGCGTGCTTCAGGTTCCATCAATTAAACAAAGCCACATATTGGGACCCCCTAAAGTGCACCTTCTTTGTTGTAGTGCCCACTGTCTAGAATGAGATTCTCCCCAAAATTTAAATGATTTCCACCCTATTGCCATTTTAAAAGACATTAAAAACCTTCTCCAAGGCCTTTGGAGAAGACAATTGATGCCCCTTTTGTCCTTTTGGTTCCTCTCTGGGTTTATTTGTTTATTTGCCATCATTGTTGTTTTGTCTTGTACTGGTTTTGTAATTTTTGTAAGGTTAGGCTGGTGGGTGATTGGATATTGTTTTGTGATTTTCTGTTATCTTCTTTCATGGTGTCTTTCAGTTCAGCAATCTATGTTATAGTCTTGGAATTTCCTAGTGGTCACGTTCCAACCAGATCTAATTCTTTTTATGCATTTTGAAATAAGAGTAAACTAAATATTTCACATCTTCCCCAAATAGTTTATAACTTTCTTACATTAAATACATGAGAATTCAAATATGTACATGAATATTTTAGCATATACATTATTCTTTTGATCCACAGTAATATATACACAGTAATTATATATAATTTACTAAATTTTATGTACATTTTTGGAGTAGAATTTTCTTAAAAATAATTATTAGCTATTGTTATAGAAAAAATATTCTATAGAATCTATTTCACATAAACAGAAAGATAAGACTAACACACACACACACACACACACACACACACACACACACACACACACACATTTCAAACACAAAAATTCAAATCTACAAACAAAACTACAAACATCCAGATAAAAATAAACATGTTTTGTATTTGTAATTTTGTAATTCCTTTTGTATTTCTATGCTTCATCATCCTTGCTATATTTTATTTTTATCTTTATGTTTTATTGATTTTATTGAAATTCCTTGGTTTGATTTGATAAATTACTATGGTTTGTCACAGTCAGCCAGATATTTAGATTGCATTTGGCATTTCTGTCCATCTATTGAATCCATCATCATCATCATCATCATCATCATCATCATCATCATCATCATCATCATCATCATTATTATTATTATTATTATTATTATTATTATTATTATTATTCAATTGTATCACAGTGGCCAGTTGTTTCACTGGATTTGGCATTACTAGTCGAGCCCCACCCAGGGGCCTAGGATGTCGTAATGTATTTTCGAAGTATATATGAGGAACCGAGCAGTGCGGCTTTCTGCATTTGACTGATGGTGATTTTGTCGATTTTGAGCTGTTTTAAATGTAATTCCAGTGCTTTTGGGATAGCACCCAGTGTTCCAATCACCACTGGAATTACCACTGCTGGTTTGTGCCATAATAATTGAATTTCAATTTTTAAGTCCTGGTATTTTGCAATTTTTTCGTGTTCCTTTTCATCGACCTTGCTATCACCTGGCATTGCGATGTCAATGATAGTCACCTTGTTTTTCTTGACCACTGTGATGTCTGGTGTATTATGCGCCACTACCTTGTCCGTTTGTATATGAAAATCCCACAAGATCTTGACCATCTGATTTTCAGTGACTTTTTCAGGCTTGTGTTCCCACTAGTTTGTAGCAGTATGGATGTTATAGTTTTTGCATAAATTCCAATGGATCATTTGTGCAACAGAGTTATGCCGTAATTTGTAATCAGTCTGCGCAATTTTCTTGCAGCAGCTGAGCACATGGTCTACATTATTATCTACATAAATTATTATTATTATTATTATTATTATTATTATTATTATTATTATTATTATTATTATTATTATTATTATCATCATCATCATCATCATCATCATCATCATCATCATCATCATCACCACCACCATCATCATCATCATCATCATCTAGCAAAAGTAAAATAAGAGATTGTTCACATACCTCCCACAGATCAGCTACTCTGCCTTTCAATATTGAATTATAAAGTTCTTCTAATCTTTTAGTAAATATAATTTTTCCTTTAACTCCTTGCTGAAGCTCTTGTAATGACCGAATTATTAAGTATAGTAAATTATTACAATGGTCAATCTCATGGCGCAAGACAGGTAGCAAAGTTGAACTGGTAATAGAATAAAAATCTATGGTGAAAGAAAGAGAGAGAGAGAGAGGGGGGGGAGGGAGGGAGGGAGGGAGGGAGGGAGGGAGAGAGAGAGAGAGAGAGAGAGAGAGAACTGGTTAACAAGGCTAAGGTTACAAATGTAGGAATTCCAGCAAGTATGCTACTTTCAAATAAGAATAATCTGTATAAGAGGCAGGCAATCTATGGTAGCAAAATTACCCATTTTCTCCTGCCTTTTCAATGTACTTGCTTCTTCTGGGAATGCAGGATAATCTATATTTGGTCATTGTTTTAGTAACTGCTCTTCCTTTTATCAATTAGGAGAAATAACTTTCATGCTTTTAAACCTTTACATCATAACAAACTTTCCTGTTAAGTAGAGCAAAGGGTTGTATAAATCTAAAATATGGAATACTACGGTAGTCTGTCATTGGTTAATGACAGTAATTGGGGCTGGAATTTAGTGGGTAAGCAATGCAGTTATAAAGTATGACATAATGTAATGACATCCCTTAGCAATGGAAACCTCTTCAGTCCCTTTTGCTGTTATTAAGTGAAGATTGTGGGTAGTTGAGGACCTCTTTGTGACTGCCTGCTAGCTTCCAACAAGCAGAGTCAATGGAGAAGCCATCCAGAAGTTGTGAGTCCTCAGTGGCTCGCAAACAGGCTGGCAGGTGGATACATGGCTGCTGCAGCGCAGTGCATGGCTGGCCTGGGGTGGCTGCTCCCAGGGTGGGAAGGCGCATAAACATGGAGAAATCAGGGTATCCAGATAAACCAATTTAGGAAAAGGTGAAAGATGCTGGACATTGTACATCAGCAATACCAGTATAGAGAATTATAAGTTCCCCACTGTATGCATAGTGCTTCACAAATGTTATATTTGCAATGCGCTCTACATGGGGCTACCCTTGAAGAGTATCCGGAGACTTCAGTTGGTGCAAAATGCGGCTGCGCGTGCTGTGGTGGGTGTGCCAAGGTACACCCATGTGACACCGATACTCCGCCAGCTGCATTGGTTGCCATCGGTCTCCAGGTCCAATTCAAGGTGTTGATCACCATCTTTAAAGCCCTTCATGGCTTAGGACCAGGCTATCTTCGGGACCGCATTCTGCCTCATACTTCCCTCCGACCGGTTAGGGCCCACAGAGTTGGCCTCCTCCAGGTCCCGTCGGCCAAGCAATGCCGGCTGGCGGGCCCTAGGGGGAGAGCCTTCTCTGTGGCAGGCCCCGCGCTCTGGAACCAACTACCCCCAGAGACCCGAACTATCCCCACTCTGCTGGCCTTCCGAAAAGCCGTTAAGACATGGCTTTTCCTGCAGGCTGGGGGTAGAGCTTAATCCACTCGAGCTCACCCCCAAGTATGTATGGTTGATGAATGGTTGTCGATGTTTTTTTTTTATATTGTGTTTTTCAAATTTTGTATTTGCTTTTAATTAATATTTAATTTTGGTTTATTCTTGTATTTTTCTCTGTTGTACGCCACCCTGAGTCCTTCGGGAGTTGGGCGGCATATAAGAATACCAAAATAAATAAATAAATAAATATTTTAATTACTATTTATTGATACTATTTGTTATTTTATTCCTCATTATTTCAATAATTGTTAATAGGATACAAACACACAAATGTGCAAACACACACACATAGACATATTTGTATATTTACCATTAACTGCCTCAAACAAGCTACTGTAGAATGAAGGTCTCTTTATTGAAGGTTGTGAACCTTTACTGAAGGCTGTGAACTACATGCTGTCTAGTGTGGGTATACATCTAACAACCTGCATTGTGTCTGGTCTGAAAAGGAGTTTGAGATCTAGAACCTTCAACAAAGCCTTTATTCTGTAATGGATTGGTTTAGTCTAGTAATTATACATAACATGCATGCATGAACACAAATTGTGTTTCACGCTCTTTGCATACAAATGTATAACTACCGTATTTTTCGGAGTATAAGACGCACCTTAGTTTTGGGGGAGGAAAACAAGGAAAAAAGGCCTCTGCCTCCAAGCAATTTAGCAAACAGCAAACAGCAAACAGCACAGATGATATACACTGTTTGCTGTGTATTTCTGTGCATGTATGCCTGACCCATAGAAATAGCAAAGAATTGGAGAAATGTACATTAAGCCAGAAAGTTTTCTTAACTCCTCCCAATTATTTAAATAGATCTACTCCAAGGTAAGTCAGGATTTAACTCTAATACTAAACAGGACACTGTTACATTTCAGACTATACTTGTACAGAGCTGTTAAAATTAATTAAAATTTCTGGAAGTATACATTATTCTCTATTATTTAAAATAAGATACAATAGCACTGGGCCTCTTCAGAGCAAGCATTTATTTTAAAAAGCTTGTTTATTTTGTTAAATTGTCTAGATTTACAGGGATCTCCAACCTTGGCAACTTTAAGACTTGTGGACTTCAACTCCCAGAATTCCACAACCAGCAAAGCTAACAAAGCTGGCTGTTGAATTCTGGGAGTTGAAGTCCACAAGTCTTAAAGTTGCCAAGGTTGGAGACCCCTGGCTCTAGGACAATAATAAAGCAGTCTTTAAAAAATAAGTCTAATAATTTGAACATTCTACAGACATTTATAGTTATTCACTTACCCCCTTCCATCCAGTTCAGCAAAAAATAAAAATCTGCATGTCTCTCCCAGCTATTTGCCTCTTTGCAGTTTCACTTTCACTTTCATTTTAGCACGTGGCAAATCAGCTGTAGGTTGGAAACTGCTAGTGACTAGCTTGGCTTTACAGGATCTTCCCTGTTTGCTGCAAACAGGTAAATTGCTGGAAGACAGAGGCCAAAGGGTGGGGCTGACTGGGTGGGTGGGGCTACATTCGGTGTATAAGACGCACCCAAGTTTTCACCCTCTTTTTGGGGGTAAAAAGGTGCATCTTATACTCCGAAAAATACATACATACATACATACATACATACATACATACATACATACATACATATTACTATACAAGTGTATATGCACAGATATCATTTTCTCTCTATATAAACAAATGATGACATATGAAAATTCTATGAAATGAAGTTCAGACCTTCTGTAGCTTTCGCAAGTGCAGCCCAAATTGGTCCAGACATGAAACTTCTCAGGGTTACGAATTCTGAAGACACATATTCGTTGGTAGATGCCCCTTCCATATTCTCTACAGTCAATGGTAGCTTTATTAGAATATCAGATACTATTTCCAGTACTATTTCATCCTGGTCCATTCTATCACTAAGACAATAGGGAGATCAAAAATAGACTTAAAATTATCTATGGGAAGTCACCAAGTTAATATCCCATTATTTATACAGGTAGTCTTCGACTTGCAATAGTTAGTTTAGTGAGTGTTCAAAGTTACAATGGCACTGAAAAATGTTACTTATGGTCATTTTTCACAGTTATGACCTTTGCAGCATCCCCATGATCATATGATCAAAATTAAGATACTTGGCAACTGGTTCATATTTATGACCGTTGCTGTGTCCCAAGGTCATGTGCTCACCTTTTGTGACCTTCTGACAAAGTCATTTGGGAAGCCAGATTCACTTAACAACCAGATTACTAACTTATCAACTGCGGTGATTCACTTAACAACTGTGGCAAGAAAGGTTGTAAAGTGGGGCAAAACTCACTTAACAAATGTCTCACTTAACATCAGAAATTTTGGGCTCAATTGTGATCGTAAGTCAAGGACTACCTGTATATCACCTTTTCCTCACTGTTTTTACTGTTAAGGAGATGTTGTGTTAGACCACCTTTCTGGATTTGTTTACTTTGTAAATATGTCACAGCACATATCCACAATTTGGGGAATGTTAACATTCTGAATGAAGACAACCCAACTGCATGGAATGAAAATACAGTCTTTGATACTTTGATATACATAATCAAATGCAAACAATCACATTTAACTAATGGACAACATATGGACATTCTGTCTCTCTCCCTTATCTTTCATGCACACATACTTATCTACAAATGCCAGCAAGTAATCTTTAAGGTTTGCATTTAATGGGATCATACCTACAAAATTCCTATACTTATTTTGTCCATTCTACAAAAAGCCATTGGGAGAAAGGAAGCTTTTCATCCTTTGTATAATTCTGCAGATCATGAGATGCTGAAGTTACTGAGTCGATCTGTTTTATTCCAATAACATAAATTGTTTTCTCTTCTGCCAGCAAGCTTATTTAATATGGTACTTTCCCCTTTGCTCTTCGCAGTTGGAAAACAAACATTTATTCCCCACAGTACAGTAGAGAAAAGCAGGAAATTCCCAAGGCCCAAAAAAGTTCAGTGAAAGTTTCTATATGTCCCTTGACACATAAATAGATATATATTGATACTTTAGGCTTTAAGCAACTATTAATTGTTTCAGCTTGTGCTATATTGGAGGAGGAGGGGAAGGAAGAGGAGGAGGAAACTTCAAATAATAACCTGATAATATCTGTGCTATATGTTGGTTGGGTACTGACAATTGAATTAATAAATAATTCTGCCTGAGCTTTTAAATATTGTCTTTCAGCACAATGATGCATTCCAAAAAGTTCCGGAGAATCCACTTCTGGAAGAGATTGTAGATAGGCTCTGCAATCTTTTAAACTATCTACTTCAGATATTGGTCGATACACCTGAAAAAATTATTGTTAAATGCGTTATTTTCTCTGGCCATTCAAATACAATGTATGTCCAATATATATTTTGCCTATATTATTTTATTAATGCAATCATCTTTCTGCTTCTTCACTTCAAATTAACATTTAAAATTGATCAGATATATTGAAGAATGCAAATCTGCTCAGAGCTAACAAATAAACTCATAATTTATGGTCAGGTATTTTCTGAATACTGGATTTGATAATCCATAGTCCTCAGGAGATTTAAATTTTGGAAGATAAAGGATTTGAGAAGAAATAGTAGTTTCTATTATGAGGTTCTTCATCTACATTAACCAGGGTTTTCTAGTTAGCCCATTGGTTTAGTCCAAAGGTGGTTTTCCCCACAAGTCCCTCCTCCCCATTTTTTGCTATCTTTCCCTAAATATGAAACATGGATATAAGCATTCAAAGGAAAACAAATGAAGATCTGAAATAAAATTAGTACAATGGCTAAAATATGCATCATACATTTTGTAAGTCAAGTATATGTACTGTAGATCTACTTGACATCTCCAAAATCATAGTAAAAACTCCAGGGACCAAAAACCCAAGATTTATATAATACTATTGCTAGTATTATATATCATGGTGGGTGCAATTCTGCAATTGAAACCTCACTACTTTTTAACTTGTGTGCGATATGTATGATACACCTTTAGGGCAGGGCTTCAGTCCTGTGGTTGAGTCTACCATCTTGCCTTTTTCACCCTTCCTGCAGACCCTTCCTGTTTTTTTAAAGAGTGAATTATGAATGGGAGAAAAGCTGAATTGTCGTAGAGTAAGAAGAGATAAAGCAGGGGCTTAGAAAGAACATGTTGCTCACCTATAGTTTTGATCTATGAATGGCTGTCTTTTCATTCACAGATACGAATTTCTCTCACCTGCCAGTTTTTCCCTGAATACTATAGAACAGTGATGGCGAACCTTTTTTGGTTTGCGTGCCAAAAGGGGGGGGGAATGTGGGGGATCACGTGTGTGCGTGCCCACACTCATAATTCCATGCACCCCCGCACATGCACGCATGACCCCCCTGCTCCCAGCATGCAATGGCACACCCATTTTTCGCTCTCCCCAGGCTTCAGAGCCTTTCTAGGAGCCTGGGGAGGGCGAAAACGGCCTTCCCCACCCCCTCTGGAGGCTGGAAACAGCCTGTTTCCCGACTCCCAGTGGGCCCAGAAGGCCCGAAAATCAGCCAGCTGGTGCACACATGCACGCCGGACCTGAGCTCGCGTGCCCACCGATATGGCTCCGCGTGCCACTTGTGGCACCCGTGCCATAGGTTCGCCATCACGGCTATAGAATTAAGCTGCATATTGGCAATCCAGATGATGCTCATTCAACTGTGCAAATCCTAATGATTTACTATTATTTACCTTTGTTAAAATAGGTCTAAGCCCCTGTGTAAGAGTTTACATGATTTTGGCTCTGCGTGGGGGGGGGGGGGTGTTACGTCATAGATGGCAATTTAAAGAACAAAGTTACAAATAAACAACATAAGTTATCAGCAGAAAAATCTGGTATGGGGTGATGATGAAACCAGTATCACACCATTGCAATGCAAGCTCAGTGCCTTTTGTACATGTGTTGCTTAGAATCATGGGTTCCTACTACAACTAGGGTAAAATTATAGATGCAATCAATGAGCTCAAACATGCCTTGGAGATTTCTATTCCAAGCCAATATTCAAGGAAGAATTTGGAAATTCAGCCTCTTTAATTTTATTCAAAAGCCCATCTCTCCTGAGACACAAGATTCCATTGTTGAAAAAGTCAGATTTCTGGGAAGTTGTTTTATAATGTTTATGGAAATGGTTTCTTCCCAATGTCTATTTTTGATTTCCAAAGTCTATTTTTGATTTGTCCTCTCTCTTCTGCATAGATACTCTACGAATAAATGTGTAGTAGCTAAGGTGCTGAACTAGCAACAAGGAGACTATATATTCTAGACCTGTTTTAGGCATGAAATTCAGCTGGGTCACTTGAGCCAGTCACTCTCTTAGCTCAACTCAACTTATCCCTTATTGTATATGGGGGAATAATAGCAGGTAAGTTGAACTAAGAAAGAGTGACTGGCTCAAAGCCATCCAGCTGGATTTCATGCATTATACATTGCCTTGACAATAGATGATAGATAGATAGATAGATAGATAGATAGATAGATAGATAGATAGATAGATAGATAGATAGATAGATGATAGAAAGAAAGAAAGAAAGAAAGAAAGAAAGAAAGAAAGAAAGAAAGAAAGAAAGAAAGAAAGAAAGAAAGAAAGAAAGAAAGAAAGAAAGAAAGATGATAGATAAATGCAGGAGAAACCAAATAAATAATACAAATTGTTGAAGATTATTTTTATGACTCTTAAACCATCTCTCCTTCAGAGTAAACCTATTTTGCTCACTCAGTTGTAAATTTGTGATATTAAAACAGCAACATAATCAAAAATAGTTCTCATACCTCATCAGCAGTATAAGCAAAATCTTCTCGCAATACAGAAGGATTATAAAAATTATCTAAAATTCTAAGTAAGCATCGACGGTCCCAATTATCAGTTACATGGCCTCCATATGTTACTTCTCCAGTCAAATAATGCAATGCTGTCCAAGGAATATTTTGGTGCTTCTCAAGGAGCACTTCCAATATTTTGATAGAAAACTGGAAAAGAAAAGTTATCATCAGGAAATACTTTTTTAAAAAAATCTAGAGTCAAAGTCTGGAATTCAAAGAGTCTATAATTAGTTGAATAAGCTGAAGAACACTTTGGATTCATGAGGCTCGTACACAGAACTTTAATGTAGGATTTTTTGCTGATAAATGAAAATAAAGGGAGACTATATTAAAATCAGCCTGGATGGTCCCTGTGACGGGGCTGAAAGGCAAAAAGGAAGCTGTGATGCTTTCTCTCCCATATTTGGGTACACCAGGATAACACGACAGAAATATATATATATATATATATATATATACACATACACATACACATACACACACACACACACACACACACACACACACACACACACACACACACACACACACACACACACACACACACACATATATATATATATATATATATATATATATATATATATATATAAAATGTATTGAACAAGACTGGATGTTTATACTTGTTCTTCTATAAAGAAGAGCAGATAATCAACAGCATATCTGTGAGCATTAGGTAAGAATTCATTAATTAAAAAGAGCCAACATGAATTTATACTGAATTTATATCATGCTGGAGTAACTTGCTTTTTTTTATGATAGAGACTTCTGGGGAAGAAATAATGGACTGAAGACAAAAAAGCACAGCTGAAAATTATGACTAAGAACAAGGCATCAATTAATAAATTGGTTCTTCTGACTTTCTCTAGAAAATGAGATGATGAAAGATTGCCCATATGGCTGCTGTACATGAGGAGACTGCAAGCAGTGGTGTCCAGAAGGTGGGAGAACCAGGAGATGAGAGAAATTACCATTATTATTCCAGAAACAGAACTTTTAAAGGACACTAATTTTGCAACTCCTTTGCCAACCACTTTTGGAAATTGCCATTAACTGCTTTAAACAAGTTAGATGAAATGACAAGGCTGGAAATACTAGTTGGCATAAGAAAATGAAGCTGTATATTTATAATGCTTAAGAATTCAAAATAAACATCAAAAAATAAGACAAGGTTTGGGATGTAGAAAGTTTTACATGGATTAAGGAGTGAGTAAACATTAGAATATTTGATTTTGAAAATTAAGACTTTAAAATTGATTTTAAACAATAAGTGCATTCATGGGGAAGAAAATTTTTAATTTTCGAGACAGTACATAAATTACTGTGAATTAATGGATTAGGGGGAAAATTGAATATAGTAAAAAAGGAGGAGAGCCAATTGAAAGAAGATCCATAGTGACATAGATTCAGCAAAATATATTTTAATTTGCAAATATAATTTTATATAACATTTTCTCTTGCCTCTAAATCTGAAGAATTAAAAGCATATGGAATGTTCCAGCCCAAAACTCCGTATTTCTTTCTTTCATGAATGACAGCATTGAAGAAACATAGGCTAAACAACAATCTTTTCCATGATGGCCCACAGTTGGTCTTATTAAATATAGTTTCTGTTACTACACCAGTGTCACTGAATCCAAAAGTTTGAAGTAATGTTCCTTTTAGTCCTTGTGGAGTTTCTATTACTATCTTCAGGAAATAAACAAACAGATTATGTGTGAAAATTCAGCAGGAAATTTATCAATAAAACAAATAAACACACAACTTTTATTGACATTGTCTATAATAACAGAATCTTTTAAATCCAGTCATCTTATACCTCCTTCTTCTTATAGTTCAGTGAATTAGGGAAGTGTCTGCCTGAGATGCTTTTGAATGCTGTCTCTTCTGGACTTTAAAAATGCTTCAGCCCCCTTAGCCTTGGCAATAATTCCTTCATATGTTTGACAAGACCACCTTATTTGCTCTCTACATCAAGTTTGCTAAAATCAATTTATTTTCCTCCATGTGGATGCAATTTTGGACCAACAGAAACACTCAATTTTCTCCTAAAGCAACAGGATTCTGTCAATGTTTGATTATGTACATTATTTGTCTCAACATTTTCATTATAAGTTAACATATTTACCATCGCTCAACTGATATTAGCTTATATTTTATCCTTTGTAAAAAAATAATGCTCTCAATTAGAAATTATATAAACTACTGAATAATATCTCAGATTGTTTGAAATCTTACCTTTAACCCTCTTCTCAAGATAGGTATGGGTAAAGATGTAGCTGGTGTTGAACTTAACCATAGTCTAAATCTTGGACTTATAGTTGTATCAGGTAGGGTAAAGCTATGGAAGTAATCATTTTTATAACAATTTTACTACTTGAAACATAATACAACATTATAGTGCCCAATCATCCATTCTACTTTACCAAAAAATGAATAAAAATTAGAAGAAATAATGTTAATCCCATAGGTGCTTTTCAAAAGACAACTGGACTCTCATTATATTTTCCTTGAAGACAGTTCCCTTTTCATCCAAAAAGCTTCTTCAGTTCTGACTGAATGGTAGAGAATGGAAGGATTTATATTCTTTTCTTTGCAGTCATCTGGTCATTAGCACTCTGACGTTCGTTCGTTGAGGCCACTTGGGTGTTTATCTGTATGCTCAGGGTCACCTGAATCAGAGTGCAAATGGGTGTGGAAACTTCTAGGAACTGCTGAAGTTTCAAGAAGGTTCAATATTCTCATCGCTTCTTCGATGAGAAACGAAACATCTTCAAGGAAAAAACAAAGAAAGTCCAGTTGCCTTCTGAAAAGTACCTTTGGGGACAATCATGACCTGGATGACTGAGAATCTCTGTAGACAAATAATGTTAATACTGTCTACTTTGCATGCAGATATTTAATTATCTCTTTATAAGTTATTATTTAAATATATAAAGAGATTTTGCCAGAGATCCTGCTGGGTTCAGATGTGGGCTTTTTCTGCTAATGTATCCATAGCAGGATAGAAGATAGCAGCAGGAAGCGGAATTACCTATAACATACAATGTAAGGACTGCAATTATGATTACATTGGATAGACAGATGAGTAGCAAACTGTTTCCATGAACACTAATCAAACGAGATGACAAAAACCTAACCTTGCAAGGACAGGCTCAATCACAGTTTCAACTGGTAAGCCACATTCCCATCAAGACTAGTAGGCCAGTCAGCATATTCTACTCTTTCACACAACAATGATGTACCTTAGTCTGATAATGAAACATCTCCAGGAAAAAAACCAGCTCAGAGACTACCAAGAACTGAACAGAACTAAAATTTGCCTACTCTGGTTCCTTACCATCTGAGAATAAATCACATATAGAAATAAATTTAAAAAGTGCTTACGACTCAACAATTTTGCACAATCTCGGCATAAATGAAGTTGCGAGATGGCAATTCTGAAGGAATATCCACTGTTCACCCAGTAGTTGTGCTTTATATATCATTTCCTCTGCTTTGCTGCCTTGGCCACGTCCCAGAGATAGCATTTGCACATTTTGTGTACCGGTACTTCTTTTTATTTCTTGGGCAAAGCGCAAGACAACTGCCGTAATGTCTATCCCTACACAACATATAAAAGAATACCATTTATTTATTTATTTATTTATTTATTTATTTATTTATTTATTTATTTATTTATTTATTTATTCATTCATTCATTCATTCATTCATTCATTCATTCATTCATTCATTCATTCGTTCGTTCATTCTTATAAACCGCCCAATCCCGTAGGACTCAGGGTGGAGTACGGCAGGGAAAAAAACAATCAGAATATAATAAAACAATTTAAAAAGTACAAAAGTTTAAAAAAACCAATCATCCATGGGGGAAGTAAGATCTGTTTTTCACCCCACCTGCAGGAAGAGCCATGTCTTAATGGCTTTCCGGAAGGCCAGCAAGGTGGGAATAGTTCGGATCTCTGGGGGTAGTTGGTTCCAGAGAGCCGGAGCCCGCACAGAGAAGGCTCTCCCCCTTGGTCCCGCCAACCGACATTGTTTGGCTGATGGGACCTGGAGGAGACCGACTCTGTGGGACCAAACTGGTCGTAGGGATGTATGAGGTAGGATGCGGTCCCGGAGATAGTCTGGTCCTAAGCCATGTAGGGCTTTAAAAATGATGATCAACACCTTGAATTGCACCCAGAGACCAATGGGCAACCAATGCAGCTGGCGGAGTATAGGTGTTACGTGGGTGTATCTAGAGACACCCACCACAGCTCGCGCAGCCTCGTTTTGCACCAGTTGCAGTCTCCGAATACTTTTCAAGGGTAGCCCCATGTAGAGCGTGTTACAGTAGTCCAATCGAGAGGTGACAAGGGCATGAGTGACTGTGAGTAAAGCCTTCTTCTCCAAATAAGGTCGCAAATTTATATATAAATTTTATAAAAGAAAGAGTGTCAACACATACCACATTTTCTTCCATTACAATGCAATAATGTAACAATCACTCAATTAAATGATTTCAAAAAGAGCTTTTGAACAGGAATGGGGAGGAGGTGAATGTAAGATGATCACTGTGACATTTGAAGCTACAGGTAAGGAAACCGCCCTACCTTTTTTTCTGTGTATTATAGAAAAGATTAAGAAGCAAGCTATATCTAAAGGGAATTTTATTTATTTATTTAGCAAATGTATATAGCCATCCTTCTCACAAAATGTGATTCTGGTGGCATACAAGCACAGTAACATTTAAAACAATTAAACAATCTTGAAACACTGAAACATGAATAAAAATGAAAATATAAATATAAAGATTGCAGGGGATAGCAATTACCTAACATTCTACAACCACATTGCAAGCTCCCCATGAGATCCCTATGATCACCGAAAAAAACCATGTTTCGGGCCTTTGGGAATGCTAACAGGAATGGGGCTAACCTAACCTAAGGTGAAATGATGCTCCAGAAAATGGGAGCCACCGCAGAAAAGGCTTGTTCTGGATCCCACCAGATGAAATTCTGTAGCAGACAGGACCCAGAATATACAGTTCCTAATGGACCTGATGGGACACATAAATATAATCCAATAAAAAGGTAGTTGTTCAAATAATCTGGGAATAGAGCAGTCAGTCAGTGCAATATGGCAACGCCACTGCCTGATTATTTGGCTGCATTGACTTGAAAACTTGTGTTCTTTCTTTAATGTTGGATGAATATAAAAGTTGGCACCAAGTGAATCCAAGGAACACCTACTGGAGGTATTCTCAGAGGAAAGCTAAAGAGATTTTTAATCAGTAGTTGGAATGTGAATGGCACACTTAGGAAAGAACAATCTAGGCTATTTGTGGACAAGTTGTATAACTTTTCTGCAATGTACTCAGAACAGATTGACTATATTTGTTTATTATTTATCTATTTAATTATTTAGCACAATTTCTATGCTGCCCCAGTCACAAAACTCTGTGCAACTTACACATATAAAACATCATAAAACAACAACAATAACAACAAAAGAACAAGTGAAAGTACATATGATGAAGTGGGCTAAAATAATGTTTATAATATACAGATGGAACAATGGAAACCAGAGAAATTGTCTAGAAACTATAAAGGCACTTCAAATTTATGTTGGAAATGTGAAAAAAATGAAGGGACATTTGATGTTTGGTGGATTCGGTGGAAAATTCTGGATTCAAACACACATATTGATTTGGAGAATTTTAAAGTTTAATATACAATTGAGACCTAACCTAATCTCTGGAGGGATGATATTATACTGTACAAAGATGGGCACTATGGAAGGATGGTTGTCCTACAGGGCCCCACCAGCAGATATTCATTGGCAAATGGTACCCACAGTATTCCTCTCCTGCTGGATTGCATAAGATGGGTAGAAGCACTCAGAATGTGCTGATCTTGTTAGTAATAAGTAGTCTTAGTTAGATGATAAATGTATTATTTGCACATATACAGTAAATATAAATAATAATTTACAAACTAATACATATATACAGATGTGCTGTACACAGAGGAACACATGCACTCTATAAAATGCTCACCGTGAGTATGGATGAGAATTAATGGAGTTGTAGAATCAGATTCTTCATACATTCCTTTTAAATTAATTCCTCCAGTCTGAAAATACCTAGTTCCTAATTTCTCAGTTACAAATATTTGTACTGCACGGTTTAACATTTCTGAACGGAGAACTTTTATCTAGACAAAATAAAAGTGGCAATGATAACATCTTGTTTTACAAAAAGTGTTGTGATGTGTAGTTCTGGGTCTTGCTTAGCAGAGGAACACAAATACATAATTTTTGCCCCTCCCTTAGCCCTCTTTTCAATCATGAAAACAACTAGCAAAAAATCTGAAAAGTTCATCCTTTCCCACACTTGAGATGTCAAAATCATGCCCTCACATTCCTCAGAAATAGCAGGAGATGACAGTCTAATCTCAAGCAAAAATGTTTGGCCCTCCCAATACAATACAGTTTCTGAATTTTGTATGTCAATATCATTAACTGTCAGATATCTTTCAAATCAGCTAGAAGCACGCTTCTTCTAGATGCCAAAAAATAGTTTAAACCAGTAATATTTTCATTACTTGCCAATATAAGTCTTTCAAATGAAGAAAGCTTCTCCCAAGAAAAAATTACAGGTATACTCTCTGCATCATCACCATCACTTTCTCTTGCTAGCTCTCGTGATTCTGAATCTGCTAACAGATTAAAGTACTTATTAAATAATTACGGAAATGTTGAAATGTTTAACAATTATACTGTATAAACATTGTAACAAATTGGTACTTTTTTCAGTATTATAAACTTTGTTTAATGTAATGTAATTAAATTTTCCAAGCGTATTGTCTTGATCAAACAAGATGTCCTTTACTAAAATTCTTGTCATGACTTTTAAATGGGCGAAATAGTACTTTATAGAAAATAATTTTTGGTATCAAGGTACCTCAAATGGGCTAACTTACAGAACGTATAAAAAATATGGAACCCATGATTCCTGAGGGAATTAAATTTGGAAAAGTTTATTACTAGTGGCTGTTGTTGCTCTACTGAGCTGCTGCACATGATCTTTATTTTCCATGTTCTGACAGTTTCCAGCCAGTCTCATAATCCCTTGCTCACTCACCTAGAACTAGCCATTTACCTGCCTGCTGGGAAGGGAGAAGGGAGAAGGAAATGTGGAAGGAAGGAAGGAAGGCAGGAAGGAAGAAGGGAGGGAGGGAAGGAAGTCATTTGCTTCCACTGCTTATTTGCCCATCTTGGTCATTCTATTTTTTTTATTTAGGTCAGGAAATATCTCTGAAATGATGACCCAATGAGGCATGGGTTGTCTAGTTATTTCTAAAGGTCATGCACAAGAAAGCAGATAATAAATCAGTATGCAAGCCAGGATGTTCTAGGATAGAGAAGTAAGGAACCAGTGTTTTAAAAGGCCATATAAGGAACAAAAAGGCCACAATACGTGCAAAAATATATCAGGAAAAAGCATATAATGTGGAATATTTATTATACATGTTTATAAGTACTGTAATTATCTCATTGTAGTATGAGTTCCTGCAAGACAAACCAAACAATTGTTGAATAAACTTTTAAATTTAACCATTATCGTCCTACTCATTGGTCAGCAAATCATTGTTTTACATTAATAGGCAAATTCTATGGAGAATGTGATTTATTTTATGTGGGAAAGTATACTGCCCTGTAGCAATTTAACTGATCTCTTGCCTTCAAAGGATATGACTAACATTGACTGTTTTAAAGTGACTTCAAGTTCTTCAGCCTCCTTGATTTTAGTAATCTAAATATTTTAACTTTCTGAATTATTTTATTGTGAATTGTATTTTTATACTGTTGTAATTAGGGACATGCTTATTTTACAAAAAACAAAAACATTATTTAAATGTAATTATTTATTTAAAATATACATGATGTTCAGGGTTCATTAAAGAGGGAGTTGAAATGCTAATTTGAATATAAGAGTTAGGGGAAAGGATGGTAGACTGCTAATATATATGATTTGCAGAAGAAGTATTTGAATATTTATATCTTGAAAAAAAGCACTATAAAATATTAAGTTTCGTTTGTATGGAATTACTATGGGTTGGATATAGAACAAGTTATTAGTTTACTCTTAGGACATCAACAATCTAGACTTGGTTAGTGCCATATGGAAGGCATGTTAGTATGTATATTACAGTTACATAAAGTACATAAAATACACAAGGCATACAACTTGCTGACTTTTGCACAGCTATACATTTCCCATCTATATTTAGATACGTGATTTAATTTATTTATTTTTAACATCTAGTTAGAAAAAACAATTAGCACAAATCCTCTTCCAAGTGGTTTCGGAAGAGGTAGAGGTAGGGGATGTACAGATACTTTAAACTTGCATTTTCTTGAGATTGTATAAGCTCAGGAAAATCATTATATTTTAGCAGTTACCTTGCTTTGGTGATAATGGTCTATAACATGTACTAATCAAATCATACACATTCTCACTATCTAGAAAATCTTTCCACTGTTGAGGATATGTTGACAGAGAACTGCACAATAGGCTGAATGCTGGTATTTGAGTACTCATGTACTGACATTCTTTCCACATCATTTCACTTATCCAGTGGAATGGAGCAGGTTTGTTAAATACACATGAACCTAATAAAATAATATGAAACATTTAATTAGGACAGATATAAGTATTCTGATTTTCATTCAATTCATAAATTATAACCAAATTATTAATTTTGGCTGCAGTATGTCCATGTTGTCATGATCGTCCTGACTAGAGGATTGAAAAGCCAATCTGAGAGGCAGTCAATTGACCAATCACGATCCTAGAAGTTGTGACTAAAAGTAATATATGTGCAGAAAATGTCATCAGTTTCAGAACCACCCTAAAGGGGACTTTACACAGAAGATATTTAGAAGAGAATTTATCTTTAGACATAACATATTCAAGATGCCCAGTTTTTCCTTTCCTTTCCTCTTCACAGCTATTCTGTGGAATAAAGCTGTATCCTGTGGTAGCACCTAAACTTGGTTTAATCACCAGGAGGACACAATCAGTTTGTTGTGAGTGAATATTTCTTTGGCATTTTAACGGATAACTTGGGTAATGCCCCCTAAATTTAACAAAAGACTAACACAACCCTCCTCTAGCACCTCAGTTACATATTGAACAAAGAGGAATTTTGCTCTGCCTAGACATGCATTTGATTGCTTTGTTAAAATAACTCATAAATGCATCTACATTTATAGTGATATAACGTTTTCCTAATTTCTTTAATAATATATATTGTTTTAATATGTGAAAATTTATTTTTAAAGATATATTATGCTTACAGTATATGGTACTTTGTAGTGTGTTCTTCATGCACAATTGAGTTATATCAAGATAACCCAGAAAAAGGGATGCTAATTGTGACAATAGCAGACAGTGTTGCATATCTTTACTAAGGCCAAAAGTGAAAAACAATTTTGCTCATGAATTCAAGATACCAATCTCTATAAAATCCTACAAAGGATGAACATTACGAGGGGTAATTATTCTAATTTATTCTATTGGATCAAAAGAACTTCAAAACTGTAGGTGGTTCTTGGCACCATAATTTAAGGAGTCAAAGAAACTGGAATTAGTTCGGAAAAAGTCAACAAAGTTGACAAGGAGATTAGAAACTGAGTCCTATGAAGAATGACTCTAAGAGTTGCATATCTTTAGTCTTAGAAGAGATTACTGAGATAAGATATGATAGCACTCCCCAAATATCAGAAAGGATGTCACATGGAAAAAGATCAAGATAGTTTTTCTCTGATTCCAAAAGAAAGAACCAGGAATAATGGATTTAAGCTACTGGAAGACAGATTCCAGTTGAATATTAGAAAAAATATTAGAAAAAACTTCCTAAAAATAAGAATAATCCTACATCAGAACAATTTACCAAGAGAGTCATTTTCCCTCTACTCTTCATCAATGTGTTCAAGCAAAGATTAGATACTCACCTGTCTGATATGCTTCAGTTAAGTGCCCAGAGTTGTCAAATAGGGGAAATATTTATTTATTTATTTATTTATTTATTTATTTATTTATTTATTTATTTATTTATTTATTTATTTATTTATTTATTTATTTATTTATTTAGTCAAGTACGTATTGGTAATATACATAACATTGTTTATATACATAAGATGGGTACTGATAAGAGGGAACATTAGGACAGGGACGGTAGGCACGCTGGTGCACTTATGCACGCCCCTTACTGACATCTTAGGAATCGGGTGAGGTCAACAGTGGACAGTCTAAGGGTAAAGTTTTGGGGGTTTGGTGACGAAACCACAGAGTCAGGTAATGAGTTCCAGGCATTAACCACTCTGTTGCTAAAGTCGTATTTTCTACAGTCAAGTTTAGATAATTTGGATTCTAGCACCCAAGAGGTGCTTGGTGAGTCTTGAAAGCCTGTGTGGCTTTCTAAAGCTACAATTCTATGATTCTAATACAGAAGAAATCAAATATCTACTTGGGAATAGATAGCAGGTACTTCTGCTGTCTCCACTGTTAAAATATATAAGGAAATAATAAAGCAACTGAAGGAAAACAACAGAATTAAGAGCTAAGAGAAAAGGAATTTATACAAGTCCCTGTTGTCTGGTGGAAATGGGTTTGGCCAGAAAAGCTAAATAAGCATATATCTGCTTATGCTTTGGAAGGAACATCTGTAGGAATAGATATCTGATCTGAGAAATGTCAGGAAAAGAGAGAGAAAAAATAAAAGTTTGTTATTCATTTAATTGTTCCATTTTCTCTTATTAAGATGTGACATAGTACAGGTAGTTCTCAACTTACAATCTTTCATTTCATTTCTTTTAGTGACTGTTTGAGATTATAACAGCACTGAAAAAAGTGACTTATGACCATTTTTCACACTTATAAAACACACAGATACGCACACATACATACATAAATACACAAACGCTTACACTTAGAAAATTATACTATTAATCAATGCCATAACATTAGAAAAATAATATAAAGCTTTGGGATATTTTTGATTAATTTTTCTCAGTATTCACATTTCTTATTTTGACAATTTTCAACCCAGTTTATAATAGTTCACAAAAATTTCAGGGACAGCATTATAAAAACTAAAAGTAATTGCTTAGCTTAATTGAAATATGGTATGTTGATTACTTATAGTTTTCTATGGCCAATTCTTACTATAATTTTACATGTATGTTACATATTTACTCAAGGATGATGAAATCCATTCCTGAGAGCTCATTATTATCTTAAAACATTTCTTTACTGAAAATATGAATATTTTTGTTTACCAGTACAGTCAGAGATTGATGGTTTCTTAATGTTTGCTATCATGCTAGAGTACAGGAAGAAATTCCACTCATTCTCTGATATAAATCCAAGCTTATTTGTGAATACATTTTCACCACAATTATTTTTCATGATTGCTGTGCACAGTAGGAAAGCAAAACATAGCTTATTTTTATTGAACAAAGCTGAAGAAACTGTCTGCAAAATAAAAAAAAATACATATAACATATTAACATTGCTACATTTGCCAAATACATATGCAAGTCCTATTACCTGAAAATAATTTATGTATTATAATATTTAAGTACCTCGTAGACATGATACGTTAGTGTCTCAATTATATGATTAATATGTATTTTGAAGTGATCTATCTCAGTTTCACTTTCCGTTAATGTTTCTTCGCTTTGCACCTTATATTCACTTATTTTTGTTCTTGAAAGAGCATCACTGAGAGAAATGTCACTTTTCTTCACATTATCTATAGAGTCTACAAAGATCTTATGAAACCAATTCAGTGAAAACTGATAGACATGGTTGATGTGTATAAGATCTGATATTACGAAGTAAAGCACAGCACCACGAGTTGCTATAGGAATATACTCTTTACGCAATCCTGCCATGGTGATTTCTGTTGCTTCTGAATCTGCTACACGCTGAAAAATCTCTGACGAGGTAATTTTTGTTCGCTGCAAATTTTCAATGAGATCTTGGTCATCTAAAAGGTGTCCTGTAAAAAAGTGTAATTGAATTGTAGAATAGAATAAATTAAATAATTATATTTTATAAATTAAATATTCACTTTACAAACCAGAAAGCAGAATAACAAGGCGGCCTTGTTAGAAAAGTTATGAAACTAGTAAAAGATAGTTTTATGTGACATTACTAGAACTATGTAGCTATTTGGATCTGAAAAGGTGCAGGGGAAAAAAGGAAACCTTGCTGCAGTTGTTGGAACCATTTTTAAAAGGCTGCGTCTTTTACTGGGCTCACATTGTAACTGCCTGGTCCCAGAGAAACAGTGGTGGGATTCAATTTTTTTACTACCGGTTCTGTGGGCGTGGTTTGGTGGGCATGGCTGGGTGGGCATGTGACTGGGTGGGCATGGCCAACTTGATGTCACTCACATCGAGGGGTGCTTCACCTTGCCTCTCCTCGCCCGTCCCCCTCCCAGCCCTCCTTGCCTCGTCTTGCATGTTATGGTGAAAGAGGAAGCTTTTTCAAAGCCATCTTCCCCTTGATACTAGCCAATAAGATGAGATTTTGCTATTAGAAGACCTGATGTACATTTCCAAATATTGTTTATCACCATTCTCTTGGTAAGACTGAGTGGAGAGATTTATAAAGAATAACAGAGTTGGAAGGGACCTCAGAGGTTTTCTAGTCCAACCCCTGCTGAAGCATGAGACCCTATACCAGTGATGGCGAACCTATGGCACGCGTGCCATAGGTGGCACGCGGAGCCATATCTGCCGGCACGCGAGCCGTTGCCCTAGCTCAGCTCCAGTGCGCATGTGCGCGCTGGCCAGCTGATTTTTGGTTTGTGCGGAGGCTCTGGGAGGGCGTTTTCAGCCTCCAGAGGGCCTCTGGGGTGACGGGGGAAGCCGTTTTCGCCCTCCCCAGCTCCAAGAAAATCTCTGGAGCCTGGGGAGGGCAACAAATGGGCCTACCGGGCCCACCCGAAGTCAGGAAACAGGGGAGCAGGGGGATCATGCACGCATGCATGGGGGGCGGGGCAGCATGGGGGGATCACACGTGCATGCCCAGGGGGGCAGGGGGACATTGAATTATAGGTGTGGGCACTCACACGTGTGCAATAGCCTGCGCGCGCGTGCTTTTGGCACCCGAGGAAAAAAAGGTTCGCCATCACTGCCCTATACTATTATGGACAAATTTCTTCTTAAAAACCTCCAGTGATGGTGTAACCACAATTTCTGAAGGCATCCCATTTCTCTGATTAATTGTTCTCACTGTCAGGAAATTTCTTCTTATTTCTAGGTTGGATCTGTTTGATAAGTTTTCATCTCACAGATCCATCTCACAGTTACTTCCAGTTGAGCCAGACACCACCTATTCTATACATTTTTCTTGCCTGCATAAAATCTTACTTTACTCTCCATTAAATTGCATTTTTGGTGATAAATGATGTTCTACAGTGGTATTCAGTTTACTACAATGATTTTTGCAAAATGCATTAAGGTTTGAAGAATACATCACTGCTTATACTGATGAAGATTATTCTTTTTGAACATTAAAGCATACAGTCAAGCAAATATTTCCAATCCTACAATTGAAAATACATTTGAAAGGCATTTTCAAAGCAGTCAGGTACTGGATGTCTTATCATTCTTTCTCTTCTCCTTTAATTAATCTTTTTGTTTTATATTTTTTTCTTGGGCCTTATTGCAATATTCCAAAATTTTCACAGATCCTTCACAAAGAACCACTTCTAATTTAACTGGAATACATTGTTTTCATTCTCAGTTTTTTTGGTTACAGAACTCACCATTTCTCCCTGATGTTTGTATGCACTTGCAAGAAAAGGAAGCATTTAACTTCGGAGCCTGGCTGCATCCCCCGAGCGGCGATCCTAGCACCGGTGGCCACCACTGCCTCGCGAGACAGCCAAACCCGAGCCCACCAGGTGCTCCTGGACAATCCCCCGGGGACAGCGCGCAAAGGGACGATCGCACCCAGCCCTGCGTTGCCTGGTAATGCCGGTGGGACAGTGGCGGAACTTCCTCCCCTCCCTCTTTTGGGGAGATTTACAAACAAAAGGATGGGAACTTCCAGCCAGGTTCGCCCTGCAGCCTCACCCACCCCCGCCAGCAGCTCTTGCCTGGGCAGCGGTTTGGCTTTACCTTGCCCTTATCTTCCTCCTGCGGCTGGTGGCAATAATAGCACTTTACTTATATACCTCTTCATAGTGCTTTACAGCCCTCTCTAAGCGGTTTTACAGAGTTCAGCATATTGCCCCCAACAATCTGGGTCCTCATTTTACCGACCTCAGAAGGATGGAAGGCTGAGTCAACCTTGAGCCTAGTGAGATTTGAACAGCTGAACTGCTGAACTGGCAGTCAGCCTGCAGTCGCAGCATTTAACCACTGCACCACTTCAGCTCTTAGAGGGGAAGTCCAGCCCCTTCAGCTCCAGCAATGTCCTGTGATACTTGATGATGGCTTCCTGGTGCTTCTTCTCCTTGTGCACTGAGCTCCTTGGCTTTTGAAATCCAGCATTCTTGGATTTCAAGAGTGCTCTGGCTCGGCAGCTGGAGAAGCAGCACTGAATTTCAAAAGCCAAGCAGCTCAGTGCTACAAGGAGAAGAAGTGTCGGGAAGCCATCAGCAAGACAGAGAGCATTCAGAAGCAAGCTGGAAGCTCTGGTAAGCACAGGAAGCGGCACGGATAAGCGGTCTGCCACCCGGACAGCGCGGAAAGCAGAAGAGGATCTCTTCTGAATCTATTGCTTTACTCACATCCCTGCTGTGGGCTATGTCCTTTCTTATCTGACTGTACTCTAAGCAGCAATTCTTTGCCCTGTCTCTTAAGGTCTTTCCCACATACCATTACATGTGTTCATGCCACACCAGCCCCTCATGTGCCCTGTTGCATCCTCCCACACCCTGCAGCAGCCATCCTAAAACATGCCATGCTCATGCAATGCCAGCCCCTTGTGCACCCTTCTGGACCCTGGGATTTTGCTTGTTGGAAGTCTGCAGGAAATTGTGAGGAAGTCCTTGCTCAATGACCTGTGGTTATTTATTTATTTATTATTATTATTATTATTTCAATTTCTATGCCACTCATCTCATTGATACAGTAATTACAGTGACCCTCACTTAATTATGGCAATCAGGAGTTCAGGTTTGCCATCCCTAAATGATGTAGTTACATGACATCATGCTTTACAACTGCATTGCTTAGCCATGGAAATTCCAGTCCCACTTACCAATGTTAACTGATAATTATTTATAGAACAGAAAGCATAGAGAGTTATAGGAAGGCACTTGGGGATAATCATAATATTGCAATGAAAATTACTGTAAGAAGGTGTCCTTCAATTAGTATGATGCAGAATTATGTTAGTATTAGTTGAAAAACATGTGAGTTGGGAAGTATTAGCTTTTATGCTACTACTATCCAAATGAAGATTATACCTTTGAATTCTATTTAATAACATTTTCTGCAAAATGATATAAAATATATGAAGTTTTTCAAAGTTTTATTTACCAGTTGTTTTTTGCAAAAGTTGAAGTGATCTTTGTTCATATTCATGTAGTGCTACCAGATCAATTGATATGCTTTCCATCAACTTGCAGTACTGTTTTTCAAGCTCAGGTTTTTCCTTATTTACAACTGCAGATAAAAGCTGATTTTGCAAACCATGGAATGTTAAAGTGAAGTTTATCATTGTAACAATATTGCATGTTGCTGGCAGAAAATGAGGATTGGGTTTCTGCGTTGTCAGGTATAATCTGAAATAATCACAAATATTTATAAAGCTTTTTCATACAGAATACTAATCTATGTCATAATTTTTAATTATAAGACATATGCATTAGGAAAAAATCCTCTGCACCGATCTAAAAAGTACTGTATTTTTCAGAGTATAAGACGCACCTTTTTGCCCCCCAAAAGAGGGTGGAAATGTAGGTGCGTCTTATACACTGAATACAGCCATTTTTGGCCTCCCAAAGCCCCACCCCTGCATCCCATTTTTGTGAAAAATGGGGGCGTTTTTGCCTTCCCCCACCTCCTTGGAGCACTCTGCAGGCTTCCCAAACCCTCTGCATGCCCTGTTTTTGCAAACAAATGGGCAAAAAGCGGGCTGTTTTTTGCAAAAACGGGGGCATTTTTGCCTTCCCCCACCCCCTAGGAGTGCTCTGCAGGCTTCCCAAATCCTCTGCATGCCACGTTTTTGTAAACAAAATGGGTGAAAATGGGCCATTTTTCGCAAAAACAGGGGTGTTTTTGCCTTCTAATTACCCCATCTAGCATGACTGGAGGAGGAATTCTGGGAGTTGAAGTCCACTAGTCTTAAAGCTGTCAAGTTTGAAATTTGTATAAAGTATACATGGTTGCAAAAAGTATACATGGTTGTAAAAAGTATTCTGCTACACTGGTATTTTATTAAATAATACATTACTACACCATTTGGTTTAGAATACTTTTTTCTTTGTTTTCCTCCTCTAAAATCTAGGTGCGTCTTATATTCCGGTGCGTCTTATACTCCGAAAAATACGGTAAATATTACTTTTTTTATATGTTACATGATTTCAAGTTTGGAATATCACAAAATATTACACTATTATATTTTTATATTAAAAAGAACATCTAATATCATCCAACATCCTGAATATTTTTTTCTAGAGCCAAATTTTTATTTATCTTCTTACTTGCATTTAATCTAAAATACTAGTCCATTAAGACCTCAATGACATAAAACATGGCTATCTAATATAAGGGAATAAAAGTATAACACTGTCTGGTTGTTAAGACTTGCATCTTTGGAAGCTTGCTCCACCCCCCACTTTCAGAGGAGCTTTTCCAGCATATACAAGAGCTCCGTTTGGCTCTTGCTTGACCTGCATTTTAAAAATCTGTAAAGTTGTATTATGTTTTCAGGGCCTTTCGTTGGAAATTAATTTTAATTTTAATCTGTAATTTTCCTTTTCCCTTTTTAAATTTTTAGTAGAACAACAGGACATTTCAACTTGCCAACGCTCGTTATTGAGTTGGAGTGACTCAATAAGGAATCACTAAGGAATATAAGAAATGTTCATGAGCGGGGGTGGTTTGAATGTATAGAACGGAAAGACTGTGACTAAGTCTAAAGAGGTCTAAATGAAAGTTTCTCTAATATAAATTTATATAATAATAATAATAATAATAATAATAATAATAATAATAATAATAATAATAATAATAATAATAATAATAATAATAATAATAATAATAATAATAGTATTTCAGGAACTTCTAACAAGGTAAAAAGAATGATCTAACAATATTTTTTCTTACATTGCATCTGCAATCTGCTTTTTTCTAAGTCATAGCAATTATTTTGCACATTCTTGGATGGAATAATTATGCTGTGTTCTGAATAATACATTTTCAGGCACTTGGTTTCTTCTTTTTATTCTGTACATTTTGTATGTCTCAGTCTCCTCATGTTTAGTTTCTAGTCCCATGATCATTCTCCCTCACTGATTAAGTATTGACTAATTAGATATTCATATGCCCTGTTATAAAACAGGACAGGATTCAAGCATATACTTTTGAGACTATGGCATGTGGAAGTAGTTTCCACTCTTTCTCTAACTTCTTCTCTGTTGTCTGGAAGAATAGAGTTGACAAATGAATTGTGGAGTGCAAAGGGCAGGTTTCTTTTCCACCCTGCTATTTTTGGACAGTCTAAAAATCCTCTAAGCTTTCAATTTTATAGGACAAAAAGAACACAGACATATGAAAAACATATGTCTTGCCTTAAGTTTAATTGTGAAGAAAAATACCCCTTTTGTTTTTTTATATTATTCAATATAAAAGGGAAAGGCAAGCACTAGGGCTAAATATTCCAGGTAAGTATGCTCAGATGATTTAATGATCTTCATCAACTGACACTTAGTTCTAACACAGCAGTATGAATTTCACTAGAGAAGTAATCTATGAATGGCCACTGAGGTAGCTATTAGGATACTTGAAGAGAAAAGTGCTTTGGAATGTACAGGAGTACTCACACAGTATCTATTGTTAACCCCTTAAAATAGCTGCATCTTTTCCCAGATTCATTTTCTTCTGTAACATAATCACATGAATAATAATAAAATGCATAATCACGGGAAAATATGCATTAGGTATAAAGAATTACTGACTGATGCTTCGCATGCATACACATGTGCTCTGAAGCAACTTTTCTCCTAGAATCCAAGGTGCTAGATAGTTTTGGTAGCACTGTTGCTTGTGAACTGCACTGGATTTAATAGTGTATAACTCATTATGGCTTTCTGTGGTGCACATGGTTTTATATACTTTGATACTGTTTTAAAAATAATTTTAATTTAGCAGTAGGCAATCTTTATTAATTATGTTAAAAAAAACTAACAAACATATAACGTTCAGCAATACAGTAGTAAAATCTGGTCGTGGCATTTCTGGTCATAATAGTGCAAATATTAATACAGTAATATAGTTTTGACCTAGTGGCCATTATATTCCCTTATTTGGAATTTGCTTGCAAATAATCCACATGAATAAACTCTAACAAATGTTTAAATGTATCTCATGACTTGGGAATATTTAGAAGCCTTTTTCTTTCTTTCAAAGTACAAATTCTTGTTAGGTTGAACATAAAGTGCATGCTTAAAGTTATTCAATTTAAACAAGCAATTACCGAAAGTCTGAATTGTACTGAATTTCAGAATCTCCTATTCTAATGAATTCTTGTCCTCCTTTTTTGTAGATCTCCTTGCTTAAGATTGATTTTATATTTGAATCCAATGTTTCAGGAAAATCCTAAAAAACACAAGACTATAGTCAATATTACATACAGTAAGTAACTTTCCTGTTCTTTGAATAAGGCACTTCCTACAGTAATTAAGATACTCTATATACTTTGCTCTTTTTTGATGAGGAATTGCTTCCAGTGAGGAACACTAATGTATTGCTACGGCTTAACAATACACAAAACATTATAAATTGATCACAATATAAGAAGCATGAATGGACAAGAATTCATATTTTATTTCTCACTTTGTCTTTCTCATGCAATTCTTCAATGATGTCTATATGCATGTCGGTATACCTTCAAATCAGCCTCCTCAGCTTTTGCCAGGTACATAGAACATGTGGAATTTTTGGCAACATTTTCAAACATGAGGACGAGAGTGACTTGCCTAAAATCATCCTGCTGGGTTTTTGTACCTAAGGAAGACTAGAACTTGAAAATAAAAGTTGAAAACAGGACCAGAACTAAAATCCAATTCCCCATTTCCACTCTAACCTCTTAACCACTAGCCAGATTGGTTCTCAATGCCTTTAGCTGAAAACTAGAAATGTTTTTATTATTCAACTATTACATTGATAAGGAAGTGATGTCAATGATAAATTAATTTTCTGATTTGATAACTTGTTTTGCATTATTAGAGTTGGAGTGTTTCATTTGATTGTCCAAATAATAACTAAAAGATGGTTGGTTTTCACTTAAAGTTACATTATATAGAGCCATGAAATTAATGTCCAGTACGAGGAGAAGAACCAAGAAAAAGGCTGTCCATACCACATCATAGCAAAAAGCTAGATGCAGTCTCCCCTAATCATCCTGTTTGCAATGAGTGTTCTAAAATCCAAGATTTTATTCAAGCAGATAATATAAAAACAGTTTAGTGAGAGCAACATTTAAATTTTTATTTTTAATTCTGTGATTCAATTTTCTTGCTTCCCCTTTTCCTAGTATAGCTCTTTCATGTAGAGATTTGGTTATATCATTAAAAAGCTTTTCACTGAAACATTATTTAAGTGCGAAATTGCTTTGTTGCACAACTATCCCTTGTATTTTAGGATTGGTACAAGGTATGTTCTTCACTCCTTTCTATTTTTCCTGGTGCTGGACCAGAGGTGGGTTCCTCCCGGTTCGGACCAGTTCTACAGAACTGGTAGTAACTTGGCGGCTTGGGTCGCTGGAACCAGCAGTGACTCAGGCCTGACATGCCCCTGAGCCGGTTCTCTCGGTGCCATAGGCGCTGCCATCTTGTTTTTTTGCTTCTGCACCTGCACAGAAGCTTTAAGTACTGCGCATGCACGCGCGCCTGCACAACGTGCGTGTGCCCACGTTGTGCATCCCTGAGCGAACCGGCAGTAAAGAAAACCGGAACCTACCCCTGTGCTGGACTGAAGGAAAAGATTCTTGGAGAAGTCCCCAGCTGAATAGACTAGGCTATGTCAGGAAATTCAGGCTAACTGCTGACAGTTTATCCTATGTTTAAAAAATCAGTCTGTACTAAGGATCCCTCATTCAGAGGTAAGACTTGGTTTTCCGAATCTGGGGCTTTATCATCATGCTTGCCTATTGTCAAGTATTAAATACTGAAAGCCAACAATTGATGTTAATTTTCTGATTTGGACAACTTTGGAATATACATATATATCACCTTTAATTGGATGGACAGTATTAAGTTCTGAGTATAATAGAGCTCTAATATCTCTGGAAACATTTATAGCAATTAAAAAGCCATGGAATGTTATATATAAAAAAGAGATGTAATCCTTTTCCCCATGCTAAATTGACTTTATGGAGAAATCCAACATTAAAAATTGGGAGAAAGATAGCAATTTGGAAAAATTGGATGAAAGTGGGGACATTGATTTTGGATCAATCGATAAGATGATGAGGATGAGTTTTTAACATATGCTGTACTAAGACACAAATATCATCTATCAAATATAACTCATTGGCAATATTTACAGTTACATTTGCTAACAACGTTGTTTGCATTGCTTCTGAGACATCCAAGTTGCTAAAAAAACTGGTTAAATCTTTTAAAACTAAAAAAACGATGATTAGTTCCTATAAATGTTTGTTGTCAGTAAGTCAATTTAATATGCAGATGGTAAGGGATGAATGGAATAAAGAATTAGAGGTTCCTATATTCCTAGACAATGGGGGACTGTCTTAACTTCTATACCTAGAGTGTCAATGGACCTTAAACTTATACAATAAATAATAGTTAGAATGTATTGGACCTCATTATGTTTGTATAGAGGAGGGTTACAGGAAGCTCTGCAGAGCTGCTGTGAGGATTATATGAAGCATCTGTCAGATTTGGAATTGCTCAGAATTAAACTTTGGCCATGTGGGTCTAATCTCTGACCTTTCCTTTTTGAGGAAGATTGTTTAGTAGGTGGTCTTTCTATAGCTTGAAAGACCCTTGAAGGAAGCAGATTATCTGGATCCATTAGAGTCAGCTTCAGATCAGTATATAGTACTGAGATACCATTGATGAGTATCCTCACCTTAGGATGAGGATAATGTATTCATCCTGACTTTCCTAAGATGCTGTTGATCATGATTTTCCTTTGGGTTGGCTCAGGAAGATGGAGTAGAGGTACAGTTCTTCAGAAGTTCTCTTTCTTCCAATGCCCAGTTGTTAGTGGTAGGGAGAGAAAGGTCTAGCTCTAGAGTATGCTTATGATACTTAGTTGTATATTTCTGTCTCATGATTCAGATGAGACCGATCCTACAACTGACCCCATCCCTTTGCCCCCCTCATCTCTGGTGATTACAGAAAATGATGTGCAAGGCCTATTTCATAGACAAAAACCAGGAAAACCACCAGGCCCAGACAATATAACTCCTTCTTGCTTAAAAGCTTGTGCTGACCAACTGGCCCCCATCTTTACCTGCATCTTTAATAAATCACTAGAGATGTGCTATGTTCCTTCTTGTTTCAAACACTCTACTATCATCCCTTATAATTATAATTATTATATCTTATAATTATAATTATTATCCTTTATAATTATAATTATTATCCCTGGTAATATTGTACTGCTAACTAGAGCATACAAAACATTTGCTAGACCAATTCTCGAATACAGCTCATCTGTCTGGAACCCGCACTGCATATTGGACATTAATACAATTGAGAGAGTCCAGAGATATTTCACAAGAAGAGTCCTCCACTCCTCTACTCGCAACAGAATACCTTATGACACCAGACTTGAAATGTTGGGCTTAAGATAACTTAGAACTACGCCACCTTCGGTCTGACCTAAGCGTAATACATAAAATTATTTACTGCAATGTCCTACCTGTCAATGACTACTTCAGCTTCAACCACAACAATACACGAGCACACAATAGATACAAACTTAAGGAAAACCACACCAAACTCGATTGCAGGAAATACGACTTCAGCAACAGAGTGGTCAATACCTAGAATACACTACCTGACTCTGTGGTTTCTTCCCCAAACCCCCAAAACTTTAACCTTAGACTATCTACTGTTGACCTCACCCCATTCCTAAGAGGTCTGTAAGGGGCGTGCATAAGCGCACCAATGTGCCTACTGTCCCTATCCTAATGTCCACTTTTATTCGTATCCATTTCATGTATTAATAACCATGTTTATACCTATATCTGTTATCTAATACATACTTGACAAAATAAATAAATAAATAAATAAATAAATAAATAAATAAATAAATAAATAAATAAATAAATAAATAAATAAATAAATAAAATAAATCCCAGTGCTGAAGAAACTCTCAGTTCAAAGAACTGAGTTCAAAGAACTCAGTTCAAAGAACTGAAGGACTTCAGACCGGTTGCTCTGACATCCATACTTACGAAAAACCTTTGAAAGGCTAGTGCTGGCCCACCTGAAAACCATCACAGATCCGCTGTTAGATCCCTTGCAATTTGCCTACCAAGCAAATAGATCGGCAGATGATGCTGTTAATATGGCTCTGCACTACATCCTACAATATCTTGAATCTCCAAAGACCTATGCAAGTGTCCTCTTTGTAGACTTCAGCTCGGCATTCAATACCATCATTCCAGACATTCTTCTAACTAAACTAAATCAGCTAGCTGTGCCTGACCAGACTTGTAAGTGGATCATAAGCTTTCTAACAGACAGGAAGCAGCAGGTGAAGCTAGGCAAAATCACACCAGATACCTGTACAATTAGCACAGCCCCCCCCCCCGGGCTGTGTGATTTATCCACTTCTCTCTATATACCAATGACTGCATCTCAAAAGATCCCTCTATTAAAGTACTGAAGTTTGCAGATGATACAACAGTGATTGGTCTCATTCGAGACGACAACGAATCTGCATACAGATGGGAGATTGAACAACTAGCCGTGTATCCATAGTTCCTGTTGATAAATGGGCAGCCTTATAAATTTGTTAAACAAATACATATTCTTTCCTGGAAAGAACCCTGGAAAGAAGGATCCTGCCTATACCATTTTGAAACGTGGAGTTTAATAGTTTTCAGAATTCTAACTTTTAATTTATACCCAATATTAATTAGTAAAATCAGCCCTATCTTTTTTAAAAAGTCTTTTAATAGTAAATAGGGAACTACAGTTCTTCAAAACCTCTTATGTTATAGTGTAGGTGCTCATCTTTTGCACTGATTGCATTATATTTTTCTTCATTTGTATGTTGGATGTGCTGTCTGTGTTGAAGTCGAATTACCTGCAAAAGGACTGAGTCACCAAACTGCAAAGAATATTCAATTGTTTTTAAGTAATTGGCATCTCTAGCATTGATTTGTCGCAATTTGCTGCCTTCCATTTGACATATCCATTTGTAAGCTTGCTTTTCTGGATCAATTAGTAAAGGCCACCGTTGTCCATGCTTAATAAGTATTGCATTTTCTGTGGAGTATTGATCATGTGGCAAACCTGCATTTTGCCATCTGCGGACCTATAAAATGATTTTATAGATTTATAACCTTGCCTATAATATCCCCCCATATGCACTAATTATGGAAATAATGAACAATCATGTAAATCATGAAGCATATTTTCTCAAAGAAATTCTAATAAATAATACAACTATTTATTAATTATTTTAACTGATAGAAAATGTAATCTAAAAAGGAAATGTTAAATTTGAGAACAGTTTTTAGATAAAATTATAAATAAAACAATTTCATTCTTATTTTTTCTCTGTGTTCGCTACCTCATTCTTTTCTGTCATGCAGTTAACCAATGAGTAATTTGGAGAGACCAAAATATTGTTATCACTGCAGAGTTTCAAACTGTCATTGACTAGTTGTTGACGATGGCCCGCTGATAACATTCCACTGTAGACAATACAAGCTGCTGATATAAGGACATCACCTACAATTCCTTGCAATCTTTGATCAAGGTTATTAACAGATTCTTTCCAGCGTTCCTAAGGAAGAAAAATACATAGCTATGTATCATAAATTTGAATATTAGTCTTGCTAGTTTGCTTAACTTATATAGTATAGAACTCATAATTAAACGAGAAGTCAAAAGTCAGGAGTTTTGTGTTGCCCACTCCTGAAAGTGCCATAAGTAGGTTCAGAAATGTAAGTGCATTCTTACCCTATCTAATCAAGAAAACATTAATGGAAAGTAGAAACAAAGAAAACCAGGCTATTAACTTCTAAAGGTCATCCAATCATCCTAAAGGAATTCCATTCTATTATTTATAACATTGGCTTGTTTTACTTCGTTCACCTAAATGATTGAAAACTTCATATGTCTCCAAACAAATGGATAAGAACCATTTATTTAACAAAGAAAAGCTTGACAATCACTGAAATATGAACTAAATCCTAGTATCTGGGGCTAACAGGAACACATTTTATTCTCCCAACTATATTAGGAACAAAATAATAATTGGCATTGTTATATTGGTTAAGGTCAAAGACCCACCTCATCTAGTGTTACCAGACATTGGGCAAATAGAGGACATATCCTCCTTTTTGTTTTAATGTCCTCCTTTTCCAGCTCTTTTGAGTACCGTATCTTGTATTTTTGTTTTCACAACAGTAGTCATTCAAACTTTTGTGTACTGTGACCTTGCAAATTGCTTCAACTGTCAACAGGCTCAACAGATTAAATTTATTTCTTGATTCCAGCAATTGGCTTCAATCCACCCCCTTCAAATATATAATCACTGTAGTCTGTAGATCACATGACTCCTCATATATTATTGTGGTAAAAATTGAAAAGTGCATTTCTAAGAAAATAAACAGTGTGTCTTCTTTTTCCCCTCATTGTCATCACTACCAATATTTCATGCCCTCCTTTGCCTGTTCTGGTAACCTAATCTCATCCACCATACAAACCAAATATCAATTAGAAGATTATAAGGCTTCCAACGAGATGTGAATAGGAGCTCAGAAGCAGTATACCAATTATTTGCTTATCACTGGTATTCCTTTATCTTAGAAACAGTAAGTAGCCATCATAACAAGTAGCTACAATATGCAATACTTTATTCTCCACAAATGTGACCATACTCTTTCAAAACTATTCAATTTTATGTCCATCATTACTCTTGCCATAGCAAGTTCTACAATGCTTTATGAATCAAAATCCAATGAAATATTAATACCACTTTATAAAACCTTAGTAAGACCACATTGGAATACTGCATTCAGTTTTAGTCACCACATTACAAAAAAGATGTTGAGACTTTGGAAAAAGTGCAGAGAAGAGCAACTAAGATTATTAAAGGCCTGGAGACTAAAATATATGAAGAACGATTGCAGGATTTGGGTACGGCTAGTCTAGAGAAAAGAAGGACTAGGGATGACATGATAACTCATGTTACCTGCGGGACCGCATCCTACCACATACCTCCCTAAGACCGGTTAGGTCCCACAGAGAGGGCCTCCTCCGGGTCCCGTCGGCCAAACAATGCCGACTGGCGGGGCCTAGGGGGAGGGCCTTCTCTGTGGGAGCCCCGTCCCTCTGGAACCAACTTCCACCAGAGATCCGGACCATCCCCACCCTGCTGGCCTTCCGTAAAGCCTTAAAAACATGGCTCTTCTGGCAGATGGGGTGAATAGGATAATCAGATTCCCCCTGAATGTTGTGTTTATAATGTTTTCTTTTTAATTATATTTTAATTTAAATTATGATTATTGTTTTTAAATGTACGCTTCTTATTCATGCTGTACGCCGCCCTGAGTCCCACGGGATTGGGCGGCCTATAAGAGCGTCTAAATAAATAAATAAATAATAAATAAATAAATAACAGTATTCCAGTATTTGAGGGGCCTAGCCAAAAAGAATAGGTCAACTTATTTTCCAAAGCACAAGAGGGCAGGACAAGAAGCAGTGGATGGAAACTAATCAGAGAGAGAAGCAACATGGAATTAAGAAGAAACTTCCTAATAGAGAGACCAATTAACCACTAAACAGCTTGTCTTCAGAAGTTGTGGGTACTTAATCACTGGAAGTTTTTAAGAAGAAACTGGACAGCTACTTGTCTAAAATGGTATAGAGTCTTTGACTAGTGATCTCCAAGGTCTCTTCCAGCTCTATTCTGAATTGAAAGTATTTTTCTCTCTCTGAAACTTCCTACCACACTAAATCATTGAATATTTCTGGGTTCTAGTATGATGAGTGAACTGTTCCCATGTCATGTGTGTGTGTGTGTGTGTATGTATGCATGTATGTATATATGTATGTATGTATATATATGTATGAATGTATGTATGTATGTATGTATGTATGTATATATCTATATCTATATCTATATCTATATCTATCTATCTATCTATCTATCTATCTATCTATCTATCTATCTATCTATCTATCTATCTATCTATCTATCTATCTATCTATCAAATCTGTTATGTGTCTTTTTGAAGTCTTTCTTCACAGGGAAGTAAAGAAGGAACTTTATAAATTATTTTTTGCATATTTTCCAGCTGTTTTTTCCCCTGAAGCACAATGACCACAGTACTATAGAAATTATTCTGAGTGTAGTAACGCCAACTATAACCACAAGGGCATTAATATTGGATTTTTGAAAAAAAACCATGACTTTCTTGTGTTTTTATTAAGTTGTATGTCACAACCTCATGACTATTTATTTAGTAAATTCCTACTAGGTCAGACAGTATCAGTATATATGTGAAACATCATGTCTGGAATAATAACTCATAACATCATCCAGCTACCACAAGGTTGCTATATCATTAATGAAGACAGGCCGAAATGTATTTATTTTCGAATTAGCAGTACATTGGTCACATAGGAATCTCAGATATGAGATTTCAGATAAGAACAGTGAAGAAAATCACTATTGTGTATAAAATATAACCCAATGCTTAAGTATATAACGTGGGAAAGATTCAATAAGAAAAAGCAATTGGAAATATAAAGAATGAAATTTGAACTTAAGCATTAAAGCAGATTAAAAAGGTAATACCATTTCATCCTTTAGAGCTGTGCTTAATATAGATGCATTATGTAAACGACGAGTCGTTTGAATTTTTCGGGCTGCAAGTTTTTCCTGTTCAGCAATACTTTCATCATACAATGCTTCTAAATTTTGTTGATGTTGTTCAATCTGAAAATTTAGAAATTTTTAAAATTCTAAATGAGAAAAATCTACTTAAAAACTCTACTGAATCAGTATTTCTTGCTATATTTGCATAATTTTTTTAAAAAAAGAAATTCAATAATATCTACCAAGAGGCTTTTACAGGGCTACTATCCAGACTCTGAACAAAACTATGCCCACTTAAACATTCTTATGCATGAGTTTTCTGAGCAGATTCAGCAAATCTGTGTATAAAGACTGCTTGCTTAACTATAGCTGTGGTATTTTTAGTAATCAACTGTGTAGTTTGAATAGAGACCTACCTCTAATATGCTGAAGGACTTTTCTACTTTAGCTTTTTATTATTACTTGGTTTGTTTATTATTTGGTGTTTGTTTCAGTTTCCTGAATTTCAGCATAGAATTCTTTGATGCTCTCTACTGCTGAGTCTGCAGTAGGAGCGTAAACTTGAAGAATTATCATGTTATGATACGTATTGCCATTATCCTATCAATGACTGTTCAAAAACTTTCTATGGTTCTGCCCACTTTTTTTATACAGCATGAAACCCACTCCTCTTCTTCTGATGGTATCATTGCCAGAGTAGTATATGATATGACCATCAGAGTTGAGGAAGTCACAGCCAGTCTAATGAATTTCACTGATGCCTAGTATATCATTGTTAAGCCTATACATTTCGTTCTTAACAATGTTCAGCTTTCCTAGATTTAAGTCATTGATGTTCCATGTTCCTAATTTGAAGAATTTTGAACAGCAGAGAGATCTCTTTTCAGTAGAAGTTGTGTCAATTGCTGAGGGGGGTATTAAGATTTACCCCATCTGTATCATGGATGCTCCTGTTACGATGATAGTCTCTTTGCTCTTCCCCTGTAACTTTCCCACAGGGGACTCATTTTTCAGTAGCATATCTTCAACATCTTTGAGTTGATCCATGAAGTTTTTTACACCATCACAGTGAGGTATGGATGGGCTTTGGGCAAAGTGACCAGATTTTTTTATTTTTAAGCGGGACGGGGGGGCGCCTGGGCGCCGCCATTTGTTTTGCCCTCTGCGCATGCGCAGAACGCTGCGCATGCGCAGAGGGCAAAACAGCAAATGTCGGCGTCCAGGTGAGGTGGGGGGGAGAGGGGGGGGGAGGCAGGAGGGCGCTTGGATGCCTGCAGCTCGCGACAGGTAAGCTGCCGGCTGCCTCCTTTCCCCGCCTCCCGCCTCCCGTTCGTTGCTTGCCAGCCCGGCCGAAGGGAAGGCGGGAGGCGAGGAAAGGCCTCGGGAAAACCCTTCGGGAGCCCGCCTCCCTTTCGGGAGGCCTTTCCTCGCCTCCCGCCTTCCCTTCGGCCGGGCTGGCAAGCAACGAACGGGAGGCGGGAGACGGGGAAAGGAGGCAGCTGGCAGCTTACCTGCTCCAAGCATCCAAGCGCCGCGGTCTCCCGGTCGCCCGCCCGGCCCCAGGGCAACGGCGGCAGCGAGGCGACGGGGGGAAGAAAGGGGAGGGGGACGAGGAAGGGCTGTTTGCGCCGCTCGTAAACTCAAAGCGGCGACGGCTCCTCGTCCCTCACCCCTCCCAACAGCAGCGGCGCCTCCGAGGGCGGGGCTAGGGATGGGGCGGGGGAAGGAGAGGAGGAGCAGCCTCCCTTCCCCCTCCCCCCAGCTTCCAGCCGCCGCCGGAGGAGTCAACAACGCGGGACGCCCGCCCGCCGCCCATGGCCGGCCCAAGCTGAGAGGCCTGCTGCCTTTCAGGCCAATTTTTTGAAAGAATGCCCTAGTCGGGCATTCTTTCAAAAAATCGGGACTTTTTAGAGGACGGGCGGGATGCGGGACAAATGATGAAAAAGCGGGTCTGTCCCGCCAAAATCGGGACGTCTGGTCACCTTAGCTTTGGGTGTGTGTGTGTGACCAAACATAATAATAATTATAATTGTATGCTGCTCGATTCCCAACTACTGTGGGCAGTTCACAAGAATCAAACATAGGAGTTACAATAAAATCAGTATGATAAAAAGATTGCAAGTGCAATAAACCAGATGGTTTATTCTCACTTTATTGTGAGAAAAAAGGGGAGGGGATATATGTACTTGAACTGCACATTTGTGCCACACATCATCACTAGTGGAAAAATAGTGAAAATTGAAGGCATCAAGGCCCTATCAAAATAACATCAAGATGAAGAAGATCATTACAAATACCTGGACATCTTTCAGGCAACATCAAGCACACTGAAGTCAAGAAGAAGGTTAGTAGTGAATACATCAGTAGAGTGAAAACGACCTTAAAATCCAAATTCCAATTCTGGAATATCATTAGATATACAGTTGGAATATCATTAGATATACAGCTGGAATAGTGGACTGACTAGCTTCTGCTGAATTTTATTTTAGATTAGGATAAATGAAATGAAGGTGAAGAAGATGTGGAAAAATGAGGGATCCAAACTGTTGGTGTTGAACAAAAAGAAGTGAGGGCCATGAATAAAAGTAGAAGTATCTCTAAATAGATGTCAGAATGCACCATGCACCAAGCAATTCTGTTGCTGTGGCAGCGAAAGGAAATAGGAAGCACAGTGAAAACTATTTCTTTTGTGCATGTGCAAAGAGGGTGGGACTGTCTCCCACCAAAAAGCTCAGCTCTACAACACCTTATGAATGAGTCTCTATGCAAGAATTCATTTAAGTGAAGTACAGAGATCATTGAAAAGAACTTATAAACTATTTAGGATAATTTAGGATTCTTAGATAATTCTAAAAACAAACTATTTCCATCACTATTTCTTCACTCTATTCAAACTGAAACATTTTAAAGTACAATGGTGAGAGAAAATGTCATTTAGGGCTACAATGTGATTAAATATACAATATATAAACACTGAGAGATAACATATTATTCTAGCTAATAAAGATGACTTTATCTTCAGCAAAGCAAATATTTATATTAAAACAATATGGATTACTTAGATGCATATACATTTTCTATTATTTAACAAATTATGTAAATATGATGGCATATGTTAAAGACGTCTATTTTACCAGGGCTAAACATCTTTGTTTTTCAGCTAATTTACTAAGTGCACGATTCAGTAATTCCTCTGCTTCCGCTACCTTTGCTTGCTTTGGATCTACAAACTAAAAAAACAAGGTAGATTTACAATTCAATATGAAATTGATAGAGTTAATAATTTAGAGGAAAATGAAATAAATGTCACAAATGTCTTGATATAGACACATTTATTTATATATGACCAAGTAATAATCATTATATTGATATTTCTAACTGCACTTGAGGGATTTTTCTGAAAACAGCATCTCTATGAGAACTTATTTCTAGTCTTCAGTTTAATTTTCTACCATACTGATTTATATTGTGACATCTTTATATTGCATATTCTCCTGTCCTGACCACTAACCAGTGATGCATCTTGGAGAAATTCACAATCTGATGATATGACAATGCAAACAAATTGACCAAATAATCATAACTCTCTGTGACGGTCTGTGCTGAACATCAATTATAATTTGGCTGTTTATATTTCTCTGAAAATTTGTAATGTAATTATAATGTGTTAATACAATTATTGGCACACAATTTCACTATTCATTAGCCTTAGTAAAAGCACAAGTTCTGGAATGGCTTTGAATAGCAAATGTATATCATCTGTCATGTAGTAGGAATCCTAATTATTTCACATTGCTCATAATATAATGAGTATTTCTCATCTCTGTGTGGCAATCTTCTGATTCTTCTGAATCAAAAGAATGTGAATGATATTGAAAGTCTGTCTAGGTTTTACTCGTCTGCCCAGAGCATCCAGAGTGGTTTCATCTGGCCAATCCTCAGCTTGGGAACCAAGACTAATTCAGAACAATTTATGTCATCTTTGATTATGGAATAGGAGCCAAAAGTGAAGCTGTCCTATTTCAGAAATCCTTTTCCCTCCCCACAAATCTGAAGTCATTACTTCATTTACCAACTTGCCCCGGAGGAAAGACTTTGATCAACTAGTGTCAGTCCTAGAAGGTAGACCAGACTAAGCAACAGACAATGTGTAAACCTAAAGCTACTTTTATTAGAATAGCTATGGTAACAGAAGCTTGCAAGTCTGAATATGGTTTATTTCCTCTTGTATAATTTATCTGATCATTGCCTTGCTAATGAAACTTCCCTTGGTCCTTCAAGGACATTTATTTATTTATCAAATTTCTACACCACCCATATCATCTGAGTAACTTTATATTTTCTACACCTAGGTCCCAATGGGTTAGGAAGCACAGACCAGTTTTCCTCCCTTAAACTTAGGAAAATCTATAAGGAATTTTTTAGGATAAGGATTGCTTTAGAAATGACCTTGGAATGTTAAGCTAGTAGGTAGGTACTCTTTACCTACCTACTAGCTTAACTAGGAGTGTAGGGACTCCTGCTTGAGAGGGGGGTTAGACTAGATGACCTACAAGGTCCCTTCCAACTCTAAAATAATCTAATCTAATCTAATCTAATCTAATCTAATCTAATCTAATCTAATCTAATCTAATCTAATCTAATCTAATCTAATCTAATCTAATCTAATCTACAGTTGAGCTTCAAAAAGGAAGATTTGGAAGGTGTTTTTTTTTCCTGAGGGTGAAATGACCCTTTACTCTTGGAAACTCTTCCACAACCTTTCTTTCTATTCTCCTCCTATGATCCTTCTCATAACAATCCTGCAGGGACAAGACAGAAGCAAAGGGAAAATGCCCTTGAAAACTAGGGGGAAGAAATCCAGACAGGAGATGGAAAATTCCAGGAAGAGATTCTATATAATTATTTTAAGGGAGATATCAAGATCAGCTCCTGAATCACTATCTGTTCTGTGCAGTCTTGAAGTGATGCCAGAGATCCTTTTCCACAAGGATCCCTGTGGAAGAGAAGAACATACAGGGAGTCCTTAATTTATGACCAGTCACTTAGCAATTGTTCGAAGTTATGACAGTCTTGCAAAAAGCATTAATGATCTGATTTTCAAGTTACAATAGCCACACACGCACAACATGGTCATGTGAGCGCATTTTGGGTGCTTGACAACCAACTCACCTTTACAGCTGTTTGCAGCATCCTGCAAACATTTTATAACATTTTTTGCGAATTTCTAGTGTTTATTTCCAACTTATGACAATAATTGGTCTTAATTATGGTCATAAGTCAGGGACTACTTCAGGGGTGGGTTCCAACTTTCCTCACTGCCGGTTTGCTTCCTCCTGCGCCTCGTGGCCACGCCTTGTGGGTGCGCGCGCGCATGCGCAGTACAAAAATCCTCTGAAATTTTTTTAAAACAAAACCAAAAACAAACAAACATCGAAAACAAAATGGAGACTGCATGCACAGTGCCGGAAACTCAGCTTCTGCGTATGCAGAGCAGAAAAAAAAATAAAAAATTGAAAAAAAAATGTAAAAAATGTAAAAAAAGATGGCGGCGCCCACGGACCGGCACCGACCAATCCAGTTCGGTGACGTCATCATGACATCACCAGCAGGCCGCTACCGATTCGGGTGAACAGGTCCGAACCGGGAGGAACCCACCCCTGGACTACTTGTATTGATATTAACAACTAAACACTTTTAATAGTTGCAGTGACATACAATTGAAATCAAGTTTTAAGATTGACATGATTGAATTTCTTGGAACAGGAGAAAAGTTGCTTTTAACACTATTTTCTTAATGAAGAGATAAGTTGACCCATTTCTTGTCAGATCAATCTTCTAGACCAGTGGTTCTCAACCTTCCTAATGCTGCAACCCGCGCCCCCACCACGCCTCACCATGCTGCCAACCCCCGCCCCACCACCACCATTTGGGTAAAAGAACCCAAATGATAGCCTCCGGGCGAAGTCTCCCGACCCCTGTGAAAGGTTGAGAACTGCTGTTCTAGAGACTAGAAGGTTACTTTAAACTATCTTCTGGTGATGAGAAATGGAGATAATGAGAAAAACAATTCGATTAGTTGCTTAATAAAATATTAAATTAGGATTGCTGTATATTTCAGGTCTGCTTCCAGGCCTTCCTTCACTGAGCTGTCTGAATCCAGGCACATTTCTACATTTGTTTTATGGTAGAAAATTAAAATAGCAGAAAAGTAAATAGAAAATAACAGAAATCAGCAATGTATTCCAGAATTAGGTAGAATCTTTTCCCTTTATGAATACAATCTGTCAAATATGATGGATTGTTTTAAAAATTATTGGAAATAACCTATGTAAATATACCCTTTTAACAATATGATAGTGATCCAGAGCTAAAATCCACTGGCATATGGAGCAACATGCAGCAGACACAAGTCCCACTTTCATTGGGCTGAAATCAGGCGACCTCACATATTTTTTTAACTGCAGAAAAACCTAAAATGAATACAAATAATTAATTATAAATAAATAAATAATAAAATGACAAGTGTAACAGATACATGTAAAATTCTTCCATATCTTCAATCAATAACTAATATCTCTTTACCGTATTTTTCGGCTTCCCAAACCCTCTGCATGCCCTGATTTTGCAAAAAAAAAGAGCGAAAAACAGGCCGTTTTTTTTGCAAAAACAGGGGTGTTTTTGCCTTCTAATTACCCCATCTAGCATGACTGGAGGAGGAATTCTGGGAGTTGAAGTCTACTAGTCTTAAAACTGTCAAGTTTGAAGTTTGTAAAAAGTATAGATGGTTGTAAAAAGTATAGATGGTTGTAAAAAGTATTCTGCTACACTGGTATTTTATTAAATAATATATTACTACACCATTTGGTTCAGAATATTTTCCTTGTTTTCCTCCTCTAAAATCTAGGTGCGTCTTATACTTCGGTGCGTCTTATACTCCGAAAAATACGGTATTTGTTTTTTAAAATAATTCCATTGCACTGAATTTATCAAGAAAAGGAAATTATAAACTGCAAAACAATATAAAGAGAATAATATATCTTCAAACAACAACAAAAGAAAAAGGGAAGAGAAGCAAAAAAAGACTATGAATAATATTTATTATTTATATAATATTATAATATTATTTCAATAAAGATTAAAGTCACAAAAACAAAATAATGGTTTATTTTTCAATATTCGAATTAATCAATCAAAGTGAAATATTTTACTATCCATTTAAAAGCTATCAGAGATATATGAACTATAGTTATAAATATGAACCAGAATTCTACCACTGAGGCCTTTGTCCCAAACTCCCACCAACTGAATCTCTACATAGTGGAATGAAAAACAGCTGTCCTGTGATGAATAACACAGCAAAAAGCAATGTAAATGGACGAGGAGCCAGTTTTTCACAAGATAATTAAGACTGTGAAAGATTAAACCAAACTTTGCAGAATTAGAGGAAATTTGACTACAATGTATTATTTGCATCTGTTACATTCAGAAGATATCTTACAATCTGGTAAGGAAAAATTAGTTGGATTCTGGTGGCAATGAAACCCCAAGCCAGACCTCAGAAAATGTGTTTCATTTTTAAAATTTCTTATTTGAAGACTTATGTATACAAAAGCAGAAAAACATTCAATCTATTTGCAAATGAACTCTTTTACCTTTTCTGGTAAATTATCTTTGTCAATTGTAACCAATTTTTTAAGGAATCCTGGCTCTGAAAGTATTAATTTTGCTGTTGCCCAGTTTGGTTTCTTTTGAAGAAGAATACAGACTGCATTCATAACAGTTAAAACAAGTGGAGGAGGATGAGTATATACTCTGAGTTATACAGAAAAAGAGCACAAAATATATTATATTCAAAATTGATTTTTTTGGCAAAACAACCTGATTCACATTCAGTTATGAAGATACAATAATTTTAGTGATCAACATGAAAATACTGAACATGCTAGCCTGCTCAAGGAATATAATGCACATTTCTGACCTTGGAGATTGCAGTTTAATATAAAAATGAGAAATAATATGAAACATTCCAAGAGCAATTTTCTATTGAAATGACTGATTGTTAGGAAATCTATTGCTTTGGCTGTATCTTACTATTCTTGCTAATAGTTTCTTACATTAGCATGAATCAGGATACATCAATGTAAACTGAATATGACTAATGAATATTGTGTTCACTAAATTAATGCCTTTTGATGACAAGAAATCCTCAGCTTAGAAATCCTTTGAAATAGGTTTTGAAATATTTACCTAACTTCTGCAATATGATTTTTGTCAAGTGCATCAAGAGCATTAAGGGCCTTCTCCAAAGATGGCAATACAGTATTGAGTTCTTCTGTTACTTGCTACAAAAATGAAGAAAGGGTAGAGTTTCATTTTTTATTCACAGGATATACATGTACAAATACTATTTTTATATACAAAATTCTTTAACACAAACATTAGCCTTTTTAACAGAAAAAAATTAATCTCTTGCTGCCATGTGGAGGTCCTCCAGATTTTTGCACTCCAGACATAGTAGCCCTAGTTTTTTGGGAGGAAAATTACATTTGATTGGAATAGTCGGCATGCTTGTTATGATGTCATCAAAAGAAGAAACTTTGAAAACTGTGTACCTTAGCATACCCTTCCACAATTTTTGTTTCCGCAGTCATAGTTTCTTCATCCTTTTTAACCAAAGTTCGAACTTGCTCTACAACTAACGTATCTTTGTGAAGTTTAGTTACAAGTGCTTCTATTTCCTAATGAGAAAATAGTCAAATATTTTTATGGTACTCTCTGAAAAAATCATGAATCTAAAACTTTAGCAACATAAATCCTGCAAACTACTTCCCAAGTCCATTTTTATGAAGATATAAGAAAATGAGGATTTTCTTATGGGTCAGATCAAAAGATCTTTATTCCAGCTCAATATTTCAGCAATGGATGGCTACAAGATTTTTTTATTTTTTATTAAACTTCTTAACTACACCCCTTCCTCATAGAAAATCTTGGTATAATTAGAATAAACTTTCTACCGTCTATCATTGGACCCCTTTTTATGCACATTGCCTTATTGTGATGAATAAAATAATGAATCTATCATTTACATGTATCTTAAAAAGTTATCAAATTAATCTCTATCACTATGTTTTATGGCAATATATTGTAGAAATTACTGTATGGGGATCAATAAATGTCTCAATGCTCTGCTCTACCAACAAACAAATATTGGTATTAACCCAGCATCAACTTTTCCTATTTCAAATACAGCCTAGCCCTAGAACCTCTGCAGTGTGGCACTTTATAAATCTCATAGCTAATATAATATAATTAAACATTACACTTTAGAGCCCTGCACTGTGGCAGTGGGAACACCTCTAGTTTTACTCTCCATCTTCGTTGTCAGGAATTTATACTAGAGAAAGAGACCTTAGCTGATTGGAACGATACCATATATTATAGCTCATGTATAATTTCAGAAGAAAAATTAGATATTAAATAATCATTCTCTGTATAGCTTTCCAAGTGGTCATCCTCAAAATGGTCCTCATTTGGAGAAATAAGAAATAATAATATTCATAATTGTGCTCCATTTTATTATTATGGTATTACCTATGAGGAAGCATTACAATTGTAGATTTTTAACTAATGCACAATGCAGGGGGTAGGGATGGGGGCTTAATGTATATATGATATGAAAAAAGTGGTTCAGCAAAAATGAAGCTAAGAGATGCAAGACAGATAGGAAGAAATCTATCATACAATGTGTAGATAACTGGTGAAATTCACTGCCATAATAATGACTAGTAAACTGGATAGCTGTAAAAGATAATAGACAAATTCATGGAGGATATAGCTCTCAATGACAATTGTCATGATGTCTATCAGTAGTAGTACCAGTAGTCATATGCTTCTTAATGACAGTTCCTAGACAACAAATGGAGGATGCCCCTGAGCTTTCCATTGAGTTCTGACTGGTCACTGTAGGAACAAAATGCGGCACCAATAAGATACCATGGCTCTCAATGAAATTCAAGGCTTACTTAGCTCAAATTAGAAACTCAGAAGCAGAATATGACAGTAGAGTATAGCCTTCACAACCCTCAGATATGTAGATATTAATTCCAAAAATTACATCAATGCTGTCTGTAGGGTTTTTTTAAAAGTCAAGATGGGATTCCATGGTAGCTCCCGAAAGAGGAAATAACTACAACTATGGTAGTTAGTTAAACTTTTTTTTAGCCAGTTTTTAGTCTCAGTTTCTCATTTGGATTTCCCACATGAATGCAAGCTAAAATATATATAATTCCCACTTCAACTATTCCTTGACTTTTATTGATTTTTATCTGTAAAGACCAAAATAATGGGGAGGAAAAGATAAACAAAGTCTGTTTGTAGAGCCAACAAAGCTGCTGTAGATCATAAATTGTAAATGTTAAGCCACTAAATTCCAAAGTTGGGGAAAAGGCATGGTGTAAAAAGAAGTTAATAGTTACTAAGAAGTTGTAATGTAATAAAAGTTCAATATAAGATATAATAAAACTCATATGTTTTTGTTTGGTGGCCTCTTGGGACCTGATGTCAATCCACCTCCTATGGTCATCTGTAGAGAAAGATGTAAATCTTCTTGAAAATTTATAAATCCATCAGGTCCACTACCTCTAAGGTGCCCCCAATTGATTTTTTCTTCTATCTTGTACTCCTGACTGTTAGCTAAGTATACTCAATACATAATTAGGGTACTAAGATAAAGATAAAGATAACAAACTTTCTCCCTAGCCTAGAGAAAGTTCCTTTTCCTGACTTAAATAATTATACAATTATTTAACTATACTAACTTGGTGGTGATTGAGTATAGAATTATTTTACATGTTTCATCAGTTATTTTATTGTATTTTACATTTATTCAGATTACATACTATCTTATATTTAACTCCATGTTTTATTTCTGTGGTTATTATTCATTCTAGATTGCTTTGCAGAATCTTTCTTAACGTATTATACTTGTTGCCACAAGAGGGAGCTCTTATCCTAAGAAATATTTATTTAGTCTTCACTGCACTAAAACTTTAAATACTGTTTTTCATACAGAAACCAATTGGATTTCTATTGTAGACATAATTTTATTTTACACATCTAGACCATTCTTAATTTTACTGAATTTCTGCACTTTAATTTATTTTTATAACTTTATTGAATTTTAATAAAGGCTAGCCTGATGGAGCAGCCTCAGCTGGGTCGATCAGACAAGGGACAGATTGAAGCTGAGGGAGGCAAGCCACAGCTGCAGCAAGTTGGCCAAGAGGCTCCAGGTGAGGATCAAGAGTAGCTGACCACCTATTATCCATGAGGAGGAGGTAGAGTCCACACCTCCTCCTGATCCAAGTACAAATAGAGCAGAGAGGAGACAGGCACAGTCTAGGTCAGCTATATTACGTACTCATGTATGACTACACCGGCATTTCCTGCTCAACCTCAGCCTGTGGACTTGAGTGTTGCTGAAGCAATGTGCCCAGTTCTGTGCCTTGTATGCTCATGCTGTGTATCCTGGCTTGTTTGATTCCTGGACTGCTTTCCTGGATTTCGTATGTGCCCATAGGATTCGGTTACCCAGTGACTCTTGCTGTACTGAGCATGGAATCCAGACCTGCGCAACGGGGGTGCTTTCTGAGGACCTGTTGGAGGGGGTTCAATAAACACGTGTAGAACTCTTGCTATATACTATGAGTATGTGGGGGAAGTGAGGCAGCACACCCCCTAATTTGTTTGGACTATCCCAAAAAATTACTGATTTTTTATTCACCTTTAATGTTCTATCTCTCGTCCCTCCCCAATTTTGAGAAAAGATTTGCCAGACATGAAAGAATACGCTGGACTGCTTGTACCAACATCTCAAACTATATTATATAAATGTAGACTTATTTCCCCATATATAAAAACTAAATATTTATTTTCATGAAGGCAAATGTCCAAACATGTTGATCTGTAGAGAAACAACAATTTTCTGAAAATTCCATAGACAGTCTTGAAAGATTTCATCTTTTTTATATTAATTATGGAGATTCTCCATGGAATTTTCAGAATTGCTTCATTAGTTCCAATACAGAAATAAATGAGGCAATTCAATGGGAGATTCAAAAGAAGGTGGGACATTCAGAGAGCTGAATAGACTTGAAAACACAACATTCAGAACACCTGCCGGGACTTACTTGTAAGTTGTTACTGAAATATGTATGATAATATGTATGATATGCAAAAAAAGAAAAAAGAAAACCATTACATTTCTGTGAATACTATATTCAGAGAAATTGGTAAAAGAAGTCTTTTCACAGGTACATTACACCAGTGCTAATTGTTAAAACAGATAATTCATATTCAAAACATTGCTGGAAATGCAAAAATCAAGTTGGGTCATTTTTTTGTACTTAATATGTGTAATTCAAGAAAATAATTTATTATAGAATGATATATATTTTAAATATTGATGTTTACTAAATCTTATATTCTTACAACATACAGTATATATAGATATATGGCCTTTGTGAATAACTAAGATCTTTTTAGTGAACATTTCTTATGATTCTTTTTTTAGAATAATGATGGATTAAACTATGTGAACATGCATTTATGTTAAAAGCAATTTTATATTTTAAAAATCTAATATTGGTTTGATTTTGAAATCTCCTATGGACTGTAAGTCTGCACATGGACTTGTACCACATCTAAAGTTTCAATTTATTTTAACGTAAACGCCTTAAAATATTAGATTTTCTGGTTTGTGATAAGACTAGACTTGCATAAACTAGATAAAAACTATTAATTATTTAATCTGATTAATTAATTTTATCTTATTAGCTGACTATTGAATACTGATTTGATTTTAAGGACAATTTTCATTAATTTATTCTCCTTTATTGGTCATTTATCCATGAAATTGAAGGCCTCTCTCCCTTTTTGAATCTGTATTGATACTACATGCAATTACAAAAAGGAAAGCTTCAATAACACACAACTTTTATCTTGACTTTTTTGACATCTCTTCAATGAATGCCCCTGGTAATTCCAATTTTGAAATGAAAGTCTCACAGGATGTCCTGTCAAAGAGTACATGTACATTCATGTACATACATGTACATTCATGTACATTCATTTAAAATCATATTCTGCATGTTTTATACTGTTGTAAATGTACTCAATAGAAGTTGCTAATTCACACATACAATTACACATTCCCAGTAGTTTATACATACAACCTACATCCTTGAAAAAGAGATACCATATTTTTCGGACTATAAGATGCACCCAGGTTTTGGGGAGATTAAAAGATGCACCTAGGTTTTGGGGAGGAAAACAAGAAAAAAAATCTGCCTCTGCCTCCCAGCAATTTGCCTCCTTGCAGCAAACAGCAAACAGCCTGGTCAGCTTCAGCACAGCCTGATTTAGCACGAGCAGCTGATTGGCTGTTGGATCTGCCTCCCGGAATACTGCCAAGCTGTGGGGATCTCCATCACCCATTGCCGCCACCCATTGCTGCTGTGCCTATCGCCACTTCCGCGCGGCCCATTTTTGGCTTCCGTGCATCTTGTTTTCAGCCTCCGCACGCCCCATTTTTGGCCTCTGTGCACCCCATTTTTGGCCCGTTCCAGGCGGCGGGTATAGGCGGCAGTGGCGATCCCCAACACCTGGAATGGGCCAAAAATGGGGCACGCGGAAGCCAAAAATGGGGAACGTGGAGGCCAAAAATGGGATGCGCGGAAGCAGCAATGCGCGGAAGCAGCAATGCGCGGAAGCAGCGACGGGCAGTGGCAATCCCCGCAGCCTGAAACAGCTGATAGGCTGTATTCCAAGAGGCAGATCCAACCGCCAATCAGCTGCTCATGCTAAATCAGGCTGTGCTGAAGCTGACCAGGCTGTTTGCTGTTTGCTGCAAGGTGGCAAATTGCTGGGAGGCAGAAGCCGAAGGGTGGGGGCCGGCAGGTGGGCGGGGCTTCAGCAACATTTGCTCTATAAGACGCACAGACATTTCCACCCACTTTTTTTGGGGGGGGGAAGTGCATCTTATACACCGAAAAAATACGGTACTCTCTGTTACTACATACAGTGTGAAGTTAGATTATGTCCAGCCCCTGCCTGTGCTGGTGAACTATGGGTGTTTTCAGTTTTTATGGATAATTCAAGCTGCAATGGGTATTTGTTGTATAATCTCCTAGTCTGAAATATCAATTACAACATCTCCTGTCAAACAAACAATTTGTAGTAAACTTTCCTTTTGAGTTGCCAGTTATGGACAGTTATTTTGAATGTGAATCTTTTCAGTGCCTCAATACTTTAAACTGTTTTAAAGATCTTTTTAGTGCTCTGTGTGATTATTCTGTTGACCACTCAGAGTTCCTTCTGGTAGATGGGCAGCTATGTAAGTATCATAACTAAATAAATAGATGAACAAATAAATTTTTGGTCTGTCTCCCAAGGAGGGGGAAAGGGGACAAACCTTTTAGTCACATGCTTCTACGCTGATAGCCAGGTTTTTGCACTATTAAAATTATTTTACTTCTTTTATTTTTGGGATTTTTATCTTTTTATCACCAGAAAAGTGAGAGTGCTATCTTTCTTAAATTATGTGGCTAGAAAGAATTTGCCGTGCAAGGCAATTCTTAAATGATAGATGATAGCTGTAGGAATACATAAGCTAATACAATACAATAGAGCAGGAGGCAGAACCAGTATGTGAAGACCATGAGGCCCTCTGGGAGAAGATATTTGAGATTTCCAGACTTCTACATTATGGAATCAGCTGTTCCACTGCATAGTATTATCATAAATGGATTCCAAATGTTATTTCTTTTACACCAACTTAGCTTCCTTTAGTCTTTTTCTTTGTTCCTCCAAAATATCTAATGCGCCATAAACTGAATTCACATAATAGTTATAACTTTTATAAAACAATTATACCACTGCCAATAAATTTTATTAATTATAACGTCTTACTTGAGATCTGATAGGAAATTATTCAATATTTTAGGGCATGGGAAGAACACTTACGAATTAAATGTACCTTTGATTTTGACTCTATTTGAGGTCCAAGGACAAGCAATTCATCTTGCATATTTGCAATCTGTGAAGTTCCATCCAAGATTTTTGTCAGACCAGAATGATAGGAAGCTCTAAAATAAAAAATAAAGGTTAAAATCTACTTATACCATAGTCCATAGTCACATAGTATATTAATGCAAGTTACTTCTTTCCACTATGTATTCAAAATGGACAGTGATTCACACACATACAATAAGGGAAAAAAGTATTTGATCCACTGCTGATTTTGTACGTTTGCACACTGAGAAAGAAATCAGTCTGTAATTTTAATGGTAGGTTTATTTTAACAGTGAGAGACAGAATATCAACAAAAAAATTCAGAAAAACGCATTTCAAAAAAAGTATAAATTGATTTGCATTTTAATGAATGAAATAAGTATCTGACCCCTTCACAAAACATAACTTAGTACTTTGTGGCAAAACCCTTATTGGCAATCAGAGAGGTCAGACATTTCTTGTAGTTGGCTACCAGGTTTGTACACATCTCAGGTGGGATTTTTCCCCACTCCACTTTGCAGATCCTCTCATTAAGTCATTAAGGTTTCGAGGCTGACGTCTGGCAGCTCGAACCTTCAGCTCCCTCCACAGATTTTAATCCTATGGGATTAAGGTCTGGAGACTGGCTAGACCTGTGCTTCTTCTTGAGCCACTCCTTTGTTGCCTTGGCCATATGTTTTGGGTTATTGTCATGCTGGAATACCCATCCACGACCCATTTCAATGCCCTGGCTGAGGGAAGGAGGTTCTCACCCAAGATAAGACGGTACATGGCCCCGTCCATCGTCCCTTTGATGCGGCGAAGTTGTCCTGTCCCCTTAGCAGAAAAACACCCCCAAAGCATAATGTTTCCACCTCCATGTTTGATGGTGGGGATGGTGTTCTTGGGGTCACAGGCAGCATTCCTCCTCCTCCAAACATGGCGAGTTGAGTTGATGTCAAAGAGCTCGATTTTGGTCTCATCTGACAACAACAATTTAACCCAGTTTTCCTCTGAATCATTCAGATGTTCATTGGCAAACTTCAGATGGGCCTGTAGATGTGCTTTCTTGAGCAGGGGGACCTTGCGGGCGCTGAAGGATTTCAGTCCTTCACAGCGAAGTGTGTTACCAATTTTTTTTTGTGTGTGACTATGGTCCCAGCTGCTTTGAGATCACTGACAAGATCGTCCCGTGTAGTTCTGGACTGATTCCTCATCATTCTCATAATCATTGAACCTCCACATGGTGAAATCTTGCATGGAGCCCCAGACCGAGGGAGATTGACAGTTATTTTGTGTTTCTTCATTTGCGAATAATCGCACCAACTGTTGTCACCTTCTCACCAAGCTGCCTGGCAGTAGTCTTGTAGCCCGTTCCAGCCTTGTGTAGGTCTACAATCTTGTCCCTGACATCCTTGGACAGCTCTTTGGTCTTGGCCATGATGGAGAGTTTGGAATCTGATTGCTTGCTTGCTTCTGTGGACAGGTGTCTTTTATACAGGTAATAAAATGAGATTAGGAGCACTCCCTTTAATAGAGTGCTCCTAATCTCAGTTCGTTATCTGTATAAAAGACACCTGGGAGCCAGAAATCTTGCTGATTGAGAGAGGATCAAATACTTATTTCACTCATCAAAATGCAAATCAATTTATAATTTTTTTGAAATGCGTTTTTCTGGATTTTTTTGTTATTCTGTCTCTCACTGTTAAAATAAACCTGCCACTAAAATTACAGACTGATCATTTGTTTGTCAGTGAGCAAACATACAAAATCAGCAGGGGATCAAGTACTTTTTCCCCTCATTGTAAATGGGTGCGGGTATATATTTATGTAGATATATACTTTCTCTTGAGAGCAGGCAACAGAATTTCGTTTTTAATGTGGGCCAGTATGCTCAGAGTTTAAAAAATGACAATAAAGGGTATCTTATCTTATCTTCTTCTCATGTCATCTCAACTTATCTTATCATCTTACCTTACCTTACCTTATCCTATCCTATCTGTTCAATCTCCTAAACAAACTACCTTATATTAAGTGCTAAGTGCATAGAAGCCTTTTGGTAAAGCTACACATGCCAACTTTATGAAGCCTATCATGAAAAAACTATGGTAAGCACTGTGCCCAGAATTGTGAATATCTTATATATGCTTTATAGATAGATAATTTATAAAATATTGTATTGATATTAAGTCCATTGTTTCTATGATATTTGACAGAATAACTCAACAATCTTATACATTAACCACAGATTAATGTATAATATATACATTAACCATAGGATGAATGGCACAATAATCGAATCATGCTGTGGCTAAAGTTCACCCTATCATGAATCTGTTGGCAGTGAAATATTCAAATTTGCTTGGAAATTTTTCATGGAAAAATTCTCTTCTTCCAGGAAGAGTATATTAACCCACCCAGTGGTTGCAGCTGACTTTTAACAAAATTGTTGCTATACAGTACTTTGGGATGCTAATGAAATAACTGAATTGTTAAATAACTGAATTGTTTTAATCCACCTGAAACATTTCTAAAAATTGGATCCTTCCTGACAACTTCTCCATAGTGCTGTTTTACACACACATACACACATCTGTATTTACCTTTCACTCAGCATTTTCTCTTTTGTGGTCCTCAATATTATGGAAAAAGTATTTATAAATTGCAAGTAACTTTTGGGAGTGATGTAATAGTGTCTCTTAGTTTCCTTCAAGTATTTCTCAATTATTATAGATACATTCTTGTGAATATTAACAGTCATAGGGATAAGAATATCTCTTAAATTCTGTAAAGACAAATGAAAAGTCCACACATTTTATACAATGTACATTTCAATTTAAGAAATGTATGGTAATGTTCTCAGTAATTTCTTGTTCATACTCATCAGTTTGTATTGGCTCTCTCTTCTTTGTTGTTCCTTTTCTTCCCTCCATAGGGGAAGAGGAGGGTGCTGAGTCTAAAAGTTCTAACTCCTTGGTGATAAAATTTATTTGTGATGCTTGTGTTCTCCTCTTACTATAGTGTGAATTCACATTTTAGAAATATTTTGGGATTGTCAGAGTTTTTTTGCATACCATCAACATTCATTCATGAAAAATCTAATCCAGTTAAATGTATCTATTCTAAAATTAGGAATTGTTGCAATTTACAGTAATAGTCATAGCCTTATTTGGTGAGGTAGAGTATATTTTTCAGCAGAGAAATGAAATTCCTATAGAAGATGGTTTTGCAAATTACCCGCTAACAAGTATGTCTGAAAATGGAATGAGAATTAACCTATACTTAATCACAGTAGCTTTCTGCTGCTATCACTATCCTCCAGCCAGCCAAATCCAGACAAGGAGCAGATGAGCCAAATTTTGTAGGTTTTATATAATGGTGATTTGGTAATTTGTACTTGCTCAGAGCAAAGCAGTGGTTGTATCTGGCATTTCAATTTCCCCAACATTCTCCATGAACCCTAGAGACCCACCTAGTTATGATTACTGAAACTGATTGCAATGTTTTCCCAGAGTCTTTAAAATGAGTTATCACAATTCATGAACAGTTTCAGTCGACCAGAGTTCATAAGTGGGAATAACATATTATAGATTCCATTTTGATAAAATATATTCACATCATACCTCATTTTTAAATGTCTCACTTTGGCTAAAATAACTTTTTGCTACATGGCAAAGTGCCTCTTCAGGCCAATTTTCGTACCAGTCTACTGTACAGCAATTCACAATGGCAGGATATATCTGTAAATATTGACGGAAAACCAGTCCTGTAGGATTTACTGTCAAAACTATATGAAGGTTGTGGCGTACTCTCTAGAAAAAAAATACTGTGTAAAAAGTCTAGTAAAATAATTATTTCTTTGAAAATATACACGCATTAATATTTAGATTATCATTTATTAGACTATAATTGTACATACTTGCAAAAATAATTTTCATTGAAATAAGAATTGCATTGCAAATTATAGAGTGATACAGGTAGATATTTAAATGATAGATAATATTTTCCCCCAAATTCAAAAGACAGGTTGTTTCTCTATATGAGTCACTTTGTACAATTATGCAAGTAACATGGATTCGGGCAATTCACTAATTCAGCTTCCAACACAGAGAAATATCAGTTAGTACTCATAAAGGTGAGATTTAATGTTCATTTTTAACTTGGGTTTCTTTCAGACCAGATGATACAAAACCATCCTTGGTGAATCAAAATTTCTATCATTCATTAAATCAAATTTCTTACTCTGCCTTCATAAGCCACAATGGGCAAGAGTCAAACAGACATGGATGTCTTCAAAGCTATAAATAACAGCTTGTCACATTCCTGGCTTGATTTATCTACTAAGAATAGGACAATTAAATTAAATGAGCACAACTCTGGATCCTGCTGTTAATGTGGAACTCAAGCTGGAATGGATACAGCAATTTCACTGAGAGAACATATTGATCACAGGAAACTAGGACATACCTGTAAGAAGAAAGAATACATATCATCCAATTTGTTGGAATCCTTAATCATTTGAGAAACTGATGTAAGTGATTCAATAATGTTATTCAACTCATCCTTCTCAAACAGATTGGGCACTTGTCCTGATTTCAGAATACAACTTAGGACTTCCAGAAATGATTCCTAAGAAAAATAATACCAATTAATTATCTCCATAGCCTTGGGTTGGAGCAATCTAGATTTTGCTATTTTGACAAAACGACAGTTTTTTACAGACACTTTTACTGGAGCTCCAGCTATAGAGTTAAAGTTATTTTGTGTCAACTGTTTAATAGTTCCTATTTTAATAACTTACTAGCAAACTGGTGAAAATGCAAACAAACTCAGCTCCCAATCATCCTCTAACCTCTGATGACAATCCAGATATATTAAGATTAAGAAAGAAGGGAGAAACAGAGATGGAAAATTTTAACAAGCGTTTAATTAACATGATACACATCTAATATGTATACTAATTTATATTGTGTTGGCTTACTTGAATTATATCTGAATCTGTAATAAGAAGAACAGTCCTCTTGCCTTCTGCTCCAGCTTGTTTATAGACTTTTTTAATATCCTCTTGAAAATGTGTAAAGGTGTAACTATAGGAAGTAGATAACCTACAGATATTGCATTCAGATATATAACAGGCTAAGGATGCACAGGTTACTTTTCCATTGCCATTCCATCCAATCTGTTAATAAATATTAAAAATGTTAGATAAACATCAGGTAAGAAAAAAATGATTTACTAAAGCAAATCTTCATATATTAAAATGTTTAAATAATTTTTAGAATGCAGGATAATAATAATTACGGCTTAGTGACAAGTGTTTAAAGATATATGGTATTTAAAATTTACCTTGATTTAAGATGTGCTACTTTTAAATAGAGACACAACATTGACATCTTATATAATATGTCCAATTAAAAATAAAGTTTCTTACCAGTGTCATATGACTATCTTGTTGTCGAAAAACCCTTGCAGCTCTAATTACATGCTGTATTGCTTCTTTGAAAAATACCATGGTGATCTAAAGAAACAGAAAGCAGAAATGTAGGGAATAGGGGGAAACTTCCTTCCAAAACGCCTTTCAAACATGAAAGAGTTAAAGGACAAGCAAAATCTAACCCTTTTATCTTGGGATCTGGCATAAACAGAGTCTGGGAAAACTAATGCTAAAGGGGCATTCAGGACCAAGACTATTCCTCTCTCAGGTAAGCTTTTCAAACAGAGAACAGCCAGCTCATTTTAATTATTTTTTTCTCTCATAGGAGTAGCTGGAACATCTTCTGGATTGGTTCAAAGCCTGATAATCTCATTTCCCAGAGATCTGTAATTGATGATCTAGAAAAAGTTTTGGTCACATACAAATTGTGCAAGCTTGATGTGAGTTAGAATTTTTGAATTATTTCATACATGTGTGTTGTTTGCCTTTCTCATTCTTGGTCCCATTCTTGGTCTTGTGCTTTTTTAATCTATATTCCTGGGTAACAAAGCATCCTGAGATAAACTGAGATAAACTTTGCAGGCTCAATTGGTATTTTCTCTTAGTTTTCCTTTCTTTTTGGGGTTTCCAACTCCTGTCTGGTTCCTTAACCTAAGAATAGATATTAAAGCCCTCCATTTCTAATTGAATCAATCCTCTCACTCTGACAAAGAATTGAGCCTTTATTATACGCCCCAGCAACCTGTCTAAGCAACAGAAAAGTCAAGTCGGATGTCAGAAGTTTGCCTCTTTCCCTTCTCAAGTAAACTAGTGCAAAAGAAAGATCCCTCCAAGAGTTGTGGCACGGCACAGGAAATTGTGATTGGAAGATATAGAAACTCCATCATATGCATACTTATTATTGTGCATATTTAATTGGGCTTCATTACAAAAACTACCAAAAATTTGAATGGTATTCCACATAAAATTTTCGATGGAATGATTCAATGAAATTTTGAAAAGGACAGGAGCTAGAAAAATTATTGACTGACAGCGTCATTATTAACATATTACACATATATTGTGGACTTTGCCCTGACTACCTGTAACTTTCTGTATGCCTTTTAAAATCCTATCTGGCTTAGCAATCAAGGTGACTGCTCCAACCAGGTGATCTTCAAATGCTTTTCATATAGAACATATTGCAGAAGTGCAACCAAGTGGCAATAAAGATATGAGCCACTGTAGCCAAGTCCTCCTGTTCCAGGTAAAGTGGCAACTGAGGTACTAGACATAGCTGAGCAAAGGTTCTTCCAGCCCCAGTCTTCACCTGCACTTCCAGCAGCAGTGTGAGGGTCCTCAAGTCAAGCACCTGCTCCTTTAGGATGGTACTGCCCTACACATCCCTTGAGAGATAATATTAGAGCTGATGAACAAACTGGTGAACAAACAGCACTTCCATTTTGTTTGCATTCAATTTTGCTAATTTATCTTTCAGGTATATATGACACTTCAACCATAAATTGATTCTAAGCAGCAACCAACCAGAGGCTAAGCAGCAACCAACCAGAGGAATGCTGTCGATGTGGTTTACTTGGACTTCAGTAAGGCATTTGATAAAGTAGACCATAATCTACTACTAGATAAAGTAGAAAAATGTGGGATGGACAGCAACACCACCAGATGGATTCAAAACTGGCTAACCAACTGCACTCAACGTGTAGTGCTCAATGGAACTGCATCTACATGGAGGGAAGTATGCAGTGGAGTGCCCCAAGGCTCTGTTTTAGGCCCAGTACTCTTCAACATCTTTATCAATGACTTGGATGAGGGGATAGATGGGGAACTCATCAAATTTGCAGATGACACCAAACTGGCAGGAATAGCCAACTCTCCAGAAGATAGGTTCAAGATACAGAAGGATCTTGACAGACTTGAACATTGGGCGCTATCAAACAAAATGAAATTCAATGGTGAAAAAAGTAAGGTTCTACATTTAGGCAAGAAAAACAAAATGCACAGGTACAGTATATGTGGTACCTTGCTCAACAGTAATAACTGTGAGAGGGATCTTGGAGTCCTAGTGGACAACCATTTAAATATGAGCTAGCAGTGTGCAGCAGCTGCCAAAAAAGCCAACACAGTTCTAGGCTGCATTAATAGAGGGATAGAATTAAGATCACGCGAAGTGTTAATACCACTTTATAATGCCTTGGTAAGGCCACACTTGGAATACTGCATTTAGTTTTGGTCGCCACGATGTAAAAAGGATGTTGAGACTCTAGAAAGAGTGCAGAGAAGAGCAACAAAGATGATTAGGGGACTGGAGGCTAAAACATATGAAGAACGGTTGCAGGAACTGGGTATGTCTAGTTTAATGAAAAGAAGGATCAGGGGAGACATGATAGCAGTGTTCCAATATCTCAGGGGTTGCCACAAAGAAGAGGGAGTCAAACTATTCTTCAAAGCACCTGAGGGTAGAACAAGAAGCAATGGGTGGAAACTAAACAAGGAGAGAAGCAACTTAGAACTAAGGAGAAATTTCCTGACAGTTAGAACAATTAATCCGTGGAACAGCTTGCCTCCAGAAGTTGTGAATGCTCCAACACTGGAAGTTTTTAAGAAGATGTTGGATAACCATTTGTCTGAGGTAGTGTAGGGTTTCCTGCCTAGGCAGGGGGTTGGACTAGAAGACCTCCAAGGTCCCTTCCAACTTTGTTGTTGTTGTTGTTGTTGTTGTTGTTGTTGTTGTTGTTATTATTATTATTATTATTATTATTATTATTATTATTATTATTATTATTATTATTATTATTATTATTATTAAAGTTTTAACTTATTTCATCACATCCAGAACCTTACAGCCTTAAGACGGCACAAAACTTCAACAACATTTCCGGAGCAGACCAACAGAGTTAAAAAATCAAGCTGAGTGTTATCTGCATATTGATGATCCTGAACTAACAGGTGTAAGAAACTACTTATTAATTATCAATTCTGAATTATCAATTCTAATTGTCCTTGTTATTCCATCTTTCTTGAATATAGCTGGGACCTGCAGTTTGAGGAGGAATTTATGATAAACCCATGTGACATTTTTTATTTAACTACAGTACTTAGCTGCTCAAATTCACCTACCTATGTCCGGCTATTTGTGCATAGGGGAAAACTAGAGGAAAGCAGGTTGTCCAGTGTCGTAAGAATTTTTACGAGGGACATCTAGCACCTAAGATACATATATACACTATTGGCTCACATCACATAGCAATTACAATACATTGATATTAAACAGAATTTCAAAAATTACCTCTGACTCTTTTGTTTGCATTCTCATATAATATTCTTCCAGTGTCGAAAGAAGAACCTTCCGGCTAGGGACATTTCTATATATTCTCTTATCTAAAGGTACAGTGTAATCTAGAAAATCTACAAATATAGGAGACTCCTCCATCAACTTCTCCTTTGTCCAGGAAATCTACAGGAATAATTTTGTAATTTGAAATCTTTATTAGGATAATAATCTTTCTTACACAAACTAAAAGTCACTATGTATCTGCATTTTGAGATATATAGATTAGGAAATATGTTAATACAAATTCTCCAAATACAAATTCTCTTATCTACAGGTATGGTAGAATCTAGAAAATCTAGAATAATTTTGTAATTTGAAATATTTATTGGAACAAAGATCTTTCTTAGACAAACTAAAAAAAGTCACCATGGAACTGAATTTTGAGATGTATATATGCATGTGTGTATGTGTATTCTCATTTATGTCCCACCAACAGTGACAGTGAGAGCCACTAGAATATATATAAAAAACCCTCTTTTCCAAGAGTTTCTCTAAGAGTCCCTACTTATCCAATCCTGGCCAACAGATTGGTCATGCTGAAGATCTGATCAGCCAAAGAGTATCAGGCTTAAGATGGACTTTTGCTGCTGTAGCCCCTGCCTTATTGAATATTCTTTCCTTGGAGATTAGAATGGCCCTAACCTGTTGGTTTTTCATGAAGATTTAAAAACTTGGGTATGCATCTCTTCTGGGGCTCGGAATGTATTAAGGGCTCAGCTACTTGACTTTATTATTAGTTGATTAATCACCATGGCTGCTGTTTGTACTTATTTATTTTGTGGGTGTTTTTGTTGTTTAAACATTTTTAAATTTTTTAAAATTATTTGTAACACCTTCAGAGAAAAATTAATGTCTAAGTGGTTATGAATGTTCAGATACTGAATAATACTAGAAACCTGGCAGGTTTTAGACGATACTGGACATACTGCCTCATGGAAAGGCAGAGAAAGAGCACACAAATATATATCAGATCATTTTGGCATCATCAATAACTCGTCAATTTTGTGTACTGAACATGAAACATTCCATGTCTATGATAAAGAAATCCTCACTATAACTATAACTATAACTATAACTATAACTATATATAACTATATCTATCTATATCTATATCTATATCTATATCTATATCTATATCTATATCTATATCTATATCTATCTATCTATCTATCTATCTATCTATCTATCTATCTATCTATCTATCTATCTATCTATCTATCTATCTATCTATCTGTTCTAAAAATGCGAGTTCCAGGCATATTTACAGATAAAGAAGCGATAGCCATCACGATCTCTGGAACATTTAAAATTTTATTTAAAACTACTATTAAAATTGCTAAGCTTTCGTCAACCCCTGTTGACTTCGTCAGAGTGTAAAATCCCCATGGAAGAGATGCTTGCTTTTATAGAATGCCTATCAATTTATGTAATGCCTGTCAATTTAGACTTTGCACGTGTAACCGGTCCACACCCTTTTTTCTCTCCTGTAATTGACTTAATTGTTTCTGCCTTAGTCATGCTGACAGATGAAGATTTCCCCATGGTATATTGCCTCTTTCTCTCCCTAGGGGATAGATAAATACCTCCCTATAGGTATTTATCATACCTATAAATATACTTACTTTAAAATAATTGTTGAGCTCATGTGAAAGAAACTGATAAAATGTCTCCTTCTCTGCTAGATCAACTAGACGATCATGGAAAATTCGGGTAGATTCATGCATAAACAATAATGCTGTTGTCTCTTTTGAGACAATGACTGACTTGTGGGCTTGAAGTAGTCCTTCAAGTACCTATAGTAGAGATTTTAACAGTAACTTTTTGAACTGAAGCTATATTCACATTACTATTGAAATTATTAAAACTTTTAAAACCTTCTGAACTGATTTCATTTTTTATCATGCTATGCTACCCCATGGTTGCTTTAGGTATTTTACAATGGTGCTTAATAGCCCTGAAGGGTGGGATATCCATTTCAGATATAAATACAAGAAACAATTATTTCCATTTTTAGATGACAGAATTATCCTTCAAAAGAAATTTAATTCCACAGCTATTGGTAATATAAATCATAATCATACCAACATATTCGGAATAAATCTTAATGGCAGCAACATCTTAGTACAAACAAGAAATCCCAACTATTACTATTCACTGAAAACTATGTCCATGAATATGTAGAAATGCATTTCTTATCCAACTCAGAAAGGTGGCACTAAGTCTGAACTTGATTCTATGGATGGATAAAATTTGAAATAATATTAAATTGATAATACTTAGGATATCCCATAAATAATGTCTATACAAATGTTATCTATTTTACTAATATAATTTTGCAAATGTTTGCTTCTTTCTTAGAAAATTTCAGACAACTACAGTAACTACTATATTTTCCTCAGTTATCCTTTTGATAAGGACAGGACTAAAGCTTTAACCAACACAGACCCAGTTTTCTCTTCTTGTTATTTTAAATCCATACTTTATGTGCATATTGACTAATAATTATTAACTTGTGAACATTCTTTGTTTATATAGTATTATTCATGTATGTGTTTTATTGAGTATGATGACACAGGGTTCATAGCAGGAAAAGTAAAAGGTAGCAGAGAGACAATAAAGAAAAAAGGAGTTTGAGGGGAGGGGGCATGGCCAACGTCCCAGCGATACGGGCATCTCCCGGGCTCCGCGGAGAACCCCGAACCCCAGCTGTTAGGAGACCTGGAACCAAACCGGAACCAGGTCAGATCTGCCCTGGAGGGGCAGTCGAGAATGAGGCACCAGTTGGGAGTCTGGGGGGGGGGCTTGCAAACCCCCCAGAGAGCCAGCACCAGCCTCTCGGCCAACAGCTGACGGAACGACTCTATCGCCATAGCTGGGACAGCCACGATTGGATTGATTGGAGAGATCATAGAGAGATTTAAAGGAAGAAGTTCAAAAGCCTGAATTTGAGGATATTTCTATAATTGGACTTGGTGGGAGTTAAAGAGACAGAAAAAGAATAAGAATTTGAAGAAAATATTGTATAAATTCTAAGTGGATATAAAATATGGATATTTTTCAAAAGAAAAAAGAGAGCTGTTTTGGGAAGTGACAACGCCATCTGCTGGTTAAAAGAAAATATTATAACATTCAACCATCAATCATCCATTCTCTTTTGGTCTCCCACAAATTCCATTTCTTATAATTTTTTTTTCCAACCTCATCTCTTAACTTTATCTTTTTCTTTTTCTTTCTTTTGTTGTTATACCAATAATTTCTTTTGTTGTTATACCAATAATTTGTGGAAAATTTCCAGTCTGTGGAAAGCAATCTGCTGACAACTGGAGACTGACCTTGCCTATCAGATAACTAGAAGCTTGAAAGAACTTCAAAGAAGTCTACATCTTGCTATTTTGCTCGATGGTGTACTGTTTTGGTGAAAGAAGATAAGAGGACTTTGATTTGGAAATATAAAGGGATTATATGGACTTAAAACTACTTTGTGAATTGTGAACTTGACAACATGGAGGTGTGTATCTATGAAGAATTTATTGAGATGTTAAAATACTTTTATGAAGATATAAAAAACTGTCTTTTAGAAACCAGAGGTGAAAAGAAAGTAGGAATGAAGTTGGACTATAAAGATTGTTTAGAATATACAATGAAGGGGAAATGAAAATGAAGAAAATGAAAACCAAGGGGACTGTACAGATGAAAAAAGAACAGAAAAGAAAAAAAGGTCAATAACTATGTTGGGATTTACAGTGATAAGAAAAATAATAAGAGAATTGAAAATGATAAACAGATTGACGACTACACTGGGATTTATAGTGATAAGAAAAATGAAAAGAGAATTGAAAATAACAAACAGACTGATGATTACACTGGGATTTACAGTGACATGAAAAGAGCAAGAGGGGAGTATTGGTATCAGAGAAAACAATTGCAAAATAAGAGGGGTAATAGGGAGAAGAGATTAGGAGGAATTGAGAGCAGATTTATGCAAATAACTTATATAAAAGGAAGGAAAGGAATTTGGAAGAAAAGAAATTATTGGTATAACAACAAAAGAAAGAAAAAGAAAAAGTTAAGAGATGAGGTTGGAAAAAAATTATAAGAAATGGAATTTGTGGGAGACCAAAAGAGAATGGATGATTGATGGTTGAATGTTATAAGATTTTTTTTCTAGAATTAGAATTACTGTTCCATATATAATTGTGCTAATAATATTAGTTGTGGATAAGTATGTATAATTAATCAACATAATTACCCCGTTAAGAGGTTTTTATAAGTTAATAATTTTACATTAGATTGGTACATGTTGGTTTGAATTAAATTTTGATGCTCTTTATAAGATTTGTTTTTATATGAGATATGCATAATTTACAATTTGATTTAATGTTGAAAAAGATTCAGAAAATTATAGATATAATTCAGAATATTATAAGATTTGTATAATTATTATTTTTAAAGGTTTTTATATAAGATTTTATAATTTACATGTTGGTTTGAATTAAGTTTTGATGAACAAAGATATGAAGAGAAATGAAATATATTACAGTAGGTCAATTGTTGGAAGGATAAAAAATTTGAAAAACTATCACCCTTCTTTATACGACATGTCTCTATATATTAAATTCATAAATTTGACTTAATGTTGAAAAGGATTCAGATAATTATTGATATTGTTGGTATGTTATAAAATCTGTATAATTACTATGTTTAAAGGTCTCTATATAAGATTATATAATTTACAAATGGGGTTTTTTGATGTGGAAATTCTAGAATGTTATTAACCAATGGATGGAAATGTAGTGATAAGACCAGAATGTTAAAATATGGAGAATGAGGTAAAATAAAAAGAAAATAAAGTTGGAAAGGAGATATAAAATGGGGAAAGATATTAGATATTAGAAATTTAGGGCATCTAGAAATGGCAGAATAAAAATTAAAAAAAATTAGTTAAGATATAAATTGAGGAAAGGGAGGAGTATGGCCTAAAATTAAGAAGTACAAGAGATAATGAATAAGTTTGGAAGATAAGCAATGGCGAATAATTAGAAAGAAAATTGAAAATTAAAGGTGGTAGACCTAGGCGACAAAAATAGGAGGTAAGGAGGCAGCATTAGATAATAGTAAATATACCTAGAAGAATATATTACCGTATTTTTCAGAGTACCCCCCAAAAGAGGGTGAAAACTTGGGTGCGTCTTATACACAGAATGTAGCTCCACCCACCCACCCACCCCCATTCTTTGGCCTCTGCTTTCCAGCAATTTACCTCCTTGCAGCAAGCAGGGAAGAGCCTGTTAAGCCAAGTAAGTCATTATCAGCTTCCCGACCCCCAGCTGATTTGCCACATGCAAAACTGAAACTCAAACTAGCTGCAAAGAGGCAAATAGCTGGGAGAGACACAGCAGATTTTTATTTTCTGCTGAACTGGATGCAAGGGGGTAAGTGAATAACTATAAATGTCTGTAGAATGTTCAAATTATTAGACTTATTTTTTAAAGACTGCTTTATTATTGTTCTAGACAACTTAACAAAATGAAGAAGCTTTTTAAAATAAATGCTTGATCTGAAGAGGCCCAGTGCTATTGTGTCTTCTTTTAAATAATAGAGAATAATGTATACTTCCAGCAATTTTAATTAATTTTAACAGCTCTGTACAAATATAGTCTGAAATGTAACAGTGTCCTGTTTAGTATTAAGATAAAGCAGCTGAGTTAGACCCTGACTTAGTCATGTTTGGAGTAGATCTATTTAAATAATTGGGAGGAGTTAGTGTGATTACATTTAAGAAAACTTTCTGGCATTAATATGCTGCCATAATGTACATTTCTCCAATTCTTTGCTATTTCTATGGGTCAGGCACACATGCACAGAAATACACAGCAAACAATGTATCATCTGTGCTGTTTGCCAAATTGCTGGGAGGCAGAGGCATTTTTTCCTTGTTTTCCTCCCCCAAAACTAAGGTGCGTCTTATACTCCGATGCGTCTTATACTTCGAAAAATATGGTATATATTTAAAAATGGATAAAGGGAAGATGTTAGTTTAAGAATAGCACCGATGTTGGAATGAAGTCAGGGTTCAGGATTTCTCATCTGTTAACCACATAATAGATTAGGATCAGAAATACTCAGGGAAGGATAAGAGGGAGGAAGAGGAAGTAGAAAGGAAGGGGAGAGAGGTAGGAGGGAAGCAGGTAAGAGGGAGAGAGGGAGAAAGAAGGTAGAGGGAAGAGAGGAAGATAGAGGGAGGTGAGTAACATGAATTATAGAAGGAAAACAGACGGGATATAAAAGTATAAAAGGTGCAAATTTAGGATATTTGTTTATGGTATTTTGGATAAATGTATAAGCACTGTATTTTTCGGAGTATAAGACGCACCTTAGTTTTGGGGGAGGAAAATAGCGGGAAAAATCTACCTACCAGGTATTCATCTGGCTAGCGTCGTTAGTCTGTTCAGCTTCAGCACATTATTTTATCCTCTGGTTAGGGCTGAAAAAGCCTTTTTCAGAGGGAGTAGGAATGAAAACAAGCCTGCTAAGACTTAGGGCAGGAAAAACTGCTTCGGAGGGAATAGGAATAAAAATAAATGCAGCAAGCCAGGAAGATCGTTAGCACTGCGTTAGGGCTGAAAAGCACTGCTTTTTCAGAGGGAGTAGGAATGAAAACAAGCCTGCAAAGACTTAGGGCTGGCAAAAACCTTCTTCGGAGGGAATAGGAAGCCGGGAAGATTGTTAGCACCTCGTTAGGGCTGGGAAAAAAGCTTCGAAAAAGCTAAATTTGAAGTATAAGATGCACCCAAATTTTCAGCCTCTTTTAGAGAGGAAAAAGGTGCGTCTTATACTCTGAAAAATACGGTATGTACAGGGGCGGGTTCCTAATTTTTTTACTACCACTCTGTGGGCGTGGCTTATTTTGTGGGTGTGGCTTGCCAGCCATGTGACCAGGTGGGCGTGGGCCTCGGGAGCTTGGCAGCGGCCAGAGAAGTAGGGGGGCATTGCCCACCCGCAATGCAGCCTCCCGCAGCGGGAGCAGCAAGACTACAGCAGCGGTTCTTCTAGGAGGCTCCGTCCGGCCTGAATGCTTCTCCCCATTCGATAATCCTAGGCTCCTGCCGCCCGTTCCCCCTCCCCTCAACAGCTCGAGAAGCCTCGAACGTGCAAAAATGCCTGGGATCATCACCGCGCATTCGTGGCTTCTCGGACTGCTGAAGGGAGGGGAATGGAGATAGCTCCTGCAGCCCATCCTTTCAGCGTCTCATGCGCTCCCTCAGCCATCCTCCCCTGCTTGGACTCACTGTGGGGTAGGAAGGCAGTGCATGTGCAGTGCCGGAAGCTCGGCTTCTGGGCATGCGCAGAAGAAAATAAAAAAAAAAAGTTTAATTTTTTTTTAAAAAAAATGGCGGCGCCCAGGCACCGGCAATTGACCGTACCGGTACTGTGATGTCACCAGCGGGCCGCTACCGGTGCTATAGAGTGGACCGCACTGGTAGGAACCCACCACTGGGTATGTAATGTTTTGATATTATGGTATATGTATGGATGTAAAGTTTGTGAAAAAATAAAAAGAAATTAAAAAGAAAAAGAAAAAAAGAAAAAAAAAGAAAAAAGGAGTTTGTGAATGTTCAGTAAAATGTATAATCCTGGTTTTAAATCCTCCTCCCTTCTTCACATTTTGACAGTTTTGATCATAACCTATTTATGTATTTCTTTTAAGCAACCTTTCTATTTAAAAGTCTTTTTGCTTTCTTATTCTCTAATTTATGGAATACAGGTAGTCTTTTTTAGTGACTGTTCAGGAACCATAATTGAAAAGTAATCCTTGCATTTACAACCTTCTTTAGTCTGTAAAGCAAAGGAGGGCTGAAGTAAGATCATAAGCATAGTCACTAAACACTTAGCAACTGCTTCTGTTAATGACTGACTTGTGGGTCCCAAATGTGGTCATCAAATGAGGCTACCTATATTTCACTGATTAACCATTAACCAATTGAAAAATCAAGAAATACAAACCTTAAAAAGATCTCGTAGATTAAATATGTAATGGCATTTAGCAGGTGTTGGTAGCATTTTCTGAAACATTCTATAGTACAGTGCAATAGAGCAACATGTTAAATTATCTGTACACTTCTGAACTTCAACCAAGAATCTATTAACGTAAAAGTATGTTCCCAGACGTACCTACAAAAAATATTTTATACATTTTTTAAAAATTGTAAACATTTTCCATTTAATATAATTTAATAATAAAGATGCTAAATTACTTTAAAGAAACTGTTATTAACATAGTTAAATTAGACTACATTATTTTAGATATTTGCATTTTACATAATGTAATGAAATAGGCTTTATGGAAACAGCACTGCGTAACAAACTGTCTAAATGTACACTTAAAAAAGCATTTGAGAACATTCAAGCAATCATAATTATCATAATTATCAGTCTAGATGCAGTATCAATTGCTCTACAGGATTATACTGGACAATCCATGACCCATAGGGTCATTGCTTCAGAGATATTTCCTTACTATATTCATCAATGCCTTCAACAATGGCAGAACTTGTAATGTTTTGCCTTCATTGGACAACTTTCACCCAAGTCTCTAACCTTTCCTTTTGGGGGAAGGTTGTTGAGAAGGTGGTTGGCATGCTTCAATGGACCCTGTATGAAGTAGAATATTTGGACCCTTTTCAGTCTTGGTTTAAGGTACAGCACTGAGATAGTATTGCTTATGTGTGCTAATGATCTTTGGTGGGCCTAGGATGGGGGTCATACAGCTGTCATGGCTGTCCTGGATCTCTCAGTGGCTTTTGATATTGACATGCTATCCTTGAGGATTGGCTCTGGGAGTTGAAAGGCATGGTTTCCCCTCCTTTCTCCATGGTCAGTTGGTGAGGATGGGTGAGGAGATGTAGAGTTCTAAGCCACTGTAAAGTTAGGTGCCTCAGGGCACTGTTCTCTCCCTTTTCCTCTTTAATATATATATGAAACCACTGGTGAAGTCACCTGATGGTATGGGATAAGGTATCACTGGTATTTGATGATACCCAGCTATATATCTCTACCCTGGCTGGATATTTGATGCTGTTGCAGGGCTGTCTGAGCATCTGGAGGTTGTAAGGGTCTTAATGGGGATGAATTGACTTTGACTCGGCTTTTGATACCGCACAGGGTCTGGTGATTTTGAACATGGTTATACTCCTGCAAACCAAGCAGGTGCACAATTTGAGAGTTCTCCTAGTTTCATGGCTTATGCTTGGTGAGCAAGTGGCAACTGTGGCTGGGGGGGGGGTGAGGTGCATAGATCTGTGTTGTCCTCCAGTTGTTGTCTTTCCTGGATCAGGAGGCTTTGTTCATGGTCATTCATACCTTAGTCACCTCCCAGTTGGAGGTGCTTTATATAGAGTTGCCCTTGGAAGTTACAACTAGTCTAGATTGCAGCAGCACATGCAGTATTGGGTGTCCATAGTTTGCCCATATTACTGTGTTTCCCCGAAAATAAGACCCTGACTTATATTTTTTTGAACCCTGAAATAAGCGCTTGGCTTTATTTTCGGGGAGGTCTGATTATTTTGGGGCACGTGGAGCAAGACGGGGCTCCTCTTGCCGTCTTACCTGATTTCCAGCTCTGTCTCCCTAACCTTAACCAGAGGAAATGGTATTTTCGGGAGGAGGGCTTATTTTCGGGGAAGGGTTTTTTTCAGGGGAGGGCTTATTTTCTGGGAAACACGGTACACATTTCTTGCATGAACTGTACTAGCTCCCAGCTTCTTCCAGGTGCAATTCAAGATGCTGGTTATTAGTTTTTAAGCTCTGCATAGCATAGGACCTAATTATTTGTGGGACTGTCTCTCCCTAAGGATATAGCAATAGCAATAGCAATAGCACTTTTCTTATATACCGCTTCATAGTGCTTTACAGCCCTCTCTAAGCGGTTTACAGAGTTCAGCATATTGCCCCCAACAATCTGGGTCCTCATTTTACCGACCTCGGAAGGATGGAAGGCTGAGTCAACCTTGAGCCTGGTGAGATTTGAACAGCTGAACTGTTGAACTAGCAGTCAGCCTGCAATGGCTGCATTTAACCACTGCACCACTTCAGCTCCATCCCACTAGATCAGATAGGATGAGCATGCTCCAGGTCCCCTCCCTGTAATCATGCCATCTAATGGGATCTTGGAAATATACTTTTTCTGTGGCTGCCCCTACCTTGTGAAACATCCTCTTACCAGCGATTCAAGAGATCCCCTTCTATCTTTTTAGAAGGCTAGTAAAATCTGGCTCTTTATTGAGGCACTGGATAGAATTTTTATGGTTGATTCAGAGTCAAAGTGGGAAACCAATGACAAGTAGCCAGTTCCAGGTGTGATAACAGATCATGAGCAGTTGCTCCAAAGTCACCAGGTGGACTTTTGTCTGAGCAGGCAGAGAAGGTGGGACTGGCCAACATACCAGCAGACAGAGCTGCTGTTGTATTCCAAAGATGAAGATGCAGAATTACTGCTCCATCCCAATGCAAGAACATGGCGGCCTGCAAAAAGAATACAGCAAAGGCGCTCTGCAAAACTTCTTGCAAGGAATGAGTTTTACTCTGCTAAACAAGAAACACCTATTAAAACAGTGCGGCAAACTCAAGTCCCCCTGTTGACAACCACTGCTCATATGCCTTGACTGTTGGATCTCATGACTGTGACTTTGAACCTGGAATGGCTGACAAACCTGCTAGAGGCTCTTTGCCTTTGGATTTCATCTGACTACTCTTTTGCTCATTATTTTGATTTTGGAAATCTGTAAGCTAAATTTATATAGGAAGATAATATGAAAGGAGGGCAATTGAACTGCTGTGGGGCATCCCAGAGGGATTATTATAGCACAAGGTTTAGTTTCAATATTTTATTGTTTTACTATTTTAGTATTGTTTTGTTAGATGGATGGCCATATAAATCTTTTAAATAAATAATTAGTAAAAGCTTTTTTATGGGATGAACAGAGAAAGTTTGGTAAATACATAGTATAAATACATCGTATAAATACACAGTAGTTCAAACTCAATTTATGGATTACAAACAAAAGAACCCCTTTCCAACAGTGATCACAGCATGATTGACTTTTATCTCAACATACATCCTTACAAAAATAATCATCATGATGAACTACCCATTTATAATTTTAAAAAAGCCAACTACGATCTCATAGACACCGACCTCTCATCTCTTGATTGGAAAACTCTATTCACTGGCTGCAATACTGCTGAAGACCATTACAACATTTTTTTCTCAAAGTCAAAAGTAATTAAACTATACATACCACTAATAACCCCCAAAACCAGAAAAAACAAATTACCCATAACAATAAGGAAGCTCCAATCCCCCAAAAAATCACTTTCGTGAAAAAACAAAACTGGCTACGTAGCTAACTTTAAAAGCCGCTACAAAACCTTATGCCACCAGGTAGAGACTGAATGCACCAATTATCACATCAAACAAGAGGAAAACCTCCTGCGCATGAAATCCACCCATGCCTTCTTTAATTTTGTAAACAACAAACTTAAAGACTCGAGATCCATCCCTCCCCTAAAAGGACCTAAGACTGTAATGATGAAACCATTAAAGCCAACCTTTTTAACATATTCTTGGGCTCAGTCTTTGTAAACAGCAATAGCTCATGCCCAATATTTCCTAGTCACACCACAGATAATTACAACGATCTAATGCATATCGACTTTACAGAAGATAACATTGAAAGAGCACTACGCAGTCTAAAACCATCTCTGTCTATTGGACCCGATGGACTATGTGCCAACTTCTTAAAAAAGCTTTCCACTGTCATAGCAGAACCTCCTAAACATAATCTTTGAATAATCTCTCAGGACCAGCTGAGACCACTAGCCATGGTCATCCCTATCTTAAAAAAGGGAGACCCCAGCCTAGTTGAAAATTACAGACCAATCTCTTTATGTTGGGTCACCTGCAAAGTCATGGAATCAATCATTAACCAATCCATTACTCTCCACTTAGAGACAAACAACCTACTCTCTAACAAACAATTTGGTTTCAGAAAAAAATTATCCTGTAATCTGCAACTCCTACACTGCAAAAGCATATGGACTACACAACTCAATCAGGGCAAAGCAATAGACGCAATTTACATAAACTTCTGTAAAACCTTTGATTCAGTGGTACATGACAAACTACTCCTAAAACTAAAATCTTATGGCATTTCTGAACCCCTGCATAATTGGATAGCTGCATTCGTGTCAAACAGGCACCAAGTGGTCAAAATAGGGAGCTCCCTATCAAATCCTGTACCTGTTAACAGCGGTGTCCCCCAAGGACCAACTCCCTTTATACTTTACATAAATGACCTTTGTGATAATATTAAAAGCAACTGTGTTTTCTTCGCTGATGATGTAAAGCTATTTAACACCACCGACAATGTTGCTACTCTTCAAAAAGACCTTGACTATGTGTCAGAATGGTCAAATAAGTGGGAACTTCAAATCTCAACCAACAAATTCTCTGTCTTACATATTGGCAAAAAAATCAGAACATAAAATACAAACTGGATCGACACGACCTTGTAGATGACCCTCACTCTGTCAAAGACCTTGGAGTACTCATCTCTAATGATCTAAGTGCTAGAGGCCACTGTAACAACATTGCAAAAAAAAGCATTAAGAGTTGTTAACCCTTATCTTGCATAGCTTCTTCTTTGGTAATATTGTACTGCTAACTAGAGCATACAAAACATTTGCTAGACCAATTCTCAAATACAGCTCATCTGTTTGGAACCCGCACTGCATATCGGACATCAATACAATTGAGAGAGCCCAGAGATATTTCACAAGAAGAGTCCTCCACTCCTCTACTCGCAACAGAATACCTTATGACACCAGACTTGAAATTTTGGGCTTAGACAACTTAGAACTATGCCGCCTTCAGTCTGACCTAAACGTAGTACATAAAATTATTTACTACAATGTCCTACCTGTCAATGACTACTTCAACTTCAACCACAACACGAGCACACAATAGATACAAACTTAAGGTAAACCACACCAAACTCAATTGCAGGAAATACGACTTCAGCAACAGAGTGATCAATGCCTGGAACGCACTACCTAACTCTGTGGTTTCTTCCCCAAACCTCCAAAACTTTAACCTTAGACTATCTACTGTTGATCTCACCCCATTCCTAAGAGGTCTGTAAGGGGCGTGCATAAGCGCACCAACATGCCTACTGTCGCTGTCCTAATGTCCCCTTTTATTTGTATCCATTTCATGTATTAATAACCATGTTTATACCTATATCTGTTATCTAATACATGCTTGATAAATAAATAAATAAAATAAAATAAATAAAAATAATATCAGTGTTTGTGTCCATTCAGGAACTTTCAGGGCCCAGCAGTCAGATAGTAGCTGATAACCATTAATTGAGGAAGAAGCTTGTCTTCCACAAGAACACAACATTATCAGCGAACTTGAAATATTGCAAAAAAGGTAATGTAATGCAATATTTCAAACAACAAATATTTGAGTCTTGCCTGTTATATTTGCCACTTTTGTTGTTAGAAGGACAATTCAGCAATATTCCAGAAGATAAACTTTGCCCCGCTAGCTGTTAGAAATAGTCCCTAATGCACTTTTGCTCTCTTCTAGATTTTGTGGTGAGATGACTTAACAATGTATTTTCTAACCCTTTCTCACAACTGCTCAGAGAAGGGTAATTCTTCTTCTCTTAGCTGACAGTAACTGCATACTTCCAAAAAGGTTGCTAAATTGATTGTAAATGCCATCATTATCCAATGTTCTAGTGTTCAGCAATTTTTCAATCTTCAATTCCTTTTTTATATAAGGGTATTTCTATAAAAGCCCTGGCGATGCACTTGGTTAGAATGCAGTATTGCAGGCTAACTCTGCCCATAGCCAGGAGTTCAATTCTGTCCAGCTCAAGGTTGACTTCCATCCTTCTGAGGCCAGTAAAATGAGGATCCAGATTGTTTGGGGCAATATGCTGGCTACGTATACTGGCCAGAGTGTGCTGTAAAGCACTATGGAGTGATATGTAAGTCTAAGTGCTACTGCTATTGTTATAATTTTCAGTTACGTTTCATTAGGGTTTTTTGCTCTTTGTAAAACTAAATAAATAAATAAATAAATAAATGTTTTGGGATAGTTACCTGGAAAATACGTTGCAAAGACTGTAAGGAAGTTACAGGCAAAACTAAGATGCAAAAATGGGACAGAAGACGAGTACTAATCTCATTACTTCCTACATTTAGAGGTGTACAGCATGCAACTGTGGCAATGTCCTGAATATGCTGTTAGAAAAATACACAAGATAGCATTTAAAGCAAATAAACCTATAAATCAACATATTTATAATATTGTTTTACCAGTTCAGGATGATTGATAATGAACTTATACATTTTTATGAAAAGGTTTTAATGCAATTAAAAAAATCAATCTGTTCTTAGGATAAGTACAGAGCTTCATACATCACAAATATAGACAAAAGTACAAATCTCCTCAGAAATACTTCAGGTTCATTAAGATTTTTATTGAATAATGCCCCCCCAAAAACAACTTTAAAACCGAAAAATGTATATGCAATCATCTGTAATATAACTGTAGTATGATTCATAATGTAACTAATATAGCTCAGAAACTCAAGATAGCTGCCGACTATATAATTTAAAAAACTGATATGAAACATCAAGTAACTAAAAGGTCTGCAATTCTGAGAACTAAATCAGATGTGAACACAACAAATTAATTTATTTATTTATTTAGTTATTTAGTTAGTTTGTCAAACATGTACGAGAAAACAGATATAAATATAAACATGGACATGAACACAGGAAATGGGTACGAATAAATGGGGACAGTAGGACAGGGATGGTAGGCACGCTTGTGCGCTTATGCACGCTCCTCAGAGACCTCTTAGGAATGGGGTGAGGTCCACGGTAGACAGTTTAAGGTTAAAGTTTTGGGGGTTTGAGGATGTAACAACAAAGTCAGGTAGTGCATTCCAGGCATTGATCACTCTGTTGCTGAAGTATTTTCTGCAATCGAGTTTGGAGCGGTTTACCTTGAGTTTGTATCTATTGTTTGCCTATGTATTATTGCGGTTGAACCTGAAGTAGCTGTTGACAGGTAGGCTGTTGTAGCAGATAATTTTATGAACTAAGCTTAGGTCAGACCGTAGGCAGCATAGTTCTAGGTTATCCAAGCCCAAAATTTCAAGCCTGGTGGCATAAGATATTCCATTATGAGCAGAGGAGTAGAGTACTCTTCTCGTGAAATACCTCTGGACTCGCTCAATTGTATTAATGTCTGATATACAGTGTGGATTCCAGGCAGACGAGCTGTATTTAAGAATTGGTCTGAAAAGGTGTTGTATGCCCTAGTTTGCAATACAATGTTACCGGAGAAGAAGCTTCGCAAAATTAAGTTAACAACTCTTAATGCTTTTTTGGCAATGCTGTTGTTACAGTGAACTCTGGGGCTTAGATCGTTTGAGATGAGTACTCCTAGGTCTTTGACAGAGTGAGGGTCATCTACGAGATCATGTCCATTCAGCTTATATTTGGTGTTCTGATTCTTCTTGCCAATGTGTAAGACAGAGCATTTGTTGGTTGAGATTTGAAGTTGCCAATTGTTCGACCATTCTGACAAATAGTCAAGGTCGCTTTATAGGGCAGCAGTATTGTCGGTGGTGTTAAATAGTTTTACATCATCAGTGAAGAAGATGCAGCTGCTTATAATATGATCGCAAAGGTCATTTATGTAAATTAAAAAGAGAGTGGGTCCTAAAACGCTGCCTTGGGGGACACCACTGTTAATTGGTGCAGGGTTTGATAGAGCACTCCTTATTTTGACTACCGTGTTTCCCCGAAAATAAGACAGGGTCTTATTTTCTTTTGACTCCCGAAATATGGCCTTGGTCTTATTATCAGGGGGGCTTATTATTTTGGGCGTGCAGTAGGCGGTGAGCATGGGACTGCATGTCCCATCGCCGCCACCTCCCCTCCCTGTTCTTGGCGCCGGCCGAGCAGCTGGCCCGCTGCCACCTCGTGGAGCAGGACTCTGTAAGGCTTGTTGTGCCATTGCATGCAGGACTGCCACGAGCTTCATCATACTGGCACAGCTGGCATTCTGCCACGAGCGGCTGTGCCAGTATATCGAACTTCGCGGTAGTGCTGCCATTTGTGCATGCAACGGCACAACAAGCCTTGTAGAGTCCTGCTCCATGAGGCAGCGGCGGTGGCATGACGAGTCTCACAGAGACTCATTTCTGGCAGGTGGGACGTGTTGGGCAGTAAGATGCGCGTTCTACCTGGGACTTGTAGCTCCGTCACGTTCCTCGGCATTGCGTCCAGGGAAGCCCATTGTAAAAGAAAATGTCTCATGAGTTCGAGAAGTTTGATTGAACTCGCGAGAAGTTTTCTTTTACAATGGGCTTCCCTGGACACAACGTCCCTGGCCGAGGAACGTGACGGAGCTGCAAGTGTCAAGTAGGACGCGCGTCTCGCGGTGGGACACAATTTGGGGGTGGCAGGTGGGGCGTGGAGGGGTGGGCTGTGAGATGTGCATCCTACCTGACACTTGTAGCTTCGTCACGTTCCTCAGCGTTGTGTCCAGGGAAGCCCATTGTAAAAGAAAACTTCTCACGAGTTTGAGGAATGCGATGGTGCTTGAAAGGTAAGACATGCATCTCGCGACCCATCCCATCCCATCTGCCACCCCCAAATTGCATCCCTAAAGGGGGCTTGTGGCTAAACAAGAAGCAGGAGCCCTGACATGCCTGGCGAGGGGGGGGGAGAAGAGACGGCAAGGGGAGCCATGTCTTGCTTCACGTGTCTCGCTTCTCCCCCGTCCCACCTGCCACCCCTCTCGATAAAGAGACGGCGGGGAAGGGAAGCAGCCAGGCTGCTGTTGCCATTGGGCCGGGGTGGGACGTGTTGGGCCGCGAGACATGCGTCTTACCTTTCCAGAGTTCCTTGCCGTTGTGTCCAAGGAAAATCATTGTAATAAAAAGAACTCACAAGTTCAATCAAACTTCTCGAACTCCAGAGGTTTTTTTATTACAATGTTTTTCCCTGGATACAACGGCAAGGAACGCCGAAAGGTAAGACACGCATCTCGCGGCCCAACATGTCCCACCCTGACCCAATGGCAACAGCAGCCTGGGGTGGCAGGTGGTGCGGGGGATGGGGTGGGGTGGGCTGTGAGACGTCAACCCCGGCTAGAAGCCCCTGGAAGCGGAGAAGAGGCCAGTTGGGCTGCCGTGTCTTCTCTGGGCTTCTCTGGGCTCTGCCTCCGGCGGCATTTTGAAATGTTTGGTGATAACTCATGCCCAGGGGTGTGGCGATCAGTGGACCGCCGAGTCACCCACCAAGCCAGAGGTGCAGGGAGGCAGATCCTGGGGCAGGTAGGTGGAAGGGTACTTTCACGTCTCTCCACGTTGCTGTTGGGTGGGGGATGGGGGGAGGGGCTCTCCCCCCCTCCCGCCACACCGGCTCCAGAGCCTCAATCCCTGCCTTGCCTGCTCCTCCTCGGAGGCAGAAGCGTGTTTCAAAACGCCACCAGAGGCAGAGCCCAGAGGAGCCGAGCTAGTCCCGCAGGGTGTGCGCATCTTGTGTCGGTGCCTGCGCGCACCTGCCTCTCGCTTGCTCTCTCTCTATCTCTCTCAGCCAAAAGAATGCCCGATGCAAAAGGGATGGCTTGGAACAAATGGGAGCCACCGGGCGAGGGAGCGGCTGCCTCTGTTGTCCCCGAGCGGGCTCGGCCCGGGTTCATGGGGCATGTCCCCCCCTTTCCCCGGAAAGTAGTTGGGGGGCTTATTTTGGGGGGGGGGCTTATTTCAGCGCATGCCCTGAAAATCCCTGTTGGGCTTAATATCAGGATATGTCCTTATTTTCAGGGAAACACGGTACTTGTTGTCTGTTTGAGAGGAACGTAGCTATCCACTTGTGCAGGGGTCTGGAAATGCTGTGGGGGCGTAGTTTTGACAGTAGTTTGTCATGTACCACTGAATCAAAGGCTTTGCAGAAGTTTATGTAAATTGACTTTATTGCTTTACCCTGATCGAGTTGTGTAGTCCAAATGTTTCTGCAGTGTAGGTGTTGCAGATTACAGGACAATTTTTTTCTGAAACCAAACTGTTTGTTAGGAAGTAGGTTGTTTGTCTCTAAGTGGAAGATAATGGATTAGTTTATAATTGATTCCATTACTTTGCAGGTGACACAACACAATAAGATTGGTCTGTAATTTTCAAGTAGGCTGGAGTCTCCCTTTTTGAAGATAGGAGTGACTGTGGCTAATGACCATAGGTTGGGTAAGGAGCTGGTTCATAGATTGTGTTTAGTGGTTTGGCAATGGCAGTGGAAAGCTTTTTCAAGAAATAGGCACATAATCCATCAGGGCCAATAGATAGAGATGTTTTTAGGTTGCGTAGTGCCTTTTTAACGTTATCTTCTGTAAAATCAATATGTAATAGATTGTTGCAATTAGTTGTGGTACGAGTAGGAAATGTGGGGCATGAGCCATTGCTGTTGCGAAAGACTGAACTGAAGAACGTGTTGAAGAGGTTGGCCTTAATGGCTTCATCATTACAGTCTTTCCCGTTAGGCCCTTTTAGGGGTGGGATGGTTTTCGAGTCTTTAAGTTTGGTGTTTACAAAATTATAGAAGGCGCAGGTGGATTTCATGTGTAACAGCTTTTCTTCTTGATTGCAGTGGTAATTGGTGCATTCTGCCTTTATTTGACCACATAAGATTTTGTAGCGGCTTTTAAAGTTAGCTACGTAGCCAGTTTTGTTTTTTCACCAAAAAACAAGATTTTTGGGGGGATTGGAGCTTCCTTATTGTTATGGGTAATTTGTTTTTTCTGGCTTTGGGGGTTACTAATGATATGTATAGTTTAATGACTCTTTTGACTTCGAGCAAAAAAGTGATATAATGGTCTTCAGCAGTGTTACAGCCAGTGAACACAATGTGCCAATCAAGAGATGAGAGGTCAGCAGCTATGAGATTCAGAAGGATCTTGGCAGACTTGAGCACCAAGTCCTATCCTATCCAACAAGGTGCAGTTCAATAGTGAAAAAAGTAAAGTCCTGCACTTAGGCAGTAAAAACTAAATGCATAGGTACAAAATAGGCGGTAACTGGCTCAAGAGTAGTAATTGTGAGAGGGATATAAGTCTCCTAGTGGACCACCGCTTAAGTATAAGCCAGCAGTGTGCTGCAGCTGCCAAAAAACCAATGCAGTCCTAGGCAGAGGGATAGTGTCAAGACAATGAGAAATGATAGCATCACTTTACACCATGCTAGGGAGACCACACTTGGAGTACTGCATCCAGCTTTGGTCACCAAAATACAAAAAAGATGTTGAGACCCTGGAAATGTGTATAGAAAAGCAACAAAGATGATAAAGAGCTTTGAGGTTAAATCGTATGACAAATGGTTGAGGGAGCTAAATATGTACAGTCTATCAAAGAGAAAGATGGGGGGACATTGGTAACTGCCTTCCAGTACTTGAGGGGCTGTCACAAAGACTTGCTGTCTAAGGCAGCTTGTTAAAATAAAAAAAGATACAACCTACAAGTAAGGAGAAATTCCACCGACTCCACAAGGCAACCTCCGGGAATAACAAGGCCATTGCCTGGTGGCTTCCTCTGTGGGGCTAAAAAAACAAAAAGTAAGATCAGCCTTTCCAACTTGTCATGAAAGTTGTCTCATGGAGTTGGTTGGTCTCTCCTGATCTGCATTGGGGAAAGCAATGACTTTGAATGATTCTTAGTTTCCCTACGTGTTTCTTCCTTTTGCAACACAGCTTTTCCATTTCTCCAGCGAAAGAAGAGCGTCTTGAGCTGCGTGGAGAAATGAGACAGAGCTGGAAAGCAGGTTTGATTAGGAAACCCTCTTGCGATGTGCATCCAGAAAGAGAGGGGTGCAGGGAGGAGGCGTGCCAAGCTCTCTAGTTCCTCAGTGCGCAATTTCTGAAATCAGGGCAGGAGATCTGGTGGGCAGGAAGGCACCTGCAGGCTGCAACAGTTGTTCTGCCCCAGCGTCGAGACCCACAAGAAATACCCACACACAAACTGTTCTCAAACACAAGTTGTTTACTACTAATACTTTCTTAGCAGTTGTCTCTGTTTAAAGTTCATGAAATCATAAAGAAGTCTTTTCGGTATGCCAGCTGTTAATTAACGTCTTAACAACTGGCCAGAGTCCAAGCCCAAAACAAAGCAAGCAGTTAAACAAATTAGTCCATCAGATATCAGTCATTTGAACTTACGAAGATTGGCAGAAAGCCCGGAGGTCATTAGCAGAAGAAGAAATGCCGTTTGAAATCAAAAGCCGAACAAGAGTTTCAAAGAACAAGACCAGACCTTGGAACGAACGACACTGCCTCCTGCACTGAAGCTTGGTGTGGCTCAGCCTTAAATAGTCTAAGGGCGTGGCCAATTAGCCTGCAGCTCTACTCACGAGGAGGCCTCCTCTTGCATAGCCATTCTTGCCTGCTAACAGTCCTGCGTGCCCTAGCATCAAGAAGAGGCTCCTCCTCTTCTCCTGAGTCACTCATGTGCACCCCGGGAGGTGCAGAAGGCTGCCTTTCAGCCTCTGACACCAAGTCCTCTCCGACCTCCTCGCTATCGGATTTGGGTATCAGGGGCATGGGCCAATGGTACCGCGCCACAATCGCCTCTCGGTCCTCGGGATCCATGACCAGCTGTGCGGGACGCGGACGGGCCACAACAACAGTCACGTTGAGGGGGGGAAACCAGTTCTCCGCCGGAGTGTATGTGAGAGGTGCAGAGCCGGGGCGTGCCAAGCTCTCCAGTTTCATGGTAGCACAATTGCTGAAATCCAGGTGGTTCAGCACTCCAGCAAGTGGAGGGGCACTTGTGAGAGTGGGGTTTGGCGGGGAAGGGGAGAGGCCGGCCCAGCGCTTCTTTGCCTGGCTGGACAAGGGGTCTAGCATCCAAGGCTGTACAGGAGGCAAACGTGGCACTAAAGGTAAGTGAGTAATTGATGAGGGGCTGGGGAGGAAAAGCCCAAGCAACTTGGGATCCCAGGGGTAGAAAGAGGAGCATGGGCTCTCTCAGTGGGTGAGGGGGAGGCCTTTGGTGGCTAGAGGCAGTGGTCTTGTCCTTGCACTAGGCCTCCCATGGTCTTCCCCACTCCTGAGGTACCCCATGTGCTCTTAACGACCAGCATATTTGATTAACAAATGCTTGGGGAGAGGAGGGATGAGGCTTGTTTATTTAATGAGTTCCAATTAACAAATCCTCGGATTATTAATGTAATTGGAAGGCTCCATTACATTTGTAGCTCAAGGATTACCTGTACGTTACCTGGTTCGGTTCTGCAACCCAACAAGACAGACATAGACTTCAGAGGATAATCAGAACTGCAGAAAAAACAATTACTGCCAACCTGCCTTCCATTGAGGACCTGTATACTGCACGAGTCAAAAAGAGGGCCGTGAAAATATTTACTGACCCCTCGCATCCTGGACATAAATTGTTTCAACTCCTACCCTCAAAACAACGCTATAGAGCACTGCACACCAAGACAACTAGACACAAGAACAGTTTTTCCCCGAACGCCATCACTCTGCTAAACAAATAATTCCCTCACCACTGTCAAACTATTCACTAAGGGTGCATTACTATTACTATTAGTCTTCTCATCGTTCCTATCACCCATCTCCTCCCACTTATGACTGTATGACTGTAACTTGTTGCTTGTATCCTTACGATTTATATTAATATTGATTGTTTCCTGATTGCTTATTTGTACCCTATGACAATCATTAAGTGTTGTACCTCATGATTCTTGACAAATGTATCTTTTATTTTATGTACACTGAGAGCATATGCACCAAAGACAAATTCCTTGTGTGTCCAATCACACTTGGCCAATAAAGAATTCTATTTTATTCTATTCTATTCTACTTTAAAAATGAATTTAAAAATCCTAATTTCTCTCCTAAACCTATGTGCCTAAGAATCTAGACCACTTAACATGAGAATTGATCCAGAATACTATATTTACATGACAAATTTTTAATGAAAAAAATCTTAAATTTAACAAAAATCAAAAATAACAAAAGAAATGTTACCCATATTAAACATACTTTCCATTCAAGGTGTTTGTCATAAAATCCTCCCAACTCCACAAACTGACGGATGAACTCTAATGGTGGCTTGGATCCATATGCTTCTGCGATTGGCATGTTCAGATCATCAATAAACAGCAGTGCCTTGAAATAAGTATAATAAAAACCACAAATGACTATCACATCTAAAGTATATTAACAAAAACATTAGACACTTAATTTCTATCTGTGGTATTTTTGTTTTTACATATAATAAGTATGATCCATTATGCATATATATGAAGGGATTGGACTAGAAGACCTCCAAGGTCCCTTTCAACTCTGTTATTTTATATTTATTTATTTATTTGTTTATTTATTTGTTTATTTATTTGTTTGTTTATTTATTTATTTATTTATTTGTCAAACATGTACAGAATAGTAGTTGTTTGTATAAACATAACATAAGTAAAAAGTACCAATAATAGAGGACAATAGGACAGGAACGGTAGGCACAGTGCTGCGCTTAAGCACGCCCCTTACAGACCTCTTAGAAATTCTATTCTACTGTATATATTGTACTCAGCCATTGAAGAGGTGGCTTAGAAAATCACCCTAAATACTCACAGAATTAACAATTGGCTCTAACGAAGAGTTTCTTAATACATTATCTGAATTAGGATTGTTTGCATTTGATGGGACTATTCTACGCAATAATCAAAGTTTGCATGTGTTCTGTTTCATTTTTCACTACTAATGGAACATATTAAGTAAATCCATTTCTTGTTCATTTTTCCAGATGCAGCTTGTAATATAATTGAGCAGATGCCTAGAAATATTGAAATACATGCCCAATTGTAACCCATTTCCTTCTCTCTCTCCTAAAATTTGCTTTTTGGTGGTGGGATGGATGTAGTTCATTTTGTATAACTCTTTTCCTGTTTTCTTCCTCATTCCTTTCTGTATAACACAGGGATAGAGAATTTGTTCTAGGCTGGAGAAGACAACTTGCTTCTTGTGAGCCAAAAACTTTCTGATGCTGTCAGTAAAGGATGATGTTTGAAACCTTTGATACTTTTTTGTGGCTTTCAGTGATTTTACATGTAATTCTTGTTTAGCAACTATCCCATTTAGCAAATATCCTCAGTTACAACAGTGATGAAAAGTAAATTTATGACTAATCCCCACATTTATTACTTTTGCAGTTCTATAAAGCAAAGCGAACTGAAGTAAGATCTTAAGCACAGTTACAATTTCAATTTAGTGACTGCTTCACTTGTTGATTGACTTGCCAGTTCCAATTGTGGTTGCTAAATGAAGACTATCAGTATAGGGATTTAAAAATGATAATAGAAGCAGTACTACTCCCAGAGTACTCCCACTACAATTCCTTCCAATGCAATATTCAAAACACAACTTTAAAAGGAGTCCAAATTGCATTGCTAAATTTTGCTGACAAATTCCAGTGGCATAATTTTAGCCTTTTTTTTCCTGTGGTGGGGAATGATGAGAATGGTTAATCTCTAAAATACCTCAAACTTCCATTTATTCAATTATTATTTTCTGGTCAGGATTGTATTACTTAAAAATGTCTATTTTATTGTTGAATTTAAGCAGCATGCTCTTAAAGCACTGTGAGAATTGTTTTGCTATGGGTTTTATTTGCTAAAATAGATAGATAGATAGATAGATAGATAGATAGATAGATAGATAGATAGATAGATAGATAGATAGATAGATAGATAAGATAGATAGAAAGAAAGAAAGAAAGAAAGAAAGAAAGAAAGAAAGAAAGAAAGAAAGAAAGAAAGAAAGAAAGAAAGAAAGAATTGGTAGCAGTGGAATTAATTTGTTTTTTCCTCTAAAGTTTTAGTGGCTCCTATCCAGTAACAGTAGTAATAATCAAACTGAGTGAATGAGAACACTCATGATTAAAAGATCCTTTTCTTCCTATGGTCTATTCATGCTCAATTTTTAATACAAAGGAAAAGAGAAAAGTTGCCTTTACTCCAGATCAATTGAATATGGCAGTTCCCAATGGCACTGGGAACTGGATCCCAAAAAGTGCACTCTACATCAGCACCCTTTTGAGCAATGAACACTTAAAAATCAGATGTTCCTTAAAATGGCTCAGGTTTCCTAAGATCATTAGATTTTGCAAGATCTCAGAATTTTTTTGAGATTTGGCAACTTTCTGAAATGTAAATTTTTACTTTATATTTTACTTTGGACCTCTAGAGACCATGAAAATCTGTGGTTCTTGAAATGTTTAAAAGTGAATATATTCTGTTTCTTGCTTTAGACTAATTGTGGATCAAATCAATTTTCTTTGAAATGAAGACTGAATAAACTGCTTATTATGTATGTGAGTTACAAATAAGCTTTCATTAAAGTTCTTACTTGTTTAGATTGTGGAGCACCCATGACATCTTTACTTTTCAGTATTAATTTCTGGGTGATCAAACTCTTCGTTTGAGCTGCAGTTGTATGGGCACCTAATTGTAATTTACAAATGATAGATCCTGAAGATGGTTCTTCTACATCAGAATCCTCTCTTATTGAGATGAGAGCTGAAACTTTAACAAATTGAATTGTTAGAATTTTACACAATTTTTAACCTTTTTAGGGGTATGAAAAATATTTTCTGTTCAAGGTACCGTAGTTTTCGGAGTATAAGACCCACCTTTTTACCCTCAAAAAGAGGGTGAAAACTTGGGTGCGTCTTATACACCGAATGCAGCCCCACCCAGCCACCCCCACCCTTTGACCTCTGCCTGCCAGCAATTTACCTTTTTACAGCAAACAGGGCAAAGCACAAGAAGAGCACAAGAAGAGATAAACTGCCTCCCGACCTACAGCTGAGGCTTGCAAGCCAGGTGGTAAAATGAAACTAACTACGGTGGCTGTGATGAGACAAATTGCTGGGAGATAAACTGCTGGCAATATTAGGCTGCTGAAATCAAATGGAGGCAAGCTATAGCTGCTATGGCTCAGAGCTAGAGCTCTTGCCTCACAATCAGGAGGTTGTGAGTTCTATCCTAGGTAGAGGCAGATTCTGTTAATGTTATTTTGTTAAATGTTTGTAGACTGTTCAAATTATTAGACTTATTTTTTAAAGACTGCTTTATTATTGTTCTAGACAACATAACAAAATGAAGAAGCTTTTTAAAATAAATGCTTGCTCTGAAGAGGCCCAGTGCTATTGTATCTTCTTTTAAATAGCAGAGAATACTTCCAGAAAGCCACATCAATTTTAAAGATCTGTAAAAGTATAATCTGAAATGTCCTGTTTTAGTATTAAGTATTAGTATTAAGTATTAGTATTAAAAGAAGGCAGCTGAGAAACCCTGATTTATTCATGTTTGGAGTAGATCTATTTAAATCATTGGGAGGAGTTAGTGTGATTACATTTAAGAAAACTTTCTGGGATTAATATACTGCCATAATGTACATTTCTCCAATTCTTTGCTATTTCTATGGGTCAAGCACACATGCACAGAAATACACAGCAAACAGTGCATATCATCTGTACTGTTTGCTGTTTGCTGTTTGGCAAATTGCTGGGAGGCAGAGGCCTTTTTTCCTTGTTTTCCTCCCCCCAAAACTAAGGTGCGTCTTATACTCCGGTGCGTCTTATACTCCGAAAAATACGGTATTTCAAGCTAGAAACACCTCTGGTATGTTCAAATGTGACACAAATATGTCAGTGTTGGAATGAAGCATTTTGACCATGAAAGATTGTAAGTTTAAAATATTTTTCATACCCCTAATTATTTTACTATAATCATAAATTTTAAAAAAATAACAAGGTAAAATTAGCTGTAATATAATTTATAGCTGTTACTAAATAACAGCCACAGTAAGATCAGACTCAAGTAGAAAACAGACATTCCAAGCCAGCAAACTTCACCTGAATTACTATTGCATTTAAGACAATTGAAGTGCTATTGATCTGATTTTTCTGGTTAAAATAGATGTGTAGTACCGTGTTTCCCCGAAAATAAGACATGTCCCGAAACTAAGCCCCACAGGGCTTTTTCGGGACATGCCTTTAAATAAGCCCCCCCCGAAAATAAGCCCCCCCACTACTTCCGGGGGAAAGGGGGGGGACATGCCGGGAGCCGCTCTTTTTGCGGCGGCACTCTTTTGGCCCCGAAAGAGAGAGAGAGAGATCTCTCAAGAAGTTTCCCTGCAAAGACCTGCTGAAAAGAGAAGCCGCGAACTTCCAGACGCTGGTAAAGTGAGCGCCTCGCAGCCCGGCCCTCCCCTGCATTCCCCCCCAAATTGATTATCTTACCAGCGTCTGGAAGTTCGTGGCTTCTCTTTTCAGCAAGTCTTTGCAGGGAAACTCCTTCAATGTAAAGGAGAAGTTCTCGCGAGTGCAACCAATTAACAACTTTTCGCACTCGCGAGAACTTCTCCTTTACATTGAAGGAGTTTCCCTGCAAAGACCTGCTGAAAAGAGAAGCCACGAACTTCCAGACGCCGGTAAGATAATCAATTTGGGGGGGAATGCAGGGGAGGGCCGGGCTGCGAGGCGCTCACTTTACCAGCGTCTGGAAGTTCGCGGCTTCCCTGTCACCGCCTTCCTCACTCACGTCGCGCCCCGCCCCATCCCCCGCCCGGTGGTCAAAGTCCTTCAAAGCATTTTAAAGGGATCCGTTTTGCCTGCCATGAAGGGAACCAATGTTCCCCGAAGAAAAGGAGGCAAGCATTGGTTCCCTTCATGGCAGGCAAAACGGATCCCTTTAAAATGCTTCGATGGACTTTGAAGCATTTTGAAGGGACACCCTCCTACCTCGATCGTGTTCTTCGATCTTCTCTCCACGGCAGCCCATTCTGAAAGAGAACGCCTCACGAGTTGGAGAACTTTGAAAGCCTCGCGAGGCGTTCTCTTTCAGAATGGGCTGCCGTGGAGGGAAACCCCAGAGCTGTCAAACTCCAGTAAGTGGTGCGTTTTGCGGTTCTGCGGAGTTTGGAGCTTTGGGGCGAAGGATGGGGCGGGGCGGCGAGCGAGCGACCGAGGTGGCGGCAGAAGGGGCAGCAGAAGAGCACGGAGCCCAAGAGCGGGTCAGCAGGAGCCCCGAGTAGAAAGCGCCGGCTGCTGTGCCCAGGCGGAACGGCTCCCCCTTGAGTTCGGAGCCCAGCGAAAAGCACTTGAGACCCACCGGGGCGGCGCTCAGCGCGCAGGCAAGCAGGAGGTAGCTGGAGAGCGCGGCGCAGGCTCCACGGACACTCCACTTCATCCTCCGCGTCTCCTCCGCTGCCTGCGCCGCCTCCGCCCTGCCTCGCCTCCTCCGCCTCCCTTCTGTCCTCCTCCTCCCGTGTCCTCCTCGCCGTCATCGGCCCTTGCCGGGGAGGCGGCCGCCACGTGTTGCGGGAACATAATGCTGGGGATGGCAGTGGCGAGAAGGGAGAGTCCCGAATGCGCCGCCACCGGTGCCGCCGTTGCTCTGGCTGCTACCGGCACAGCGGCCGCCGCTGTCACCGCTGCTTCCTCTCTGCAGGCAGCCGGCAAGAACGGCTCACGCACCAGCTTTTTCCTCCCCGCCCTGCTTCCTCCTGCTCTCTCTTATTGAAGCGGCTGCTGCGGCTGCTGCTCTCTTGCTCGCCGCCGCCGCTACTGCTGGGAGCCGATGAATTATTGATGGCAGCAAGTTCGAGGCAAAAGAGGGGCTTAGCTTAGTCGGGAGGATCTCTGTGCTTCTTTGTAATAACGGGTGTTGACTCCTGCGTTTTAAAGCCACCTCTTGCCAGTCACCCTTTGGCACGGCTGGCGCACAGAGATCCTCCCGACTAAGCTAAGCCCCTCTTTTGCCTCGAACTTGCTGCCATCAATAATTCATCGGCTCCCAGCAGTAGCGGCGGCGGCGAGCAAGAGAGCAGCAGCCGCAGCAGCCGCTTCAATAAGAGAGAGCAGGAGGAAGCAGGGCGGGGAGGAAAAAGCTGGTGCGTGAGCCGTTCTTGCCGGCTGCCTGCAGAGAGGAAGCAGCGGTGACAGCGGCGGCCGCTGTGCCGGTAGCAGCCAGAGCAACGGCGGCACCGGTGGCGGCGCATTCGGGACTCTCCCTTCTCGCCACTGCCATCCCCAGCATTATGTTCCCGCAACACGTGGCGGCCGCCTCCCCGGCAAGGGCCGATGACGGCGAGGAGGACACGGGAGGAGGAGGACAGAAGGGAGGCGGAGGAGGCGAGGCAGGGAGGAGGAGGCGCAGGCAGCGGAGGAGACGCGGAGGATGAAGTGGGAGCCTGCGCCGCGCTCTCCAGCTACCTCCTGCTTGCCTGCGCGCTGAGCGCCGCCCCGGTGGGTCTCAAGTGCTTTTCGCTGGGTTCCGAACTCAAGGGGGAGCCGTTCCGCCTGGGCACAGCGGCCAGCGCTTTCTACTCGGGGCTCCTGCTGACCGCTGGGATCTCGCTCTTGGGCTCCGCGCTCTTCTGCTGCCCCTTCTGCCACCACCTCGGTCGCTCGCTCGCCGCCCCGCCCCATCCTTCACCCCAAAGCTCCAAACTCCGCAGAACCGCGAAACGCACCACTTACTGGAGTTTGACAGCTCTGGGGTTTCCCTCGGCTAGGGGAAAAAATCTTGCATAGTGCAGAAACTCTTCTCGCTTCGAGAACTTGCTAATTCTCGCGAGAAGAGTTTCTGCACTATGCAAGATTTTTTTCCCCCTAAACAGATTAGCCGAGAGACCACGGAGCTGCCGAACTTCAGTAAGTGGTGCGTCGCGGCCTGCCTGCACCCCAAAAATAATAAGCCATCCCCCGAAAATAAGGCCAGGGGCATTTTTTGGGGGTCAAAAAATATAAGCCCCTGTCTTATTTTCGGGGAAACACGGTACTTTTGCTGATATAACTACCATACAGAATATAGAATTCCTTGTTAGAATACCTCTTGGATATTATTTTTTCTAAAACCAAAGAAGTAAAACAGGTTGAGCTCAGAGGTGGGTTCCTCCCAGTTCGCACCTGTTCTATAGAACTGGTAGTAAACCGGTGGTGATGTCATGGAGCTGGTTCTGTCGGTGACATCTTTTTTTTTGAATTTTTTTGGGGGGGGGTTTTGAATTTTTTGCCGGTTTTTGCTTCTGCACATGCACAGAAGCCACCATCTTGTTTTTGGCTTTTGTTTGCTATTTTTTGCCAGATTTTGCTTCTGCGCATGCACAGAAGCCAAGTTTTCTCCCCTCTCCCTGCCAGCCAGCGCCTCCCGAACCCACTGGCTATGAAGCTTTCTGGGCCGTGCCCCCCTCCCCACTGGGCTGTGTGTCCTGAAGCCGCCGGCGTTGCATGCAGCCACTGGGTGGGACTGATAGGGGCAGCAGCAGCCCTCCTCCAACTGGGTGGGAAAAAAGGAGAGGGAGTTCACAAACAAAATAGAATTCTCTCATTGGCACCGGAGCCAAAACCAAAAGAAACTGGTGGGGAGAAAAAGAGGGGGTGGGTAGTAACCGGTGAAGGGCAGTTTTCCCATTTTAATTCCGTAGCAACATCCTTCCCAGCTACTGCTTTCTCTGCTCGCCGTAGCGCTTTTAAAAAAAAGGTTAGTCCCCTTCTTCCCAGGAGAGAGAAGAGCGGGGGTGGGGAGAGAAAAAGAAGGCTGCGCAGGATGGTGGGGGGTGGGTGGGAGCGGGGGTCATCTTAGTCCTGCTTCCTTGGGTCCCCTCAACTTTTCAGTCCCAGAAAGTGGCTGAAAAATGCCCTCCTCCTGTTTTGCAGCCATGCACCATTTTCTGTCCTTGCCTCCTTCCCGTTTTTATTTGGTTTTCCCTCCCACCCTGAAAAGAGCTTCAAGCAAAAGGAAGTGAGGAAAAAAAAGAGAAACAAGGAGCTGGAAGTGGGAAGGGAAGGGAAGAATGAGAACGAGGAAGGCTCGGAGTCCGGAACCCAGAGTGTGCCTTTCCCCTTTTCTCTTGCAGCACTTTTATTTCCAAAGCACCCCCACTCCACTCTCTTTCCCTAAAAATGGAACTGTTGGTCCGAAGCGGGCGGGTTGAATCCCTCTCACCCCAGAGCTGGGCCAGTAATGGCTGGAGGGAAAGAGAAGGAGGGCTGCAAGTTTTTTCACTGCTCGGAAGACGAGAAGCCCCACCGAGCGCTCCTGCGACAGACCAATGCCATGCTTGGGAAGGCTCTTGGGTGCCCCACTCGCTATGGCCTCGGTGTGAATTGAAAGCAAGATTTAGAGCAAACAAAGTTGAGCTAGTTTGTAAGGAAAACAAGTACTGTCAAGGTTCAGTGCAAGCCATACTAGTATTCCAAAGTAATGAGTCTTAATGTCTGGTTAAAATGGGTAGTACTTCCATTTAAAGAAGAAAAGCATAGCTCAAACTATTGCTATGATTTTTTGCTCCTATATTCTGTTGTTTAGGCAGTAATAAGTCATTACCAGTCCTTGAATATATGCTTTAGCTGTATCCCACACATTTTGTAATGAAGTATCTTCTTTTTTATTTTATCTGAAGAATACCAGTTCTTTCTCCATAGTTTGTTGAAACTCCTTTTCATTTAATATTGTTTGATTTAATGTCTTAATCTTAATCTCTTTTTCTGTCCCTTCCATATAATTGTAATCGGATTATAATCTGCCCATATGCTTAATTCAATATTTATATCTTGTATATTAGCTAATAAGTCTGTTGACATCCACATCATGTCTATTCTAGACCATGACATATGCCTATTTGAATAAAATGTATACTGTTTTTCCTTCGGATATCTTTCTCTCCAAGCATCTTGAATACTTAATTCCTCCACCATTGTGAAGAAGGTTTTTAGAAGAATTTTCCTAGGTTTCTTATTTGTCTTTGTGGTTTTGTAATCCAAATCTACTTCCGTTACTGCATTAAAATCACCTAATATGCATATATTTTCATATTCAAATTCTATTATTTTCCTATGTAGTTTTCCATAAAAATCTTCTTGGTTGTGGTTAGGGGCATATATTTTCACTAAGAGTACTTGTTTATAATTAATTATCACTTCCACCATTAAAATTATCCCTCCTTCATCGGAACATATTCATGGTGAATACTCCTCTTTGAAAGGACGATCTGCAGGTGGTGAGAGGGGGAAATTTCCTGCACATTGGCAGCAGCATCTCCTCACAGGCCTAGAGGTGGAGCTCTTGCCTCACAATCAGGAGGTTGTGAGTTTGATCCTAGGTAGAGGCAGATGTAGGATCTCCTGCTTGGGCAGGGGGTTGGACTAGATGACCTGCAAGGTCCCTTCCAACTCTGTTAATCTGTTAATCTTCCGATGTCCCAGGTGTATAGATTTCCATGCCTTCCTTTCCTGTTCTGTGGATGGAATTGCCTGCTGTGACTGTCACATAAGAAGGGTGTGAGGCGTGTGGGATGCGGCGCTTGGCCTCCAGCTACTTTTGCAGCCGCAATTGGCTGCAAAAGCGGCCTCGCTTGGAGGAGGTGGTGGCCTGAGCAGCACCTGTGAATCAGCTGTTTTGTGAATAGCGGCCAGAGTGACTCAGATGATCTGATTAAGGGGCCGAGAAACCCTGAGGTGACCAGGGAAGGGAAGCACTGCCTCCTGTGCTGGCCACGCCAACACCTTCACTAGAGCTTATTTTTGGGGGAGGGCATATTTTCAGGGAAACACGGTATTAGGCTGGCAGTGAAAGATACCAATATGCTCTCTATATGTACTAAAGAAATCCATAAAGTCAAAGAAATAAAATTCTTAGCTATTTTATGGAACCATTTTTTATTTTCTTTTAAATTTGGCCAATCTTAATCTCTTTAGTGGGTTCTTTTTTCATTAAGGATGTGATTTCAGTATTTAACATTAGGCATAATTTGGATTTTAAATAACTTATTTCTTTAAAATTGAATATATCGTCATTTTAAAAAGAAAATCTAACCCTAAAACATTTTCTTCTTTCTTTAAAATTAATGACATACATAATTCTTTGGTTGAAGAATGTGTCATTTTCCAAGAGCTACGAAATTGATCTGATTTCAGCGTACTGTGGTTCCTCATCAAGCTAGACAGTAAAACATAAACACAGAATGAAGAAATCACAAGATTGCCAGTTCTCTCACAAAATCATCAAACAAAAATTTGGTTGGAGTTATTACTTTCTAGAATTTTCCAGTATATTAAATCTGAACCTATTACTACTATACTATTGCTTATTTATTTATATAGATAAGTCATCAACATTAACAACTTTATTTAAAGAATAGAATAGAATAGAATTTTATTGGCCAAGTGTGATTGGACACACAAGGAATTTGTCTTGGTGCATATGCTCTCAGTGTACATAAAAGAAAAGATATGTTCATCAAGAATCATAAGGTACAAAACTTAATGATAATCCGGCTACAAATAAGCAATCAAATCATATTAGGAACCAGTCAATATAAATCGTAAGGATACAAGCAACAAAGTTACAGTCATAGTGGGAGGAGATGGGTGATAGGAACAATGAGAAGATTAATAGTAGTGCAGACTTTGTAAATAGTTTGACAGTGTTGAGGGAATTATTTGTTTAGCAGAGTGATGGCGTTCGGGGAAAAACTGTTATTGTGTCTAGTTGTTCTGGTGTGCAGTGCTCTATAGCGTCGTTTTGAAGGTAGGAGTTGAAACAGTTTATGTCCAGGATGTGAGGGGTCTGTAAATATTTTCACAGCCCTCTTTTTGACTGGTGCAGCATACAGTCATTAGTGGGAGGTAGTAACAATTGTTTTTTCCTCAATGATAGCAATTGTTTTTTCTGCAGTTCTAATTATCCTAAAATACACCGAGTCGCATTTGATAGGAATGGCTGACTGTGATTTAGCGTTATAGAAGCCCAGTGACTCCTCCCATGAATGGAGAAGTCATAAATCAGAAAAGGAGGAAAAAAACTGAAGATATAAAGGATTCAAAAGTCTTCCAGTCAGGGGTGAAATGTGCATTTTTCCCTACCAGTTTTGTGGGCATAGCTTGGAGGTCAGGTGGGTGTGGCTTCAGGTGGGCATGGCCATGTAGTCATGTGACTGAGTGGGCATGGCCAGGTTGTCATGTGACTGAGTGGGTGCGGCCAATTTAGCAGTCCATTTTGCCAGGGAGCAGGGGGTTGGACTAGATGACCTCTGAGGTCCCTTCCAGCCTTTGCTGTGCTGTTTCAAAGCATCCTCTGAAGCTGTGTCTAGTGCCAGCCAGGTTTGTGGTCCTCCCTCCCTTCTTTCTTTCTTTTGTGGGAAGCAACACCCCCCAAATAAAATATTACTCATAATAAAAGGCTCACAGAAAAACAAGGAAAAATCAAGCTGCTAACTAAGAACCTGCCTGAGGCTCATTCCACATTCCTGCCGGATAATGAGATAATGACCGTATAGAAAGTAGAAGTCTGCCGTTTGGCTCCATTCACACAAGCAGGCAAACAGATCCCTAAAAAAGCCATTCAAGACGGGATATTTTGAAATCTCCCCATGGCAAGATTTGGCTAATAAAACTAATAAAACTCAGTAGTAGAATCAGAATAAGCAGCCCCACACTCAAGACCCGACACAGGATGAAAGTTATTTAGCCACAATGGGAGTCACCCAAACCCTTTTAGAAACACAAAGCCCATATTGCACAAACCCCAAAACTTCAAAAACATAGAACCATATAAGAATCCTTCCTTTTATCTACTGCTGAATGTCATCTCACTTCTGCAATTAAAAACCTCCTTCCAAGCAGCTTCCGAAGGCATTTCAATTTAAAGCAGGAGTCTCCAAAGTTTGCAACATTAACACTTGTGGACTTCAACTCCCAGAATTCCTCAGCCAGCCATGTGGCTAGATTTGGAGACTCCTGAATTAAAGCAACATTTGTTTTTCTTCTTTGCCAAGTGATCTCCCAGCTGGAAAGTGAATCCTGATTTTTTCCTTCTAATACCTCTCTCTCTCTTTCTTTCTCTTCCTTCCTTCCCTTCCCTTCCCTACCCCCTCCCTCTTTCTTTCTTTCAGGGGAACCAGGGAAAAAAGGCTTTAAAAAGTTTTTTTAAAAACCAGGAAGTGATGTCAGGGAGGGTGGGCGGAGCCTCGTATTGCCATCCCGGTTCTCTGAACCAGCCGCCGCAACCGCTACCTACTTGCCCGAACCGGGAGGATTTCACCCCTGCTTCCAGTCCTCTACCATAACCCCAAATCAGACTCAATTAAAAAAATGCCACTGGGGAAAAAAGAGATATTCTCACTTTTGTTTTACCATTAACATACTAGTCAGGTATTGCTGAAATATTTAGGATCAATATATTCAAGAAAGAGCTTGAATTGCCCTCTAAATTTCTTAGCAGTTACCTTGTTATTTGAGTTTCGTTGTAGTAAAAGACCTCTCCTAATATTGTTTTCTTCCTTATATTTAATCCATCTTTTTGGAGTCTTCCAAGCATATTATCTATCATAGTAGTCTTTCCACTGCCAGGATCGCCTAAAAATTATAGCAGAGATTATCAGGCTTCTATACTTATAATGAAGGAGATGAAGAAATTATAAAATTTGTAATTCCAATGAATAAAGTCAGCTGGATTTGTAATTAATTTATAATTTGTAATTAAGAAAATAAACTTCAAAAAAAAGAAACACCAACATTATCTTAATTGTAAACTATTCTAACAAGAATTACTATAGGGAAATTAATACTGTATACATACACTGTAATTTATTATGTATTTTCAAGGGAGCAAAAGATCAAAATGTATGCACTATATTTTGTACATTTGTTATGCAATATAAGCTGTGGGTGTTTGAGCCATATTCCATCGTTGATCTTGCATAAAATAGAAATTTCCCCTTCAAGGTTGATATGCAGTTTGAGGGTTTTCCTGGACTTGAAGCTCCTGGTTGAAGAGCATATTCAGCTGGATCAGGAAAGATTATGTACCATCTGGTGTACCAGTTGAGCCCTTTTCTAGATTGGGGTCCTCAGACAGTCATTGATGCCCTAGTCACATCACAGCTTGACTACTGCAATACATTCTACATTGAACTGCCCTTAAAGACCCCCTGGAAACTTCAATTAGTCCAGCATGTGGAGGCACAAGCAGTAATGGCTTTCCTCATTATAATCATGTCGCACCTCATTATAATCATGTAGCCCCAAAGATAATATAGATACTGGAAGACTAGGGACATGCTATTACAGGCCCAAAAGTAAGCAAATTGATCCAGCAACTTGTTGCATTACCGGTATCAGTTTGCTCATTATGGCACGTAAACTGTATGCAAGGTACCCTTTAATTAAAGTTGTTACAATATTAAAACTGATAATAACAATAATTAAAGTGTTTTAAAATAATGAAATTATATTTTAAATAATTAAATTGTTAAAAATTAAAGCTAAAAATTAAAATTATTATCAGTCAGATTTTAAACAAGGTTAGATATTGGTTCAGCTTGTGTTGATTTTTCCATAATACATTCTACACTACATATAAAAAAGGATTCTATCTTCCTAAATCACCTGATAACCTGATAACTATGTTCTGCATGAGAATTATCAATAGGCTCAAGAAGAGCAATTCAAGCTCCTGTCACTTACTGGGAGGAGGAAAGTTTCCCAAGGAATCTAGAAGGTATAAATATAGCTTGTAAATAAATGGAATTTAAAGTGACTGGATTAAATGATTAAATGGATTAAAGTAAATTAAATTACTTGGAGACTAACAACCTACTCTCTCACAAACAATTTGGTTTCAGAAAAAAGTTATCCTGCAATCTGCAACTTCTACATTGTAAAAACATATGGACTACAAAACTCGACCAGGGCAAAGCAATAGACGCAATCTACATAGACTTTTGTAAAGCCTTTGACTCTGTAGTACACGACAAACTACTCCATAAACTAAAATCTTATGGCATCCCTGGCCCCTTACACAAATGGATAACTGCATTCCTGGCAAACAGACTGTTAGAACCCTGTTTAAATGATTGGATGTGTTAATATATGATTAAGCCACAAATCATTGTTATGTGCATATTGCTTTAAATGCATTGTGGATGATTACTATATAAGCAAGCAAGAGAGCATGCTCAATGTGGTTGATGATTGATGGTTTATGGTTGGTGGTTGTGTTTGACGGTGTGTTCCGGATTTGAAGACTCTCTGTGCTGCTTTACTGATAAGTAGATTACTTTATGGCTGTATGGAATTGCTGTGAAGAAAAGAGTATAGTATAGAATTGAAGAATAGCTGTAATCTTTGTTTGTGAGTTAAAACAAAGATAGGCAAGAAGAAGAAACTTCGCATTGACTGAATAACTGTGTATGACTTGAACTTCCTATTTAACTTTGCTACTATTCAAGTAAAAACTATTTTGTACATACTAAAGATATTCTGTTTATTGACTGAATAGCATTCATATCAAACTGCAACACCATTACTACAATACATTTCGCTGTGTATGTGCTTAACAGCACAATAACTCCTTAACACAGACAACAAGTGGTCAAAATAGGATCAGCTCTATCAAACCCTGTACCTGTCAACAGTGGCGTTCCCCAAGGAAGCGTTTTAGGACCTACTCTCTTCATTCTTTACATAAATGACATTTGTGATAATATACAAAGCAACTGCGTCCTCTTCGCAGATGATGTAAAACTATTCAACACCACAGACAATACTACAATCCTTCAAAAAGACCTTGACTATGTTTCTGAATGGTCAAACAAGTGGCAACTACCAATCTCAAACAACAAATGCTGAGTTTTACACATTGGCAAAAATAATCAAAACACAAAATATAAACTTGATGATCATGACCTTGATGATGATCCTCACTCAGTAAAGGACCTTGGAGTACTCATCTCTAATGATCTAAGTGCCAGAGCCCACTGCAACAACATAGCTAAGAAGGCATTAACCTAATCTTGCGTAGCTTCTTCTATGGTAACATTGTACTCTTAACCAGAGCATACAAAACATTTGCTAGACCGATCCTCGATTACAGCTCATCTGTCTGGAACCCACACTACATATCAGACATTAACACAATTGAGAATATCCAGAGATACTTCACAAGAAGAGTATTACATTCCTCTGTTCACAACAGAATATTTTACGAAACCAGACTTGAAATTTTGGGACTTGAAAATTTAGAACTATGCTGCCTTCGATCTGACCTAAGTGTAGCTCACAAAATTATATGCCACAATGTCCTACCTGTTAATGACTACTTCAGCTTCAACTGCAATAATACACGAGCTCACAATAGATACAAACTTAATGTAAACTGCTCCAAACTTGATTGCAAAAAATTTGACTTCAACAACAGAGTGGTTAATGCCTGGAACACTTTACCTGACTCAGTAGTTTCTTCCCCTAACCCCAAAAACTTCAACCTCGGATTATCTACCATCAACCTCACCCCATTCCTAAGAGGTCGGTAAGGGGCGTGCATAAGCGCACAATCGTGCCTAGTGTTCCTGTCCTAATGTACCCATATATTCATACCTCTTTTACTCTTATTCATGCTTGTACTATCACATATATATTCGATCATGTTTTACTGTTTATACTTTGCTTATAATCATATATGCTTGACAAATAAACAAATACAAATACAAATATGTTATATGCTTACAACTCTTGGACTCCATAGGTCAAATCTATCATAGAAATTAGCTAGGTTTTTTTTTTGGCAATCTTAACTTTCCACGTGTTGAAAATAACAATTAAATTCCAACTATTCTCAGACAATGCAAATTACTATGTTTTTCAGTTCTTAGATTTATTTAAAAATTTCAGTAAACCAGCATAGATATTTTAACTTAATTGCACAAGAGTTCTATAGTTATCTTTATGACTGAACTTTCAAATAATAGAATGAAAATATTATACAAGAGTAATCCAACAATTAATTGCAAGTATTTGTACAAGATAAGAGTCTATTTTGTTTTTCAATATTTAAACATGAACTTACCTATAATCAGTACTGGATGTTTTGACAATAAAAGAAGACTTGCTAGGAAGCTGTGACGAATTGTATCAATATTGGGAATAAATGCAGAGGCCTCCATTTTCTTTTCTTGATTTTCTAACATGTTATTATCAGAATCGGAAAGATCTGATGTCACTGAAGTTTAAAAGATTACAATAATTACTTTAAAATATCAAAAATTGTTAAAATATTGTAAATCATGGCCAGATGAAAAAAATAGATGAGGGGTTGCAAACATCGATTAGGCCAGTGATGGCGAATCTTTTTTTGCTCGGGTGCCAAAAGGGTGCACATGCCCACACCCAGAATGCAATGCCCTCCCCCCGTGCATGAGCGCACAACCCCCCTCATGCTGCCCCCCTGCGCATGTGCACAGGGCTCACTGAAGCCTCTGGACTTCTGGTAGGCCCGTTGGGCCGTTTTTTCGCCCTCCCCAGGCTTCAGGAAAGCCTCTGGAGCCTGTGGATGGTGAAAAACGGACCCAACGGGCCTACTGGAAGTTCAGAAAGGAACTTCCGGTTGGGCCGTTGGGCCATTTTTCACCCTCTCCAGGCTTCAGGAAACGTCCTGAACTTCCAGTAGGCTGTTGGGTCATCTTTTCACCATCCACAGGCTCCAGAGGCTTTTCTGAATCCTGGGGAAGACGAAAACGATCTCCAACCCACCCTCCGGAAGGCCGAAAATCAGCTGTCCAGTATGCACATGCGCACTGGAGCTGACATAGGGCAACACCTCGTGTGCCCTCAGATATGGCTCCGCATGCCACCTGTGGCATGCGTGCCATAGGTTCGCCATCACGGAATTAGGCTATGACATTCAACATTACCAGAAAAAAATGTCTTTTAATATTGCCTTTTAACCTTCAAGTCACTGAACAAGCAGGAAAAAGGAAGGGCAGAGATAACTGAAAGTACAGACAAATAGAAGCAGATGGAGAAATTATATAAATCCTGGTAAAAATTTACTAGTTAGAATTAGGTAATGTTGAGCTTTGTGAGGAACTTATGTTTGTTGAAGTCATAACGGCTGTCTATGAACAGAAAAGACATGCATCACAGGTTCTTTTTACAGATGATGACAATGACATTTTCAGCTCTTAGTGGCTCAAAATTTACTTGTATGTCTAGGTGTCTATTCTCAATCATATAGTATTATGCTTTAATTTCTAGAGTTAGGCTTCAGCATCTAGCATTGAATTTATCTCTGAATATATTAGCATTGTTCTCCTTCCAAACACTGAGTGTCTCACTTCATCTCTTTAGAAATGTGTGTTTCTAAACTCTAAACTTATTAACTGTTTTCCAGGACTTTCAAAATAATTTAATAACATGAAGCAGCTACAACTATACTCACCTTTCTGGATAAGAAATTGTGTGCTAGGAACTAAATGTCCCCATGGTTCAAATTCTCCTGTTTGTAAATCCACAAAATAATCAAAAACAGTTTTATCTCCAGATGGCATCTGAATATCTGAAAGTTCAAAAAATGAAAGACATGTTTTATTACATAAACAGTGTAAAATTAATGGGTGAATAGTGCACATTTTCTATAAAGTGTATAGCAGATATGTTTCTGTCATATAACTCCACCCTACCCACTCCTTGCACTGGCTTGAATGTATACAGACTCAAAGCAGGGGAAGTGGGACCAAATAAATCTGGATCTTAGATCCTGCTAACAGCTGTACTTAGTCCAAGCAAGCTCAAATACAGCTCCCCTTCAGATTGTTGGAGGTGACATATTCACTGTGTGCATGTGAACATTCCTGAAAGCAGGAGTCTGACCTGAGCAAGGATTAACAAAACTGTATTAGAACACAATATAATTATATAATGTTACAACAAATAGGAGATTTATATCTGGGAAACACATAGGCAAAGCTTAATATCTAGCTTGCTATAGTCTAGCAGAAGAAGAATCTAAAAGCATGTCTGTTGTGCCTACTGTATGTGCCTGGGAAGAAAGGCAAAAGGGAGTGTCCTCAGATTAGAATTCTTTTAAGCTAAAAGCATATAAAGAAAGGACACAACAGTAAATTCACAATTCTATAAGCATGTTCCAAAAATTTTCTTTAAAAAAAATCTAATTACATTTATATTAATGGTTCTGTTGCTAATTGGTAGACTTCTCATATGTGTATTCATATTGCAATAATGCTAATTTAACTAAATTAGTGTATGCATTGCTGACAAGCAGCAACTTCCAAGGCTTTTCCTCTGCCCTATTAATATCTTTGTAGAAAAAGAAATTGAATCTCAGGTCCTCTTACATGAAACATCCGACTTTTCCATTGTTCTGCATGTCTTCTCTTTTTCAGCTAGCTTATTCAATTGGAATCTCTTCTGTATTCAAAATCTAGTCACACAGATGCTACTTACATACGTATATACACATGAAAATATAGATTAGTAGATATATTTGTCAGCTGCATTATTTTGGAAACCAAACTATGTAGTTCAGCTTCATTGGAATATAAAATTATATCTTTGGCTTTTTCCTGTTCCACTAATTTGTTACTTAATATAAATATTTATTCCATTAATTAGAACATATACAATAACTATATTGTGAAAGCAGTAGAAATTTAGAACTTACTAGTAGGTGGTTTTTTGTCAAATAATTCACGAACAAGGTAATTGAAGTCACATGTTACATGTGCAAGTTCATCTTGGCTAGTGTTTATATCAATGAGAGTTTCACCTTCATGTTCTTCCTCTCGTTTTAAAATTCCTCCAACAGCCCAAGTAAATGCAAATATGAAAATTTTCTCTAATAATACGAGCATTTTATTAGGCTCCTTTTCCCAAAACCATATCTCACCGCCCCTGAAATTAATGAATAAAGTTATTGTAATACAAACTTGTTGCTAAACCTCAAAAAGGATACTGTATTTATACTTTTGCAAGTTAATTTTTAAAGATCCTGAATATTTTATTATTTATGAATAAACTGGCTTTTTACATAGGCTTTTGGTGAGGAAGAGTGAGATCCCACACTTTATTGGCTTGCCATCTTTTGTGGTTTACTGATTGTAATCTGTTTGATTGTTATGAGCTGCCCACAGCCACTGAGAGCCAGATGGTATACAAGTTTAATAAATCATTGACAAAATCACCATCAGACACATTAACAAAATCATCATTAAAAAAGACACTGTATTTATCCTTTTGTAAGTTATATGTCTTAGACTTAAGGTATAAAGATTGGCTTGCCATCTTGTATAGTTTGCCAATTTTATCGTAATTTGTTAGATTGTTACGAGCTACCCATAGTCATTGAGTCAGATGGCATACAAGTTTAATAAATTATTGTTAGTGTTATTATTATTTGGTCTGATATGATAGTTTAGTTTTTTGTCATGATTTTAATGAAGTAGTTTGGGTTAGTTAACTGGTACTGTGTTTTTTGCAGGAAATGAGCAGAGTAGCATTATGTTTTTAAAAAACCAATAAAACCTGAATGGGTGCAAAAAAATTTATTTATTTATTTATTTATTTTGTTATTCTTATATGCCGCCCAACTCCCGAGGGACTCGGGGCGGCTTACAGCAGGGAAAAATACAAGAATAAACAAAAAATTACATAAGATTTAAAAACAGATACGAAAATTTAAAACAATTATTTAAAACAGCAACATCCATTCGACACATACATACTTGGGGGGTGGGCTCAGGTGGAATTAAGCTGTCCCCCCCACCTGCAGGAAAAGCCATGTCTTAATGGCTTTACGGAAAGCCAGCAGAGTGGGGATAATCCGGGTCTCTGGGGGTAGTTGGTTCCAGAGCGCAGGGCCAGCCACAGAGAAGGCTCTCCCCCTAGGGCCCGCCAGCCAACATTGCTTGGCCGACGGGACCTGGAGGAGGCCAACTCTGTGGGCCCTAACCGGTCGAAGGGAAGTATGAGGCAGAATGCGGTCCCGAAGATATCCTGGTCCTAAGCCATGAAGGGCTTTAAAGATGGTGATCAACACCTTGAATTGGACCCGGAGACCAATGGGCAACCAATGCAGCTGGCGGAGTATCGGTGTCACGTGGGTGTACCTTGGCACACCCACCACAGCACGCGCAGCCGCATTTTGCACCAGCTGAAGTCTCCGGATACTCTTCAAGGGTAGCCCCATGTAGAGCGCGTTGCAGTAGTCCAAGCGCGAGGTGACAAGGGCATGAGCGACCGTGAGTAGCGCCTCCTTCTCCAAATATGGCCGCAACTGGTGCACTAGGCGAACCTGTGCAAAGGCCCCCCTAGCCACAGCAGAAAGATGGTGGTCCAATTTTAGCTGTGGATCTAGGAGGACCCCCAAGTTGCGGACCTGGTCTGAGGGGGTCAGTTTCGCACCCTCAAAGACCAAGGAGGGATAGTTTTCATGAACCTTAGGAGGCAATATCCACAGCCACTCAGTCTTATCGGGGTTTAGTCTGAGCCTGTTCCTCCCCATCCAGACCTTAACGTCGTCCAGGCATCGGCACATTACATCCACTGCCTCCCTGAAGTCAGACGGGGTGGTGATGTACAGCTGGGTGTCGTCAGCGTACTGATGGAAACACACCCCATGTCTGCGGATGATCTCACCCAACGGTTTCATGTAGATGTTAAACAGGATGGGTGAGAGAACCGACCCCTGGGGCACCCCACATAATAGGGGCCTAGGGGACGATCTCTGCCCACCTGCCAACACCGACTGCATCCGATCGGAGAGATAAGAGGAGAACCACCGTAAAACGGTGCCTCCCACTCCCAACTCGCCGAGCCGATGCAGAAGGATACCATGGTCGATGGTATCGAAAGCCGCTGAGAGGTCAAGTAGCACCAGGATGGAGGAGTTCCCCGCATCCCGGGCCCGCCAGAGATCATCCATCAGGGCGACCAAGGCAGTTTCTGTACTGTAGCCGCGCCTGAAACCCGACTGATAAGGATCTAGATGGTCTGTTTCATCCAGGAGCTGCAGAAGCTGGGTCACCACCACCTTCTCCACAACTTTCCCTAAGAAAGGTAAGTTGGAGACTGGACGATAGTTCTTCAAATCAGCTGGATCCAGGGAAGGCCTCTTCAGGAGGGGTCGCACCACCGCAGCTTTTAACGACTGCGGTACGGATCCCTCCCTCAAAGAAGCGGTGATCACCGCCCGGATCCAGCTGCATGCCACCGCCCTGCTGGCCGAGACCAGCCAGGAGGGGCACGGGTCCAATAAACAGGTGGAGGTACCCATCGCTCCCACAGCCCTGTCCACATCCTCAGGAGAAACAGGGCCAAACTCCTCCCACAAAGATGGATTAAGACTAGGCCCTGTCAACTCTATGGACTCTGCCCTGCCAGAGTCCAAGTCCAACCGAATCTGAGCGACTTTATCCGACAGAAACTCAGCAAATTCCTCAGCTCTGCCTTGCAAGTGTTCCTCGCTCTCCCCTTTTCCAAGGAGGGAGCGAGTCACCCTAAACAAGGCGGCTGGACGAGAATCTGCGGACGCAATAAGAGCGGAAAGATAGGATCGTCTTGCCGCCCCTATCGCCACTAAATAAGATCTGATGTAAATTCTTAATAGTGTTCGGTCAGACTCGGCTTTCTTCGTCCTCCAGCGGTGCTCCAGACGTCTCTTCTGGCGTTTCATCTCCCGGAGCTCCTCGGTAAACCAGGGAGCTTTCCGGGATCCACTGCCACGGAGAGGTCGCTTAGGCGCAATTCGGTCTAGAGCCCCTGATGCTGCGGTGTTCCAAGCAGCAACCAGGGAGTCAGCCGAATTGTGTACCAGGGTTTCAGGTATTTCCCCAAGTTCCCTCTGGAATCCTTCCGGCTCCATTAGGCGCCTGGGGCGGAACCACCTAGTCGGTCCCGCCTCCCTGCGGGGGAGGAATGGGGTCGTGAAATCCAGCCTCAGTAGGAAATGATCTGACCATGACAGAGGGGTGATGACTATGTCCCTTATCTTCAGATCATCTCTCCACTGCCCCGAGAGATATACTAGGTCAAGCGTGTGACCGCCCTCATGAGTCGGACCCTGGATTACTTGGGTTAGGTCCATGGTTGTCATGGAATCCATGAACTCCTGAGCTATCCCAGAGGTTTCACCAGCGGATGGCAAGTTGAAGTCCCCCAGCACCATAAGCCTGGGGAACTCAACCGCCAAGCCGGCTACTGCCTCGAGCAGCTCAGGCAGGGCCTTACTTACGCAGCTGGGAGGCAGGTACGTTAAGAAAAGGCCCACCTGAACCCCTAAGTCCAACTTCAGAAGGAGCGTCTCACACCCGACAATCTCCGGGGCAGGGATCCTACGAGGATGCAGAAAAAAAAAAGGAAAAATCTCAAGTAATAAAAAATATACATGAATAGGATTTAGAGTTTTTAGGTTGGTGAGGAGGCAGGTAAGGCAAAAGATAATAGGATGTAGAAAATCATGCATAGAATGATTTACCCCTCTTTCATTGTATAAGAATATTGTGTTAGCCATTAAAACTAGATGCAGAGAGATTTAAAACATTGGCAAACAAATTGGTCAATAATTTAGATAGTTGAAAAGGAAACTAAGCAAATTCATGGAGGATCAGTGGGTCCTAGTCTTGATGGTTGATTACTATCTTCTAAATCATGGGCAGCATTCCTTAAACATCAGATGCTAGAGCAAATGTGGAAGAGAACCCATATTTGCAAGCTTCCTGAATTCGTATAGCTGACCACTATTATACACCATGCTGAACTAGAAGAGCCATTAACCTATTTCAACAGGAATGTGTTTATGTTCTCATAATTCACTTACCTTTTCTTCATTATTGATGGGACTGTTCCACTCAATGAACTAAATGATCGTAAAAATTGTGGAGAATCCCTCTGGTGTACCGTTGAAAAACTCACTGAGCTGCTTTGTCGTCTTTTCTTACCTTTAATATAATGTTTCTAATTATATATTTGACTCTTTCAAGAAATAGTTGAATACATTCTACAATTCAATTATACTTTCCTCTCTAATTGATTTTATGTTTTGATTACAGTGAATACATTTTATTTATTTATTTATTTATTTATTTATTCGGCTTTCTTATATGCCGCCCAACTCCCGAAGGACTCAGGGCGGCGTACAGCATAGGAAAATACAAGAAACCAATAAACAAAATTTAAAAACATAATATAAAAATTAAAAATACAATATAAAAACAACCATGCAACAACCAAGCATACCCGGGGGAGAGTTCAGCTGGAATTAAGCTCTACCCCCTGCCTGCAGGAAAAGCCACGTCTTAACGGCTTTTCGGAAGGCCAGCAGGGTGGGGATGGTTCGGGTCTCTGGAGGAAGTTGGTTCCAGAGCGCGGGGCTTGCCACAGAGAAGGCCCTCCCCCTAGGGCCCGCCAGCCGGCATTGCTTGGTTGACGGGAGCTGGAGGAGGCCGACTCTGTGGGCCCTAACCGGTCGAAGGGAAGTATGAGGCAGAATGCGGTCCCGGAGATAACCTGGTCCTAAGCCATGAAGGGCTTTAAAGATGATGATCAACACCTTGAATTGGACCCGGAGACAAATGGGTATTTTACTTTGATTCTAATCTACTACAAAAAGTAATCATTGGAAACATCAAAATGTCATTGATAATTTAGAAATTAAGTCATGTAGATACATATTCAGTATATAAAGTGTTTCAATATTATTTGTATGCAATATGTGTGTGTATACACACACATACACATGTATATATACACATACACATACACAAACAAACATATATATGATTTTCCTAACATAACAGGATTAGTTCAGTTGCATTAGACAATGAAATTTGCTTACATAGAATAGATTACACTAACCGTTTAGTTAAATACTCCCTAAGATATGATTATTTTTTCCAATTTTTGGCACAATACATTGTGCATTAGATATTAAAGAAACATGTAACATAAAACATACAGGAGAATAGTAGCAAAATATAAGTAACATGTCCTGCTTTTTGCTGGAAATCCTGTAGAAGCCCATCTCCAAGTTACTTAGTTTAACCAAAGCAAGGATGCATAAATGTGAGCAAGTTGATTAAATTGGTTTCAGTCTTAAGGTGATTGCAATAACATTCACAAAAGGAAAACTTCCTGTTTCCTCCTCTATTACTTTAGCTACTTGGGCTCCTTGAAATTCAACCCCAATTATATTTAAAGAAAGAATGAATAAATTTTAACATGTGCTACTGTATGTGTGTATGATTTATTATTATCTATCCCTTTCAAGTGATAGCTCTGAAAATTTCTTCTTCCATGTAAAGTAGGAGTTATCAATCTTTTTTCCTCGTGGTCTTCCTCTAAGTGTCATTTACATTTGTGATTCCCCTCATAATCATTGTTAGCTGGAAAAAAATATTACTCTGGAAGTTTGTATAGAACAATGCTATAGAAATTGAGTATGGTTGAGATATGAACCATCCATTTAAAAACTTTAATGCTCAGTTACATTGGGACTCCTCCCCCAAGATTACTGCTGAATGGTAGATTTTTTTTTCTCCTGCCCATGATCTGCTAATTTTGATGTCAAAGCTGTTTCAATCTTGAAGACTACAGTTCCTAGTGGGGACTGCTGGAAAGTTAGGTCATCCATCCATCTTTTCCTCTTGGCATATTGTTTATTTTAATATTGCCTACATTTTTTGAGCTTTGCTTTTTATCTTTAAGTTAATAAGCTTGTTGAATGCTGATTTATTTTATCCCCTGCTGGACTTTATCTGTCTTTTTTGTCTCTTTCCTTTGATTTATTTTGCTGTTTTGAATAACTCTTGTTTCTCCATAAGAAAGTCACAGTATGCTCTTGGGTAATGAAAGTGTTTTGACTTGATTTACATTAATATAATGTACAGAGAGTTTGTATTTTATTAATTTGCAAAAACTTTGGAGCTTATTTTGTTAATTTTCTTTTAATTTTGGATAAAAATATTCAAAAAAATATTCTCCCTGCTTCTCTATCCATTTTCTCAGTCTGAGGAATATCACTTCAACAGTCTGAGATCTCTGTCTTTGAAGAGTTTTTTAAAAACATTTTTAAAACGTTTGACAAAATAATAATGGTTACAAAAATGCCCAGATGCACGTAACAGCAGTTACACCAGATTTACAAAAGGAACATGGTTTGAAACTGGCAGATTCAGTGGGGAAGACTGAAAGAAATATGGATTTTACAGACTTAGAACTGACTGAATGGATAAGTGATAAATTGGTTTCCTCTAAGAAGAGTGAAGGAGATTAGGGAATGGATTTATTACATTCAACTGAAAAACAATTTCATCCAGATTCTTTTGGGAAGATAGATCGATTTTGGAGAATTGATTTATTATATTGAGCTAGACCACAATTGATGTTATTAAGATTAAGAAGCAAATGAGGACATTTGATCCAGGATGAATCAGAGTTAACTATCAGAATGATTTGGGATAGATAAGAACTCACAGGGGTGGGTTCCTCCCGGTTTGGACCGGTTCACCCAAACCGGTATTGACCCGCTGGTGACATCACAATGACATCACCGAACCGGTCAGTGCCGGTCCATGGGCGCCATCTTTTTTTAAAAAAAAATTGAATTATTTTTGAATTTTTTTTCTTCTGAGCATGTGCAGAAGCCAAGTTTCCAGCACTGTGCATGCGGTCGCCATCTTGTTTTTGGCGTTTTTTAAAAATTTTATTTTTTATTTTATTTTTCTTCTGAGCATGTGCAGAAGCCGAGTTTCCAGCACTGTGCATGCGGTCACCATCTTGAGGAAGCGAACCGGCAGTGAGGTAAGTTAGAACCCACCCCTGCTTGGGTCCCCTCAACTTTTCAGTCCCAGAAAGCGGCTGAAAAATGCTCTTCTCCTGTTTTGCAGCCATGCACCATTTTCTGTCCTTGCCTCCTTCCCGTTTTTATTTGGTTTTCCCTCACACCCTGAAAGCAAAAGGAAGTGGGGGGGGGGGAAGAAGGATCCGGGAGTGGGAAAGGATTGGGAAGAATGAGAACGAGGAGGGCTTCCCGGCTCAGGCAAGGCTTGGAGTCCGGAATCCAGAGCATGCCTTTCCCCTTCTCTCTTGCGGTGCTTTTATTTCCAAAGCCCCCCCCCCCCACTTCACTCTCTTTCCCTAAAAACGGAGTTCTTGGTCTGAAGCAATTGGTGTGAAACGAAAGCAAGATTTAAAGGAAACAAAGTTGAGCTAGTTTGTAAGGAAAACAAGTACTGTCAAGGTTCAGTGCAAGCCATACTAATATTCCAAATGAATGAGTCTTAATATCTGGTTAAAATGGGTAGTACTTCCATTTAAAGAAGAAGAGCATAGCTCAGACTATTGCTATAATTTTTTGCTCCTATATTCTGTTGTTTAGGTATAAATTTTGTTAATGTAGAAATTTTACTTAGAGCCTATTAAACAATGGAGCTATCTCCCTGCCTGCAATCATATGTATCTATTAGGAGTAAATTCCATTGAAATAGAGTAGCCTTACTGCCAAATAAACATGCATAGGCTTTACATAGTTGAGAGATAGGGTATTGATTAGTATCAGGTGTATTATAGAGAGAAATGAAAACTTCTGTAACAACAGATACTTTGTGCCCAAACCAGGTGTGTCTGTGTCTGTCTCTGTGTGTGTGTGTGTGTGTGTGTGTGTGTGTGTGTGAGAGAGAGAGAGAGAGAGAGAGAGAGAGAGAGAGAGAGAGAGAGAGAGAGAGAGAGAGAGAGAGAGAGAGAGAGAGAGAGAGAGAGAGAGAGAGAGAGAGAGAGAGAGAGAGAGAGAGAGAGAGAGAGAGAGAGAGAGAGAGGAGAGAGAGAGAGAGAGAGAGAAGAGGAAGGAAGGAAGCACCACAAACCCTGGCACTAGACGTGGCTTCAGAAGACACTTTGAAACAGCACAGCAATTTAGGGCTGGAAGACATCTCGGAGGTCATCTAGTCCAACTCTGCAGCAGGAAACCTTACATTGTCTGGATTATTTTGGTACCTCTAACAGAGAGGAAAATTGCCAGAAAGGAGAAGGAGTTTACTAGGACAAGGCTGCCATGCAGAGGAAGGCAGAGATAGTCCTTGACTTATGACCACAATTGAGCCCAAAATTTTGGTTGCTAAGCAAGAGCGTTGTTAAGTGAGTTTTACCACATTTTACTCAATCCATGACATCTCCTGGCTCTAACAGTCATGTGCAAGCTAGGGAAGTACATCTGAAGGCATCTGTAATGTTCTAATGTACAGAGGTTATGGTTAAATGTGTGGCAGAAAGTGGACTCTGGGTGTGTTTTTCAAAATGCAGTAAGTGAGGTTGAATGTGTATAGTTTTAGAAGAGGTGTGTGTGTGTGTGTGTGTGTGTGTGTGTGTGTACATACAGTATATATACTGTAGTAGATAATGTATATTTTTGTGTGCCTGTGTGTAATATGTATGTACACATATGGCATATATACATAGGATTAAATAGTAGTAGTGAATAGATAAGGAAATTGTATCTCGTTGAGGCCTTTGAGGCGAGGAGAGGCCAGGCACCCTAACCCTAGACGTGAGTGACGTCAAGTTGGCCACGCCTACCCAGTCACATGACCACCCAGTCACATGATCACCAAGCCACCCCCACCCACATGACCGCCAAGCCACTCCCGTCACATGACCGCCAAACCACTCCCACCCAGTCACATGACTATCAAGCCACTCCCACAAATTAAACCATGCCCACAGAGTGGCAGTAAAAAATTTGGAACCCACCCCTGAGAACTCATGGTAAACTTTCTATGAGATAGATAGAATAATAGTTTGTTAGCAGAAGGCTTTGAATTTTTAATCTTATCTTTTGTTGTTATTGTTGTTGTTGTTCTACCTGTTAACTATTTTGTCATTAATATAGTAGATAGATGACAGGCCAATAATTTGCAAATAGAATTATAAGTTTAAACATTTCTGTGCCTATTTCACAAGGGTTGTGAAACTATTGTTGCAATGTATATAATCAGTTTTCAAGTAGGACTAATATTATGTATATATGTGTTTGTATCCTTTTTTAAAGCACTTTTAAATGTCTTGTTTGTTTTGTTCTCTTTGTTTTTATAAAAACATTTTTTGAAGTTTTGTATTTTAACTTTTTAAAATAAAATAAAGTTAAAGTTAACTTACATTAACATTGATTATGGACAGTGGATTTTTCTAATGGGACAACTATTCTTATTTAAATTATCAAATATGGTTTCTGATTCATTCTTCCCCTGCTTGGAGGACACTCTTAACATATGTGGACATCAAACATTTCCCCAATCTCCATTACTGAGAATTCTAAGAGTTCAAAGTCAAACATATTTCAAGGTACTTAATATATACAGAATTATGCCATAAACATAAATGAATAAATTTACTTACTATCTTGTAATTCTTGGCTTAGTTTTATTACATGAATAAAGGAACCAATAATTCTGCAAATGTTCATTACTATCCCCAACTGATGTACAGGAAATGCTTGCATTTTCTTATGTTTATTTAGAAAACTTAACCCTATTTTTATATTTGAGTGAAACAAACTTTCAAGATGTTCAATACTATTTTTTGGTATTATTTCAGAAATGCCTTGTAGCCATGTTTTGACATAAGGCTCCCATCCCAAATCAGCAGGGTCCTGCAAATAAATAAAATACATGAAGAGATGTTCAGCAATATATATATATGAAGATTTCATTTAATTATTTGTATATGCAATATAGCATATATATTTTATCCAACGGGATGATACACATACTAGGAACGCATGTACCATATTAATTCATATATATGATATACATATATCAGATTTCTGCAGAGACAAATATTTCCAAATAGGATAATTAAAAGTATCCCAGTTTGTTACTTATATGCAGCATTATTAAATTTATGCAGTAAAATAAACTAATACAAGGAAAACCATCTGTAGAACTAAAAGTAGCAGGAGAAAAATCAATAAAGATTATAACCAAGCTATGCCAACAAATCTGGATAGCTGATTGGAAGAGGTAAATCTACATTCCAATACCCCAACCCCCCAAAAAAGGGAACCTAATTTAACAGTGTGCAAACCATTGTACAATATCCTTAATTTTACACACTAGCAAAATAATCCTTTGGATCATCCAATGTAGATTTGAACCTTACATAGAAAAGAAGATGCCAGATGTTCGATCTGCCTTTTAGAAAGGCTGCAGAACATGATTATTGATGCATGGTAGATAATCAAGAAAGCCAAAGAATACCAAAAAGAAGTTTATTGATTATTGAGAATGATTGTGTTGATCATGTCATGTGCTCAAAAAAATGGGAATCCTAAAACATCTCACTGTCCTCATGAGAAACTTGTATACAGATCAGGAATTCACAGTATGGGCAGAATATGGCAAAACAGAATGGCTCTAGGCTGGCAAATATATGTGACAAAGCTATATACTGTCTCTTTCAAACTATATGCTGAATATATATTAAGGAAAGTTGGATTGGAAGAAGATGAATATGGTTTCAAAATTAAAGGAAGATACATTTGTAACCTGTGTTATGCTGATGATACAGATATTCCCTGATAGCTGGATTTGCAAGCCCTAGTACTGAAAGTCAACGAGCACAGTAAGAAAACAGGACTAAATTAAATATAAAGAGATCATACTAAGGTCAATAGCTACAATAATCAACCTTATAAGTGGTAGTGAAGATAAGGAAGTGGTGGATAGCTTCTGCCTTTTAGAGTCAACTGTCAACAGTAAAGGAAGAAGCAGACAAGAAATATGCCTGTCAGCATTCCAAATAATGCAGTGGTTCCCAACCTGTGGTACGTGTACCACTAGTGGTACGCGAGGGCCTTCCAGGTGGTACGCGAACACTTTCGGGGTCATGAACGATTTTTAGTTAGTTATGTTTTACTTCACAAAAATGTTTACTGCCTAACACAAGATAATCTGGCAACGATTTGCAACTGTTACCTCACGCCACCCACCTGATCCCAGTGGCCCGAGAATCCAGTTGCTGGATACGTGGGGCCAAAAAAGGAACGGTACCAGTAGTGGGTTCCTACCGGTGCGGTCTTGCCTGTTCGTCGGCGCCAAGCCGAAGAAGCTGGCGGCATTCGCGGCGCGGGGCTTCCCCCGCCCGCTTTCCCGGGATGCCGGGACGCCCCCATTTGCGTTCTTTTGCCCTCTGCGCAAGCGCTGCTTGCGCAGAGGGCAAAAGAACGCAAATGGCGGCGTCCCGGGAAAGCGGGTGGGGGAAGCCCCGCGCCGCAAACGCCACCAGCTTCTTCGGCTCGGCGGCGACGAACAGGCAAGACCGCACCAGTAGGAACCCACCCCTGAACAGTACAATTATAGAAATAAAGTGATATCTGATCGAATTTAGTTTCTCTGGAACCAGGTGGTACGCGGCGACTGTACGGGACCTCCAAGTGGTACTCGATCACAAAAAGGTTGGGAACCACTGAAGTAATGCATCCAAAGAAATCAGAACGCCAAGGCGAGAATGTTCCTCAGTGAACATATTTATTGGACACATCATATCGGCACAGCTAGTGAAAACCAACTCTAAAAGTTTCCCATGGTTACCATGTAGTTAAAAGAGCAAAAGCTTCCCTCCCCAGGTGTCACAGGTCACATTGTCCAATCAAAGCAGGTGGCGGGCTCCCTTGATCACTTCTCTCCTCCTCCAACTGCCACCTGTTGGGATGACCTTGGTTCCCACGCGAGAGCTCTTTATTTTGTCTACAAGCTGGTCTAGCTAGTTCCCTTTCATTCTCCTTCCCTAGTGTGTGACAACTGTGAAGCAGCACAAGATGGCTTCAGCCAGGTTCGATTCAGAGTTGACAATGCCACAGACTAGCTCTTGGTAGAGCAGCCATGCAGAAACTAGCCACCATTTCCATATCTTCAACCATGTAAGCCCCAGTATTCCATGGCTGAGCCAGTTTAGTCTAGTGGTTAAGGCAGAGGCTAGAAAGCAGGAGACTGTAAGTTCAAGTCTCACCTTAGCCATCAAAGCTAAATGGGTGATTTTGGGTTGGTCACTTTGTCTCAGCCCAACTCACCTCACAGAATTGTTGTTGTTTGGAAAATAGGAGGAAGGTGTGTTGGATATGTTCACCACCTTGAGTTATTTGTAAAAATAATGAAGGTAGGAAATAAATAAATTTAAATTAATTTCCCTGTAACACTATGAAAGCAAATTTTGGATGGACTTTGAAGCAGGATAGGAAGAGTATTGATACATTTGAACTTTGGTGTTGGAGAAGACTCATGAAAATATCATACATACCCAATAAAACAAACAATGGATTATCAAACAAATCAACCCAGAGTTCTCACTTGAAGCACAAATGATCAGGTTCAAATTATCCTACTTATCAACACATTATGCAAAATCTAATTCTCTAGAAAAGGCTCAAATGCTAAGAGAAGAAGAACTGTAGCATGAAGGATGAACTCAGTTACAGTGGCAATGATTTTACCATTGGAAGTCCTGAAAGATCAGGTTAGGGTTGATTGTTGTGGAAAAAATATATCTAAGTGGTTACTAGGAACTGGAAATAATTTGATAGCACATAACCAATGAATCAAAGCTAAGAGACTGGTATTTAAAATTTAGAAAGGACTTGCAGAGTTTTAACTTAGTTTATTAAGAGCAATTAGGTGACCATGAATGGCATTAGACAGAATTGCTTTTTAATCTTTATTATTCTATCTCTAATAATGAAATAAAAGATTACATACATAAAATTAGTGGTACAAAAATTCTAAAATTATACTTTAAAAATCAGGCTAGAAATGAAATAGAGAATTAAAGGATTATAGAATAAACATCATGCAGCATATATTGATAATAAATAAGGATTCTAAAATAATTTATTAACACTGATAACCAAATGAAGCTAACACTGAAGCATGCTAACATAGTGTGAGACTAGGCTGAAGCTGCTATAACCTAAAAAACAAAGCAAGCATGTAAGCAAAAACAAAAAGTCAGGAATCTTGTCAGAAAGATCCCTTCATAGAGGTATTTTTTTATAAAAAGGAACAAGTCATTAAGGATCGAAGGAGAAATGTCATCAGAAACAGACATAGGAAACTGGCACTGAGTATATGCAACAACCCCGCCCCCCTGATAGTTATCAGAATCAATAAGGCAAGTATTTTGAGAATAAAATATGTCCTGAACTTCCCTCCCTCGCTTAACTTTGTGCTGTTCTATATCTGGATTTGGCATTTTTTATCCTTTTAGGCGATGCCTAGCAGCCTAGTTGAAAGGCATGCGGCTAAGTAGGGATGTGGGGATAAGTCTGTGTTTATGACTGTGTGAGAAAGAGTGTATGTTGTAACCAGTAAAGTTTTGCTGCTACTTCAAATTCATTAGATTTCTGTGGATTCCAAAAAAGCTTGATGTACCTCTGTGTTTGGTTTGAAAGTTATTTGGATATAATTATTTCCTAGATGTTGACCAGGGCTGTGTATCTTGTATGCTGTAGCAGACTCTGCCTGGAAACCTAGATAGAAAGTGCGAAGGAGGGGGGTTTACAAGATCTGCATGGCCCAACAAGCTGTTATGTGCATGAATAACTGACCACAAGCCCAACTTAGAAGCATGCATAGCAATGATTTGAATAAACACATTTGTCAGAAAACTCTTAACTGCATTCTGGACAGCTAAAATTCTGGACTATTTAGTAATATAATATCACATAGACTATATCAAATTAATTTACTCAAATGCATGAATGGAGACAAATCTGATTTGACAAAAACACTTTAGATTTATCAAATTTAAATAATTTGACAACAAACCCTATTTATTTGAGCATCCCAAATATATATCTAGATGCAACCCCCATCAAAAATAGAATAGAAACAGATGAAAGGAAGTACAAGAAAGAGAAAAAAGGCATCTATTGTCAAATTGCTTTCATATATGAGAATGTATCTGTGGCAGAAACCCTTGTAGACAGAGTGGTTGGGAACTGCCTAGTAACAGAAAGCAAACCCTGGACTCTCCAAAGATGTAGAAAACCTGCTGAAGTTTATTTTCAAATATAGTGAAGTAATAGTCCTCTCTGATAATAGTACTAAATAATATTGGTTATATTCACGGAGAGGCCATTTACCTGAATAATTATAAATCTCTCATTTAAAAACGTCCTTTTCATGAAATAGATTTGCTTTTAGAAGAAATTTAAATTATTGTAAAAATTTGTTCTAATTATCTTCTGAAATATAAGAAACTGTAGAGGAAAGGGAAAAGTGGTTAAAATAATGCCCTTTCCTTGCTGGCTGGATTAAAGGTTCTTGCTCGTGACAGAATAATTATTCTAGATCCTAGTAATTGTTTTGGGTATATATGTGTGCCCTTCTCTATGTGTGCAAGTTTCATGTACTGTATGCAGCCCCCATTCAAAATACTACACTTAGAGCTTTATTCAGAACATTACCGAGAATATAAAACAAGTTTCAAAGAACTAGACTGGAAAATACCTCACCTATGATTTTATCATCTGAAACTGAGGAATATTTTTACTAAACTTCCTGGAAAAAAGCTTTTATTTCATTCAAATGCCAATTAGGCTAGTGTTTGGGCTCAGTCATTTTTATTAGAAGATTTTAAAAAAAATATGATTATATATATTATATTTGTACAAATATACAAATATATTATATTTGTTATACCTCATTATTCTACTTCCTGTGTAGCACTATATGTACACAATATGATCCAGAAGTATTTTTTCATTGCTCCATTTCTAAAGCTAACTACTCACCTTTTCTTTCATAATGCCTACAATTTGGTTTATTAAATAATCAAATATATGATTATTAGCATATACATGTTAATTTATAGGAGAGTTACAAGTTAAAATCTTATACTTTCACAAGATAGGATTCAGATAGTTTAGTGCAGGGATGTGAAACTCGATTTCATTGAGGGCTGCATCAGGGTTGTGTTTGACCTTGGGGGGCCGGTAGACATGGCTGGGATGGACGTGGGCGCAGTGGGCATGGTCAGCTCAATGTCACTTGTGTCAGGATGGCCCAGGAAGGGCTGGGGGGATCCACTGTCTCCAGCGGAGGAAGGAGAGATCAGGGAGAGCTCCATTTTCACTAGCAGAGGCACCGCGGGCTGGTTCTTCGCTGTTTCCAGGGTGGCCACGCGGGCCAGGTCTAAGCACCCTGCGGGCCAGATGCAGCCCGTGGGCCTTGAGTTTGACAGCCCTGCAGAAGAGAAAGTGGGTGGGCAATGAATCTCTAATGGCTTCATTCTTCTTGGGATCTTGGTTGGGTCTGATCTTACTAATTTCTAGAATAGTCACAAAATCATACTAAAACTGTATTATGAAATATTCATTATGGAATATATTTATCTAGGCAAGTGCACACATTTTACATCTGAAATTCATTAAGTGGGCATTAAACCACCCATCTCCTCCAAAATATAATTATTTTGTTTATTCGCTATTGTGCTAAAGATGCAAATGAAAAATATAGAATATTATGTGAAAGTATACAATTACTTTTTTAAATAAAACCTACCACGTAAACCATGGCACATCTACTAATTGTGGCTGGATTGGCTTGAGACACACTGTCCACTTCAAATATCACTCTGAAGGCTGGTGATAGATAAATTCTTTCACTGTTAGCAAGACATAATGTTCTGCTGTCATCTAGCACAGAATTTAAGTTTTCTATCCAAAGTGGATCTACTGGGCCATCCAGGATAATCCACTGCCAGTCAACAGCAGTGTCACCTAAAAGAACAAAAAAAAAGCTAGTTTAAGCACATTTAAAAATGTAAAATAGTAATTAAAAACAATATTCACATTTTATTTTTAAAAAATCACACATCCATTTGTTTTTTTTGAAAACATGCTTAAATCCTATTCTCAAATTATCTATTTTCTGATAATCAAATTAGAGAAGAAATTATAAAGTTTTATTGCTTTTTAAATGGTATATTACAATATGTTAATTGGAAACAATAGAAAAATCTATATACTATACAGTATGTATATATATATGTTGTATGTGTGTGTGTGTGTGCGCGCGCGCAAACATGTTTTGCTGATAAATTTTTTTGACAGAAAACACACACACACACACACACACACACACACACACACACACACACACACACACACACAGCTTAGTGCTTTCTGATCTTGATTGTTGTTTTGCAGATCTGTCATTACCCAATTTGGGAACATAGTCAATGCTAGTAGGGAGTGGAGTTTGTTCTCATTTTATATTCTAGTAGCTTGTCCTGTTGGTATTGGTGGGAATGATCTTGGTGGTTCTTTGGTTGGGCTTTTTACTATTAGCTTGTTTGGCAGTTCCTTTTTTATTTTTTAGTATTAGTCTTTGGGTGTTGATTGCTGATGAGGAAGTTTTTTAGCACTGATATTGTTGATTGCTTTTTTGAATGGTACATAGATGTTGTTTATGTCTATGTGCCTATTGATGCCTGATTTGTTAGAGTGCCAGGATTCCAGGAATTCTCTAGTTTTTAGTCTTGGCTTGGACAAGGATGCTCATAGTTCCCCACTTAAAACTATGGTTATGTCTGACATATGTCATGAAATTAAAGAGTTTTCATCATGTCTTCTGTTCTGCTAATTTTCTGCCTGTTGTCCTACATAGTGGCTGTTGCTGTTTTTACACTGTATGTTGTAAAGGATTCACACATCCATAGTCATCCGTAGACATCTTTGTTATAATAAAAAAGGACCAACTGGATAAAATACACAAAACAACATTTTCAAAGGTATAAAATTTACAAGGGAAAAAGAAAAGAACATGTTATCCATCAGCAGAGACAGCGATGGCAAACTAGAAATACAAGTTTATTGGAAAACCACCCACACCAAGTGTTGCACTACCAAAGTAACAACTCAACTTCCCACAAGAGAAGCTATGTAAGAACACTATTTAGATGAGCACAAACATATTGCAGCATCCTCAACATCAGAAAAAGGAAACAGATCATCTATACATCTTCCAACAAAATGGATATCCATGCAACTTCATCAAAAAGTACCTGACCACTCAACCCGATACAGTACAACCAACCCAAGCTGTGAAAACTGTCGTACATCAAAAACAGCTCAGAAACACTAACAGACTATTACAACCACATGGCATTAGCATAGCACACAAACCAACTAAAACCTCCAACATATCCTAAGAAAACCAAAAATCCCAGCAGCCCTAGGGGAAAAAAAGATGTAATCTACAACACAGTATGTAAGGACTGCAACAGCCACTACATCAGAAGACATCCCTAATTTCACAACACATACTTACTGGGAAAACTGTGATCATCTTAGACCAAGCCAAGTCCAAAAATGCTAAGAGAATTCCCAGAAGCCTGTAACTCTGATAAAATGGCCATCAATAGACACATAGACATAAACAACATCTATATATCATTCAAAAGTGGCAAAAGATACAAGTTTGGGCAATGAAACCCCTGCAAGAAAATAACCAAGCTCTGAGAGCGCCAAGGACCCCTAATAGTGCAGTAAGAGACAATTCTTGGATTTCTGGTACCAGACTTTAAAAAAATGTTATAGAAGACCAGTTTATTCTAATTAAAAAGCTACACAAGCAACTACATTTGTCTAAGTGAAGAGGGGTAACACTTTTTTTTTCAAGTAAGACTTTTCCCTTGACTCATCTAATTTAAAACAGAAACTTATACAAAAACTTCTTCAAGAAATTAAAATTTAAGAGCTATTATTCTTTGATTCATTTCTCTGGACATTTTTCAGATGTCTAGCAGTGAATTTTGAGTGTTTCTGACGTCCCAGAAAAATGCTGCTTAGTTTTACATAAACTATGTCATTGTATTTGGTATCTTTAATAATGCAACAGTCAAAAGTTATATCATCTGATTTAACAAGCAAAAAAGACACCTACAATTGCACAAAAGTACTATACTTTGTCGTCCTAAAGATGCTTTTTCAAGAGGCAACTGGATTTTCTGGTTTTTCTTTGAAGAAATACTTCTCATCCAAGAAGTTTCTTCAGCTCTGACTGGATTGTGAGGAATGGAAGGATTTATACTCCTTGCAGACAGCTGGTCATTTGCATTCTTTTAGTGAGTTGTTAAGGTCACCTAGAGGTTTATCTGTGTCGTCAGGGTCACCTGAGTAGTATAAATGGGTGTGGAACCTTCTTGGAACTGTTGAAAGGACTATGTTGTAGACTGGAAATAGATGTCATATCCCCCCCTCCCGTTGAGCGAAGGTTGTTCAATTTTGACATATATGGCCTCTTTGACCCAACTTTCAAACCAGTGGTCCTCTCTGTCCAAATTGTGGACTTTGCTGTCTTCAAAAGAGTGGCATTTGTCTTTTAAATGCAAATGGATTGTGAATCTAGTCCTGATGGGTTTGTTCTTCTATGTTGTGCCATGCATTTATGAAGTGGTTTTATTTTGCTGATGTACAGATCTGCACATGGATCACTGCATTGTACTGCAAAGACCATGTTGCTTAGTTTGCGTCTGGGTGTTTTATCCTTGGGGTAGACAAGCTTCTGCTTTAGTGTATTCTTGGGTTTGAAGCAGGGGTGGGTTCTAAATTTTTTACTACCGGTTCTGTGGGCGTGGCTTATTTTGTTGATGGTCATGTGACAGTGGGCATGGCTTCATGGTCATGTGAATGGGTGGGCGTGGCCAACTCAATGTCACTCACATCATGGGGTGCCTCGCCTGGCCCCTCCCCTCCCAGCCATTCCTTGTCACACCCAGCCTCAACGTATCTATAGTTCTGTAAAAATGTTGTTCACCTTTTTTCAACTTTATTATCTACATACTATAGATGTACTTTCATGGACCACTGAAAGGAGGAAATGGCTCACATGCTTTGCCCAAGAGTGTGATAAGCAACAGGCTTTTAAGGGGCTGCCAGAAAGAAGGAGGGGCAATGTATTTTCCAAAGCACCAGAAAGCAAAACAAGAAGCAATGGATGGAAACTTAACAAAGAGAAGCAACCTAAAACTACGGAGAAACTTTCTGACAGTAAGAACCAATATAGGTGAAGAAATATTTCAGTCATAATTTCACATATAAAATAGCCATTCATCTAATACGACCTGCATATTGTTCAAAACAGTAATTAGTATTATGGCTGATGTTTGACAGCAAGCCTAAAAGTCAAAGATCACAAGAGTGCTTCTTTCTCTGTATGTATACAAAACATCACATACCAGGAATAGCATATTAAGATGGACTTATGCAACCTGATGTACAAAATAAACACACACATATTTATGCTCTGGACTATAGACATTGAATGCATGTAAATCCTTGAAAAATATATGGTAGCCCTGGGCAAAAGAAAGGCAGTAAAATCACTCTAGGTGTAGGGACAGTGTAAAATATTAACACATGATAAATAATGGAACAATTAAAAATAATAGCAGAGTTTTCTCTCTCTCCCTCTCTCTCCCTTCCTTCCTCTTTCTTTCTCTTCTATTTCTCTCTCCTTCCCTCTTTCTTTCTTTCTTCTCTCTTTCTTCTTTTCTTCCTCTTACTTTCTTCCCTCCTTCCTTCCTCTTTCTTGTCTTTTTCCCTTCCTCCACTCTTTCTTTCTTTCTTTCTTTCTTTCTTTCTTTCTTTCTTTCTTTCTTTCTTTCTTTCTTTCTTTCTTTCTTTCTTTCCTTTCTCTCTCTCTCTCTCTCTCTCTCACACACACACACACACACAAACACACACACACACACACACACCTGGTTTGGGCACAAAGTATCTGTTGTTACAGAAGTTTTCATTTCTCTCTATAATAGCAATAGCAATAGCATTTTACTTATATACCGCTTCATAGTGCTTTACAGCCCTCTCTAAGCGGTTTACAGAGTTCAGCATATTGCCCCCAACAATCTGGGTCCTCATTTTACCGACCTCGGAAGGATGGAAGGCTGAGTCAACCTTGAGCCTAGTGAGATTTGAACAGCTGACCTGTTGAACTAGCAGTCAGCCTGCAGTGGCTGCATTTAACCACTGCACCACTTCAGCTCTGATACACCTGATACTAATCAATACCCTATCTCTCAACTACGTAAAGCCTATGCATGTTTACTTGGCAGTAAGGCTATTCTCTTTCAATGGGATTTACTCCTAATAGATACACATGATTGCAGGCAGGGAGCTAGCTCCATTGTTTAATAGGCTGTAAGTAAAATTTCTACATTAACAAAATTTATACCTAAACAACAGAATATAGGAGCAAAAAAACATAGCAATAGTCTGAGCTATGCTTTTCTTCTTAAATGGAAGTACTACCCGTTTTAACGAGACATTAAGACTGATTAGTTTGGAATATTAGTATGGCTTGCACTGAACTTTGACAGTACTTGTTTTCCTTACAAACTAGCTCAACTTTGTTTCCTTTAAATCTTGCTTTCGTTTCACACCGTCCGCTTCGGACTAAGAGCTCCGTCTTTAGGGAAAGAGAGTGAAATGGGGGGGGGGGCTTTGGAAATAAAAGCACTGCAAGAGAAAAGGCGCGCTCTGGATTCCGGACTCCGAGCCTTCCCTGAGCCGGGAAGCCCTCCTCGTTCTCATTCTTCCAAATCCCTTCCCTTCCTACTCCCAGATCCTTCTTCCCCCCCTTTCCCCCTCTCGCTTCCTTTTGCTTGAAGCTCCTTTCAGGGTGGGATGGAAAACCAAATAAAAACGGGAAGGAGGCAAGGACAGAAAATGGTGCATGGCTGCAAAACAGGAGGAGGGCATTTTTCAGCCGCTTTCTGGGACTGAAAAGTTGAGGGGACCCAAGGAAGCAGCAACCGGCCGGGACTAAGACGACCCCCACGCCCATCCCCCACCATCCCACGCCGCCTTCTTTTTCTCTCCCTGCCCCTGCTCTTCTCTCTCCCGGGAAGAAGGGGACTAACCTTAAAAAAAAAGCTCTGCTGCTGAGCAGAGAAAGCAGTAGCTGGGAAGGATGTTGCTATGGAGTTAAAACAACGAAAAAATTGTCCCCCCTGTTCCTACCCACCTTCTTTTTCTCCCCACAAATACACACTCATTCATTTTGGAGACAACACATCTAGCAGACTCTCCTGAAACAGAATCAATAGGAGAGCTGAATTTTACCTCAGATGCCATTTTGCTGGAATTCAGTGACCATGCACTGGCTTCCTATTGCCTACTAGAGGCAATAGATGTAGAAATTATAACTCAAGGTGACAAACATACCTAATATTCCTTTCTCCTCCTATTTTCTCCACAATAACAATCATGTGAGGTGAGTTGGGCTGAGAGAAACTGACTGGCCTAAAGCCACCATTAACAAACCTCCTATAGCATATGCTGATATTCTCAAGGTTTTCATCACTTTCTGCCTCTTTAGGTTCACATTTCTTTTTCTTCCCACACTGATCTGTGGAGTTCAGTTTCTTATCTGACTCATTCTCTCCATAGTAGCACATAACAGAATAAACTAATAGCTATGTATTTATTCAATGGAATGTTAATATCCAGATGCATATGGAAAGAAACCTATGGGTCAGGTTTCCATCAGGAAGTGGGTGGAACAAAAACCTATCACATGATGTCCATTGCTACTTTTTTGTTCCTAGGGAGGATGTTGAAACTAATTTCAGTAGAGCTGGTGCATAATTAGTTAAACGTCAAAAAGTTGTCTATGTTGAATCTTTAACTAAGATACACACAATAATGAAATAATTCCCATATTTGTTATGGATAATACTAACATTGAATATTCTCTGTTGATTGTACAATTTCATCAGGCACAACTGCATCAGCTATATTCACTGTATTCAGCTAAAAAGCAAAAATGAGAGTAATTATACTGCAATAGATAACATTAGGTAAACATCACATAATTATAACTTACAAAAGGTAAACATAACTAAGAGCCTGGATTTCCTTAAAATAATGAGGTGAAAGGACAACTACAATTACAAAGCCAAATACTAAATTAATGTAAGAAATTTTGGGAAGTTCCCGATCAAATGAAATCTCTTGAATCTTAGAGAAATAGAAATAAAGCACAATAAAATCAGGTTGTGAATTCTATTTCTAGTTGGAGTCTCCATAAGAGAGTTGGCTAAACAGGTAAAACTGGGAAGCTAGAAAACAAAGGAGATTGGAATATGCTTCCAACACATTCAGAACAAATAGAGGTTTGAGGATTTCCAAAGAAAGAAAAGTGTTTGCATATGGCTGATAAAAATAGAGGACACCCAACAAAAAAAGTAAATTACCTGGGAAATAAACAGGAGAAGAGCAGCAACTTAAAACTCAGAGAATCATACATTTAAAATAATTGTAACCATTTAAATTGAGAATTTTAAAAGTTAAGCTAAATGATATCTATCTTTTCTATCATCAATCTGTCATTTCATCTACCTTCTTTAAATAAATCATTTCCATCTTTTGAAGAAGTAGAGAAGAAGAATGTGCCGGGTTTGGAAAGTTATTAAATGAAAAAATGAACAAAATGCTTGGTAATATCTAAATGATAAATTTAATAAGCTAAATGTAACTACATTTTGAAATAAAAATATCTCAATATCCTACTTCACTCCTGTGTACTCACTGTATATAAATCCTGCATTTCTGAATTTATACCAAGACTTGGATCTTTTCTTTTAGTTTTTTTGATCCCAAGTTTGGCAAATCCTCGAACTGCTGATGATAATAATCCATCTGACCATTCCATTGTACTAGGATTTGTATTTCCAAAGAGTTCATCAATAGTAACAGACTTTGGGTTTACAACAAAAGTATCCACTTTGCTTCTCTTTGAATTATTCTGAGGAAGAAAAAAAATCCTTCTAAATGAGCAATTATTACCTTTATTTCCTATAAATACAAACCCATAAAAGGGTTTGTGTATTTTGTTATTGATTGATGCTAAGTACACAAGGTCACAAATGATGACCACATTGCCAGGGGACATTGCAACATTTTTGCTGCAATTTGGTTCCTGAGCATCCGAATAATAATCCCATGACTGTGAGGACACTGCAATGGCCCCAACTACAAGAACCCATCATAAGTCTCCCTTATTTAGCACCATCTTAAATTTGAATGATCACTGAACAAATGGACATTTAACAAGGACCTAAAGACCTAGTAAAGTCTTCTTCAAATCAAGTATGATCTTTGGTGATTTGATGAACACATATAAGTAATATTCTGAAAACAATATGGACATATTTTGCCATTGCTTTCTTCCTGAATAATTTCTTTATTTCTATTCAACGTATTGTCCTGTAATTTCTTGGCATGCTCCCATTCAAGTATCAACCTAAACCAAAGCTTCCTTGGTTTTCTGAAATTAGTGAAAGTTGACTGAGTACTGCCAACGCTTTTTGTTTTAACCATTCATTCATGTCCGACTCTTGGCAACTTTATAGGGATGCGCTCTCCATGCTAACCTATCAAGCACAGCTTCTTTCAGTTGTTGGATGTTCAGCTTTGTGTCAGAAATCTCACCAGAACATTTTATGGCAATATCTCAACATGACTGCCAACTACTCATTGTTTAATAACTAGTAAATATTTAAAATTTCAAAGTTCATATGGATTATCGCTCTGAAAGGTTACAGGAAAAGAGATCAACTACTAATACATACCATAAGAGTAACTTACAAAAAATCCTTACCTGAAAAACTTCAAGTTTGATAGCACTTTCTGTATCAACTAATGGAAAGATTATCAAGGCTTTTTCTAAAATTGTTCTGATGGTAGTTTTTCCTCCACCTGTGGGGCCTACAAGCATCACACCAACACGAGCCTGAAATGTATTTTAAAATATCAAATCTGTAACATTCATATTCCTTAGATGATTAATGCTTAGATTTTAGTAAATACAAACTAAAGGTCTTACAAAGTGTATATTTATAAACATATGCTGATGGGAATTTTGTACTCCTCAATTGCTGCTACGTCAGGCCCAAATAACCAAGAACGATTATATTGAGTTATTTCTGAGTAGTTCCTTTATTGTTATTCGTCTACAACAGAATCTTGCCATACTAAAGCAATTACTTGTAATAACTATAGATATACTCTGTGAATTGCTAGGAAGGCTCCAACTTTATATTTATTTGATAGAGTTCTCTATCAAATCCTGCACCTGTCAATAGTGGTGTCCCTCAAGGCAGAGTTCTAGGACCAACACTCTTCATACTTTACATAAATGACCTTTGTGATCACATTATAAGCAACTGCGTTCTCTTCGCCGATGATGTCAAACTATTTAACACCACAGACAATGCTACTACCCTTCAAAAAGACCTTGACTATGTGTCAGAATGGTCAAACAAGTGGCAACTTCAAATCTCAACCAACAAATGCTCTATCTTACACATTGGCAAAAAGAATGAGAACACAAAATACAAGCTTGGAGGACACGACCTTGTAGATGACCCTCATTCCGTCAAGGATCTTGGAGTACTCATTTCTAATGATCTAAGTGCCAAAGCCCACTGCAACAACATTGCCAAAAAGGCACTAAGAGTAGTCAATCTAATCTTGCGTAGCTTCTTCTCTGACAATATTACACTGCTAACTAGAGCATACAAAACATTCGCTAGACCAATTCTCGAATACAGCTCACCTGTCTGGAACCCGCACTGCATATTGGACATTAATACAATCGAGAGAGTCCAAAAATATTTCATGAGAAGGGTCCTCCACTCCTCTGCTCACAACAGAATACCTTATTCCACCAGACTTGAAATCTTGGGCTTAGACAACTTAGAACTACGTTGCCTTCGAACCGTTCTAAATGTAGTTCATAAAATTATCTGCCACAATGTCCTATCTGTCAATGACTACTTCAGCTTCAACCACAACAATACACGAGCACACAATAGATACAAACTTAATGTAAACCGCTCCAAACTTGACTGCAGAAAATACGACTTCAGCAACAGAGTGGTCAATGCTTGGAACTCACTACCTGACTCTGTGGTTTCTTCCCCAAACCCCAAAAACTTTAACCTTAGACTGTCTACTGTCGACCTCACCCCATTCCTAAGAGATCTGTAAGGGGCGTGCATAAGCGCACCAGCGTGCCTACTGTCCCTGTCCTACTGTCCTCATTTATCTGTATTTACTTTGTTTATGTTTATACCTATACCTGCTATCTTGTACATGTTCGACAAACAAATAAAATAAACAAACAAACAAACAAACAAACAAACAAACTTTGTTCTCTTCCTACTGACCAGCTATTCCAAGCTCTGATGTTTCTTTGCTCTCTGGGAAAGAGGCCCTACCTCCTGCGACTCCTGATTACATTCCACCATAAACATCCATTTCTGGCATTTAGTAAAATATAATTCCTGTAATGTAAGATCTCACTGTAAAATTTTGAGTTCTACATATTTGTATCATATTTAACCTCCATATCACATTTTACCTGATTGTCCCATTCCACTCACCATAAGCTGATTGTATAGTTGTATAACCTTCTCTATCTGATTTTCCCAAGGCTGCAAAGATAAATGCTGTATTGCAAGAGATATTGCATTCTATTTAAAAAACGTAGACAGATGGTTAGAAGTTTGATGACTGACCAATAATTTGACAATATATAAAATAACCAGACTTTAGTATTAAGAAAAAATATAGCTATTCTGGCAACATTAGGGGAAACAATTAAAGAGGCACAATCAATTTCATTGTCTTGTCATTTAGTAGACCTGAATGTACACCTGAACATGCCCCATCTTCCCTGAATATATGTCAGTTTTTCAAGATAGGCCAGTATTACTGGGATTCCAGGCATACTGCTTTACTGCTTTACTGTTGTAGCATATATTAACAAGAACCTTAAAGCCTGTCTACGTTTTTCTCTGTCCCATCTTATCCTAAAATCAAGGTAGAGTTATTTTGAGTTTCTTTCTCCCACTTCCTTCCTCCTATCTCTGGATCTTGTCAACTCTTGTCAAAGTCCCTCTTTGACGGCTCACTCATACATATGCAAAGGTCAGCTCTAAATTCCTTTACAAAATCACTGAAATACTCAAACTGAATGGATAATAACATTAAAAAAAACCTAATGTCAAAAATAATTTTCTATAGCTAATATCAACAATAATTATTCTTATTTTTATTACCTCTAATCGTTTAGGATTTACTTTTGGAACTTCCATTTCTGTAAAGAGATCTCTGACAATATCTTCAAATACTGGAACATCCTCAGCAATTAACTTTGGTAAATTCACTTCTTTCAGTATGTCAATTGTGATTAGAGTTTCCTCCGTTGCAGAAAACCTTTTTTTATTGTATCTATTATACAAGAAAACTAATAATTAGAATTTCATGAGATATTCTAAGTCTCATACTGTTTTCATTAGTCCACCCATGCTGCATTTTTAAGTGCATGTTTTTGATCATACATTGCTTCTTAATGCATGTTTTTGATCATACATTGCTAAAGTTTTAACAGTAATTTTATTACTGTTTTGCTTCTTTTCCTATTCTTATTAGGGTTAAAAATGCATGTTTTTGATCTTAAATGCATGTTTTGATCATACATTGCTAAAGTTGTGCATTTTATTACTGTTTTGCTTCTTTTCCTATTCATATTAGACTGAATTTTTGTCATGTTCAAAACAAACAAACAAATAAAAACTTCCATCTAAAAAATGAAAAAGTTTTTCATGTGTGGTTGGTAAATAAACATGGCAAAAAGCACCCAGAGAAACTAAATTTACACCAAAAAGTATGCAGAAGATTCCCACAACGTGGATATCAATATGTCTACTCTAAACTAAAAATTAATAAATTATTTTATTAATCCATATACCTCAATTTTTCCCTTATATTTAACTGCACAATGGCTAATTAATTGTCAGTCAAAGCTCCTTCCTTCTTTTCTCGCTCCTCCCTCCCTCCCTTGGTAGGCCTTACAAATTAAACATTATTCTATGGTATGACAGAACTGTAATTTGAATGCTTTGGAAGTCAGAAACAAAACTGATCAAGAAACTTAATTTCATGGATAGTTTTTGCTGGATAATGAATGCAGATATTCCTATAGGAATATTTAGAATCTTGGTAATTTAGGTTGCAATTCTATGAGGCAATAAGTCCTTCTGAGTATTGTTAAGCATTCATAGATAAATTGAATTTAGTTTTCTTTGTCTCAAAAGAAATACAAATAGGATTACAGTAAAACAGGTCTCTCCTCTACTAAAACTTATCTTTATAAAAAATCTGTAGATCACAAATTGAGATATAATAATGTTCTATTTTTAATATAAACCACTTAAGAAAACTTACTGTAGTTTCAACTCTTGACGCCTTTGACCAACTCTTATTAATACAGTTTTTATAGCTCTCATGCCAAAATCATAATGATCCTAAAAATAAGATAAGAACACAATTTATTTTTGCGCACTGCAAATATCTTCTTTGCAATTATTAAATAGCGTGTTTGTCAAAATTATTATCAATTTAACTGATTTGATTTCCAACTGAACTCTTCCAGAGCTAATGTGTAATTTGTCCGATGGCACTGATGCTGATTTAGAATATAGTATGTTAGTTCTTACCGTATTTTTCGGAGTATAAGATGCACCTTTTTACCCCCAAAAAGAGGGTGAAAACTTGGGTGCATCTTATACACCGAATGTAGCCCCACCCACCCAGCCACCCCCACCCTTTGGCCTCTGTTTTCCAGCAATTTACCTGTTTGCAGCAAAGCGGGAAGAGCCTGTAAAGCCAAGCAAGTCATTAGCAGCTTCCCAACCTACAGCTGATTTGCCATGTGCTAAAATGAAAGTGAAACTAGCTTGCAAAGAGGCAAATAGCTGGGAGAGACACACAGATTTTTATTTTCTGCTGAACTGAATGCAAGGGGGTAAGTGAATAACTATAAATGTCTGTAGAATGTCCAAATTATTAGACTTATTTTTTAAAGACTGCTTTATTATTGTTCTAGAGCCAGGGGTCTCCAACCTTGACAATTTTAAGACTTGTGGACTTCAACTCCCAGAATTCCACAGCCAGCTTTGTTAGCTTTGCTGGCTGTGGAATTCTGGGAGTTGAAGTCCACAAGTCTTAAAGTTGCCAGGGTTGGAGATACCTGTAAATCTAGACAACAACAAAATAAAGAAGCTTTTTTAAAATAAATGCTTGCTCTGAAGAGACCCAGTGCTATTGTATCTTCTTTTAAATAATAGAGAATAATGTATACTTCCAGAAATTTTAATTAATTTTAACAGCTCTGTACAAGTATAGTCTGAAATGTAACAGTGTCCTGTTTAGTATTAGAGTTTAGTTACCTTGGAATAGATCTATTTAAATAATTGGGAAGAGTTAGTGTGACTACATTTAAGAAAACTTTCTGGCATAATGTACATTTCTCCAATTCTTTACTATTTCTATGGGTCAGGCACACATGCACAGAAATACACAGCAAACAATGTATCATCTGTGCTGTTTGCTGTTTGCCAAATTGCTGGGAGGCAGAGGCATTTTTTCCTTGTTTTCCTCCCCCAAAACTAAGGTGCGTCTTATACTTCGGTGCGTCTTATACTCCGAAAAATATGGTAGTTTCTTGTCAGGAACAAATAATCTCCTTTAGCTTTGGAGTTTTCTGAGGTTTCCCCTAACCCTGCTTGATCAGCTGCTCAGGTGGGGTTCCAGAGGAAACCTGGGATAGATCTCAAAGCTCTGGTACAAGGTTTGGCTGATGTTTTAACTGCTGCTTTAAATAAGCAGGTAGTGGAGGCTGGTCAAACTACACCTTGTAAACTATTCATGTGGATCCCAGATCCTTTCTTGGAACTGCCGAAAGGGCTGTGTTGTAAGGAATGTGTCCTTTCAGTGATTCCAAGAAGGTTCCACACTCATTTGCACTATTCAGATGATCCTGAGAGCAGATAAACCTCCAATGGGCCTCAATGACTCTCAGAGTGAGTGCTAATGACCAGATCACTGCAAGGAACATAAATCATTCCATTCTCCACCATTCAGTCAAAACTGAAGAAGCTTCTTGGATGAGAAGCTAAACATCTTCAAGGAAAAACAAAGAAAGTCCAGTTGCCTTTTGAAAAAGCACCTTTAGAACAACCATGACTTGGATGACTGAGAATCTCCGTAGACATACAAGGCCACAAGAACGTTGAAAATATGTTGTGAGAATTAGCATAGATACTATGACCTCTGTATAATATAAAAGATAGAATATGGTGTTGAAATGCTCAGATGTTCTCAGAAAAAACTCTTTGGAATCCCTTTTATCTACTTGGCCAGTGGAGAAGAAGTATACCTTCTCTTATCTCTTTCTTTCTTTCTACTTTTCTTCCTTTTTGGTATGAATAGATACACCATGCCAAAATTGCTGAGAGAAGGTAAGAATAATAGTGCTAGATCAGAGGTGGATTCCTCCCGGTTTGGACCGGTTCGCCCGAACCAGTAGCAAGATGCTGGTGACATCACAATGACATCACGGAACTGGTTCTGTTGGTGCCGGTCCGCCATCTTTTTTTAAAAGTGGGGGGGGGGTTGGGGGGTGGAATTTTTTCCGGTTTTTTTTTCTTCTGCGCTTGTGCAGAAGCCGAGTTTCCGGCAGCGCATGGGTCTGGTTTGCGCATCTGGTTTGCGGCTTTTTTTGGGGGGGGTTAATTTTTCCTTATTTTTCGTTCATGGCCACATGGTGCGGGAGGAAGCGGACCAGCAGCGAGGTAAGTTAGAACCCACCCCCATGCTAGATCAGATCAAAATACATTTAACTTCAGCATTTCATTTCTCACAGTAGTGCAAATATTTCAGGGTTGCTTCCAAGCAGAAGATGGAGACATAAACAGTTCTCACTATCATACCCTAAAGCAGTGGTTCCCAAAGTGGGCGGTACTGCCCCCCGGGGGGCGGTGGGAACCCTTAGGGGGGCAGTGAGAGGCAAGGGTGGCAACAGGGGGGCGGTGAGAGGGGCCAGGGGGGCGGTAGGTGGTTCGCCATGCTTTTGCATTTGAAGCTCCCTCGCGTTCCTCGCTCTTGTGTGCAGGGCAGCCCATTCTGAAAGAAAATGCGAGATGTTTTCTTTCAGAATGGACTGCCCTGCACACAACAGCGTGGAATGCGACAGAGTTACAAGTGCTAGGTATGATGCCCGTCTCGTGGCCCGCCCAGCCCCCGCCCAGGCTCCGCTCCGCTCTGCCCCGCACGACTGGTCACCCCAAACTGTGTCACACCGCACGACGGGCGTCCTACCTAGCACTTGAAGCTCTCTCACGTTCCTCGCTCTTGTGTGCAGGGCAGCCCATTTTGAAAGAAAACACGAGATGTTTTCTTTCAGAATGGGCTGCCCTGCACACAAGAGCGTGGAATGCGACGGAGTTACAAGTGCTAAGTACTGAGCGCGGCACAGCAACGAGGGAAGCCGACCGCTCCCAAAGTTGCTCGGGCAAGCGCTTGCAGACCTGCAGGAAGATCCCGCTGGGAAACCTGTGCGTGCGCAGACTTTCCCGCTCAGCATCCCCAGCGCCTAGCAACCCGGCACCCACAATTCGGCGGGCTCCCCTCTGGCATGGCGTACCCATGGATTTCAGGCCAGCTGCCCCCTGACATTGACCCCACCAAGGCGCCTGTGGCCTTCGGCCGCCGAGGCCTCTCCAAGCTCAATGAAGAGCTGCAGCACCCTGAGCTGCTGACGCGGCAGCCGGCCTTGATGGTGCTCTGCGACCTGGTGCACGACCCGGAGAACGCTTACCAAGCCATCGGCCTGGGTGAGCGGTGGCAGCAGCCTGGCCACAGCTGGCGGGAGGGAAGAAGGAAAGAAAAAGGAAAGAAAGAAAGAGAGAGGGAGGAAGGAAGGAAGATAGAAAGAAAGAGAAAGAAAGATGGTAGGAAGGAAGGAAGGTAGACAGAAAAAGAAAGGAGGAAGGGAAGAAGGAAAGAAAAAGGAAAGGAAGAAAAAGAAAGGAAGAAAGGAAGATGGTAGGAAGGAAGGAAGGAAGGAAGATGGTAGGAAGGAAGACAGACAGAAAAAGAAAGGAGGGAGGGAAGAAGGAAAGAAAAAGGAAAGAAAGAAAAAGAAAGGAAGAGGGAGGGAGGGAGGAAGAAAGAAAGAAAGAAAGAAAAAGAAAAAGAAAGAAAGATGGTAGGTAGGAAGGAAGACAGACAGAAAAAGAAAGGAGGGAGGGAAGGGAGGGAAGAAGGAAAGAAAAAGGAAAGAAAGAGGGAGGGAGGAAGAAAGAAAGAAAGATGGTAGGAAGGAAGACAGAAAGAAAGAAAAAGATGGTAGGTAGGAAGACAGACAGACAGACAGAAAGAAAAGATAGTAGGAAGGAAGGAAGACAGACAGAAAGAAAGAAAAGAAAGAAAAGGAAAGATGGTAGGAAGAACGACAGAAAGAAAAAGAAAGAAAGAAGTGGGAAGGTAGAGAAGAAAGAACGAAAGACTTATGACCACAATTCAGCCTAACATTTTGGTTGCTAAGCAAGAGCGTTGTTAAGTGAGTTTCACCACACTTTACAAGTTGGCCATGCCCACCCGGTCACCTGACCACTAAGCCACGCCCACCTGAGGGGGTGGGGTGGGGGCAATGAGGATGAGTTTGTAGCATCAAGGGGGCGGTGGACTGAAAAAGTTTGGGAACCACTGCCCTAAAGTCAGAATGTCAGGCCGAAGCCATTTTAGTTGGGGTCTTTGGCCTGCCACACTTTATGCTATTTTAAAATGTATTCTTAGCTGTGGGAATTTGGGAGGGACATTTACATGAGGGATGTCTGCATGTAGCCATAACAAATTCCTTCTAGATGGTCAAGGTAATCCTTTTTCTTCGCACTTCTGCACCTGCACAGAAGGAGATGGAAGTTGCTGCCAAGTTGGCAGATGAAGATTGGTCAATGTGGGGACAAGGGATTGAACTTTCAACTGGGTGGAGAAACCCCTGGGACTTCAGATTCAGGTTTCTCCCAGATGTGCCAACATGGCTCTGCTAATAAATTGGAACTTTGAGGAATACTTTGCCTCGGACTCTGATTTGATTTTCGATGCTATTTGGAACCCTGCCACAGAATTTACAAGCACACTATTTCCAGACTGGAAGTAACACTAAGTAGTAACCCTGGATAATTTGTCTTTCATGAATTTATCTAATTTCTCTATGGCTATCATGATATTTTGTTAAAATAAGTTCCATAGATTAATTATGCACTATGCAAAGTATTTTTTTCTAAATCACCTTCTAATTAGTTTCACTGACCACCTTTGTTCTTGGCATTTTGAGAAATGGGGAAACTTTTCTCCCTATCTACTTTCTCTATGTCATGATGATTTTAAATACCTCAAGTGTTTCCCCCAGTCATCTACTTTCCAAATGTTCTAGCTTTTTCTGATAAAGAAACAAAGCTCCTTGAAGTATACTGATTATTTTTATTTATTTTATTTTATAGATTATTTAATCCCACTGTTATTACTTTATAAGTAACTTATATAAAGCTCATTCCTCTTCCTATTTTTCCCACAACAACACTCTATGAGATGGGAACCTAACTGGCCCAAAGTCACCTAGGGGCTTTCATGCCTAAGATAGGACTAGAATTGTAGCAGATGAGCAGGCTGAGCCCAAGACCAGGATTAAATGCGTCATCAATCTCGAATCACTGCAGAGTCACATGAGATCCACGTTTAGCCCATAAATTTTGCTGACCTAGTGCCAATTTGATATCTAGAGCCATGAAGGTTTAAAAGTTTTCCCGGTCCAGTCATGATGGACTAAAGGGGGCAAGGCTCATCTCTTATTCTTGGCTGAAAGAGCCTCCTAGGTTAGCAAGAGCTGGCATGAGTAACAAGAGCTCACCCCATTGTGCAGTGCTTGGGTCTCAAACCTGGGCTGTCAGCTTTCCAACTGACAAGCTCAGTGTTACATATGGCCCTACGGAGCACAGATTTGCATGGCCACCGCTGATTGGATAATCTAGCGATGGGACAAATAAATCACTGTCAGTGGCCGGCTAGGCTGTAGAGATCCCCATAAAAGAGGGATCTTGGCAGCCTGCTGGCAGTTCGTATTGCTAACAGCTAGGGAAATAAAAGGTGCTGAACTGTTCCCGGGATCTGTCTCCTTCTTTCGTGCCCACATCTAACACTCAGGATCTTAATCATTGAACCATCATGCCAGGTGATTTGACCATTAATAGACCAGAATCTTGTCTATAGTGGCATGTAATAAACCTTTAGTACTTTGAACTCAACCCCTGTACCTGTTTACTTGTGCTTGACAAGAACTCAGGCTCCTGCTTTCTAGGTCAGCACCTTAACCATTACACTAAACTGGCTGTGCACTTTCCCCAGCTTTATTAGATGCTCTTTTATTTATGGCCACTAGAAGGGTACACAATGTCCCAGGTGCAAATATAATTTTGTAATACTATGATTTTTATTTTCAATCCCTTTTCTAATGTTCCCTAACATGGAATGTGTGTTCTGCACCCTTTGATACTAAGTCATCCACAATAAAGTCAAAATCTTATTTTCTAGGAAAGAAAAACACTACAAATGAATGGCTATATAAGCTAAGGAAATATTTGCTGTATGGGACCATGATTTGAGTTAGCTGGATTATAGATTGCTGCCATGCGATGGATTGTATGTAAAAAGGATTGGTTAAAACATGATTGGTAAAAGCAGGGTAAGCTGCACAGGAGCTTTAAATTAAATCATATGAGGGTTGGATATTAAATATCCGATTAAGCACTTGTAGAGATGTGTGAGGAATGTTAATGATCTGAGCCTCAAAGATATTTGGAAAGAGTTTCATTAGATATATTCAAAAAAATATGAAAAAAAGTATTAATTGTTCAATTAAGATGGTAAAGTGCTAACAATCTTTCAGAAAAGGCAGCACTACACAAGTCCTGTTTCGTTCAGTGATATCTATCTATCAGTTATGCAGAACTAAAGTTTATGATTGTTAAAAACACAATAAGGGAACTGCCACATGTGTGGGGTAAGGAAAAAACAAATTCCAGGAAACTACAGTGATTCAAGAGGTGTTCGTAGGAAGTAGAAGGAATGTTTATAAATTTTGCAGATGATACAGAATCGGGTGGATAGCTAATATAGAAACAAAATAAATTGGAGAAACAAAAGTAACAACCCTAAATATAATGAGACAAGCACAACTTTTTTTACTTAGGAAATAAAAATGCACAGATACAGGATAGCAGATAACTAGGTTGATAACAGTATTTGTAAAAAAAAAAAGACAATCTGGAACAATCTGGAACTGAACACACTCAAAACTGTAGAAATGGTGGTAGACTTTAGGAGAAACCCTCCCATACTTCCACCTCTTACAGTACTAGACAACACAGTATCTACAGTTGAGACCTTCAAATTTCTAGGTTCTACCATATCACAAGATCTAAAATGGACACCTAACATCAAAAACATCATCAAAAAAGCACAACAAAGAATGTTCTTTCTGTGCCAACTCAGAGAGCTCAAACTGCCCAAGCAGTTGCTGATACAGTTCTACGGAGGAATTATTGAGTCTGTTATCTGCACCTCTATAACTGTCAGGTTTGGTTATGCAACCCAACAAGACAGACACTGACTTCAGAGGATAATTAGAACTGCAGAAAAAACAATTGCTACCAACCTGCCTTCCATTGAAGACCTGTATACTGCACAAGTCAAAAAGAGGGCTGTGAAAATATTTACAGACCCCTCACATCCTGGACATAAACTGTTTCAACTCCTACCCTCAAAACGACACTATAGAGCACTGCACACCAGAACAATTAGAAACAAAAACAGTTTTTTCCCAAACGCCATCACTCTGCTAAACAAATAATTCCCTCAACACTGTCAAACTATTTACTGAATCTGCACTACTATTAATCTTTTCATCGTTCCTATCACCCATCTCCTCCCACTAATGACTGTATGATTGTAACTTTGTTGCTTGTATCCTTACGATTTATATTAACTGGTTCCTAATATGATTTGATTGCTTATTTGTACCCAGATTATCATTAAGTGTTGTACCTTATGATTCTTGACAAATGTATCTTTTCTTTTATGTACACTGAGAGCATATGCACCAAGACAAATTCCTTGGGTGTCCAATCATACTTGGCCAATAAAATTCCTATTCTATTCTATTCTATTCTATTCTATTCTATTCTATTCTATTCTATTCTATTCTATTCTATTCTATTCTATTCTAAAAAAAAGACAGTGAAATAATAAGCGACTACAAATTTAATATGAGGCATCAGTTTTGTGTGGCTGCAAGAAAAAAATAAATGGACTCCACTCTATTTTGTTTATTACATCCAATTCGGGCACCACACTTGAAAGATTTAGAGAAATTGGAAAAGGTTTACAGAAAGACAGTAATGAAGATAAAGGACCTAGAAACAATGTTATATGAACAAGGAATGAAAGAGCTGAAAGTGTTTAGCATTAGAAAAGGAAGTTGTGAGGGTATATGATATTATATCAAATATCTGAAAGAAGTACAATTGGCTTACCTGAAGGTCTTCTCTGTGCACTGCGTGGAGAGTCCAACATGGGTACAAACTCTGGTCGGTTGCTAGGGACTGAGTTTTAATTTGTATGAAGTACACCCTCTATCTGCCACTCTGGTCAGTTTTCAAATGAAGGCGTAGAGAAGCATCCGATGTAGTACATATCCAAGGAAGGCTGCGACCCTGGGCCAGAGAAGCCAGGGAGGGTTTGGACTCTCCACGCAGCGCACAGAGAAGACCGTTCAGGTAAGCCAATGGTACTTCTCCAGTGCGCTGCTAAGGAGAGTCCAACTATGGCAAATGCAAAACACTTCAAAGGCTCAAAAGGTCCTGCTTTGCACACAAACCAGCAACTTCTGGTTCAAAGAGGGGCATTTCACCCTTACGATTGGCTTACACACTCAACGAGGGGTGGTTTGAATGCAAAATTGAAGCTCAACTGTTCAGGGCGGGAGAAGGCTGGTCCAGGGGAGAAGTAGCGCAAACCCTCTGGAGTACCCGCCTGCCGAAAGCAGCCTCTGCAGATGCAAAAGAGTCTAGACTGTAATGTCTTACAAACATGGAAGATGAAGACCATGTAGCGGCTCTGCAGATGTCTTTGACAGAAGCCTGCGTGGCACAGGCCACCGAGGTGGCCGCGCTATGGGTGGAATGTGCGGTAATTCCACCAGGAACAGGTCTGGACTGACTCTCGTATGCCTTAGCAATACATGCCTTAAGCCAGCGACTGATTGTCTGCAATGTAACCTTGCGACTCATGGAAGCGGTGAGGAAGGAGACGAACAGCGCTTCGGTCTTCCGGAATGACACCGTCCGGCGAATGTAAATCTTGAGGGCCCACCGAACATCCAGCTTATGCCAATGGTGCTCTAGCTGATGAGTTGCGTTGGAGCAAAAATCCGGTAAGATAACCTCCTGGGCCCTGTAAAACCAGGAGTTTACCTTAGGTAGAAACGCAGAGTCGAGGCGTAAAACGACCTGGTCCTGGTGGAAATGACACAGATCTTGTCGCACAGAGAGCACCGTCAATTCTGATACCATCCTGGCCGAAATAATGGCCACCAGGAAGGCAGTCTTGAAGGTCAGTAATCAAAGCAATATCATTCTCAGTGATTTAAAGGGTAGAGATGTGAGCGCCTGCAGAACCAGCGAGAGATTCCAGGTGGGGTATCAATGGACCACCTGGGGCCTCAGATTAGCTGCACCTCTCAGAAAGCTGCGGACGCTAGGGTGATGGTTCAGAGATCGAACATTGTCCAGCCGAAGCACAGTAGATAAGGCGGCCACGTGCCTGTGGAGCGTATTGGGCGCCAACCCTTTGTCAAATCCCACCTGCAAGGCGGCCGGGATCTGGGGAAGAGAGACTGACAGCAGATTGAGCTGAGACTGAGCACAGAACTTACAGTAAGCTGTCCAAGTCGCGTCGAAGAGCTGAAGTGGTGCAGTGGGTAAATGCTGCGACTGCAGGCTGACTGCTAGTTCAGCAGTTCAGCTGTTCAAATCTCACTAGGCTCAAGGTTGACTCAGCCTTCCATCCTTCTGAGGTCGGTAAAATGAGGACCCAGATTGTTGGGGGCAATATGCTGAACTCTGTAAACCACTTAGAGAGGGCTGTAAAGCACTATGAAGCGGTATATAAGTAAAGTGCTAGTGCTAGTTGTAAATGCGAGTGGTAGAGCCCCGGCGGGATAGCAATAGCAATAGCACTTTACTTATATACCGCTTCATAGTGCTTTACAGCCCTCTCTAAGCGGTTTACAGAGTTCAGCATATTGCCCCCAACAATCTGGGTCCTCATTTTACCGACCTCGGAAGGATGGAAGGCTGAGTCAACCTTGAGCCTAGTGAGATTTGAACAGCTGAACTACTGAACTAGCAGTCAGCCTGCAGTCGCAGCATTTAACCACTGCACCACTTCAGCTCTTGAATAGTGGCAATCACGTCATCCAGAAGCCTGTCCTGCCTCAAGAGGTCCCCCTCAAGTGCCAGACGGTCAGGTGCCACCATTGGGGGTCTGGGTAGAGTAAGGACCCCTGGCTGAGTGAGACTTGGTGATCCAGAATCCGCCACGGTCGGGACACTGAGAGCTCCACCAGGTCCGCAAACCATGGATGACAGGGCCAATGCGGGGCGATCAGCAAAATCTCCGCCTTTTCCGACAATATTTTCCACACCACCTTCGGGATGAGCGGAATGGGGGGGAAGGCGTACAAAAGCGCTTTCGGCCATGGGCTGCGTAACGCATTGACTCCTTCTGCCCCGGGTGATGGGAAGCGGGAGAAAAAGCGGGGAAGGTGTATGTTGAGAGGAGTCGCAAACATGTCTGCTATCACCGAAATCCTGTGGTTCTTTCATTTCAGAGTGCAGGAATGAAACTTAACTGAACTAACAGGCTGCCAAAAGAACTCTAGAATAATAATTATCCACTGGGATATTTGTCAATGAGAGTACAGGAAGAAGATAAGTTGGCTAAAAGTAGAAATTTCTGTCCCTGTAGGAAATAATAGTACTGTATAGCTGTCAGTTGGGAATTTTGCTCCTACATCTCAAACATTAGTGCAAGGGCATTTGCTAACCACAGACCCAGAGTGCTTTACAGGAAGACACCAATTCTCAATTATTTTGAAGCTTTCTTTTAAAAATAGGAATACATAACACAGGGGTGGGTTCTAATTTACCTCGCCGCCAGTTCGCCTCCTCCAGTGCTGCGTGAGTGTGTGCGCATTGCACGCTGCGCAGATGTGCATGTACTTTGCACATACGCACATGCGCAGTGCCAAAAAAAGCTTCTGCGCGTGCGCAGAAGCCAAAAACAAAATTAGAGCAAGTTTGGGGGCGTGGCCAACCGGCAATCACTCCTGGTTCGACAAGCGGGGGGGGGAATTCCCGCTACCAGTTCTATAGAACCGGTCCAAACCGGGAACAACCCACCTCTGACATGACATAAGGATAATGACCAGAAAATATAATACTTTAAGAAATTGGTTTTGCCCAATAAGTGCTGAAAAGAGTCTCTACCTCCCTCTCTCCCATAAGGTCATCCACTTGCTATTGACTTTGGATAGTTAACATTGCTATAGCATTTGAAATGAAACCGAAAGGAAAATCCTATACTGGATTCAGGAGAATATTCACTGAAAGGTGCATTTCCTGTAGAAAAATTATAATTGATCCTAGAAAATTCATAGAGGCAGGCAAGTGAACAGGTGTGCGTTTGTGTGGTTTTTGGCCTATCTTCTACCTCCCCAACTAGTTTGCTGTCATTATGAACAGTAGGCCATTCTATTCAGCTTCACAGACTAATATTTATCTGTAAATTTATACTGTATTTACATCAGAGGTGGGTTTCAGCAGGTTCTGACCAGTTCTGGAGAACCGGTAGCAGAAATGTTGAGTAGTTTGGAGAACCGGAAAATACCACCTCTGACTGGTCCCGTCCCCATCTATTCTCTGCCTCCCGAGTCCCAGCTGATTGGGAGGAAATGGAGATTTTGCAGTATCCTTCCCCTGGAGTGGGGTGGGAATGGAGATTTTACAGTATCCTTCCCCTGCCATGTCCACAAGCCACACCCACCAAGCTACACCACGCCCACCAAGCCACGTCCACAGAACTGATAGTAAAAAAAATGAATCCCACCACTTATTTACATGTGATTTCTGCATTACTTTTACAAATCATTGCCTCTAAGGGGCATTACCTGGAGATGCTATGTAGCTCCATTAAGCTCCATTCCAGAAGAAAATTAGGATATAAAAAATAAAAATATATTCTTTGTATTTTACCTGTTGTGATAGTCTTTTGCTAGAAAGTTGGTAAAGATTTACTATCTTCCCTGAGAGTAATTTTGCTGATCTGAAACCTTCTGAAAACAACATTATTTCAGCAATCAGTTCATAATCCGGTATTACCATTGACATAGGACGAAATAATGATTTTAAATTGTCTGGAAGTTCCACACGACCTTTGTATCTTAAAAGGAAAGTTAATGTCATCACATTCATTAAGAACACTTTAATACGTTAGCTTTACCACATATAAATAAAAATTCCTTTCAACAAAGATACAGTCTGAAAAAGTAGAGTTCACTACAGTTTAGAACATAATTGTATGATCACTATTATGATAGCAGATTATGGTAATATGCGATTTTTAAATGCAAGTGAAAAATTATTTAACCTTCTGAAATTGATAATAGTGGTAATTTAAAACCACAACATTTGGAAAATGGGAATATAATTCAGTGGCAGTACATATTCCTTGCAATTAAAAGATTCCATGATCAATCCCTGAATCAACAAATTAGGCTAAAAATATTATTTTCTAAAATCTTGAAAGTGCAAAGTTATGGACAATATTAAACTCCATTGTATCAAAATTACCAGTTCATGCAACAGAGCTTCATGCATTTTAAAAAATACTTCCCCCCCCCCCAAAAAAGGTTCTTTCTGTTCTGATGTTATGGAACAATGATAGCTACAGTTATCACTTACCCAGGATTCATGGTAATAAAAATTGCACAGTGTGGTCTCAGACGAATTTCTTTTCCTTCCAGTACAAATCTGTGTCAAATGTAAAAACAGTCCAATATACTACAGTTAGGGAATAAGTAGTGTACCAAGTTACAAAAGCAGAGAAAATGATCAAGTTGTTGCCTTATACAAAAAACAGCAAGTAAATACTGTGGCCCTAAGCTGCAAAGGATGTTATGCCACATATGTTAAGCACCTTGAGTTAAGCTTAAAATATCAGATACAATTGAAGATGGTACAATATTAGCATAACACATTGATAATATTTACACATATGAGGTTTGCATCTGCATAGACCACTATTAGGAAGATTCTAAGTTTGGGGGGAGGTCTATGGACTTGTCTATATATGTCCAAATGGAGCATAGTGCAAAGGAGCTCAGTTCTGATTCCAACACAGGAGTTCAGAATAAATACACCATTGTAGAACAAATTAGGGGTATTATGTATGTTGAGTTCCAATACTGAAGAGTCAGGAGGCAGGTTGAGTGACTTCAGCTTTTTATTGATTACAGTGAGCAACAACAGCAAAAGCCCAGCCGGTGGCTCCAGTTTAAATAGAGAGCCTTGGCTGGAAAAACCAATCAGTGATTACCTTCTCTGCTCAATAGAGCGGACCTGGTTGTAAGCATCTCAGCTAACATGTAAATCCCAGGACACAACAATGCAGAAATGACTATTTGAAGTAGTTATTGCTAAGCAATCTGCCATCATGCTTTGTGATGCTTTTCTATATTATATATATAGCAGAAATAGCAGGTTTCCTTAAGGAGGCAATTAGTTGACCTATAAAATACAGAATATACTATTTTGCCAAAGGCCCAGTGCAGACATCCAAGCCACAATGTTTGATTAATGTAGATAGATATGCCGATATATAGGCTTACAATAATGTCCAGAGGTGCCCATTTGGCAAAAAGCAGTACATATACAAAGACTGCTCATGCAGAATGTTAAGCTCTGATAAAATAAAGGTATGTTAATTGGCAGATCTAAGTATAACAGAAACTACCACTCACCCAATCTTTTTTTCAAACTTGTTTATAGATTCCCACATCTATTTTAACCAAGCTTTTCAGTTACAGCTAAAAACTAACTACATATTTAGAAACCATATATTTAGAAAAAATTATTCTTCTTGCAAAACATCAGATGATGAACAAATGATCTGATCCAAAGCTGTGATCTCATTTTTTGCTTATGAACCTTTTGCCTATGAACTTTCCCAAAAAGGTTTTACCTATAATTTCCAGCTATGATTATTCCATAATGTCAGTTTCTAGTGAAAAGTAGGATCAGATTTAAGGCTCTTTCCCAACATCATCTATATACTGGGTTTACCAAAAATCAGACCAACCACAATATGTTTTATTACTTTTTTTTATTCAAAGAAAATGTTACTGATCTTACTGTACATCAAAAGTATTTAGATGAAAATGACAACCAATTAAACATGTAATGTAAATTATATAATAAATATAGGGTCTGACTTTTGGTACACCCTGTACATTTTGCATCTTTTAAAATGGGAAGAAAGTTCCGGCCAAGATATTAAAGAGGATAGTAATAATATTCTAATTGTGTCTGTAATGGTTTTTAATTACTCATTTAAATTTCATGAAGCACAAGGTCAAAAAGTAAGTACAATGGCACAAGTCAAGAAAGTTAAAATCCCCACCTTCATGTGAAACTCAAAATTGTTCCCATTTCATAAGAACGTTCTCCATAATGTATCAATCTGCTTAAAATAACTTACCAACATAGAAACTTTAAGAATATATATCAATCTTGCAGCAACATTAGTTTTAACACTATTTATTTTTTCTCATAAATTCAAGTTGATTTTTACCAATTTGTGTCTATCTGCATTAATTTGAAATGGACATTTAGAAATAATGGCTTTTATCAACAAAAAAAATCTCTCTGGAAACAATTATTAAAGATTTTCAAACTAAATGTTGGGTCCCATTTTTTACAAACATCCATATAAAGTACCAATATAAAGTACTTCAGAAAACTAGGAATTATTAATAAGCAAATAATGTCAGCATACAAAAGAATGTATGTTTGACGTTGGTCATCTTAATATCCTACATTCTTTCAATTGCCTAATAAAATAGGCCAGCAGTTCTTGAAAAAAAATTATAAGGAGGAAACATAGGACATTGATCAGTTCTCTGTGACATTCTAATCAACAAAGAAATTATTCCAATTATGATAGCCAGCTAACAAGATCAGAATGCAACCTTTTAATACAATAAACAAAAATGAAAGTAAAATTATAATTAACTGGCACATTTCAAAAAATTAAACTGTACAATATCAAAGTTTTGATCATGAACACAAGATCCATTGCCAAATCCATTTTATTTGATTTTATACTAATCCAGTGTTTTCTGATGCGTGACATCTTTTTATAACATCTGATTGGCCAAGATTTGGTAAGTAATATATAGTAATAAAGTAATGTAGTTTGAAATCTTCAAACTAAGGTACTTGTCATTTGTGCTCTTGCCTTTTTAGATCATTAGAAGACATCCATCCAGCTCTAGGTAAGAATCGCAAAGATGACATCTTTCTTTCACAACTTTCTTATATTAATGATACAACACAGACCAAAACTGCACACACCTTTGAACATAAAGTATTATTATTAATAAAATCTCACAGCAATTTCAAATAAATACCTGACACTGAGGCTATCTTTAGCTGCCTTAATTGCCTGAAGATGTGAAGCAATTGCAGAGAGGACTTCTATATCAATCCGATTGAATTCATCAAAACAACACCATGATCCAGATTGAACAAGCCCAAAGAACAATTTTCCCATTACCTTAAATAGACAAAGAAAGATAAAGCAGAATAAGTGAGGAATAAAGTCTCATGCAATTTATCACCAAGCTCAAAAGTAAAACAGCTACATCTGCCTTTGTAATGCTTATACATGTACTTATGGAAAAGTTTTATACATAGTAAATCCTTTTTAAAAGCCTGCTTTTTGTCCATTATTGCTCATTGCATTGTCTCTAAGACTGCACTCAGAGTCTGAGTAGCTTTTGTCCCATTTCATACATCTCTGAGTCTTTAGTTCTGCTTCAACTTGACATGACCTCTGCCAGCATCACTTATAACCTTGTCTTGGTTAGCTGTTCTATAATTGTCCTCATTTAATGGTATGTTGCACCCTCCATGGCTTCTGTCTTATGCAAACTAGTGTCAGGCACAAATAACCTGGAGCATTCTTTGAGTTCAAAGCACAGAAGAGATTATCACTAGCTCTATACAAAAATCTAGTCAACTAATGGTCAAAGCCAAATTGGTGCTAGGTAAAGGTCAAAGGAATTCATGGGGAGCTGGACTTGGGTCTTTAGTGTCAACGCAATGACTCCAAACTGATGACACATTTATTCCTCCTTTCCAGATTAATCTGCTCTTCTCCTACAACTAGCCTTGACTGCTCCAGCCTTGTATGCTCAGGGTTTTCATCTTCTCAACACCACTAAGTCATCTCTAACTGCCTTTATGGGAAGCTTACCAGAGTAAAGAAGCATAGGGTTATTAAATGGGAACATGCCAGGAAAGTGCCCATGGCACATATGAGTAGTCATATTGAAATAGTAAATTAAAGAATTTAAACAAAGAGTGGATATAGTTGTGCTTTGGAACTCACTACTTCCACTTAAATGAAAATATAAAGATTAGCTAATATGGTAGGGAACATATTGAAAATCAAGGTACAGAAGATAACCATTTCACTAGTTTGCTTTTGGAATAAAAGTATGCTTTATGATAGCCCAATCCCACCATGGCACACAAAATGCGACAATATTAACTACATGCTCTCAAAATTCCAAATATGCTCATTGTCTCAAAGGTTTGCCTACCCATGTTCTACATTGCATCTTAGAATAAAATTGTTTATCATACCTTATCATCCAAATCTCCAGAACAATTGTATGTAACACAAAATTTTCCCAAAGCCTAAAAGTAAAAAAAAAAATACAATATTGAACAGAAGTTCTATGGAACTGAATTGTAATCAAATAAGCATTAAATATCAGATAAGATTATATGCTTTTGATTTGGATTTATCACTCACATTCCATTATTTTGCTCCTTTCCTAAAGGAGGCCACACCATCCTCCTCCATCGGCCCTGGTTCCAACTCACCCTCTTCCTCAGACCCAGGCTCCAATGGGGCCATGACATTAGGAAAATTAGGGAAAGGAATCTCCCTGAATGCTGTATGTATGTTTTCTCTAAATAAATTCATTTCCTCTCTTTACCATTGCTGTGAAAGATTTGTTCCATTAAGCGAGTCAATTACAGTCACTTGAGGACTGCTTATTAAAGCAAGAGAGAGAAGATAGAGCACATGCTAAGAGACAGAAAGAAGAGTGTTTGACTATGTGAGACATAAGATATCAGTTTGTAAGAGTTTGAAGGGAAATTGAGTAGCAAATGGCAGAACTGTGTTGTCCTGAAATATGTATTTGCTATGAATTGTGTATAAAACAGTATACATTTTACAAAAAGCATATCTTGATATAGAATATAGCACTTACTTTTGACAGATCTTTAACTGTCTCTGTTTTTCCTGTACCAGCTGGCCCAGCAAGACAGCATCCTAGATTTAATTGTAGTGCTCCAGTAATGGTTAACCAACATTGATCAGTAAGAGGCGTGATAACCAATCGTGGAGAGCAGCCTAAATATTCATAACCATATTCAAAGGAAGCATAACCTTGAAAAACTGTGCACAGGTTGCAATCATGCCATTTGTAACGCAATTGCCTAAATAAAACATGTTTACATAGCAGTTAATGACTCATATGGATTATCAAATGTTATAGGTATCAGATTATACAGGTATAAAAATTCAGTGAAGAATTGAATTTTTCAGTATACAAAAAGCAATCCAAAAATCCATTAAATACAAACTTATGTTAAAAGATTAGCAAATTAAGGTATCTGGGAACTGGTGTGTTATAAAGGTTGAAATACAAGATCAGGAATGGGGACTTCTCCATTATTCTCCTAAGCCCATGAAGTCATGACAAGAAGCAATGGATGGAAACTAATCAAGGAGAGAAGCAACCTAAAACTAAGGAGAAATTTCCTGACAGTTAATCAGCGGAACAACTTGCCTTCAGAAATTGTGAATGCTCTAACACTGGAAGTTTTAAAGAAGAGATTGGACAACCATTTGTCTTACATGGTATAGGGTTGACTTCCTGCCTGAGGAGGGGGTTGGACTAGAAGACCTCCAAGGTCCCTTCCTATTCTGTTATTCTGACTCCCAGATTCTAAGCCTTCCGCAGGCATGGAAACTAGCTGGATGATCTTGGCCATTCATTCCCTCTCACTCTTAAATGATATCAGACTTTGTAAATGGTGTCTGAAGAAGAAAACCTGTCACATCATGCATTTTCCATATGAACTAGGTGAACACAGAGGAAAACAAGCAAGGACAAACTCTAAGAAAAGAGTACAATGAAGTATCTAAAATCAAGCTTTTATTTTAGTGACGGGAATGTGAACATTTTGTTCAAGAATAAACATCCTGCACTGGCTTGAGTTCACCTCAAGATAAAAGTAAGCTTTTATGCACAATACACTGCTTCAAATGTCTTATTTATGTGAAACATTTACATTCAAATGTCAACATAAGCCAGATTTTTTTAAAAAAACAATCTGTTGGAAAAGGCAGTGCAATTGTATGTTATTGAATTGCTCTTTGCTTTTTCATGCCAGTGAAAAAATGCCAGGATGGTTTATGGTAAATTACAATTATGCTGAAAATAGTAAGAAATAAGAGGTTCTTAGTACTTTCAGAGAGAAAGGGGGAAAAGTCTTCATTTCCACTTGCTCCATACCAAGTGCATCTGTTCTCAAGGGCTGGAAAGTAGCCAATGTGACTAGATTTTTTTTAAAAAGGTCACAGAACAAGAAAAGGCTAGTTAGCTTAACGTCAGTTATGGAGACAACATTTGAAAGTATCACTAAAGAGATCATATTGAGAAACATAAATCCCGCCTCACTAAAAAGAAACCAACACTGCTTCTACAAAATTGCTAACAAAATGTCTACACTTTTAAAGGGTAAGATTCCAGCATGAAAATTTAGGGATCAGAAATAGAAGTATCACACAGTTGTAACTCCCAAGTGGTCTTGAAGAGCAGGCACACATAGAGTGTGTTATAGTAATTCAGCTAAGAGGTGACTAAGGCAGTGAATTCTGTATATCATCCCGGAACCCCTGGGTAAAATGCATGAAGTCAATTTATAAACACACATAAAAGGGAATGAAATAATATTGCATCTGAAATTAAATATCTGCTTTGCATATTACATTTACATTTTGGTTTATTTAAAATACTTATTCTTAAATATATCTTAGCATTTAAGGTAAACTCTTAAACTATACCTTGTCCATTCAAAAGCTTTAATGCCAATATCTTGATCGATCAGTAAATATAATATATCTCTATTATGGATGGACAAAGAAATCAAAGCTTCTAAAGTGCTTTGCTTGTGGTAGGGAAGAATATCTGATGCTATCTCTGTAAGTTGCTCTAGAACGTTGATCAGATCATCCAGGTCTTCTATCATCTCCTTTTTTGAATTAGAACTCAACATAGCTGCTTCACATTCCTGAGAAAACTTTATGTGACTCTAAAAGTGAAATACTATATTAGTAATGATAATAACTTTTTAAATTATTTACTTGTATTTGCTTGTAAATAATGTAATTTTTGAGACAGGAGAGAATTTAAACATCCTTCAGAGTATCCCCATTAGACTAAGGCAAGGCAAGTCACGTTAAAATGTATTTCCCTTATTCCCTAAACCAAACTTGAGGAAAGGGAAAGAAATAAAATTTAAGTCCTAAGAATAGAAGGAACAAAAAAAATATTCCAAATGATGTGGAACATACCGGTAGGATAGGAAAAAACAAGTTGAATCCTAATAAGGCAGAAGAACTATTTTATTTTTTTATTTATTATTAGAGTTGGAAGGGACCCTGTAGGTCATCTAGTCCAACCCACCCCCACCCCCGCTCAAGCAGGAGTCCCTACACCAGTGATGGCGAACCTATGGCACGGGTGCCACAGGTGGCACGCGGAGCCATATCTGCCGGCACACAAGCCATTGCCTAGCTCAGCTCCAGCGCGCATGTGCGCGCCGGCCAGCTGATTTTTGGCTCGCACGGAGGCTCTGGGAGGGCATTTTCGGCTTCCGGAGGGCCTCCGGGGGGACTGGGGAGGGTGTTTTTGCCCTCTCCAGGCTCCAGGGAAGCCTCTGGAGCCTGGGGAGGATGAAAAATGGGCCTACCAGGCCCACCAGAAGTTGGGAAACGGGCCATTTCCGGCCTCCAGAGGGCCTCCGGGGGAGCGGGGGAGGCCGTTTTCGCCCTCCCCAGGCATTGAATTATGGATGTGGGCACTCACGCATACGTGATAGCACACGCGCATGCACTTTCGGCACCCGAGGAAAAAAAGGTTCGCCATCACTGCCCTACACCATCTGGGGAACTAGTTGTTCCCCAGACAACTACATCTGGTTGTTTGTTAACTTCTATACTTACTCTGGGTAGGGTTATACTCCTCCTGAAACAGCAGGTCCACAACCTGGAGTTGTGGTTGGTACATTAATTGCAAGCCTCTTTAAAATGGGAGGTCCTAATAGCAATCATTCATACAACATATTGGACACCTGGAGTTCCACCTTGGCAATATACTTTACATGGGCTTCCTAGGCTACTCAGAAACTTCAATTGGTGCAAATTACAGTGGCTCACAACTATGTTCTAATATGTATTTTCTTTAAATCAACAAATGAGATTAATCTTTTTCATATCCATACATTTATCAATAGTCTGCTAAAGAACAAAAATCTGCTCTGCACACCTTTACCAGGATAAAACCACATTGCATTTCTGAAATATTGTTCATTGTCATCCTTCTAAGCACACATAACAAATTAAATCTTTAGTAATTTTTGCATTCATTCTTGCAATTCTGTATAGGAGAGTAATCCCAGAATTCTTTCCTTAGGCACAGAGGCAGTTTTCACTTACATGCCATACAGCCACTCCCAAGCAATCCACATGCATATATTATTATTTCTCCAGTTACATCATCTATACTTGCAGTCTTATTTTTTAAAACATTCTTACAGATGTTATAACTCACTTTTCTTCCCATTTTTCTTGAACATTGTTATGATTTTCTCTGACTCCTACCTGAGGACCTTAATTCATCAAGTTGTCAGCCCACAAACAGCACACAATCAATCATTTAAGGGTGACCAGGCAGACAATCAGCAAGAGTAGATGAGGGTGGATTCGGATGCTGAGGGTTAGATCGTGGCAAGCCTCTAGACTTTTGCTAAGTTTTAATTTTATTTATTAATTTAAAACATTTATAGAGCCACACATTTTCCAATCAAGTAAATGTATAGTTAATATAGTTAAACAGTACTATATTTTGCTTACCACAATCAATATCACCTGTCCTGGATGGGTAAAAAACCATTCTTTAAATTCCATTTGATTCCACTCTGTAATTCCAACTTCTATAAACCTTAAAGTATATTATATAGTCAGAAAAACATGAAATTTTTGAAAAATTACTTTTTACAAGTTACTAAGCCATCTCCAGGTTATTTAAAGGAAGATTATTGATAATAGAATTATGTATATTTTTCAGAGACAGGGATATATTGCTCATAATATATAATTTCCTTATAACATTAATATTAATACAGTATTTAGCATCCTACATGCTACAGTATACTGATGACAAAGAATTGCCACCAATAACACAAAGTGGAGAGCACTCTAATCTCATTAATATATTCTGGTCCCAGGGTGGGGACCTGGAAAATTATTCAGCCCTTCAATTTGTTTCTTCATCTGAATGATCATGATTGCTCTCAATTGTCAATAAATATTTTAAAGATGAGTTTGTTTTGAACAAACTGCATACCAATTTTTTAAAAACTGATGACTTTTTTTTGTAATAGTTAGTAGCTTTCCATATGATTAACATATACTTACTTTCTTACCATATTGCACATAGTATTCTCAACATTTTTAAGCCATTGTTCGACAGAACCTCTAATACGAACACCTCTATGAAACAGAATTTTAAAATTCAGTTTTTAGGAATTAAGACACATTTTAATGTTTCATATTTCTCTATATTAGTAAAAATACACTTTCCAATGGCCAGTATCAACCATTTGAAAACAAAAATATATTTTGGGGATACAACTTTATTTTGTCCTGAAACTAAATAAATTTTTCAAGAACAAATAACAGTTTGCAGACTTGTGTCCAAGCCTGAGGGATTGTGGAACAGAGTCATTTTTTAGCTATATTGAGGGTTTTATATGATTATCTGACTGCTATGTCTTTATTTGTTGTTCTATTTTAATATTTAGTATTTTTTAGTGTTGTATCATGTACTTGAGATGGATGACTATATAAATTTCATCAGGAGATTATTTTCCCCAGCTTTGTGAGGAACACTATCTGCATGGTTGGAGATTCACCATCAAAGTTTAGCACACACGGCATGTAAAAGCAAGCACTCTTTCCCTCTTTTATCATTTTTTCTTCCCTCATGTCTTCTCTGTGTTCTGAGCAGGAAGATAAATGCAAATGTGTTAAGGGAAGTGGGGGAAGGAAGGAAGGAAGGAAGGAAGGAAGGAAGGAAGGAAGGAAGGAAGGAAGGAAGGAAGGAAGGAAGGAAGGAGTTATGAGTGTGGCACTGTGCATGAGAATTAAAGCTTAAAATGCTTGAAAGTTGTTAATTGTTTATGATGGAAGCATGTGAGATTCTTCTGCATGCAAGATTTTTTTCCCTTCCTTTATATAGTACCCTTTTCTACCTACTTCATTTTTTAAAAGTTATTGGCCCTTTGGAATGATATTCCCCCACAAAATTTGAAGAGCTTCCACCCTATTGGTATTTCAAAGGGCCTTGCTGAAAGTGTCTTAAAAATCTGGCTGTTCACTCAGGTCTTTTTTTTTTTTGCCATCATTATTCTTTCATCTTGTGCTTTTTTATAGTTCTTTGTTTTTAAATGTTTTAACAATTGTAAATTGCCCAGAATTGCAGGGAGTTGGGTGGTATATAAATTAAATTTACTGTTATTATCTGTTCACAACAATGTGAAATCACAGTTGTTGGTTCTTTACTATTGGCCTTCATAAGCACTGAGTTATTCTCAAGAAACTCTGCAAGTCATTAAGTGGTTTACAATACATAAACAGAAGTTTGTTATTTAATTGAATGATCTTAAATAGTTCCTATCCATATCACTCATTTATAACAAATTTAGTATTGTATAATATACTCTTCTTTACATGTTATTATAGCCACTAGTGGGTTCTAAAACCCTTTACTACCGGTTCGCACGTGCGTGTGCTCGCGCAACACTACTGTGCATGCGCAGAAGCGTCCCGGGCGGGCGGAGCCTCCCACTGCCGGCGCTATCAGTTCTTAGAACCAGGCCGAAATAGGAGCAACCCACCACTGATTATAACACTGGCGTATTATTAATTCTTTTTCTTGGAATCAAAAATATACTGTAAAATTGAAAAAATGCTTGCATGTCTGTGATAACATTTCCTTACTGCATTTGACTTATATTTTATTAATTTAAAGTAACAGCATATTGTACTTTGGTATTAGAAGAATCTCTCCTTCAGCAGATTTGATCATTAAAATCACTGGAGGTGTCTGATGTTGCGGCCGTATATATAACTTCCTCACATTTGAAAAACATTTCATAAGATGAGGCTGTAACACAGAAATGAGGCAAATATTATTTATTTGATGGATGAATTAGAAAGTAATGATAAAAATTATTTGTTCACAAGTTAAAATATTAGAAAGACAATAAAATCTAATAGTAATTAGCATATTAAAAAATACATGATTGCATTAAAATGGCTAAACTGACAGTTTATATATCTGATATTGAATATTACCTGTACAACATCAGGACTTTTACTTTCAGCTACTATTTCAAGGAGTTCCGCATTGCTGAGAAAATAAAATCTTGGGAAAATTGTACGTTTAACTTCAAGATACTCCTGACAGAAAATTAGAAAGTAGATTTTTAAATTAAAAATAATAAAGTGAATTAAAATTATAAGCTCTATAATGAACTTGTTTTTCACTGGCTTCAATTTTATCAGAACCACTTAAGTGCAGTTTTTAGTTAAAAAAAGACAGTGCAGCTATGTAATTTTTGTAGAGGCCACAGTCTTAAAAGTGCATCCCAGTTCCTACCCATTTCTCTTTGCAAGAGGAATAAAACTATAGTTCTTACAACAACAGAATGCTACGTGTAAGGTACAGATGCTAGTCTATGCTTCCTGCCTTTTCCTGTTTACAAAATGTTATTCATTGTGGTTCATGATTCCTTGCCAGACAATAGAGATTCTTTGACTTACCTCAAGAGCCTTCTGTATTTTTTCTAGTGATGCATTGTTGCTCTGCAGTATTTCAGAAATTCCACTTGTTGTAGTTGCCTTAAGAACATTTGGAGTCTCTGCTGCAAATGTCATGATTTCTTTCCATTTGTTATCAACTACAGAAAAGAGATTGGCTTCTTCTGGAAGTTGTCTGTTATTAAATCATATATATATGAATATGTATATGATACATACACATAAACGCATACCAGTAGTAAAAAAAATCTAATCCCCCAAATTTAGATTTAGAAAAAAAATGTATTAATATGTTAAGCCATATGCTTAGACAAAGAAGCAAAATTTTATCCTAATTTTCCATAGCCAAAAGTAACTTAGAAAGAAAGAAAGAAACCCAGCAATAGTAACATGCATGCAATATCACATCTGAAATAAAAAGAATACAAAATTATTTATAAAAGTAATCAAACAATATCTAGCATGGGTAATTACATAAGAACAGAATTTTCAAACTTTTCAGTCTATAGAACCTGTCATTTAAAAATATCCTGGAATTCCTGATCTAGAAATAAAGCTAAGAGATAAACAAGTGTCTGTGTTTTGTGCATAACACTTTTCCATATATGCAGAAACATGTGCACATGCATACTCCTCCTGCAAGAAGTAGCAGCAGCACAATGCTCAGGCATAGATCCTGAGCACTAGGAATGAAGGGGATATTCCTTAGGAAAAGCTGCTCCGGAAAAAAGGGAAACTCATATTTGCTAAGGGTCCTTTGATCCTTTCTTATTTGCCTTGGATGGTGCTCAAAAGTGGATTTTGCAAGAACTTATTGCTGTATGCTCAAAGGGCATTGAAGGAGGGACTCAGCATCTGGATTCTATGCATGGTCTGGTCCATTACAAGTAGTTCAGCAAACGTAGGAGTGAGCATGTCCCCACTTCCACAAAAATATTCATGACCACCAAGATCCCTTATTTATTTTTATATTTAAATTATTTTAATGTTTAAAGTAACCCCCTAATTTCTCCAGAAAACATTGATTATTGGCCAAGTTAAAGATATAAGAAGTACAGTATATGCTACTAGAGGTAGTTTATGTATAAAACACTGCTCATTTATGTATTGTTTAAATGCCTTTTTAAAATTCAGAATCATTATTACAGAAATATATACTGATGCATATTAACAGTGTGCAAACTATTTTAAACACAAAGCAGCTGTTTCAAGGTCAAAATGGGATATTCCAACTTCACCTGAAGATTACTGAATTTTACACTATTCCAATAAGGTCAAAATAGCCTATTTTGAACAGAACTGCTTTGAATTCAAAATGATTTGCACATTGTTAGTATAGTAAACATCTTTTCATCTGTCAAGTACACAGTGTAATATGTTCAATTTATTTTCATGAAATTATTTTACATGACTACACATATCAGAAAACAGCATTTAACAAAAATGCAGATTAGTTTATGCCTCCGCGGGAGTGTTTTGTTATATTGTTTTATAAATTATATTATGATTCCTTTTATTTTAATCTTTATACATCACCAAGAATACTTTGGGGAAATGAACAACTATATAAATTATATTAAACAAAGAAACGCTAGTAATGTAATTTATTGCATTCCAAAGCATTGCCTACAGCACAACAATATGCAGCAGTGGCTTTTAAGTGTTTTCATCACACAGCATACTAAGAAAATGCTAACTTGAGCAGTCACAATTCTCATAGGGACTTCTGGAACTCCCATGATGTCATAGGTTATTGGACTAAGAAGAAGAAATGGAGGCAGTCCATCCCTGGTGATGTCATTGAAGACGAGTTCTGGCTGTGTGGTTGTGCAGCATTTCCTGTCATTTATCTGTGACTCACTGATCATGCAACACATATGTGGACTTTTTGCAGCACAGAAATGAAAACTGGTGATCTACAGCTAATGTTTAATATTTTAATATTTATTCAATTTGTATTTTATTTGGGTTATAATATTAACATTTAATTAGTAAAGCACTTAAGCATACCTTTTTATTTCTGGAGCCTGAAAGATTGGCTCCAGATAAATCCAGTGTCTCTGACAAGTTAACCATTCCTCCAGAGTACAGGAAATGAGGTTTAACTTATGATCCCAAGCATAAACAAGATTCTACCAAAAAAAAAAGCAGATTAATTATCATCTGAGGCAGGCAAACAATCTGCTCTTTAAGTAGAAATGGGGAGGCAGGACACATTTTTTAATATTTTAAATTTGATAATTTAAATTTGATAATTTAAAATATTCACTAGCCACTATTGTAGGCAAAGCACAAAATTTTAAACTATACTGATTTTTTAAAAATAAGTTATTTCTGATTTTTTCTCAGACATTCCAAATGGGAACCAACATCTCAATATTCAAATTATTTCACAACATCCTGAAAGAAAGATTACCTTAATTGGTTCAACAAAACAAGAACTTTTAATGGTTGAGATTGTCATCATAGACTCTTCTAACAGAGTAGTTACATCTTCCACAGATGAAATAATACAAGTACTAGATGTTTCAGTGTAATAGGGACATAAATGGAAATCAGTTTTCTGCCAAAGGCCAATGATTTTTTTGAACATTACTTCAAGAGTTGTTTCTTTGGAAGCTCTTATGGATATTTCATTAATATCTTTTCTATACTGAAACATCTAAAGAAAGAAATAGGAGATTTACTAATGTATGCTGGTAAAGAAAACAAATGATATAAATAATTAAGATGCACATTCAGCAAATGTGAATTTTCAGAAAAATGTGAAAACGCAGAACCATCCATTATACACATAAATCATGTCTTGTAAAAAATATGTACATGATCATTGCTTACTTTGTCATTGCCATGTTCTCTAGAGCAGCAGTTCTCAACCTGGGGGTCGCGACCCCTTTGGGGGTCAAATGACCGTTTCACAGGGGTCGCCTAAGACCATGCCCAGAAGCGCTTTCTTCTTCCCTAGAGCTTGGCCCATGGCTAAGAAACAGTCTTTTTGGTGGAGGGAGAGAAGCCGGCGGTGGGTGCGACAGGGCTTCGTTTGAATGCAGCTAGGTAGGAGCTGGCTGCTCTCCCTCCTGCAGCGGCGTGCAAGAGGAGGAGGAGGAGGAGGAGGAGGGAGGCGCAGTGAAGCAGGTGAGGCCTGTGTGCCGGAAGTGAGCGCTGACTGCGGGGAGAGGAAAAATCCCGGCCGGCGGAGGGGCTCGCCGATGCTTGCGGTGGCTGCAGTGGCGCCGAGGGAGCGCGCGGCTGAGAGGCATTCGCTTTGTCTGGCTCCGCTTCCTGAGCGAGCAACCTCTCTGGTATGAAGCAGCAGCGCAGCCATCCCAGCTCGGCTTTCGTCACCCCACCCGAAGCCGCTCCTTCACGAAGCCTTCAAAGGCGAAAATGGGGGGACGGGGTGTTTTGACTTGTCCTCCCCTCCTTTTTCCCGGGTGAAGGAAAGAGAGTGTTGGCGGTGGTGGCGGTGGCCACGCCGAGGAGCGCGCGGCTGAGAGGCATCTCGCGCAGGGAGGAACCTTCGTCTGGCTCCGCTTCCAGAGCGAGAGAGCGAGAGCAACGCAGCCACAGCAGGAAGGGAAGGGAGGCAAGCAGCCCGCTCCACTACTCAAGCCAGCGGCCGCTGGTAGCAACAATGGTGTTAGGAGAAGAGAAGGAGCACCGCCGCCGCCGCCAGCACTCTTTCCTTCATCCAGGAAAAAGGAGGGGAGGGCAAGTCGAAACACCCCGTCCCCCCATTTTTGCCTTTGGAGGCTTCGCGACCGAACGGCTTCAGGTGGTGTGACAAAAGCTGAGCTGGGATGGCTGTGCCGCTACTTCGGACCGGATAGGTAGCTTTAGGCAAGCAACTAAGGTGCCGGGTGAAAGCAGAGCCTGGGATCGGGCTCTTTTTTTTCTTGACTCGGAGATGTGGGGGGAAACACCCATTTTCTCCCGAAGGGGCAGGGCTTACAAGCCCATTCATCCAACTGAATCCCGGGAGAAGAATGCAAATGGCTCACTCCATTTCTCCCTGAAATCTTTTTAAAAATACACAATTTCAAGAAACACAGGAGCGAGGTTGAAGGCTGGTTGTCGTGCAGACTCTCTATATGAGGAGTGGGTTGAAGAGCACTGGGGTAGTTACTGCGCATGTGCTTATGTAAATAGATCCCTTAACCACCCATAGAAGAGATACTATACTGGGGGGGTGTTAATTATTCCTTCATGTGTAGGAAGGGATCAGCAGGAAGGGATAGGCTTGAGGGAAGAAACGCTACGTCCTTTTCTCATTTATGAGTGCATTAAAGCACTGACTGTGGATCCATCTTCTCCCCTTTCACGCCTTCCTTCTGGGAGCAGTTAACATTAATGGGTTTGCCTAGTCTCTGTTTGGGCCTCCTTCTGTCTGAAATCTCTTCCAGTGGCATTTGTAGTGATAGCTGTCAAACAGACAGAGAGAGATTCAAGCGGAATAATCAAAAAGCAAATGCCACTTGCACATTACGATTCATAACAGTAGCAAAATTACAGTTATGAAGTAGCAACGAAAATAATTTTATGGTTGGGGGTCACCACAACATGAGGAACTGTATTAAGGGGTCGCGGCATTAGAAAGGTTGAGAACCACTGCTCTAGAGGAACTGTGCACACTCTTAATTCATAGGCAAAAAGATGCTTTGTAATGCGTGGAGATATGAACATAACAACAAGAGTCGCTTGACAGTTAGATGGGAAGCATATAAATTAAATTATATATATAATTTATATATATAATTTATATTATATATATAATTATATATATATTATATATATTATAATTATATATATTATATATAATTATATTATATATATTATATAATTATATATATATATACCTGGAAATCCCTTAAGACCTATTTGAGATTATGCATAGGATCCAAAAATTTATAGAAGCCTAATTTAAGAAACACATATTCCCCATGTACAAGGTCATCATGCATTACTTCCTTCAAAAATGGGTTTTTGAATTCACCCAAAACTCAAATTGATGAAAATTAATAAAACATGGAGAAAATGTATATTAAATGGAAAATCTAAGTGTTAACTTCAGACTACAAAAATAGGATGTGTGCCAAATAACAAAAATATATCTATGCTTTTAGAAGTGGTATTTCTAAATTATAAATCATAAAATTACATTGTGTTCCAGGATCTTCTCCAGAGTAAGTCTTTTATCCCAAGAAATTGACTCTCCAACAATATTCTGTATTGTTTCCCAATGCCTTCGTTGAAGACTAGGATTCCTTAAAGATATGATTATAGGCAAGGATTCCTTAAAATCCATCAATGATTTCTTCATAATGGGTAAAATAGTATTTTCTGGCAAGCCTTCAAATATGAAAAAGTTACATCAGAATACTTTTCATAAAATGTTTGAAATCTGAGCTTTTGTTGATCTTTCTTTACATAAGATTGTTTTGAATTTTTGACAGACTTCTCCTTGAAATTATAGACTCAAAGAAGGTCAGATTTGGAAGAAACCTTGGAAATCAACCACTCTGTTAAGTCCTTGCTCAGTGCAGGAATCCATTAGTGCAGTGATGGCGAACCTTTTAGAGACCGAGTGCCCAAACGGCAACCCAAAGCCCACTCATTTATCGCAAAGTGCCAACATGGCAATTTAACCTGAATACTGAGGTTTTACTATCTAAAATAATGATAAGGCAGAGTTCAGCTAATTGTTCGAAGAAAAACGTGATAAATGCACTTTTATAACCCTTCATTTTTTTCTCTGCTTTTGAAATATTACATTTAGCAACAATAAAAAAGAAAAACTTTTGTAATATCATTTCTCTTTCCCTCCTCGTTCCCCTCTTTCTCTCTCCCACCTTTCTCTTTCCCTCCCTCTCCCTCTTTCCCCCTCTCTCTTTCCTTCCCTCTTTCCCTCTTTCTCTTTCCTCCCCTCTTTCCCCCTCTTTCCCTCCCCCTCTCTCTGTCTCTGTTTCTCTCTCTCTCTCTCTTTCCCCCTCTCTGTGTCTCTTTCCCTCCCTCTCTCTTCCGCTCTCCCCCTTTCTCTCTTTCTTTCCCTCCCTCTCTCTCTGCCTGTTTTTCTCTTTCCCTCCCTCTCTTTCCCCCTTTCCCTCTCCCTCTTCCTCTCTCTCCCTCTTTCCCTCCCCCCTCTCTCCCTCTTTCCTCCCCCCTCTCTCCCTCTTTCCCTCTCTTTCCACCATCTCTTCCCCCCTGGAGGGGAAGGAACCCCTGAACTGGTGCTGGGTGGTCCGGAGGCCAACGAGCCCAGGAGCAGCGCTCCGAAGACCAGCTGGCCAGTGGGGAGGTGGGGCCTCCCAACACCGGCGGCTCTGCAGGAAAAGCCACTGACATCCGGGAGGCGAGAGCGAGTCCACGCCGACGCAGGGTTGCATTGCAGCTCCACATCGTAATGGGCTCCAGGAGGAGGGGACCCCGTCTCCCCCATTGTGAAGAACGCTAAATTTCAATTCTAACTTCGTGATATCTTTTTCTTTTGCGAGAAGTTGGAATTGATTGAGGGAACTATTTTTTTAGTCCCACAAATTTTTGTTTCCTGAAAACGACGGGGAGAAATGCGACGGAGAAACAGGATGGAGCTGGGCTGGGGCGACAGTACACATGCCCACAGAGAGGGCTCTGAGTGCCACCTCTGGCACGCGTGCCATAGGTTCACCACCACAGCATTAGTGCAATACGACCAACAGAAGACCATCTAGACTCTGTTTGTGCATTTCCAAAAACAGAAAAGCCACCATCTTATGAGATGGCCCTGATGTGGAATCAAATCTACTTCTAATCTAAACCCATTATTTTTTGACCAATTTTCTAAAACAATTCTTATCAATTCTGCTAATTTTCTACAAGGCATCCCTTTGAAGAAAGGTATAGTGTCTCTTTATAACCTCTTTTCCTCCCAGCTAAATATATCTAACAATTGAAACCACTAATACTCTTGATACTGCTGTCTAGGTGACAGTCTGTTCACTCTCCCCACCCATAAAACACACAAGTTTCAGTGTGCATTTGACTGATTAAAATCTTTTTTGTATTCTTACTATTTTTTTAATACTAAACATATTAATATACAGTATTAGTATTCCTTACAGAAATTTCCCTTTATAATAGCCTCAAAGAGCAGTCCTGAGTATTTTTATACCCTTCCCTTGAATGTTCTGATTCAGGGATTGGGGTCTCATTGTTATTCCAAGTCTATAAATCATTTGTAGCCCTTGATGACATTGTGTGTTCAATCATAAATGAAAGTTTAATTAGTATTTTGTCTGGAGGGTCCTCCCATCACCTAAAATTAAAAATGAATATGACTGAGATAATCATTTTGGCTTGCTCATTTTTCCCATCCTTGTAGTATGTCTCTAATCATCTTCCAGACTAGCTTGCCCCTATTTCCTTGTTCCAGCCTCAGATTTTGATAGATGATCATCTGATTCTGTGGCCAATCACTGATATTATAGCAATAGTCCCTAATTTTAATTTGATGAAATTTTATAAGATCTTTGAATTTATGACAGATGATACAGCAGCTTCATTGGTATATGCCTTTGTTGTTTCACACCTGGATTACTGGTCTTCTGGCAAATGTTCCCTATTTCTATCTAATCCCATGATCCTAGACTAAAAAAGTATTGTTCAGGCTGTTCTGAGCCTTCCATACTATTCTCATTCTTTTTTTTATAGTGCATGGCTGTTCACTGGTTCCCTCTTCAACCCAGAGCCCACTGGTTCTTGTAATTAGAGTATCTGATTACAAACACCTCAGTATTTGTGTGCCTTTACTTCGTCCTACAATACTATTCATTCCTTGCTGTATATTCTTCTGGGCAGAGCTTCCAGTTATGGCTTCCAGGTTCTAGGCTTCAGACGATCTGGCCTTCTGACTCCAGGAATGATGACAAGCTGAACAACTTACCTTTCTCTTTTTTACCCTTTTTGAAGATCAGAATGTTATTTAATCCTTTGGCATATCCCTGTAATCTGGAATTTGTTGAAGATCACAGTAAAGGACTCCAGGATTAAATCCATAAAATAAAATTATATCTTTTAAGACTCTTGATTTGGTCCTAGTGTCTTAAATTCATACTGTTAAGTTCTGGGCGAAGAATGGAGGTGAGGCTAGAGTGATTTCTAACAGCTCTTTATTCAATACTGCTATTATATTCAATACAAACAGGACACTGTTTGAAGATAGTAGCTCCTTGACAGCGGAGAAGGAAGCAGCTTCTTTTCGGCCCCAGGACCAAGACATCTCCTTGTTGAGCAAGCAATGGAGAGGCTCAGCTATGGAAGCTTTGTGTGGCAAGAAAATGCTGTAAAAATTTATGAGTCCCAAGAACGCCTGGAGTTCGGTCTTGTTCTTGGGTGTGGGAGCTTCCTGGATAGCTTGGACCTTTGCCTGTGTAGGGTGTAACCCAGAGGCATCAATAAGGTAGCCGAGGAACTCTACCTGTGGAACAGCGATCTTGCACTTTTCTTTTTTAACTTTGAGGCCAACTTCCTAGAAATGGGTACCACTCGCAGACGGTCGAGGAGTTCGGCATTGTTGGCCGCTGACACTAAGACGTCATCGAAATAGGGGCCAATACTGGGATGCCTTGCAACAGACGTTCCATCAGGCTCTGGAAAAGTCCTGGTGCCACGCTCACCTCAAATTGCAGCCGGCGACATCTAAAAGCTCCTCAATGTGTTACAATCGTCTGAGCCTCAGCTATGGCGTCGTCAACTGGTAACTGTTGGTAGGCTTGGGCAAGGTCCAGTTTACCCTCACCCAGAGAGTGCAGCAGATGTTGGACCATGGGCACCAGGTATGCATTTTGTTGTAGCGCTTTATTTAATGTACATTTATAGTCTGCGCAGATGCAGACAGAACTGTCCGGCTTCACAGGGGTCACAATTGGAGTCTCCCATTTTGCATGGTCGACAGGTTCCAGGATTCCTTGGCTGATGAGCTTGTTGAGTTGCTCATCAACCTTTGAGCACAAGGCGAATGGTACTCTTCATGGCTTCATTTGGATCGGAGCGACCTGGGTGTCAAGATTGAAGAGATGGGTGTGCCCATATACCTGCCCAGGTTTCCATCAAAAACGTCTGTAAAATCAGAGATTAAGGCCTCGATATCAGAGTCACTGATGGAGTTGATGCCACTGATTTCCAGACACAGGGAGGAGAACCAGTCCAATCCTAGGAGACTTGGTAGGGAGCCGTCCACTACGAGCAGTCACAGTGGGCCCGAAAAGTCCTTGAAAGATACTCTAAAGGTGCCAATTCCGATGACAGGAATGCTGTTCCCCTGGTAGTCTTGGAGATGAATATGGTGGTAGTCCAACTGTCTCTTTGAGATTTTTGGCACTTGCGCAGACTATAAATGTACATTAAATAAAGTGCTACAACAAAATCTCTTTAGTGTACTCCACAAGATGATGGTCATTGAAGATACCATGTACACCTCCATGCGGCAAGAGGACCCCTCAATCAGGACAGTGACATGAACCTTCTTGCAAGATGAGAGAATGGCTTGACCAATGACTGCTTCTGTCTTGCAGGTACCTCTGGAGACAGTGAAGCAGTCCTCTGTATTCTTTTGGGGCACGTTTCTGGGGCCGCAGTGGTAGCTGTCTGTTGGATTGCGCGACCTAACCCTAACCCTAACCCTGGCCAAATGTCCTTTTTTTTCACATCTTTGACAGATGGCATTCTTGAACTTACATGCCATTCGTGGGTGACTGCTGCTACAACCAACACATGCTGGTTGCCTCTTTTCTGTGGCCACATTCCTCTCCTTGGAGGATTTGAGGCGATAGACGTCATCGTCCTCATCTGCTGATTCACCGTGGTTAGCATCTTCATGGTGCACAGTGACTGGTTTCCACGATGCTGGTGGGCTGTTTGATTTTTGAATCTCAGTCGTTAGTTGATTGGACATTTCGGCTGCTTGTGCCTCAACGAGCACCATCTGCAGGGTGAGGTTTGTTTTTGCAAGCAGGCGCCGCTGTAGCTTGATGTCCCTCAAACCACAGACCACCCTGTCCAAGACAGCGTCATCTAAGTCCCTGAACTCATAATGAAGGGCGGCAAAGTATTTGTTGATGGATTCATTTTCAGCCTGATTCCGATGATGGAATGTGTGCCGACGTGCGATTCACTAAGGTTTAGGCGCATAGTGAGTCTGTAGCTTGCTCTGCAGTACGTCCCACAGTGCAGACTGAATGGCCACTGGAGCGAGGAGAGCCCTAGCCATCTCAAAGATCTTTGGGTGCAGAAGTTTAGGAAAAGTGCCCTTTTCCTGTTGTCAATTATCTCAGCAAAGTCATTGGCTTCGAGGAAGCAGTCAAAACGAGCAAGGTAGGAGTCCCATGTCTTAGAAGCTGGGTTGTATGGAGCAAAAGGCAGTAGTGCAGCCATTTTTCAAGAGACCAGGATGAGCCCCCAGGCAATCTGGGTTGAGGCATCTGTGGTCAATGAAGTGGCAGCAACTGTGGATCAGCTCCGGTGATTCAGCTCTGAGTGGGTCAGCTCACAGTGATCAGCTCTTTGCAGCCTCAGTTTCCATTCAATCCCACCTTCGTCACCAGTGTTACGTTCCGGGCGAAGAATGGAGGTGAGGCTAGAGTGATTTCTAACAGCTCTTTATTCAATACTGCCTGTGAGGCAACTGAACTCCCTGGCTGATACAGTTCCTTTTATAGGAGACTGATCAGCCAAACAACCAATAAGGAGAGAGCATTTTCCTGCTCCAACAGAGGACCAGAATGAGAACTTCAACTGACAACTATACACTATATACAATACATAACACATACTGTATATGATAGCCAGGCACTCCTTCATAACCCCTTTACTTATCTTTGAGCCATTTGAACAAAATTCTCTCTTGGAAGAAGACTGAAGCACAGCAAAAATGGAAAAGTTCTACTCCTTCCCCCATCTCAATCTCTCTCTCTCTCCTGTTACTATCCTTTCATTTTTCAACCAGTGGAGCCATTCCTTTCTTTTTTCCCATTTATAACTGATACACTGAAAATTCTTTTTATGTCTTTAGCTTCCTTTTTAATTCTAAGCTTTTCATGCTGTGCGCATGGTTTAGCCTTTATGACTTATTTCTGCAGATATTAGCAACTTCATATGTTTCTTTGATGATTACACATATTCTCCATTTCTCATTCATTTTCCTTTAAAATCATAGCCCAGTCAAAAGCTCCTATGCATCAATAACTATTTTGTAAGCTACCCTCTATTTTTCCCATTGTTGCCCAACTGTACTTTCAGTATCTAATTTTTGAGATGTTTCCAACTCTTCTGTGTTCTGTTTGTTAATTTCTATTCTGGGATCATGCCTAGTACATCTCCAAACTTATTGAAAATAGTTCTCCTGAAAACTTATGTGCACATATGGCTATGCTCCAATTTTGTTTTCTATCTTTCTAACCCCCTGTGACACCAATCCATTGTTGGCTTTATATTAAAGATTTTCACTATAGTCAATTATGATCTTATTTATCACAATTAATTCTAATAGTTAGCACATGAATATTTACTAATACTCCACATAACTATAATCCAAATATGCATATAAAAAGTTTTAACACAAAATCGTTCACCTGCAAAGTTTAAAAATTATTTTTATACAATAAATCAATGAAAAGGGGGGTAAAATTTGCAAAAGCGTGACTTGTATGATCTTTGTAAAATAACATTTTGTTATCAATGCATCAAATCAAAATAATCTCAGAATTAAAAACAAAAAAGATAGACTTCCTTTAATAATGTTTTACCATTTGGCTAAAACAAAATTGGTCATCACTTAATTTCAAAATAATTTTAATTCATAAAATATTTTGTTTCGATTAATTCATAATTATTGCAATTATCAAACATTTACCTTTTTCAAGAATATGAATTCTCTGCATGAATCTGTTAACCTCACTTTGAATTACATCTACATCAAGATTCCAAAAAATTGTGTGTTTCCACTTAAAGATAAGTTTTGCCCAATCTTCATGTGAATCCCATAACAATTTACGTAACTGTAGTTCACTTTCAATTTCTGAGAGTTCAGCATGCACTCTCTGAGAATCTCCAGCCTGACTTCTGTGAGACAGTTTTTCCACAGACAATGATTTCATGTCACCAATGGCACCATCAAGCACATGCTGGTAATTTGCATAATTTAAAATTTTCTCACTGATAATTCCTGCTTCTTCAATAAGATTTCCAATCATTTCTTTAGCTGTCTTAGGCAGGGTTTCACTAAGGAGGAGGACAGGATTTCTCACCTAAACAACAAAATGAATAACAATTAATAACAAAGAAATAATTATAGTTGGGCAAAATTAAGGAAATATTTTTTAAAAATCCAAATTGGTCCATTACACTGAACAAAGTTGCCTATATCCTACAACAGTGATGGCGAACCTATGGCACGGGTGCCACAGGTGGCACACGGAGCCATATCTGCCGGCACACGAGCTGTTGCCCTAGCTCAGCTCCAGTGTGCATGTGCGTGCCCACCAGCTGATTTTTGGCTCGCGCAGAGGCTCTGGGAGGGCGATTTTGGCCTCTGGAGGGCCTCCAGGGTGGCGGGGGTGGAGCGTTTTTGCCCTCCCCAAGCTCCAAGAAAGCCTCTGGAGCCTGGGGAGGGCGAAAAACGGGCCTACCGGACCCACTGGAAGTCGGGAAACGGGGGAGTGGGATGGGTCATGCACGCATGCACAGGGGGGTGGAGCAAGTGAGGGGCTTTTAATTATGGGTGTGGGCACGCAGGCGCGTGTGATAGCGCGCACGTGCACTATTTCGGCACTCGAGGAAAAAAAGGTTCGCCATCACTGTCCTACAACATACATTCTCTCTTTCTTTTTTCAGAGAAGAATGGCTATACTTTTATGCATAATTGGGTGTGACAGGATTTCACAAAGTTTGGTGATTGCTGCTTTAATTTTATAATGGTGCTACTACATAGAAAAGGGCTGCTATTACTACCACTGTAAACATTAAAATAAAGACAACGGATTTGAAAGAATTATCACCCCCGAATTGGAATGCATTCAATTTCCCAATTAGCAAAAGTAGACTGTAGAGGGAAGATTAAATTCTCCTACTCTTCTGCCTTTCACACACAATTACTACTGCATGTGCTATAGGGCTCAAGACAGAAAAGGAAAGATGGGAGTAACTTGGAAGAATGGAAGAACAATTGACATACACAGGAGAAAAGAAGCAGGAACTTTTTTTCATTATTGTTAAAAATTATGAATCAGTTTTTGCTTATTGCATTGAAGTGTTTCACAATGAGTGTTATTTCTAAGTCTAGATCAGGTTTTCCTCAGCATTTCCATTCAGGTTAACATCAGCATTTCCATTCTGTGTAAACCTGAAATAGAAATAATTTCTAAATGACATTTTTTAAAAATAGAAAAAACTCTTGAGGTCATATCAAAATCTGAAAAGAGTGGGAGTTAGTGCAACCATCTTGGCTCTCCTTGACTTCTCAGAAACTTTCAATACCATCGAATTTGGTATCCTTTGGGCCGGCTATGGAACTTAGGACTGAGTGCACAGTCTGCACTAAATTAGCTCCTTTCTAAAAGGTTGTTCCCAATTGGTGTTGATTGTCATTCTCTAGCTGCTCTCTTATGGTGTACCACAGGGCTCGATACTCTTTCCACTCCTGTTTAACATCTACATGATGCTACTGGGTAAGATCATCCGTCACCATGGGTCAAAATATCATCAATATGCTTAATGTCTATGGATATTTTCAGTCATCCAGGACATGGTTGGCCCAAAGGTGCTTTTCAAAAGGAAACTAAACTGTCTTGATTTTTTTTCCTCTTGAAAAGTTTCACTTCTCATACAAGAAGCTTCTTCAGTTCTGACTAATTTTTTATTTTTATTTATTTATTTATTTTTGTCAAGTACCTGTTGGTAATATACATAGATATAACATTGTTTATATACATAAAATGAGTACTAATAAGAGGGAACATTAGGACAGGGACGGTAGGCACGCTGGTGCACTTATGCACGCCCCTTACTGACCTCTTAGGAATCGGGTGAGGTCAACAGTGGACAGTCTAAGGGTAAAGTTTTGGGGTTTGGTGACAAAACCACAATGTCAGGCAGTGAGTTCCAGGCATTTACCACTCTGTTGCTAAAGTCGTATTTTCTACAGTCAAGTTTGGAGCAGTTCACTTTGAGTTTGTATCTGTTGTGTGCTCGTGTATTGTTGTGGTTGAAGCTGAAGTAGTCGTTGACAGGAAGGACGTTGTAGCAGATAATTTTATGAGCTATGCTTAGGTCGTGCCGAAGGTGGGGAATTAATTGGTGGGGAATAGAAGATAAAATCCTTCTGTGCTGTCACAACCCTCTCAGGTATTTATCAGTAGAGGCTGTAGGGGCCTGGATGGAGAGCAGTGGGTTATGACTGAACCCTGGCAAGACCGAGTGACTTTGGGTGCATGGAGCTTCAAGATGCATGACTTTGACATCTTTATCATGTTCAGAACCAGTATGCAATTTAGGGGTTCTCTTGGACTCACGACGTCTGCTCAAAGATCAGGTTGCAGTCATGTCTAGGAGAGTTTTTGCACAGCTTTGGTTAGTACACCAGCTGCGGCCTTTCTTGGATCAGGACTCCATGTACTCAGTTACTCAAGCTTTAGTAAACTTTCAGCTGGAATACTTTAATGCACTTTACATGGGGGTATCCTTGAATTGCATTCAGAACTTCAACTGGTACAAGGAGTGGCAGCATCAGCAGTCTTTGGGGCCTGTGGAATGAACAAGTCCATCTTGTCCCACTAAAACAAACCTGTCTTACTCATGCTGACAGAGAGGCCTGCTGAGGATCCCATTGGTCGAGGAACTTTGTCAATAATGAAGCCATTAAAGCCAACTTTTTAAACATTCTTCGGCTCAGTCTTTGTAAACAGCAATGGCTCATGTCCAATATTTCCTAGTTGTACCACAATTAGTTACAATGATCTAACACAAATTGATTTTACAGAAGATAACGTTGAAAAAGTACTACACAGCCTAAAACCATCTCTATTAACTGGATCTGATGGACTATGTGCTTACTTCTTAAAAAAGCTTTCTTCTGCCTTAGCAGAACTTCTAAGCATAATCTTTGAAATATCTTTCAAGACCGGCTCCCTGCCCAACCTATGGTCCCTAGCCACGGTCATCCCTATCTTCAAAAAAGGAGACCCCAGCTTAGTCGAAAATTATAGACCAATCTCTTTATGTTGCATCACCTGCAAAGTTATGGAATCAATCATAAACCAATCTATTAACCTCCACTTAGAAACAAACAACCTACTCTCTAACAAACAATTTGATTTCAGGAAAACTTTATCCTGTAATCTGCAACTCCTATACTGCAAAAACATATGGACTACACAACTCGATCAAGGCAAAGCAATAGACGCAATTTAAATTTCTGTAAAGCCTTTCATTCAGTGGTGCACGATAAACTGCTTCTAAAACTGCAATCTTATGGCATTTCTGGCCCCCTGCATAAATGGATAACTGCGTTCCTGTCAAACAGGCAACAAGTGGTCAAAATATTGAACACTATATCAAATCCTGTAATTTTTAACAGCAGTGTCCCCCAAGGCAGCATTTTAGGGCCAACACTTTTTATACTTTACATAAATGATCTTTGCGATCATATTAAAAACAACTGCATTCTCTTCGCTGATAATGTAAAACTATTCAACCCCACCCATAATGCTGCTACTCTTCAAAAAGACCTTGACTATGTGTCAGAATGGTCAAACAAGTGGTAACTTCAAATCTCAACCAACAAATGCTCTGTCTTACACATTGGTAAAAAAAAATCAAAACATAAAATACAAGCTGGATGGACAAGACCTTGTAGACGATCCTCACTCCATCAAGGACCTTGGTGTACTCAACTCTAATGAGCTAAGTGCCAGAGCCCACTGTAACAACATTGCCAAAAAACCATTAAGATTGTTAACCCAATCTTGCGTAGCTTCTTCTCTGGTAATATTGTACTTTTAACTAGAGCATACAAAACATTTGCTAGACCAATTCTTGAATAAAGCTCATCTGTCTGGAACCAGCACTACATATCGGACATGAATACAATTGAGAATGTCCAGAGATATTTCACGAGAAGAGTCCTCCATTCCTCTACTCGCAACAGAATACCTTATGGCATCAGACTTGAAATTTTGGGCTTAGACAATTTAGAACTACGCCGCCTTAGGTCTGACCTAAGTATAGCACATAAAATTATCTGGTACAATGTCCTACCCGTCAATGACTACTTCAGCTTCAACCGCAACAATACACGAGCATACAATAGATACAAACTTAAGGTAAACCGCACCGAACTCGATTGTAGAAAATACGACTTCAGCAACAGAGTGGTCAATGCCTGGAATACATTACCAGACTCTGTGGTTTCTTCCCCTAATCCCCAAAACTTTAACCTTAGACTGTCTACTGTTGACCTCACCGCATTCCTAAGAGGTCTGTAAGGGGCGTGCATAAGCGCACCAACGTGCCATCGTCCCTGTCCTAATGTTCCCATGTACTTATAACCATCTCATGTATACATGTTTATACTTATACTGTAATCTTATATATGCTTGGCCAAAATAATAATAATAATTTTTTTAAAAACTCCAATTCACAGTATCCAGGAGAACAGTTTTCTCTGCTATAGCACCAGACCTTTGGAACATCCTGCCCCCTAGGGTGAAATTTGCCTCCATACTCCTATTCTTCTGCAAGGACCTGAAGACCTGGCTCTGCCAGTTGGCCTGGGGATCCAATAGGGGACTACATTACTGGAGGTTGCTGCTGCACTAACTGACCCCACCTCGCCCCTGTGCTTCCTGCTCTCTCTTTGCTCATCTTTTTAATGTCATATTATTGTACTTCCACTATTTATTTTTATTAATTTATTCCTTTACTATTGTTATTTTTACATTTTAAAAATCATTTTTCCATTTTATTGTTGTAAGCTGTCTAGAGTAGCCCCACAGCAAGATGGGCAGCAAATAATCTAATAAACAAATAAAATAATAGTAATTGTATGTATTTTGCTTTAGGATTTTTTACCTTACTACTATGAAGCAGATGCAAATATATTTGTTATTACCCTATTACCTTGCTTTTGTATTCTTTCATTTCAACCTGTAAATTATCCATAAATTCTCCCAAACTTTCATTAAACTTAATAACATAATCATCCTTCAATTTTTCACAGATAAGGATAGTTGATTGAAGATTCTGGAGTGTTCGCACAACAGTTTGATAGAGAGCAAGCTGCTGATGTGGGAGAAAGATGTTATAATCATTTGCAATGAAGTGGAGCTCAGAAAGATAGTGATAGTCAACTTTTATATTTGGTAGTTGTGAGGAAATTTCCTGAAGATATAGCAAATGTTCAACAAATCCATCCACTGTTGTTAGTTCTTTGTTTAACTTTGCTACCGCTGACTGGGTGACCTAAAAGTAATGAAATAGTAAATATTTAAAGATGTATCCGAAGACGTATACAGTACATATCCAAAGATATATACCGTATTTTTCGGAGTATAAGACACACCTTTTTACCCCCCAAAAGAGGGTGAAAACTTGGGTGCGTCTTATACACTGAATACCCACCCACCCCCCACCCTTTGGCCTCTTTCTTTCAGCAATTTATCTGCTTGCAGCAAACAGGGAAGAGCCTATTAAGCCAAGCAAGTCATTAGCAGCTTCCCGACCCCCAGCTGATTTGCCACGTGCTAAAATGAAACTGAAACTAGCTGCAAAGAGGCAAATAGCTGGGAGAGACATGCAGATTTTTATTTTCTACTGAACTGGATGCAAGGGGGTAAGTTAAAGTGACCAGATTTTTTTTTCTTCAAGCGGGACACCATTGACGGGGGTGGGTTTCTCCATTTGAGTTTTGCCCTCTGCGCATGCGCAGAGGGCAAAAGAAGGCAAATGTCGGCATCCAGGTGGGTGGAGGGGGGGAGGGTGGAGGCCTTTCCTCGCCTCCCGCCTCCCCTTCGGGAGCCGGCAATGGCTTGGGCTGGCTGGCTGGCAAGATCCTTACAACCGTCTCAGGTGACGCTCTCGGTGCGCTGTTTTAATTCTTCCCCCATGCTCGGGCCCAGCGTGCGCAGGCGCAAAAGAGGAAAACAAGTGGCGGGGGGGAGGGCTTTTTAGCCGTTTCTAGGCGTCTCGGCCGGTGCCTGCATGTCCGCTCTGTGCGATCCGGTGGGGGTGGTGGGGCCTCCGGGGTCCGCCCCGAGCCCCAAACCGGCCGCCGCGCCTCCATCGCTCAGGTAGTTGGCCGCCAGTCCTGCCCCGCCCACCCAACCCCCAGCGCGAGACGCACGTCCTACCTGGGACTTTTCCCGGTAGCTCCAGTCACGTTCCTTGCTAATAGCGCCCAGAGCAGAGCAGCCCCTTCCAAAAGATAACGTCTCGCGATCTTTTGGAAGGGGCTGCTCTGCTCTGGACGCTATTAGCAAGGAACGCGATTGGAGCTACCAGGAAAAGTCCCAGGTAGGACGCGCGCCCAGCCCTGCCCCTTTTGCCGCGGCACAGACTGAAAGACAAGTGCAAAGTGGCGCTCCCCCCCCAGGGTTCGCTCTGCCCCGCCCCGCGCCACCCCGTGAATAGAGGGGACTGAATCGGAAGCCTGTCGCTCGGGCGCGCGTCTGGTTGGAGGAAGAAGCGGGGGCTCATTAGACGGAGCCCGACCCAACATGGCTGGCTTAAAACTCTCGGAGTTTTAACTCCCCCTCAATCTCGCATGCCCCCCCTTCAGGCTGATTTTTGGAAAGAATGCCATAGCTTGTCGTGCATTCTTTCAAAAAATCGGGACTTTTTAGAGGACGGGTGGGACGCGGGACAAAGCATTAAAAAGCGGGTCTGTCCCGCCAAAATCGGGACGTCTGGTCACCTTAGGGTAAGTGAATAACTATAAATGTCTGTAGAATGTTCAAATTGTTAGACTTATTTTTTAAAGACTGCTTTATTATTGTTCTAGACCAGGGGTCTCCAACCTTGGCAATTTTAAGACTTTAAAATTACCACAAAGATACCTCTGCGGGATACCACAGAGAGGAGGGGGTCAGACTGTTTTCTATGGCACCAGAAAGCCAAACAAGGAATAATGGATGTAAGCTGACCAAGGAGAGATTCAACCTGGAATTGAGGAGAAACTTTCTGACAGTGAGAGTGATCAACCAGTGGAACAGCTTGCCAGTGGAGGTTGTGAGAGCCCCAACACTTGCGACCTTCAAGGAGAGACTGGACTGCCACCTGTCTCAAATGGTGTAGGAACTCCTGCTTGAGCAGGGAGTTGGGCTAGATGACCTACAAGGTCCCAACTCTAATAATAAATCTAAAACTAAACTCCCAGAATTCCACAGCCAGCTTTGCTGGCTGTGGAATTCTGGGAGTTGAAGTCCACAAGTCTTAAAGTTGCCAAGGTTGGAGACCCCTGTATCTAGACAACTTAACAAAATAAAGAAGCTTTTTTAAAATAAATGCTTGCTCTGAAGAGACCCAGTGCTATTGTATCTTCTTTTAAATAATAGAGAATAATGTATACTTCCAGAAATTTTAATTAATTTTAACAGGTCTGTACAAGTATAGTCTGAAATGTAACAGTGTCCTGTTTAGTATTAGAGTTAAATCCTGATTTACCTTGGAGTAGATCTATTTAAATAATTGGGAGGAGTTAGTGTGACTACATTTAAAAAAACTTTCTGGCATAATGTACATTTCTCCAATTCTTTGCTATTTCTATGGGTCAGGCACACATACACAGAAATACACAGCAAACAGTGTATATCATCTGTGCTGTTTGCTGTGTGCTGTTTGGCAAATTGCTGAGAGGCAGAGGCCTTTTTTCTTTGTTTTCCTCCCCCAAAACTAAGGTGTGTCTTATACTTGGGTGCATCTTATACTCCGAAAAATACGGTAATTATTCTTGTTATGATAGTATTCTAACAGTTTGGAAAACCTCCTAAAGCTTTTGATCACAATTGAGATACAGTTTATTACTTCGCTTACTACTTACTCCAGCTGTTATATATTGTGAGAGGTATAGAAAACAGTAACAATAATTAAAATAATAAAATTAAAACAATGACATCAATTATGATATAGAATATGATTGCACCTATACTATACTTACACTTTAGGGAACATAGATCAGATTTAAACAGATAATCTATTGGTAGAAAGAAGTATATGACAATATTTCAGCCCCCCAAGACCTGCTGGAATAACTACGTTTCTGAGGGCTTTTCTGAATTTCAGTACTGCTGAGACAGTATGAATCTCTGGGGAATGTTAGAGAAGTAGAATAAATTTTCTTCAGAAAGAATTTGCAGTACACAGAAAATGCTTTCTTATCAGCATCAGAAGTATAGCATGGCAATACTAAAATTGATAGCTAATTGATAGCTGGCAAGTAGATGGCAACTTTGCCATAATAAAAATGGACCAACTACAGGACACGTATGAAAGTGCCGTTGGCTTACCTGAACGGTCTTCTCTGTGCGCTGCTATGAGAGTCCAAGCAATGGGTAAAACCTTGGTCGGTTGTCAAGGGATTGAGTTATTTTTAGACTGCAGCACACCCTCTCTGTTCCGCTGGTGCCAGCCTGCCAGTTTCAAAATGAAGAATACGAAAGTCACAAAGGAGGACATACAGAAAAAACTCCAATGGAACCCTGGACCGAAATAGCCAGGGTGGGTTTGGATTCTCTATGCGGCGCACAGAGAAGACCGTTTAGGTAAGCCAACGGCACTTCTCCTGTGCGCTGCTATGAGAGTCCAAGCAATGGGATATACCCAAGCTCAAGAGTCGTGGGCGGGAGAAGGCCGGTCCAGGGAGGACGTTGCGGAACAGACCATCTAAAGAACCCGCCTGCCAAAAGCTGCCTCAGCTGAGGGAAACTTGTCCAATTTATAATTCCTGACAAAGGATGAAGGTGTAAACCACGTGGCTGCTCTACAGATGTCTTCAATTGAGGCCTGCGTGGCCCAGGCCGCCGAGGTGGCCGCACTACGAGTGGAATGCGTGGTTATTCCAGCCGGAACTGGTCTTGCCTGACCTTCATAAGCATAGGCAATACAAGCTTTAATCCAACAGCTAAGAGTATGGGATGTGACCTTAAGTCCCATGGAGGCCGGCTGGAACGCCACAAAAAGAGCCTCCGATCTCCAGAACAAAGCCGTCCATCTGATAGATACGGAGGGCCCTTCTGACATCAAGTTTATGCCAACGACGCTCCAACGGGTGACGAGGATTGGAACAGAAATCTGGAAGGATCACTTCCTGGGCTGGTGGAATCAGGAGTTCACCTTTGGAAGGAAGGATGGATCCATACGAAGGACCACCCTGTCCGGATGGAAATGGCACAAATCCTCTCGCACTGAAAGCGCCGCCAACTCAGAAACCCTCCTGGCCAAGGTGATGGCGACCAGGAAGGCTGTCTTGATGGACAGGAAGCAGAGGGAAACTGTGCAAAGTGGCCCGAACAGCAATGAGGTGAGTGAGTCCAGCACCAATGAAAGGTCCCAAGGGTATCTGTAAACAACTGGAGGCCTCAAATTGGTTGCACCCCTCAGGAAACTGCATATGCTTGGGTGATAATAGAGAGAACACAGATTGTCCACCCTGATTACCGTGGACAAGGCGGCCATTTGGCGCCGGAGTGTGTTGGCAGCCAGTCCTTTCTTAAGTCCAGTTTGCAAAAAGGTTAAGATTTGTGGAATCGATGGATTCAGTGGATCGAGAAGAGACTGGCGGCAAAAGGTACAATAGGCAGTCCATAGATGCATAGATGCATCAGATTAAGTCCCGCCGAGACATCTGAATGGTGATGATCACATCTTCTGGCAGGTTGTCTGCTCTCAGGAGATCCCCCTCAAGTGCCAGATGGTCAGATGTAGCCAGTGGGGATCTGGGTGGAGTAGAGCCCGCTGGCTGAGGGAGATCCTGGGATCGGGAATTCGCCACGGGGGAGATACCGAGAGTTCTACCATGTCCGCATATCAGGGGCGTTGGGGCCAATTTGGTGCGACAAGGAGGACCTCCGCCTTCTCCACAATCAACTTCTGAATTACCTGCAGAATGAGAGGAAGGGGCAGGAATGCATACAATAGTCCCGGTGGCCAGGGACTGCGGAGGGCATTGACCCCTTCTGCTCCCGGTGCTAGAAACCTGGAGAACCTCGGCAGCTGTGCATTGATGGGAGTGGCGAACAAGTCCACTTGTGGATGGCCAAACATCTCGGACAGGGTCTGGAAGAGCGACGGATGGAGGCGCCCTTCTGCCGGGTCAATCGTGGCGCGACTGAGGCAGTCCGCCTGTAGGTTTGAGACACCCGATATGTGTTCCACTCGGAGAGATAGAACATGTGACTCTGCCCACCGGCCGATGGTCTCCGCTTTTTGCATGAGGCATTTTGATCTCGTCCTTCCCTGACGATTTATGTGAGACCGGGTCGCCACATTGTCTGTCAGGACGAGAACATGGCAGTTCAGCACAGTCAACTCGAATTGTCGTAGGGCCAATGCTACCGCCCGAAGCTCCAGCAAGTTGATATTGGCATTGGCTAGGTCCGCCGGCATCCAATGCCCCTGGGTCAGTTGAGACCCCGTGTGTGCTCCCCACCCAAAAAAACTGGCATCGGTGGTAACAGTCACTCGGGTGGGTTCCTTGAAAGGACATCCCTTCAGATGGGCCGAAGAAGACCACCAGATGAGCAAGCGAAGGACCTCGGGGGTCACGGTGACCAATGCGCTGGAGTTGCTGGTGCCGAGTCGTTGAAACAGGAGGAGGCTCCACTGGAGAGGCCGAGCGTGCAATTGTGCCAACAGCACCACATCTATACATGAGATGAGCTTGCCCAGCAGTTGGGAAAGGATGGACAAGGGCACGCTCCTGAGATAGAAACACCTTGCAGGTCACAGTATCAATGATGGCCCCGAGGTGCAGAAGTGAGGTGGTAGGGGTCAGGTGACTTTTTGCAAAGTTCACCAAGAAGTCGTGAGCCTGCAACATCTGAATGGTATGTAGGAGGTCCTCGCATGGTCGCTGGGGTGACATTGATTGGATGATTATGTCGTCCAAATAACATTGGAGACATAATGGACGTGCCTGGAGATAACGCCGCCACAACATCTAGTAGTTTGGTGAAGGTTCTGGGTGCCAATGAAAGGCCAAATGGAAGGGATCGATATTGAAAATGAGCACCGGCAAAGCAGAACCTCAGAAACCTCCGGTGTGACGGACATACTGGAACATGGAGGTAGGCCTCCTTGAGATCGATGGAGGTGAGCCAATCCCGATGCCTGATACACCCCAAGATGGATCTGAGGGATTGCATCTTGAAGCGCTTGTATGCGACGTACACATTGAGCTGCTTCAAGTTGAGGATGGCCCTCCACCCCACCCCCCCGAGTTCTTGGGGACCAGGAAGAGGACAGAATAAAATCCTCGCCTCTCCTATCCTGGGGGCACTTGCTCTATGGCTGCAATGTCTAGAAGATGGTGGATCTCTGCTTCCATCAACACCCGTTTGGTGGCATCAGGTGGAATGGGACACCGGATAAACTGGGTGGGGGGACGGGCAACAAATTCTATTCTGAGGCCGAATTGTATGGTTTGCAAGGCCCAGGTGCCTGAAGACGTTCGTTGTCATTAGGCGGCAAAATGTTGAAGCCTGCCCCCAATGGGGAGATCCTCTATGGAGTCATTTGGAACATCTAAATCCCCGAGACCTGGATCCCCTGATAGGATGTCTGGTCTGGGAAAGGGCTCTGCCCCTGTCACTGGTGTTGGACCTGTCCTGTCTATCAGATCCCTGGTAGTACGACCTCTGGGGTTGGGGATCCCCAAAGGAAGGCTTTGGCCAAAAGGGCTGTCTCCTAAAAAATGGGGTAGGACGTCTATCCGCCTGCCTGTGAAGTCTGGGAAGAACCTTACACTTATCTCTATCTTCTACCAGAATACAGTCAAGGGATTCGCCAAACAAGCGGGATCCTAAAAATGGGGCAACTGTGAGGCGCCATTTAGAGTGTATGTCCGCAGGCCAATTTTGCAGCCACAACATGTGGCAAGAGGTGACACTCACGGACATTGCACAGGAAGCAAATTTGGCCACATTAAGTGTCGCATCAGCCGAAAACTCTGCCGCCGCCAATAACTTATTTAAATCCTGGCGGAGTCGAGCATCCTCCGCACCTAATCTGGCCTGCATCTCTCTGATCCACATGATGGATATACGGTTAAAGAAAGATGCAGCCGTGGCTGCTCTCACTGACCAGGTGGCCACTTGGTGGGACTTGAGGAGAATGGCTTCGGCTTTCCGCTCATCAGGTTTGAGGCCCTCAGCCACCTCTGCAGGTACAACTGATGATGATACCAGGTTGGAGACTGGTGCATCGACCGTAGGGAGCTGCAACAGGTCCTCAATCTCTGGGCCAAACCCATAGAACCTGCATTCTGCTGAAGTGGGACCAGGAGCGGCTGTCATCATTATTCTGATGTTAATGAGGCCAAGAAATGGAAATAGGAGGCTAGAAGAGCTAATATGGGAGTATAGCCAGAGACACGGTTAGTGGCAAGGAGACAGAGCTAGCACTCACCGAAGGCCCAGTATAGGCAGCAATAACTAGTCTGAAGAAGCAGCGAGGGGAAAAACACTCCAGCAGAGAAAAGAGCGTCCACACAATCAGAATCAGTGGGGAAATGCAAACGGATCACTTTTTTCTCCTTTCAAAATGGCCATCGGCAAAGCTGCATTTTGTGGCCTAACAAAATGACTGCCCAGATACATGAAATCAAAATGGCCACTGGTGTTAAGTAAGGGCGAAGCTGTGTTTTGTGGCCAAACAAAATGGCCACTGCCAGTCTGCCCAGATACTGAAATCAAAATGGCCACCGGCAGTAAGGGCGTAGCTGCGTTTTGTGGCCAAACAAAATGGCTGCCACCAGTCTGCCCAGATACTGAAATCAAAATGGCTGCCGTCACAGAAAACAGTCCAAAGCTATTTGCCCCGACAGGCAAAATGCCTTTAGAATCGGCTGAAGATAAGCCACTTGAAAAAGGAATCTGCCCCAAAAGACTATGTCCCTGCGATCTCCCAGTTCAGGATGGAAATTCCAGTACGAAGAAGGGGGGGCGGCTTTTTTCTGCTATTTTGAAAGGAGTATAGTCCCGTGGGGCAGGGACTCCAAGGCAATTGTGCTGCAGGAGAGAGGAGTTTAGCCTCACGAGGCAGGGACTCCAAGCCAAATTACCTGATAGAGTTTGGCCCTGTAGGGCAGGGACTCCGGCTGCCTCAAGTGTTGGGCGGTGGCGGTTCTCGTCGGAGTACCAACTAACCTGCACACCCCCGGCAGACTTCCAATAATAATGAAATTGATTGCAATGAGAGTCCAATCTAGTCGATTGTTGAGGAGCTGAGTTGAAAAGCATGTCCCTCTTACCGACTGAGTTTTGAGACTGGCAGGCTGGCACCAGCGGAACAGAAAGGGCGTGCTTCAGTCTAAAAATAACTCAGTCCCTTGACAACCGACCAAAGTTTTACCCATTGCTTGGACTCTCATAGCAGCGCACAGGAGAACCATCAACAACATTCTCAAATGAATAAAATAAATTAGGGGAAAAGAAAGCAATAGTATGCTACTTTTCCTGGATATCGCTATCAGCAGTAATGATTGCAAATTAGAAACACAAATCTATTGTAAAACCACCCATGACAACCAAGTGTTCCACTACCAAAGTAGCAACCCAACCTCCCCCAAGAGAATCTGTGTAAGAACACTATTTAAATGAGCACAGACACACTGCAGTAACCCTGAACATAAGAAAGATGAACTAATCATCTATACAACATCTTCCAATAAAATGAATACCATCTATGCAACTTCATCAAAAAGTGCTTGATCACTCAACTCAGTGTAGCACAACCAATACAAGTTGAGAAAAAGCTAACACTGCCATACATAAAAAACATCTCAGAAACCATCAACAGATTATGACAATCACATGGCATCACCATAGCACATAAACCAATTAAAGTCCTCCAAAACAAACCAAAAGACCCAGCAATCCCAGAAGACAAAACAGGAGTCACCTACAACATACAGTATAACGACTGCAACATCTATTATGAAGGACAAACATGCAGAAGACTAGAGATCACATCTATGAATATCAACTAGCAGCGATAACCCGTGAGAAAACTCCTTAATTTCACAATACATGAACAAGTTTAACCATAATTTCAATTGGGAAAATGTGAGCATCCTAGACCAAAAACACTAAACTATTTCTGGAAGCCTAGCACTCAGACAAATCAACCAGGCACATAGAGATACAAAACATCTACATACCATTCAAAAGATACAATAGAAAAGAAAACTAAAAGACCAAAACACATCCTCACCAACAATCAATACCCAGATGTGCAGAGATTAATACCAAGATTAGCATTAGACCAACAATCAAGAACCAAATAATACCCCAATCAAGGAATTTCTAATTCAGACAAACAAGCTGTCAGTAAACAACAGTCCAATCAAGGAGCCACTAAGATCACTCCCACCAACACTGATAGGGCAAGCCACTAATATGTAAAATGAGAGCAAGCCCTACTCCCTACTGATGTTACCTAGTTTGATAATGAAACATCTGCAAAAAAACACACCACAACAACCAGGTGCAGAGAGCACCAAGGACCCCACATTTGTAGCTAATCATATCAGACAACTTTGTTGACTCTTTGTTCTAATATTATAAAAAATAGAATAGAATAGAATTCTTTATTGGCCAAGTGTGATTGGACACACAAGGAATTTGTCTTGGTGCATATGCTCTCAGTGTACATAAAAGAAAAGATACGTTCGTCAAGAATCATAAGGTACAACACTTAATGATAGTCCAGGTACAAATAAGCAATCAAATCATATTAGGAACCAGTCAATATAAATCGTAAGGATACAAGCAACAAAGTTACAGTCATACAATCATTAGTGGGAGGAGATGGGTGATAGGAATGATGAGAAGATTAATAGTAGTGCAGACTTAGTAAATAATTTGACAGTGTAGACGGAATTATTTGTTTAGCAGAGTGATGGCGTTTGGGAAAAAACTGTTCTTGTGTCTAGTTGTTCTGGTGTGCAGTGCTCTATAGTGTAAGGTGACCAGATTTTATTTTTTGTAAAGCGGGACACCATTGACAGGGGGGGGGTTTCCTAGGGGAGCAAAACGGGAGGGGTCCGTCTCTCTTATCCTGCAGCTTTGTGCACCCCCCAAATACCCTCCCTTCATCGCAGCCCTTACTGCTGCTATGGCCGGGGCTCGCCTCTGCTGCGTCTGGCCCGGAGAGGGACAGCGGCAGGAGAAGGAAGAAAGCAAACCGCAGCTGTGGTGCTCCGGGAGAGTGGGTGGTGAGGGTTCTTCACAGCCGCGTGCTGCCCCCGTTGCAGAAGCCGCCGCCAGCCAGCCGGGCAGCAGCCCTCCGTATGGGGAGACAGCCAGGCCTGTGCTTGGAAGAGGCTGCTGCTCTTGCTGCCCGCTTTCTTCCTTCTCCTGCCACGAAACAAAAGTGAACTGCAGCAGCGCTGCTTTGGGAGGGCAGGCGGACGTCTGCAGCCAGGCAGGGAGGGAGAGCAGCGAGAGCGGCGGCCCCTTCCAAGCGCAGGCCTGGCCCTATACCCGCCCGGGGGGCTGCTGCCCACCCGGCCACCAGCGGCTTCCGCGCCACACTTGTAGTCGTGTGGCCGGCCGGATTAACAGGTGTGCTGGGGATGCCTTGCCCGCCGCCTCCGTGTGCTGCACTTGGCGGGGGCCGCTGCCCCTCTCACTGCCCACCGTCCCCGCCTGCCAGGAGGAGGCAGGTGAGGCAGGAGGCAGAGGGGTGTGCAGGGCTCGGCTCAGCCGCTGAGCATGTGGGGCGCCCGCCCCAGCTCTCGGGCTGCTTCCCGCTGCCGCTCGAGGGAAGCGAGGCACTTCGCGCAAATTCAAATTCAAAAAGCGGGACTTTTTTGAAATGACACGGGACGCGGGACAAATTATTACAAAGTGGGACTGTCCTGCCAAAAGCGGGACATCTGGTCACCTTACTATAGCGTCGTTTTGAGGGTAGGAGTTGAAACAGGAGTTGAAAACCCAAGACAGAAAGATTTTTTTGTATTGATAATTGTAAGTCCAAACTATTAAACTAATTATTGTGTTTATACAAAAAAGGAAAAAACTACCTACATACTTCTAAAATTGTCATTATTGTGACCTTTGACCGCCCTTGATCATTCTGCATCAGGTGTTTGGGTTAAGAAATATCTCTGAAATGATGCCCAATGAGGCACAGGTTGTCTCATTCATTCTTTGGTTTCTGAACGATCCAATAACTTTCTCTGAATTTATTCTCCTTTCCTCATCCATTCATGTCACCTGACAACAACAGTTCCCTGGGACTGTATTCATTCAAAACGTTTCAAAATTTCACTCCACAGTCATTTCCTTTTCCCATCAGTACCGTTCACTAGGCTTTCACATGCAGCTCTCACCATCCCATGAATTTCTAATTTCATAGAATAATTCAGCTAATATCAATTCATACTTTCTAATTATATTGTAGTTGTTTCATTCATAATGAAGTACTCCTTACAATTAATTCAGTCTTTCTACAAATGATTCCTGTTGCACTACAAGTGCCATCAAATATAATTTGAACATATGCAGGTTGTAAGAGTTTATACGTTGCAGTACAATTTCTTTTTCATTATTTCATAGAGTTGTGCAATTGGAAGAGTCCATTTATGCCCTCAAATTCAACCATGTGCTCATTGACGGAATCCAAATTCAAGCAGCCTGGACAGTCAGCTAACTAGTCTCCTCTTGAGCATATCTAGTGCAGAGGAGCCTGCCACTTCCCTTAAATAATAAGTTCCACTGACAATCCACATTTGCAATTAGGAATTTTATTTCTGTCAATCAGAGTCCATCTTCCTGTAATTTATGCATTATTCTTATGATGGAATGTGTGAATGACCTTGGGGAATGAGGGGAAGAGATGCTGCCTAGGAAACAATCAGACAGGAGAGGCAGCGGCCTCTAGTGGCTTGAAGGTCAGAGAAAGAAATTTAGGAAGGACCTGGCCTAATGGATCAAACAGTTAAAAGTGGCAGCAGGAAGTGTACACTTTAGACTTGCAAGAGTCTCTTAATGTAATCTTACAATAAAGTAGAATTAATTCATCTGGTCCTGTTTCTTGTTTGCTTTACCTGGAAGGGCTTCCTGAGCTCTGGAACAAAACAGGTCATATTTTGGTCTCCTTCTCTGGCCATCCCTTCAGCTGTTTAAAGAATTCTATTGTACAAACCCTGATTTTTCTCTTCTCAAGGGTCTGTACTCCCAGTTTTTTTCAGTCTCTCTTCATTGGACTTAGTTTCTAATTTATACATACTGTATAGCTCTGCTAAAATTATTTTAAAATCTACAATGCTTACTGATATCTAAAAACTTCTAAATCACAAAACTGCTTCTTGTAAACTCAGAGGCAATAAGCACTGTTTAGAATGGTGAACAACAAGATCCAGAAAACCAAATATTGATTTAAATGTCTAGAGCAGAGTTCCCTAACATTTAGATTTTAGATTTATTATTAGAGTTGGAAGGGACCTTGTAGGTCATCTAGTCCAACCCCCTGCTCAAGCAGGAGTTCCTACACCATTTGAGACAGATGGCAGTCCAGTCTCTCCTTGAAGGTCGCAAGTGTTGGGGCTCTCACGACCTCTGCTGGCAAGCTGTTCCACTGGTTGATCGCTCTCACTGTCAGAAAGTTTCTCCTCACTTCCAGGTTGAATCTCTCCTTGGTCAGCTTCCATCCGTTATTCCTTGTTTGGCTTTCTGGTGCCATAGAGAACAGCCTGGCCCCCTCCTCTCTGTGGCATCCCCTCAAGTATTGAAACACTGCTATCATGTCACCCCTGGTCCTTCTCTTCGCTAGACTGGCCAAGCTCAGTTCCTGCAACCGCTCTTCGTATGTTTTATTTTCCAGACCCTTTATCATCCTGGTTGCTCTCTTCTGCACTTTCTCTAGAGTTTCAATGTCTTTTTTGTAATGTGGTGACCAAAACTGGATGCAGTACTCTAGGTGTGGTCTGACCAAGGCTTTATAGAGTGGTACTAGTACCTCTCTGGTCCTTGATTGTATCCCTCTATTTATGCAGCTCAGGACTGTGTTGGCCTTTTTTGCTGCTGCTGCACACTGCTGGCTCATATTTAGTTGGCTGTCTACTAGGACTCCGAGATCCCTTTCGCAATCGCTGCTATTGAGTGTGGTTTCGCCCAGTTTGTATGTGTATTTTTGATTCTTCTTGCCTAGGTGCAGAATTTTACTTTTCTCTGTGTTAAATTTCATTTTATTGGTTTGGGCCCAGTGTTCGAGTCTGTCGAGGTCCCTCTGGATTTTGAGTCTGTCGTCTGGGGTGTTTGCTACTCCCGCCAGCTTGGTGTCATCTGCAAATTTGGTTAGTTCTCCTGCTATTCCCTCATCTAGGTCATTTATAAAGATATTGAAGAGTACTGGGCCTAGGACGGAACCTTGTGGTACCCCACTGCTTACTTCTCTCCATGTGGACTTAGACCATTTCCGGCTTTGCGGACTGGCGGGATGGGTGGGGAAGAGGGGATGGTTCTGCAAGCGGCTGGCTAGTGCTCGCACACATGCATGAAGCTCCATTTGCACGAGTGGCGTGCACAGATCTGCCACTCATTTAAATGGAGCATACGCGCACACGCTTGCCTGCTGCTTATACAAGTGAGAACGCAAGAGCGTGTGCGCTCGCTGTCCATTTCCGCGGCCTGATTGCAATCCCCTCATGGCCCACTAGTGAGCCGCGGCCCACAGGTTGGGACCTCTGGCCTAGAAGAACAACAACAAAAAATCTTTTCCTGGCCCTGGTAGTGAAATGATGAAAAAGTTGGTATCATTCATACATCAATGGGGATGGCATTCCAAAGACTACAAGCTAGCACTGAAAATATCCACTCCTGGATTGCTACTAACCTTATTTTAACATGGAGGAGTATCTGGAGAAATGCTTCTGAAGATGAACTTATAATCCAAATAGGAACTTACAAGAAACATTTTTTTTCAAGTACCATGGTGCACCTTGAATTAGGATTGAAAATTATCTGGGATCCAGTGAAGTTGATATAACATTCCCTGCCTATTTTAGTTTAGCTCAACATTTGAATCAGCCTGACTACCCATTACCCTTCCCTCTGTCCACATTTCACTTTGTAATAATTTACTAAAATGCAACAATCTGTCTATTGGCTATTTCATTTCGACTGCAATATAACCAAACAAAAGTTTGATCTTCAACTACAGCTAATGATGTCTTCCATATAATGCACTTTGACCTAAACATTTGCAGTGAAATAGTTGGAATAGAAATTTAAGAAATTGATTAAATAAAAATTATATACTTACTTCAACAAGATGTACATTCTTTTTATCAATTGCTGTATAAAAACACACAAGAACAGCCTTAAGTAGACCCTCAAAATATGGCAGGCAGTCTGTTTGAAAGTTCAAACTGTTTACTCTAAACAGAGAGATGCGTTTTTCAATAAGCATACATACAATCTCCTTTACATCAACTGTATAATTTTCTAGAATATTTCTAAACTCCTTTGTAGTCATCTCTCTTTGCAATGCTACTATTTTGCTATTTGTATATTTTGCTTTATCTATCATACTGCAATATTCCATAAAGTTTCTGCTGTAAGATTCTACTCGGGCCAGTGAAGAACTCTGAAGAGAGAGAAGGTCCAGAATCTAAAAAATTAAGATGGAAACAAATTTAAAAATCAAAGACATATAGGTGTAATCCCACAATCTTTCAAAATTGCTATTAAACGGCACTGATAGAATTCACATTAGAATGGTGGTGATTTCCTCTGATTAGCTTTTAGGAACTATATTCTTAATAGACATACCTTATCAACTTTAATCCTATGTAATCAAATTGTACCAATAGCATTTCCTGCTAACTTGAGCCTCAGGAATAAATAGGAATGGCTACGTTTCAGTTAATAGGATGAGTGGTATTTTAACGCTTGTTCTGGTCATGGTCCTTTGTTTATTATTTATTTATTTATTTATTTATTTATTTAATTTATTTGTGAGATTTATATACCGCCTCACAGTGCAAGCACTCTCTAAGCGGTTTACACCATTAAGCAATGTATATTTACATTGCCCCCAACAATCTGGGTCCTCATTTTACCTACCTCGGAAGGATGGAAGGCTGAGTCAACCTTGAGCCAGTGAGATTTGAACCACTGACCTGCGGATCACAATCAGCTAAAGTGGCCTGCAGTACTGCCTCTAACCTCTGCGCCACCTTGGCTCATAACAAGTATGACACAAGTATATTTATTGTTACTGGTCCATTTTGAATTTTAAGTTTTTTAGTTTCCCAGAGTTGCTATTGCAAGATCGGTGGTCATATAATTGATTAAAATAAATAAATTTTCAGTGTCAAAGCAGAAATAGACAAGGACTTTAAGTTCACTGATGCCAATAGAAAATTTCCTTTCAATACAAATAGCATTACAGAAGAATACATTTTCTTCAGGTCTGCAGCAAAGAAAAGAATTAAATTTCTGCATACTCCTGCTGAAATAATATTAATTAGTTATATTATATGAAATAATATAATTAATTATTAATTATTAATAATAATAATTGTATGTTTAAACAAGAACATTTAAAACAAGCACTAAATAAACAAAGCCTAAAAGTCAAGGGGTTACACTGGCTTCAATCCAAAACAGAAATATCATGTGATATCGTAACATTTTTAAAACCCAGAACAATGGAAAATAAACCTACATTTCTTTTCATAATAACAGTAAGATTTTTTTTAAATCTCATAAAGTTGAGTTCTAAATGTAGGGCATACTGAAAAGGCTTGGCTAAAAAAGAGCCACTTTGTAAACATGGGCCACATGTTCTCAGATTTTCTTTTCTTTCATTTCATTTCCTTTTCTTATTTTTGAAACTAAGGGACACAGTAGGAAATGTACTAATACCACATGTCACACAAGTGGTAAGACACAGGATTTCTGGAATAATTCTTTGGGGGGGGGTGAATTTGAAGGAATTGGAGTTTGGAAAATAATTTAATGGAAGCAGTAGATTACAAAAAAGATCTATTAGCGTTCTGATAATTAAGATTTATAAGGGGATTGAACTATTAATACAAAATGTCTAGTGTTAATCTACTGATACATCTACAGTATATATAGGGGAAATGGGGGAAATAATATTTCTTGTGCCCTTTAGATATAAAGAGAATGAAGTTTAAGTCTTTTGTAAAGAAGGGCAGGCTGTATTTGTTGATTGGTTTAGAAATGACTACCGTATTTTTCGGAGTATAAGACGCACCTTTTTATCCCCCAAAAGAGGATGAAAATTTGGGTGCGTCTTATACACCGAATGTAGCCCCACCAAGCCACCCCCACCCTTTGGCCTCTGCCTCCCAGCAATTTACCTCCTTGCAGCAAACAGCGCAGAGCCTGATTTGCACAAGCAACTAATTATCTGCCTCCCAACCAGCAGCTGACTGAGGCTTGCAGGCAGGCCCACGTGCTAAAATGAAAGTGAAACTAAAGCTGCAAGGAGGCAAATTGCTGACAGGGAGAAACAGAGGCAGAATTTTATTTTCTTGCGCTAATCAGGCTGTGCTGAAACTGGCTTTTGTTTGCTGCAAGGAGGTAAGTCAGTAACTATAAATGCCTATAGAATGTTCAAATTATTAGACTTATTTTTTAAAGACTGCTTTATTATTGTTCTAGACAACTTAACAAAATGAAGAAGCTTTTTAAAACAAATGCTTGCTCTTAAGACGCCCAGTGCTATTGTATCTTCTTTTAAATAGCAGAGAACAATACTTCCAGAAAGCCACATCAATTTTAACAGCATGTGTACAAGTATAGTCTGAAATGTAAGAGTGTCCTGTAGTAGTATTAAGATAAGGCAGCTGAGTTAGACTCTGACTTAGTCATGTTTGGAGTAGATCTATTTAAATAATTGGGAGGAGTTAGTGTGACTACATTTAAGAAAACTTTCTGGCATTAATATACTGCCATAATGTAGTATGCTATTTCTATGGGTCAGGCACACATGCACAGAAATACACAGCAAACAGTGTATATCATCTGTACTGTTTGCTGGGAGGCAAATTTCTGGGAGGCAGAGGCAAAAAAAATTTTCTTGTTTTCCTCCTCCAAAACTAAGGTGCGTTTTATACTCCGGTGCGTCTTAAACTCTGAAAAATACAGTACTTATCAATTTCTTACACTGAGATGTATGCATACTTATTTTTTTCACATTTTCTGCCAAATTTTGGAATCTTCAGTTTTAGGAGGCAACAACAAAAGGATTTGAAAAATTAAATGTAGCCCATTGTCCATGGTTTGAATCAATATAAAGGTAAGAAAAAATATTCAGAAATATATTTGGCACCAAACTGTTACCCTTCTGAAACATACTTTGTTTTGGAAATCTGGATCTGTCCCAAGAATGAGATCACAGTTTGGCCATGTTGATTGATAATGTCCTGGTTCAAAATCTGTGTAATCTTCACATTGCTGCATTATTTTATGTAAAGACTGATCAATGAAGATTGAAAGCCGAGAATCCTGAGAAAATGGTGTGACTTGATCTAATGGAAAATATGGTAGTTTAAAAACATTTTCAAAATCAGAATTCATTATGAAACAATTTTTTTTTAAATTGCTGGCTGAGCACCCAGGATGGGTAAATACTCTCAGGACTTTTAACTATTTTAACTCAAAATGTAAATATAACAGAAATATCAATTCAATTAAGACATCTGTGTTTTAGACAGGTTTTTGAAAACTATACATTTTCCATTAAAGATTATGAACTACATTACCAAACAGAAGCACTGTCTCATGCGTAGTCAAATGCACTGTCATATGTTTTAAATTAAGAAACAATCCTCTGCGCATTTACTTAAATAAAACTCAACTGAACACAATGATATGCATATAGTCATGTTCCAGAATTGGTACATTTAAATTTATTTTAAAATACAGCTTTTGCTTGTTCCAAGATAGAATCCATATTTAAGTTTATCTTTGCTAACAGAATATTATGGCTCAAATGAAAATAAATACTATTAACCTAGTAAGTAATACACAAATGTGAGAGTTGCACTAATGTTTGAAGAATATTTTACAGAATATTTTAAAGTAAGAGAAGCCTGATACTAGTTTTGCAGAGTATTAGTCCCAGACTACATGCTGCTTGTGACTGTTCAATCTTGCAATGATACTAAATGAGTGGTACTTACAACTGGTCCTTGGAGTAGCAGCTGCTGCAGTATCAAGTAGCCACTATTTGCAACATGTTAATTGAATTGAACTTAATTGAATTGAATTCTTTATTTGGCCAAGTGTGATTAGACACACAAGGAATTTGGCACCAGTACAGAAGCCAAGAGAAGAAAGGAGGAGGCGAAGGAGGAAGAGAAGGAGGAGGACAGGGAGAAGACAAGTACTTAGGAGTTTTGGAAGCTTCTGACCAGTTGCACAACCAAGTCAAGGAAGCCACTTCAACAAAATACATAAAGCGAGTATGGAAAATCTTGAGACCAAATCTGAGTGCAGGAAATATCATAAAGTGGTGTGAATCTAATGTGAGACCAATACTAATACTGTATATAGCAAATTAGTCTCACACACATTTTTAATCTTCTAAATTGCTTCAACCCAGCTGAATCTTTTTAGTGAGATTAGATCTGGCAGTTAAATCTTTATTTTGCTGTGTTGAATGGATAGTAAATAATCTATATTATATCAATATTTTTTCCAGTGGGCACCAATAGCATCCACCATGTCCATACATTACTTACCAATGATGTTTTCTAATCCATCTACAATCCCTTGTAATTGTATTGAAAATGTTTTTCTGTTAGGAATCAGTGATACATCTGTAGAGAACTGTAGAGATCTAGAAAATAAAATATTGCATTTTTATTGTCAAAGGGCATCCAAAAAGCCTGTAACAGTTTGGGGATCAAAATCTGAATATTAAAATAAATATAAGACAGTTCATGAGAAGTTCTTATTTTCTTTCTTTCCCAAACTCAAAAATGTCTCTTTGGAAGATTGAGTGATTTCTTGAATAACCTGCAATGGGCCATCAGGTGACAGCTGGGGAAAAAAAGGATTTCAAAATCAGATATATATCCTAAGTTAAGGTAGTTCAGAGAGGAATTGTCACCTCTCTTGTTTTTGTACTGTTTCTTACACTTGGAAGAAGTATAAGTGCTGCAGGTGTTTGCAGGACAGTGAGATATCTTAGCAGAAGAGATATCTTAGCAGAAGAATTTCATTTAAGTTAGTATTTCAGATGGATTAGCTGTTTTCCTTGGAGAATATGGCAAAGGTGATTGGAGAGGAGTAAAAGAAATAAACTATGAGCAAAGAAGAAAAATCTGAAGGAGATACTATTCCAGGTTTCTTGTGGTCTAGAAATCACATCACTTCTAAGAGTGAAAGTATTTTGTTTTTGCACTTAAAATACTCTTGCCACATATATAAAACACGATAAGCCATTAAAATAAATATATATTTCTTTTATATTGTTAAAATCAAAATATGTTTTAAATTATTCCTACCTCTCATATTTGATTAGTTGTTTATTTGAATCAGAGTTGGCCTCTTTTCCTTTTCCTTGAAAAGAAAGAAAAAAACCCCAAAAGCAATCCTTAAAAACTAATAATTCAAACATAATAAACGGAGTCTTTCTCATGATTAGCACAAAGATAGTAAAGTAACTAATTTCACTTGGAGACTAATCTGCAATTCCCTTTATATTTCCAGAAACTGGGAATAGCACTATAGCAGCTTTTTTTGTTTTTAAAATGTTAGCAGTTCCACCTCAGTAATATTGAGATGAAGCATCTTGCTTGGACAGTTCTGCAGGAAAGAAAGAAAAAAACACTACCACGCAGCTGTCACGGAGAAGGATTCTGCCTGCCTGTGGCAACAGAAACAAAAGAGAAGAAGTCTAACAAGCTGCTGCTCTTGGCAAAGCGTAAGATTTCAGAACTTGCCTGTTTTAAAATTGCCCCTATAAAAATAGAACAAAAAAATTAATATAGTCTTGATATTACAGAAAGGGATATCAAAATCTTTATTTTAAACTTCATATCATTTTCCTTCTTAAAGCTGATATTTTTCTATGAGGGAAAATAGACAAATACCTTAAATACAATTTCAGATGAATTTATAAACTCTGGTTCCAGCTATAAAAATCTAGTAATCTTAATATTAACTTGTTACCAATATTGTATAGTCTTGACTGATAAAAAAGAAAAATCTGACAGAAAATTATATTTTCTCATATTAGTAATTCTTCATGCTTTTTCTCAAATTAGGTATTGGAATGGACAAACTCTATATAGTATAGTTACTAATTGTAACTGTAATCATAAAGTCTATATTCCTATCTATTGCATGCTCTTTCCCAGATCCTCTCCTTGGCATCAGACGAATTACCACTCACTCTCTGATCAGCTTGCTGGCTTGTTAGTCTATAAACATGACATTATTATTATTATTATTATTATTATTATTATTATTATTATTATTATTATTATTATTATTATTATTATTATTAGTATTATTATTAGTATTAGTATTAGTAGTAGTAGTAGTAGTAGTAGTTGTAGTAGTAGTAGTAGTCAAGCGTATATGATAACAAGCAAAGTATACACAAAGTATAAACATGATTGTATATATATATATATATATATATATATATATATATATATATATATATATATATATATATATATATATATATATATATATATATATATATATATATATATATATATATATATATATAATAGTACAAGCATGATTATGAGTACAAGAATTATGAATATATGGGTGCAATTGGACAGGAACGGTAGGCACAATTGTGCACTTATGCACGCCCCTTACAGACCTCTTAGGAATGGGGTGAGGTCGATGGTAGATAATCTAAGGTTAAAGTTTTTGGGGTTTGGGGAAGAAACAATTGAGTCAGGTAATGTATTCTAGGCATTGACCACTCTGTTGTTGAAGTCGAATTTTTTGCAATCAAGTTTGGAGCAGTTTACATTAAGTTTGTATCAACCACACAATGCACTGCAGTTAAAACCTCTCAGAGAAATGCACACTAAGTTGATATTCAGTGTGACAATGCTGCTCTGAAGATCCTATTTCTAAATTGTAATGAGACAAAGTTCCAAGCAATGATCAAAAGGGTATAGTAGTCACTTTCAAATCTAACTACTCAAAGTCGCTGCTGCATTCTAAGTTGTAATAAGGCTGGCCTCATGACCAAGATTGTGAAACCGAGAGGCAACAGTAAAACATGAGCACAGCTGTTGGTTCAATAAGAAGGATGAGTACAATCTTATCTCTATGAGAACTTATACATTCAGAGAAAGTACATGAAGAAGATATAAGGAATACTGCATTGTGACAACCTAATTTTGACATTACCTTTTATTGCAACATACGAAGAAAAAGAAAAAAGATATTAAGATCAATGGCTATGAGCCTTGATTGAAGTATGACTACTTTTGAAGGCCATCTGCTGGAAGACTAGTGAGCTTCCTTATGCAATCATTTGGCCATTGTTAACAACAGATTGCCAGAAAAGACTTCACTGCTTATGTTCTTATGTTAAAACTACAGAAAATTATAAAAAAATTAACCATATTGAGTGTACTCTCATTCAGTATGGTTTAATTTTTATAATTGCCTGTGGGGAAAAGTACTGATTCAGCAAAGCCAGTGCAGTAAATGTGATTATCTACAGATGATGATCAAAATATATGACTAATATTGCAATGGCATGTGAGAATGACATGACAGGAAAAATATATCTGTGAAAGGTATCTCAGCCCAGAGAAGGAAAAGGGATGAGGGAAGCATCTCAGAAAGAACTCTCTCTAATTTCTGGAAAGTAAAAGAGTGCTTTCAGACTTGCAAGATTCCATTACTGTAATCTTACAATTAAGGTAATATTAGAATTCATGGTTTATGCTTGTCTGAACTACCATGAAAGGCTGACAGATATGGAATAGTAGTAATTAATAAAAAGCAAGAAATAAAGCCTGTTTATTTAAAAAATGCTATATTGTGTTCTTATTAAACTAAGAAAAAGTGAAAAGATGTAGTAGACTCTTACCATGTAGACTGGAATTGATGAGTACATGTATAGAAGTTAAAAATGAAGGAGCTAAAATGTATGTCAGAATGTATCAATTGGCATCACCAAGGCTTTTATGGATGTATTACCATCCAGAAAGGGGGGTTGGGACCCTTCAAGGATTTCACAAAAAAACTTCTGCTAGATAACATGAATGGATGGACCAGAATGAGAAAAAAGTGTGCAGAAAAAAATGATAGGACCATTTGGAGACCCAAGAATGAATAAGAAAGATTGGTGAGTATCTGCTAAAAAAAGAGACTATTCATTTTGAACATATAGTTTAAGCATATGTCTCTTCACACAAACATAAACACACTCACACATATATACAAACACAGAGAGCAATTTGGGAATACAGTGCAGTTTTATGTGAGGCATGGGCAGGGGGTGGGTTCCAATTTTTTTTACTGCCACTCTGTGGGTGTGGCTTATTTTGTGGGCATGACTTGATGGTCATGTGATGGTGGGCGTGGCTTTGTGGTCATGTGACTGTGGGAGTGGTTTGGTGGTCATGTGACTGGGTGGGGGTTGCTGGGTAGTCATGTGACTGGGTGGTCATGTGACTGGGTGGGCGTGGCCAACTTGGTGTCACTCACGTCAAGGGTTAGGGTGCCTGGCCTCTCCTCGCCACAAAGGCGTCAACGACATACAATTTCCCTGTCTATTTACTACTACTGAACATCCAAAATATATTATTTAATCCTATGTATATATGCCATATGTGTACATACATATTACACACAGGCACACAAAAAGATACATTATCTACTAGTGATGGTGAACCTTTTTGTTGCCGTGTGCCAAAAGTACGCACGCGCAGGCCAGCACTCCCACGTGCCAGAACCCATAATGCAATGCGTGGCCCCATGCGCATGCACGTGCACACACACCCGCATGCACCCCCCCACGCGTGCATGCGTGCGTCCACTTCGGGTGCCCCCCCTCTCCCCATTTTGGATCAACCTTTGCCAGTGCGAATGGCCTGTCTTTGCAGAGGCAGCGGCGGCTCCACCTCCTCCTCCCAGCCTCGCGCCCCGGGCAGCAGCCAGCCAGCCAACCAGCAGGACCGTGGAGGAGTGAGCTGCCCAGCCTGCTGCTGCTGGTGCACCACCCTTAGACCAATGCTCCACTCTGGGCATGAGTGGGCACAGTCCAGCCCGCGCGCCCCGCTCCTCTCAGGGACCGCAAGCTGGCTTGCCCCGCTCGGCCTCGTTTTGCCTGAACACCGCCATTTAGGTTCTTTTACCCTCTGTGCATGCGCAGAATGCTTTGCGCATGCGCAGAGGGTAAAAACCCAAATGGCGCCGGGTGGGCGAAGCCTAGCACTTCCGTCACTACTGGCTTTCTGACCACTGGCAGGCACACCCAAACCTGGAGCATTTCACCCATGGTTGGGAGCCAGGCCGAGCAGGGCAAGCCAGCTTGCGGTCCCCGAGAGGGCTTGGTCGCGCGGGATGGGCTACGGTGCGGCAGCCGCCATTTAGGTTTTTACCTTCTGCGCATGCGCAGAACTCTTTGCCCATGCGCAGAGAGTAAAAGAACCCAAATAGCGGCATCCGGGCGGAGCCTCATGCCGCCATTGCTACTGGCTTTCCGACCACCGGCAAGCACACCCGAACCGGGAGCATTTCACCCCTACCTGGCTCCCAACCCCACTGCCAGCCATTCTTACCTTACGCGGCGGTGGCAGCACCTCCTCCTCCTCCTCCTGGCTGCGACTTGCAGGCCGAAGGCTCAGCCCGGCGGCGCCCAAGTGGGGGCTAAGCACTTTCGCCCTGGTGGCAGCCAGCGCAGCCACAATCTGCCACCCGCCGGGCGAGTGCCAATGAGCAGCCTCACCCGTGCTCGGAGCTCCGGGCTGCGCTTTTGGCCTGCAAGTCGCAGCCAGGAGGACGGGGAAGTAGATAGTCCATCGCCGCCGCCCTGCTCCGGCACCACCTCCTTCTCAGTTCCCTCTGGCTTAGCTCCTCCTGTCCCCGGTGGTGGCACCCTCAGCATCGAGGCTGTATGATCAGGCTAGCCCTGCGTTAATATCTCTCAGACTCTCTCTTCCCTCCCTCCCTATTGCCTCTTTGTTCGCTGGGTCTCCGCGCCAGCCGAGGGCGAGAGGGCAGACAGATGAGCCCGACCCGGCTGTCCTCCTTCCCGCCGTCGTGTGCTGTTAAATTTAAGTGGTCGTTGGCTGGCTGTTCCCTCCCGTGACTCCCTTTCCCTTCAACACCAGCGGGAAACTGCCGCTGCGAGCAGGAGACAGGGGTGGTCACAGATGTCTTAAGCACCGCCTTGCACTCTCCAGCGCACCCCTTAGCTGACGCCTTCAAAGCTCGGCCGCCAGGCATCACAAACACCTCTCGCCGAATGGCACCTCTCCTGACCAATCGGAGGGCTTGGGCAAGTTGAGCCGATATGGCCAGGCTTGTGGCAGTGGGCGAGGAGCTGAGGATGCCAGAGCGACCCCTGTGAAATGGTCGTTCGACCCCCAAAGGGATTGCGACCACCAGGTTGAGAACCGCTGTTCTAGAGTCTGCCACTCTGTACCCCATGAAATTCACCTGGTTCAATTCTATAAATTTTTAAATGTAAAATAATAATCTTCCTGTTGTATTTATTCAGTTGAATTATTTTTGAAATCAGTGCTATATTATTTTATAAATTCATTTCTTAGGGTATAATACATTTAATCCAAAAAACAAAATTTAAAATTAAAATAGTAAGTTTTAGATTTTTCTCTAAATAGCATCAGTAAAATGTCTATTGTTTTTGTAAACATTGCTTCCCAACAATGTGAAAAATTATGTACTTTTCTAAATCTGTAAATGTTCCTGTTGCACAAATTTTGTTCATATCTGTTTGAAGCTGTGTAGGTTAATACCTACAGAAGAAACAATTGTAGTTACAGTTATAGAGTTATTGAACTATTAAAACAAAATTAGGAAAATTGCATACATTTCCTTTTATTTAAAAAAATAACAATTTAAAAGATCTAAAGTGGAGTAGTTATTTGTCTCAAATGGAGAATCCTCAAAAGTGCTTACCATGCCTAAATATTCTGCTAAACAAAAATAATTACAGTTATACTGTATGTGACCATCTCTTTCTAGTCAATTTGAAACATCAATCTTGTCTTGGTTTCAGATCAGACTCCTGATTCAATCCAAGTTAAATTATCTACATTTCTGAAACATCATATTGGATACAAATTCAATCTTCTGATCAGTATTCATTCTTTAGAATTAATAATAGAATGGAAAAAGAAATTAGAGGAAAAAGAAATAATGTGGCAAGAAATCTAGCTAAGACACAGTACCAAAGAGCATGTATAGAAAGAATACCAAAAGAACTCATATAATAATGGTGCATCTAATTAATCTATGAGGTGAGCTATGGCTCTGTGCTTTTATAGTGTAAAATGCAGCCTTATTTTCAAAGAATCTTATTAATCTTACTCAATGGCTTTATTTTTTCTTCATTCCTAAAGGTACCCAAATCTTCTGTAGTACTTTCTGATTTTTCTTCATGTTTGCTATCATCTTCAAACGAGCTGTTCAAAATTTCATCAAAGTCTAATGTTTCTTTCAAAGATTCTGCTGAAGATTCTGTAATATAATCATCATCATTTTGGTAATATTTTCTACGATACTTCTTTTCATAGGGAATTCTCAGACAAATATTTATTTCAAATATTGGGGAATATTCCTCTTCTCCTTTTAGTTCCCTTTTCACTTCTTCTAAGATCTAAAATCATATGAAAACATAAAAAAAATAGAATATTCTTTTTTTAAAAATCATGCAAATTGAACTAGAGAGCATTAAAAACAAAAGATTTTCAATCTAAAACAAGGAACAAATAAAAGCAGAAGAAAAATCCATTATATTTGACTTGATACTAATCAATAGAGAAGACTACATTGTGATAAAGTGCTTTTGAATCCGATGTAGAGCATGAAGAGATTTTTGAGAAATATGGAAAATGTTTTTTCGTAAGTTTTTTCATAAGGAACCATGAAATGATTTTGTCTTTAAAGGTGTAACAATAAATAGCTTTCAGGATGTATTTAAACTTAAATTTAAATCATTAAATTTAATCATTGTTATACTTATTATTAAGATAAATTTGAACTATTGGATAATCTGTGTTGTAAAATACCTTCATTTAGAAATCAATTCACCTTGTCTATATCACTGACAGTAACAATTTCACGTCGTGCTTCTGATTTCTTTGACCGGTGCAATAATTTCTGAGTGCCTTCAAAATGCTTATTTTCATATACCCAGTGGCATCTATTTTCAGTCGATAAGCAAAGTGCTTTTTCAATTGTATCTTTATATGCTCTGCACATGTGAAAAAATAGGAAAAATCCTAATTTATATTTTAAATAACATAATTCATTTTAATAACTCAAGGTCACTTAATACATCAAGATGCTGTAACAGTACTAGGAGATAGTAGGGATATGGAAGTACTAGGAGATAGAATAGACAACTCCCAGAATTCTCCAGTCAGAAGGGGTTTACAAATAATGAAGGCAGAGGAGGTGACCATCTTAAACCATGCACACATGTGAGAGGTTATATTATAGCTTAGTTATAGATATTTCCTTTTTACAGGAATAAAGCTAGCACATGTAACTCAGAGACAAAAAGGAGCAATAAATTATTATTCATTTACTTAATTATACAGTATATCCATTTTTATTTAAAATATAAATATTTGGCCCTTCACTTATGTTCCATAATAGGAGTTTACTCCAAGAATTATTTTATAATTTTTATAATAAGTAACCCAAGCTTAAAAATAAAGGAAATATAACAGTAACAATAATACTAAATAATAATAAGAAATCTACAAGAGAATTTTATAAACAATATTATTAAATAAGAGTCAGTGTTTTAATCATGAAATAGGCAAAACTAACCTCATAAGGCTTTCATTTATCTTCCTTTTTGAAATGGCCATATTACTGGAACCTTTAAATATCTCCAAAAGAGTATTTAAAGCATTGTTTACCAATCTGCGAAGAAATTCTTGAAAGATTCTATCTACAAGCTTAAGGAACTTAGAAAAGCGTTCCATAATGTGCCGCCATTCAGCTATCTCAAAGTATTTTGGTTTCTCTTTGAAAACATGCAGTGGATGCTGAAAAAGTGTTTCTGCTCCCTTCATTTTTGCCACCTACAGTATTATGAAATAATAAATTTGCAAAAGTAATAAAAATATACAGTATTTTTTCATCATGTAGACATTTTGTATCATTTATTTTTCATCTCATCCTTTTTCAACAAGAAAAACAAAATTTGAAGACATTTCATACATAAGTATTTCTTATCAGAATTGCCATATAGCAAAAAGGTGGTAGTGATTGTAGTGAATAACAACTGCAACCATAGCCTTGATTATTGAAAATTGACTAAGTTTGAACACAATGCCAGATATCTATGAAACTCTTATGAAAGACAAATAGGAAAACTGGACTGAAAACCAGCCTTACTTTGAAAAAGAGTCCAGAACTTCTAAAAATCAGGAATTTCTAATAAACTTCTAACATACCAAGACAGTCAAATTAAGAATATTATGGTAGAAATCATACTGCACAATCCATTGACATAGAAAATTAGCAGCATTGTCATTGCTTGTGCATGAAATTAACAAGTTGAAGAGACAAATGATCTGTCACATTTCAGAACTCCTGATATAATTACAGTATAGCTATCAAAATATTGGGATATTCATATCAATTGAAGATGAAATACCCAGGATTTTTAAAAAGAAAGAGATTAATGATAAGATTGAGAATTCATATCAAATTTCCAGAAATCCTATGAATCAACAATGGGAGGGATGAAATGGGATGTGAAAATAAACTTTTTAGATCTGTGCATTTGAAATTGAAGGCCTTTCTTATACCTTTGTGTTGCAATGTTTTCTTACTCAAAGAGCTAGTAGGTTTTGCTGTGGTTGCTCCATGGAAAAGTATTGGAATGGGAAAGAGAAATACTACAGAGGCCTCACTGATCATGCAAATAGTATGCACATTTTATTTGACAACTATAGCTAGGACCTAATCATGTAACACAATTAGAATACGTTATTCATAGGACGTGAGTTATTCAAATTAGCAGAAGCATCAAAAAGGATAAGAAGTTCCAATGTATATGAAAAATATATGATTATACAGCCCGGACTCTTGAGCCATTGAATGATAGGGAAATGTGTGAATGTACCCTGAGGAAAGGTGAGCCAACTGCAGTTTCTTCAAAAATATGAGCAACCATACTCTGATGGAAGGCAGTGTCTGTGAAATAGACATCATATATGCAAGGAATATGGAAATGGTGAAAATTCATTAAGTCATGATCAGAATGATTATAGTTTGGAACATCTTGTTAGATGATCCTGATCTTATTGTTGAAGACTATGTAAGGGAAGCAAGGGTCTGATACTGAGAGAGGACAATTCCTCTAATGCAACAGAATCACCCATAGGTCATATCATGGAAAACCTGAAATTTTTCCAGCATAAAGGGTTATATTCTTTCAGAAATTAATGGTGGTAAAGAACATCCACACTGGTGTGCTAAGTGCTGGTGACATCTACCAACATCAAGTCCTTGTTATCATTTTGTATTTTAAATTTATTTTATATATTTTTGTATATGAACTGTATTTTTCGGAGTATAAGACGCACCGGAGTATAAGATGCACCTTAGTTTTGGGGGAGGAAAACAAGGAAAAAAGGCCTCTGCCTCCAAGCAATTTGCCAAACAGCAAACAGCAAACAGCACAGATGATATACACTGTTTGCTGTGTATTTCTGTGCATGTGTGCTTGACCCATAGAAATAGCAAAGAATTGGAAAAATGTACATTATGCCAGAAAGTTTTCTTAAATGTAGTCACACTAACTGCTCCCAATTATTTAAATAGATCTACTCCAAGGTAACTAAACTCTAATACTAAACAGGACACTGTTACATTTCAGACTATACTTGTACAGAGCTGTTAAAATTAATTAAAATTTCTGGAAGTATACATTATTCTCTATTATTTAAAAGAAGATACAATAGCACTGGGTCTCTTCAGAGCAAGCATTTATTTTAAAAAAGCTTCTTTATTTTGTTAAGTTGTCTAGATTTACAGGGGTCTCCAACCTTGGCAACTTTAAGACTTGTGGACTTCAACTCCCAGAATTCCACAGCCAGCAAAGCTAACAAAGCTGGCTGTGGAACTCTGGGAGTTGAAGTCCACAAGTCTTAAAATTGCCAAGGTTGGAGACCCCTGGCTCTAGAACAATAATAAAGCAGTCTTTAAAAAATAAGTCTAATAATTTGAACATTCTACAGACATTTATAGTTATTCACTTACCCCCTTGCATGCAGTTCAGCAGAAAATAAAAATCTGCATGTCTCTCCCAGCTATTTGCCTCTTTGCAGTTTCAGTTTCACTTTCATTTTAGCACGTGGCAAATCAGCTGTAGGTCAGGAAGCTGCTAGTAACTTGCTTGGCTTTACAGGCTCTTCCCTCTTTCCTGCAAACAGGTAAATTGCTGGAAGACAGAGGCCAAAGGATGGGGTGACTGGGTGGGTGGGGCTACATTCGGTGTATAAGACGCACCCAAGTTTTCACCTTCTTTTGGGGGGTAAAAAGGTGCATCTTATACTCCGAAAAATACGGTAGTTAGGTGGTTATATGTATAAAGTTAGAACAATTAATCAGTGGAATGACTTGCCTCTAGAACTTGTAGGTGTTCCAACACTGGAGGTTTTTAAGAAGAGATTGGACCACCATTTCTCTGAAATGGGAAAAGTTTTTTCTGCTTGAGCAGGTAGTTGGACTAGAAGACTTCCAAGGTCCCTTCCAACTCTGTTATTCAGTTATACTTTTACATATTTTTGTATATGTATGCTGTATGCCTGCTTTTAATTTTATTAATGAAAGATATAGAGAGATGCATTGGTCATTGATGCTGAAGTGTTAGATTACTGCACTATTCAGTGCACTAAGAAGGTAATTGAATAAGATGATGTTTATGGTCCTTTCAAATGCAGAGATTTCTGTGGCCCTTTTACCTTCAGAAAATATGGTTTTTAGTTACTTCCGAACCAAAACTAGAACTAATCCATTGGAAATATCTCATATCCTCAAGAGAGAAAATAGTATATGTAGGCATCTAACTTCAAAATCATGCATTAATCTGCTAAGAATGTTAAAACGAGAGTAAAATAATTGTGATCAAATAGTAAAATATCTTATTCATCATTACTTCCTCCATCAGATCAGAAAAAATAATTATAACTGAGTTAAAAGTCTTAACAATATAACATAAGAAAAATATTAAAGTATATTGGAAATATATTCAAGAATGGACATACTCAAAATAAAAATGCAAAAAATATACACAAATTCATTAATCACCTTTAAAAAGCAGGTCTTAATTACTTTTATTACTTTATCTTTAAAATTTTGGAGTTGAGATAAAGCATGTTGACTCTGTTGATATTGTTCCTCACAAAATTTATCCAATGTGTATGTATAAGATGTATTTATCTAAGAACAAAAGAAAAATATTATAAGTAACTACAATTTTTTGGAAATGGATACAAATTCTTATGTATTTTTCTCATTCATCTGCATAAGAATAAATATTGGCACATTAACAATAAAATGTAAAAAGTGAACAGTACACACACATGCAAATATACTTATTAACATATCACAGTTGATATAGCGGCTAATAATAATAATAATTATTATATATTTATTATTAATAAATATATTTATTATTATAAATAATAAATAATAATAAATATATTTATTAATAATAATAATTAATAATAATAATGACATCTTCTGGTAAGATGGTGACTGAGGCAGACGCCTAGTCCCATCGCTGAAGACCAAAAGTAGGGAAAAGACCTAAAAAAGTAGGGAAAAGACCTAAAAAAGTAGGGAAAAGACCTAAAAAACAATGAGGACAGCGAAGCGGAGAGGCAATCCTGAGCGAAGAGAGTGCCCACCGACTCCTACCTCGGAGGATTTGCAGCGAAAAGCCCCACGAGGCTCAGCAAGGCTCATAAGGGATCGCATAGAAACCCCGGAGTGCTCACCACCGGGAAGCTTCACAAGGCTCAAAAAACATCACCGAGAAGCCCCGGAATGCTCGATCACCCAGCTAAGGCAACCACAGCATCCCAACCTCAAAAGAGTTGCAGCGAAGTTCCACAAAGGGACAGCTCGGAGGGACAGCTTGGCAACCGGACTGGTGGAGCAATGGAGACCCGATCACCCGAAGTCATCAGACCCGGTGAGACTGAGATCTCCGACCTGGGCTGGGCCTGATCCTGTGTGTGTGTGCGTGGCCCCAACAAAGATCAGTGGAGTGCCTGTCTGTGTGTGTGCGTGGCCCCAAAAAAGATCAGTGGAGTGCCTGTCTCAGCGTTCCCCATTGGAACATGAAACATAGGTCTCCAGAGTGCTCCAGAGTATAGCAACGTGTCCCAGCTTGCTCCAGCTTGTTTCAGCTACCCTCGCTACTGCCAGCTGCTCCGTAACAAAACAAAGCTACCAGCTTTGTTTGTTTAGCTAAAATCACTAATACAATAGCTCCCAGCTGCTCCATAGCTTGAATCACACACACACAAAAAAAACACGCTACGTGTGCAAAGCTACCACAATAAATCCAGCGAAGGCAATAAATCCAGCGAAGGCAAGAGGCAGAGAATCGCCATACCCTGAGCATAAAGACTGAATGCACCAATTACACATCAATCAAGAAGAAAACCTTCTGTGCACGAAATCCACATGCGCCTTCTATAACTTTGTAAACAACCAACTCAAAATCTCAAGATTTATCCCACCCCTCAAAGGACCAAATGGTAAAGACTATAATGATGAAATCGTTAAAGCCAACCTCTTTAACACATTCTTTGGCTCAGTCTTTGTAAACAGCAATGGCTCATGCCCAATATTTCCCAGTCATATCACAAATAATTACAACGATCTAACACAAATCGATTTTACAGAAGATAACGTTAGAAAGGCATTACGCAACTGAAAACCATCTCTATTTATTGGACCTGATCGACTATGTGCATACTTCTTAAAAAAGCGCTCCACAACCTTAGCTGAACCTCTAAGCAAAATTTTTGAAAAATCCTCCAGGACTAGCTCCTTACACAACTTACAGCTCCTTACACAACCACAGTCATCCCTATCTTCAAAAAAGGAGATCCAAGTAATGTTGAAAATTACAGACCAATCTCTTTGTGTTGCATCACCTGCAAAGTAATGGAATCTATCATAAACCAATCCATTACACTCCACTTAGAAACTAACAACCTACTCTCTAACAAACAATTTGGTTTCAGGAAAAATTATCCTGTAATCTGCAATTCTTACACTGCAAAAACATATGGGCCACACAACTCGATCAGGGTAAAACAATAGACGCAATTTACATAGACTTTTGTAAAGCCTTTGATTCAGTGGTACACGACAAACTACTTCTGAAACTAAAATCTTATGGCATCTCTGGACCCCTACATGATTGGATAACTGCGTTCCTGTCAAACAGACAAGTGGTTAAAATAGGGAGTGCCCTATCAAATCCTGCACCTGTCAACAGTGGTGTCCTTCAAGGCAGCGTTCTAGGACCATCACTCTTCATACTTTACATAAACAATCTTTGTGATCATATTATAAGCAACTGCGTTCTCTTTGCTGACGATGTTAAACTATTTAACACCACCAACAATGCTGCTACCCTTCAAAAAAGACCTTGACCATGTATCAGAATGATCAAACAAGTGGCAACTTCAAATCTCAACCAACAAATGCTCTGTCTTACACATTGGCAAAAAGAATCAGAATACAAAATACAAACCTGGAGGACATGACCTTGTAGATGACCCTCACTCCATCAAAGACCTTGGAGTACTCATATCTAATGACCTAAGTGTCAGAGCCCTCTGTAACAACATTGCCAAAAAGGCACTAAGAGTTGTTAATCTAATCTTGCGTAGCTTCTTCTCTGGCAATATTACACTGCTAACCAGAGCATACAAAACATTTGTTAGACCAATTCTTAAATACAGTTCACCTGTCTGGAACCCGCACTGCATATCGGACATTAATACAATCGAGAGAGTCCAGAAATATTTCACAAGAAGAGTCCTTCATTCCTCTGCTCGCAATAGAATACCTTATCCCACCAGACTTGAAATAGTGGGATTAGACAATTTACAACTACGTCGCCTTCGACCTGATCTAAATATAGTTCATAAAATCATATACCAAAATGTCCTTCCTGTCAATGATTACTTCAACTTCAACCGCAACAATACACAAGCACATGATACAAACTTAATGTAAACCGCTCCAAACTCAACTGCAGAAAATACGACTTCAGCAACAGAGTGATTAATGCCTGGAATGCACTACCTGACTCTGTGGTTTCTTCCCCAAACCCCCAAAACTTTAACCTCAGACTGTCTACAGTCGACCTCACCCCATTCCTAAGAGGTCTGTAAGGGGTGTGCATAAGCGCACCACTGTGCCTACCATCCCTGTCTTACTGTCCTATTGTCCTCATTTATCTGTACTTCTATGCTTATATTATGTTCATACAAACACCTACTATCTTGTACATGTTTGACAAACAAATAAAATAAAATAATAATAAATAAATAGATTTTCCTAAGCTGCATTAACGGGCAGTCAAAACTGGAGATGCAAAATTTTGTAAATTTTTAAAATCAGGGAGCAAGTAGAAAGAAAATGTGGCCCTAAATCCCCAGTTTGAAATGTTCTCCATCTGAATAAATTTATTTAATATTAGACCTGTCACTTGCTGACCCTCAGATGCAAAACTCATCAATACAAAATTTGATGCCTCCAGATATCTGGTCAGCCCAGATGTGTGTGTATGAATGTGCAGAGAGAGGGTAGGAAGGAAGAAATTGAATGGTTTATCACACTTTCAAACTACTATTAATTTTAGTATAAATATTATAATTAATAGTTGATCGAGTATATGTCATTTCCTAATAAGGAATATACAGTAGCAGGAATGCCACGATGAATACTTCTATAGTAGAACATAACCATGAAGGTAAAAACATAAAAACATGATCTTTAATTTGTTTTTCTTTTAACATTTTCCAGTTTCTCATACAAGCTATAAACTTGTATGTAACATACAGAATTAAAGCGTGAACCTGAATCAAACTAAAAAATTAGGTAATAACTGAACGGAACAAAACATGTTGTCTCACACTAACAGTTCAGAATAATATTGGTGGTTAGAAATAGAAAAAGAAAAAGTACATTAACACATTCGGGTTATATGTTTCTTTACATTTTCTCTATTCAGGTAATCCTCAAGTTATAATTGGGACAAGAATTTCTCATGCCAAGCAAGGCCGTTGTTAAGTGAGTTGTGCCCAATTTTACAACTTTTTTGCCACAGTTGTTAAGCAAATCACTGCAGCTGTTAAGTGAATCATATTGTTAAGCAAAGTAGGCTTCCCCATTGACTTTGTTTGTTAGAAACCAGCTGGAAAGGTCACAAATGGTGATTACATGACCCAGGATGTTGCAACCATTGTAAATACATGCTGGTTGCCAAGCGCCCAAATTTTGAACATGTTGACCCTGGAGATGATGTGACAGTCATAAGTGTGAGAACTTTTTTCAGTGCCATTGTAACTTCAATACGGTCACTAAATGAATGGTTATAAGTTGAGAACTACCTGTATATTTATTATTTGTGCCTTCAAGTCAGTGTTGAATTCTGAAACATTTTTGGCAAAATTTTGGTTTGGCATTGTCTTCTTCCTAGATCTGAGAGAGAGTGACCAGCCCAAGGTCATCAGCTGGCTTTTGTGCCTAAGAGGGGCACAATATAGCACTCAGTCTCCCAGTTTCTAGCCTGATGTCTTAACCACTACATCAAACTGGCTCTTATTTCTTTTTCTTTTTTACACATTTAAAATATTTACTCTTACCTTTATGAAATTTATAGTTGTTTTTTCAGATGATCTGGACTTACTCACATCTACACACAAGGTCTGGAGATAAAGTAAGCAACTTTGCAATATCTCATCAGCAAAAAATAGTTGCTTATACAATATCATTCTGCAAACAGAATAATATCAATATTTTAAATTACTACAAGTTTTCAGTTTATAATAATAAATACAAGTAGACATATGCCTTGGAATTCCGCAATTCATCTTGAAAGTCATTATCTCACATATTTGGTTGTCATATATGGATTTATTTACTTTGTCTGAAAGAGACTCTAAACTAAAATCTGAGAAGAATTGTAAAGGGAAGGTCATATTTCTCAATGGTTTGCCTATTGCTGAATTAACAGAAAGAAGGAAGAATTTGTTGTTACCAATGGCAAAACTGTTGGATTTATGCACTAATAATAAACATGTGATTGCTAAGATGCATAAATTATTATTGAAAAGGAATATGGAGGATGAAATGTTAAAAACTGTATAATCAAATGGGCAAGAAACCTTTATGTTATAAAGGTTATAACATAACCCTTGATCAATGTGAGAATATGTGGAGTAAAGGACTGGAATTTACACTGAATAATAACTTAAATAGAGAGATGATGTACTGTATCATTGGCATTTAACACCAGTTAATTGTCAGAGGGTTTGTATAACGGTGTGTCAAATACATGTTAGAAATGTATACAATCTGAAAGCACTTTTTATCACTTCTGGTGGCCATGTATAAAAACTAAGACTTTTTTTAATCAGATAAGTATTTTTAACTTTGACAATTCTTGGACTGAATGTACAATTTAAACCAGAGGCTTTTCTTCTATATTACAATTATCTGCAAGGCTTCTCTATGTACAGAGATGGAAGGACTCACATATACTCTCAATGGAAGAATGGATGGTGAAATTAATGGAGTTGGCAGAGATGGCAAAATTTACAGCTCTGATTAGGGAAATATTTTATTTAGCTTTCTTTTCACTTGGAAACAATTCTTGTATTTTTTTGTTTGAAATTGAAAGAAATGAAATTTTAACCTTGGATTGTACTATTTGTAATGGTTTATTCCAATTCAAAGAGTCATTGATTTTTAAGTTTATATGTATATCAAATAAAGTCAAAAGTTACTTTTTTCTATAGTTTTTTCCCTTTTCCCTCTCCTTTTTTGTATTTTATATATTTTTTGAAATTTAATAAAGTACTGAAAAAAAGAAAGTCATTATCTGAAATGTAAACACTTGACCTGCTCTCCAGAATAAAAGGGGAGAAATAAAATAATTATTGATCCTGTGCTCTCTGCTTCTACTGGAGATAGGAAGAGTGAACTCTTGTTGTGACTATCATCTCACACAAAACTCAGAAATTATTTTAAATATTTTCCAACATTCAGTGAAACCCCATTAAAATAATTGAATCACAAATTGGATGAGTTAGAAATGCATGTTTTATATAACATGCAGGTCTCCTTGATAGGCGGCCATACACTTCTTCAATGCAGAGATGATAGATGATAGATAGATAGATAGATAGACAGACAGACAGACAGACAGACAGACAGTCAGACAGATAGATGATAGATAGATGATAGATAGATGATAGATAGATAGATAGATAACCTTTATTGTCATTTTTTTACAATGGACACACTGGCGCACATTAAAAATGAAATTCTATTGCTTGCTCTAAAAACTGTACACATATATCTATACCTATACCCATACATATAAATACATACATACATATATACTCTGTTTCCCCCTGATAATAAGCCCAATCAGGCTTTTGAGTGTATGGCAATAAGGCCAAGCGCTTATTTCAGGGTTCAAAAAAATATGACAGGGTCTTATTTTTGGGGAAATACGGTACATACATACATACATACATACATACATACATACATACACACACACACATATAAATATATGTATATATTACATATAAATATAAATATATTTATATATATATGTATAAATATATTTATATTAATATAAGCTACACAAGCTGCTAGGCAGGCCACAACAGAAGCCAGGATAAGGATATCGTCCAGGTAACAGTGGACGTGCACGGGTAGGCCCCTGAGATGGGCTGCTAAGGCCGCCAGTACCTTGGTAAAGACTCTGGGGGCAGAAGAAAGGCCAAAGGGCAGGGCCCTATACTGATAATGGATGCCCCCATAGCAGAACTGAAGGTACTGTTGATGTAAAGGGAGGATGGGAATGTGGAGGTAAGCCACCGTTAAATCAATCAATGCCAGGAGGTCCCCCCTCCGTACGCACGCCAAGATGGACTGAAGTGAGTGCATCTTGAACCGTCTTTATCTAATCTGACGGTTCAGCCTTTTAAGGTCAAGAATTGCCCTCCACCCTCCCGAGAATTTGGGAACTACAAATAAGATTGAGTAGAACCCCTGCCTGATTTGGTACTCAGGAACCTGCTGGATAGCTTGAATTTCTAGCAGGTGATCGATGGCAGCTCTCTGAGGACCCGCTTAGCAGGATTTTTGGACATCGGGCAGCGAATGAAAAATTTCGGGGGGTGGAGAGAAATTCTAGGGAGAGGCCAAATTTTACCGTCTCCCTGACCCACGCATTGGATGTAATCTCCTCCCAACGGTCGGCGAAGAGGGACAAACGGCCGCCGATGGGAGGGTTGTCCGAGGACTCATTTGGTGCGATGGAAGGAGCGACCTCCTCCTCCCCGAAAGGGCCATCTGGCCGACTTACCCCTGGTAGGTCTATCTTGGGGAAACCTCTGCCTAGCCCCAAACAGGTTGCTGCCATCGAAGGGAGCTGTTGCCAGGCGCCACTTGTGGCTGACATCTGCCTGCCAGGAACGCAGCCAATGGAGTCTGCGGGCCACAATGGAAGACTCCATTGAACGAGAAACAAATCTTGCAGACTGCAGGGTGGCATCAGCAATGTACCGGATGGCTGCTAGTAATTTGCTTATGTCCTGGTGTGCTCGAATGTCCTCGACCGGCAGACGCACCTGAAGATCCCAGAGCCAAATCAAGGAGGTGCGCATTAAAAAAAAGATGCCGATGTTGAAGCCTTGACCACCCAGGCTGCCGCTAGATGGCTCTTCCAGAGACCCAGCTCCAACTTTTTGTCCTCAGGATGTAACAGTTCTGAGGAATCTCCTGGTAGATTGGTGGAAGAAAACAAGGCTAGCACCGGAGCGTCCACCAGAGGAGTCTGGAGGGAAGGACCCAGTTCGGAGCCAATATTAAAATAGCGGCAGTCGGACGAAGAAGGAACAGGACCCATAGAGGGAGCAGTCCATTGGCTTGCTTCGCCCAACCGGAGTCCAGGTCTGTCCGAATCTGAGTGACTTTATCCGTCAGAAACTGAACAAATTCCTCAGCATTACCTTGAAGGGGTTCCTCCGTCCCCTCCCCCTTGAGAAGGGACCGGGTCACCCTAAAAAGGGAGGCTGGGCGAGAGTCTGCAGATGCAATAAGAGCAGAAAAATGCGAACATTTTGCTGCCCTTATCGCCACTAGATAAGTCCTAATAAAGGCTCTTAGTAGTGTTCGATCAGATTCGGATTTACTGGCCCTCAATCGTCACTCTAGGCGTCTCTTCTGGTGTTTCATCTCCCGGAGTTCCTCGGTAAACCAAGGTGCTCTCCGGGATCCACTGCTGCGGAGAGGCCGCAAAGGCTCAATTCTATCCAAAGCCCCAGATGCTGCCCTATGCCAGGCAGCTGCTATGGCTTCGGAGGAATTGTGTACCAAGGATTCAGGTAAATCCCCAAGCTCCCTCTGAAACCCTTCCGGGTCCATTAGGCGCCTGGGGTGGAACCACCTAATCGGTTCCACCTCCCTGCGATGATGGAGTGGAGTGGAAAAGTCCAACCTCAATAGGGAATGATCTGACCATGACAAGGGAGAGATGACTAAACCCCTTATCCAGATCATTAATCCACTGCCCAGAGAGAAATACTAAGTCGAGCGTGTGACCCCCTCTGTGAGTCGGACCTTGAATTACCTGGGAAAGGTCCATGCTTGTCATGGAAGCCATGAACTCCCGCTCCGCATCAGAGGAATCACCCAGCGATGGCAGATTAAAGTCCCCCAGCACCATGAGTCTGGGGAACTCCACTGCCAGGCCGGCTACTGCCTCAAGCAGAGCGGGCAAGGCCATTGACACGCAGCTGGGAGGCAGGTACATGACCAATAGGCCCACCTGAACCCCTAGGTCCAACTTCACAAGGAGAGCCTCACACCCGACAATCTCCGAGGCAGGGATCCTACGAGGTGACAGACCCTTCCGGATGATAACTGCCACTCCACCACCCCTTCCCTGGGGTCGTGGCTGATGCTGCACCTGAAACCCGTCTGGGCACATTTCTGAGAGGGGAACACCCCCCTCAGGACCCAGCCAGGTCTCAGTTATACATGCCAGGTCGGCTCCCTCCTCTAGGATAAGATCCCGAATGAGGGGAGCCATGTTGACAATTGACCTGGCATTTAGCAGCAGCAGCTTGAACCCAGGGCCCTGACAACCCTGGTCCCCAGGCCTCCGAGTTGACTCCGAGGGGTTAGAACATGGAATCGCTAAGTAAAAACATGGATCTAAGTCTAGGCCGCCCTCTTCATCAGAATGTAAGGACCTAGCATCCATGGTCTGTCCCAAATGAGGGCAGTAGGCCCAGTCCTGGGACCCATAATCCCCCTGGTAGTCAAGCTCTTGCCTGTGAATGGCACCCCCTCATGGGCCACAGGAGCAGGGAAGTTCATTTGGTGGAGACACTCCAATACCCCCTTCTTTACTGCGGCAGCAATTGCGGCTTGGACACTGGGGTCCTGGGGGCGCACTGCCTGGGGCGGTCGAAGGCCTGCAGCTGTGGGTGTAAATGTCACTGAGGGCCCCGTTGCAGCCCTAATAGTGACATGCTCCCTGATGTTGGAGGGAGCAGTCTGCCCCCAAAGATCCGCATCTGCCCTGGATCAGATGGTGGTGGGGATTGACGGTCTAATGAACTAGTGTCCTCTTGATCCACTGCCCTGGCATGGACTGAGGCAGGCTGGGATCAAGATATGGAATCAGCCCCTAATGAGGAGCCCTCCCCACTAGGCCTACTGCAGAGCTTCTGCAGAGCCTTGTCCCGACGGGACTCATCTCTAATGGTAGCCTTGGAAACTTTGGAACGGGCCTCTCGCGCCTTAGAGAACTTGGGGTCCGTACGGCGACTTTCGCATCGTGGGGTAGAGGGACCTGGTTCCTCCTCGGGCCAGGAGCCAGCATTGACAGCCTATGCCTCAGTTACAGAGATAGCCTCCTGAGAATTGGGGCTTGTGGATGCCATGGAATTCAGTGGTTTTAAGCCCAGCTGGTAAGCGGCAGAATCAGAGCACTGAGGGGAATAACGGCCGCTACAAAATGGTGGGCGCTAAGTGTGCAAAAATGGCGGCCGGGATGACAGCTGGTAGGCAGGAGCAAAAGGGCGGCCTCGCTGAAAGGGTGCACTCGCTCAAGAGCCGTTGCCTTTGAATCAGCCGGTGGTGAATAGCCCTCAAATCGCTGTTGCAGCCAGGCTCCTGTTTAAGAATGACGAGAGATCATATCAGTGCTGGAACGGGAATTAGGGTGCTGTTTCAGCAACTTCGCACCGAAACACTGCCTCGTTGATCTAGGTGAGCACAATCAGGCCATTAGCAGAATCGCCTAGCCGCAAAGTAGAGAGCTCTGAGGGGAGTTTCTGGGCTGTAGCTGGCAGATAGGCTTTTTTAAGATCATTGCTCACAGATAGCCAGCGCAATCGGCAAACGGGCTGGAGCCCTTAACCGAGGGGGAGGCGGCTCAATTAACACTTGTTTGAAATGTTTTCTCCCCTGGCAGAGGTGGCTCTATACTTAATGCCTGGCTCGTTAAAGGAAATAAGAGGTGGGAACTCGTCTCAACCACCTAGCAGCGAGTCCTCTCGCTGTTTGAATAATAGGGAATATTCCCTGCCAGGTCACAGCCATTCAATCCGCTCCTGGCCAGAATCTTGATTAGGGCTAATAAATCCCTTGGCCAGCGGCCTCAGCCTGCGGCAGGAGCCTAAGCCCCCTCATGCCGCGGTGCCTCTACCCCGAGAGCCAGACAGTGAAAGGCGGGGGAGAAATTAACACTCACGATGACACAAGATGTAGATGTCAGATCAAATAACAGCAGGCAAATAACAGCAGGCAAAACGATAGTAGGTGAAGCTATGCTCCAGAACTCTGACCACATGTCCTGTCAGGTGCAAGGACTGAGTCAAAAGCGGGCCATGGAGACAGAGGCAGAATTGACATTAAAACAGACTCAGTCCTCATTGGCTAATGGACAAGGTCAACCCATCCTGGATGATAGCTCCACCTACTATGGAGAATACCTTATACCACCAGACTTGAAATTTTAGGCTTAGACAACTCAGAACTCCGCCGTCTAGGATACAACCTAAGTGTAGCACATAAAATTATCTGCTACAATGTCCTACCTGTCAATGAATACTTCAGCTTCAACCACAACAATACACGAGCACACAATAGATACAAACTTATGGTAAACCGCTCCAAACCTGATTGCAGAAAATACGACTTCAGTAACAGAATTGTTAATGCCTAGAATGCACTACCTGACTCTGTGGTTTCTTCCCCAAACCCCCAAAACTTTAACCTTAGACTGTCTACTGTCGACCTTACCCCATTCCTAAGAGGTCCTTAAGGGGCGTGCATAAGTGCACCAGCATGCCTACCGTCCCTGTCCTAATATTCTCTTTTATTCGTATCCATTTCTTGTATTCATAATCATGTTTATACTTATATCTGTTATCTAATACATGCTTGACGAAATAAACAAATAATAATAATAATAATAATATATTAATCACTGTTCATCTTGAATACCGTATTTTTCGGAGTATAAGACGCACTGGAGTATAAGACGCACCTTAGTTTTGGAGGAGGAAAATAAGGAAAAAAGGCCTCTGCCTCCCAGCAATTTGCCAAACAGCAAACAGCACAGATGATATACTCTATTTGCTGTGTATTTCTGTGCATGTGTGTCTGATCCATAGAAATAGCAAAGAATTGGAGAAATGTACATTATGGCAGTATATTAATCCCAGAAAGTTTTCTTAAATGTAATCACACTAACTCCTTCCAATTATTTAAATAGATCTACTCCAAACATGACTAAGTCAGGGTTTAACTCAGCTCCCTTATTTTAATACTAATACTTAATACTAATACTTAATACTAAAACAGGACATTTCAAATTATACTTTCACAGATCTTTAAAATTGATGTGGCTTTCTGGAAATATTCTCTGCTATTTAAAAGAAGATACAATAGCACTGGGCCTCTTCAGATCCAGCATTTATTTTAAAAAGCTTCTTCATTTTGTTAAGTTGTCTAGAACAATAATAAAACAGTGTTTAATAATAAGTCTAATAATTTGAACATTCTATAGGCATTTATAGTTATTGACTTATCTCCTTGCAGCAAAAAACAAACAGCCAGTTTCAGCACAGTCTGGTTAGCACAAGACAATAAAATTCTGTCTTTGCCTCTCCCTCCAGCAATTTGCTTCCGTGCAGCTTTAGTTTCACTTTCATTTTAGCATGTGGGCTTGCCGGCAACTTCAATCAATCAGCTGAGTGTCGGGAGGCAGATAATCAGTGGCTTGTGCTAATCAGGCTCTGCTGCTGTTTGCTGCAAGGAGGTAAATTGCTGGCAGGCAAAGATCAAAGAGTGGGCGTGGCTGGGTGGGGCTACATTCTGTGTATAAGAGGCACCCAAGTTTTCACCCTCTTTTGGGGGGTAAAAAGGTGCGTCTTATACTCCGAAAAATACGGTACATATCGGAAAGAGGACGTTTGAGTTTCTACTATCAGAAAATACCATTGATTCTTATCCTGCCCATAGTTCCAAGAGTTTAACAGGTCCAACCTCTCTTTATGACAGCCCTTAAATAGGTGTTGATTGCTATCCCTTATCTTTTCTTTTGTATACTAAACATTCTCAGCAACTTCAAGTGTTCCTCATAGGACTTAGGTTCCAAATCTCTTATGCTTCTAATTCTTTTCTGAACTTGTTGTACATTTTCCATATTTAAAGTGTACCATCCAGAGCTGACCATGGTATTCCAATTTAGTCTAAGCAGTTCAGAGTGCAATGGAACTACTATCTTTCACGGAGCAGCTAACTTCCATGGTAGCAACAACACAATCAATTCAGCCATTTGACTGTCTCCATTTCCATTTATGGTCCCCAGACCCACTGACAAAAACCATGTTTTTAGGCCTTTCAGAAAAGCAATAAGGTGGGACTTCCGGTTCCGGTCTCGTCGGCGTCGCTCCTCGCAGGGCGTCCGTTCAACTTTCTGTAAAAGCCGCCAGATCAGCTGTCTGGCGGCTTGAAAATCTCTCCCCGGGCGAAGGGGAGAGATGAGAGCGTGACAGGTGGGGTAGAGCCCCCCTAGTGCCCTAAAAGTCAACTTAGGGCACGTAGGGTGAGGGCTCCCCACGTAGCCTGTCTGCAGCTCCGGGAAGCTGGAAGCCTCCGCTACTGAAAGCGGAGCAAGATGCCGCGGCCACCGCTGCTTTTTTAAAGAGATACAACTATTTTAAAAATATAGAGAGCAGCCAGAGAAAGACAGGAGTCCTGGAGGTAATCGTTTATTCTTTAACTCCATTCTTGGGTTTTCATAAAGAAACAAAGTAACTTAATAAGGAGTGGCAACAAGATGGCGATTTGAAACGTTGGTGTAGAAGAGAAAGTTATTTTTGCTTTGCTATCAGCAATTTCCTCTGGAAACTTTTGATCTCAAGAATGAATTTTTTCCTTTTTTTCTTTTTTTATGAATTATTTATTTATTTATTTATTACTGACATTTATATACCGCCTCACAGTGCAAGCACTCTCTAAGCGGTTTACACCAGTAAGCAATGTATATTTATATTGCCCCCAACAATCTGGGTCCTCATTTTACCTACCTCGGAAGGATGGAAGGCTGAGTCAACCTTGAGCCGGTGAGATTTGAACCGCTGACCTGCGGATCACAGTCAGCTAAGGTAGAATTAATAGAATTATAGAATTATAGAATTAATCTATAGTTTTATAAAAGATAAAATCTAAATGGTTTTTGGACTTGGAAAGGAATTATTTCTTTAAAGTAAAGATCTGGGGTTTTTTTTCCTCCCCTTTTTTTTTTTTTGTAAAACATTGAAATGGCTTCTAAACTAGAAAAGACTGTAGTGAATAAAAGAACTGACTACTCCTTTGATCATATTGTAAAGAAGAAATCTATGCCTGATTTAACATCTTCAAAGTCTTTAACACCTGAGACTATTTTTAATACTTTAAAAGCAATGAAAAATGAGTTAATTTTAGAATTTAATTCAAAACTTGCTGAAATAGAACAAAAAATGCAGGCTGCTATGGAGAAGATGAATTTACAATTGAGAGCGGATGTGGTGAAAGTTTGCAAAGGATTAGCAGTAAATATGGAGATTTTGGAGAAGGATTTGGAAAAAAATAAGCAAAATTTAACAACTTCAGAGGAATATATAACCAAGGTTCAAAATGATATATTAAAATTGGAAAAAGAAGCGATGATGTCCCAATTTCGAGAGATGACATTTGCTATAAGAGTTAGGGGCTTGAAGGAAAAAAAAATTGAAAATTTGAAAGAAAGAATGACAGAGGCACTGGAGCAGGTGTCTGGATTGTCTAAAGATGAATTGGCTACACAAATCGATAAGATTTACAGAGTTAACTCTTGGTATGCAAAACAAAACCACTTGCCAAGGGATATTGTAATATATTTCACTACCAGAGCTTTGCGGAACAGAATCATACAGGCGACTTTTAATAATAATCTTCAGGCAAATGGTCAAGAAATAAGGATATGGAAAGAAATTCCTGCCAAGATGCTTAAAGATAGAAGAGAATATTCCTTTCTGGTCCAGGAATTAAAAATATAAAATTTACAATACAAATGGAATGTACCAACAGGAGTAACCGTAAAATTCTTGGGGAAAAGATATGGACTAAACACAATAAAGAAAGCTACAGAATTTTACATCAATGTTTTAAAGGCTGATACCTCTAAAATTTCAGTAAAAGAAGGCATGGAAATGAGGGAGGAGGAGAAGGGAAATCCAGATACACGTGATCAAGAGGAAATAATTCCAAAGATTCCAAAAGAGGAGTGGAACCAAACAGATGTTTGTGATGTGGAAAAGGAGACGGAGGAATGGGATCAGATGACAGCTGAAGCGACAGATCTGAAATGGTTAAAGGACAGATGGTGTTGAAACTTATAAGATGGTTGGAAAGATGAACAAGATTGTAAACATTTTTTTTCTTTTCTTATTTTGTATTAATATTGTCTACTAATGGTACATTATTTTAATTTTAGATTATTTTATAGATATATATTATATATTTTAGAGTTATAAATTTGATATAGTGTATTATTCTGTTATCACTAATTTGAGGATTTGAAATATTAATATTGTTTATCGATGGTAGTTTCATATCAAATATTTTGAGGTTATAAACTGGATATAGTGTAATATTTTGGTATTAATATTTTGAGGATATAGGGATTAAGTTTAAAATTTTAGAGGCATAAGGAGTCGGTTCTCATTCTTTTTATTATTATTATATATTTAGGTTATTATTATTTGTATAGTAGATAATATATAGTTTGAAGTGGATACCTTAAGGTATAGGAATATTGTTATTAAGGTGTATTTTACGGTTTGAGGTTTAGAAGAAATGATATATATCAGGGGTGAAATCCTCCCGGTTCGCCCGGGCCAGTCCTTCGGCTTATAGCAGATGGAACTGGCGGCGGTGGCGGCGCGGAGCTTCTCCCGCCCGCTTTCCCGGCCCGGCTGACCGCCGCCATTCGGGTTCTTTTTCCCTCTGTGCATGCGCGCGTGTTCAGCCGGGCCGGGAAAGCGGGCGGGAGAAGCGCCGCGCCGCGCCCGCCGCCAGTTCCATCGGCTATACGCCGAAGGACTGGCCCAGGCGAACCGGGAGGATTTCACCCCTGATATATATATATTACTATGTTTTTAATAAGTTGGTGGATTTTAGGTTTAAGTTTAAGGATGTTGAAATACAAGGGGTTAGTTTTTAATTTTTTAACTTTTATTTCTATTTTTTTTTATTTTTTTTATCATTATTAATACATATATATTAAATATTGGGAAGTTAATATTTTGGTATATTGTAAAATTATGTTATTAACATTGTTTGAGTTTATGACTAAGTTTAGTTTAAGAGGTTCATCTTTGTTTCTTTTTATTTTACTTAATTTTGTATTTCACTTGTTTACTTTCTCTTTAATTTTTAATGTTTTGAATAGTTTTAAAAATTTGGAGTTAAAGATGCCAAAAAAGTGGGGGACTTAAGAAGCTATTTTAATCTAATTTAAATTTATGTTATTGAATACTATGCCCTGTACTTTTTCTGGGAAGTCCGGGGGGGGGGAGGGAAGGGAAGGGAGTGGGTTGGGGGTAGAGAGGGATGGGGGGGGAGAAAATTGATAAAAATGCTTGTACTTTGTACTAATAAAACTTTTTGAATTAAAAAAAAAAAGAAAAGCAATAAGGTGGGGGTCAATCATACCACAGGGGGAATGATGTTCAATAAATAAGTCACTACCAAGAATGCCCTTTTTTGTGGTTCTACCAGATGACGATCCCTAATCGATGGGACCATGCATTCTTAGATCCTTAACACATGCAATATTATCCTTAAAACATGCACATATCCTCAATGTGGTAGTTATGAATTTGATTTGATTTTTCCTCTTCAGACTTGTGTTTTACATTTGTTACTTTTTAAAAGATGTCTCCCACCTGAAAAAGGGTAATCAACTCACTCAGTATAAATATCTGGTCTTTATACTTACTGGTTTCTCTTTGTTTTTGAATACTTAACAATATTTTTCCAGAGGATAAAATATTTCTTTTTTCTGAAAATAAAATAAAAATCTTCTGAGAAAGAGAGAAGGAGATTTGATTGTATAATCAAGGATTATTGAGCCAGAGGTATGTAATTTATTTTGTATAACAATTACCCACAAATATTACATATTTAACATAATTTCATATGACTAAAATGTAACAACTATTTTAACAGAATATGGCAATCTTCCCTGATGGCTTCCCCACTGACTTACTGAGGAAACCAGCAGAGAAAATGGCAAATGTTAATCACATGATTGCAGGGCATTTGACAAAGTTGCCAAGCACCCAAAATATGGTCAAATGAGTAGTGGGAGGGGGGGAACTGGCGTGACCATTTACAATGGCTAGAAGTATTTTACAGACTGTAAAGCACCCATTCTAAGGTCATCATAAATGCAAACAATTGTAAAACAGCTGGTCGTAGGTCAAGGATTACCTATAACTCATTACTTCATTGCCACATAGACTATTGAAACATATTCTATATGGGACATGAAATGAAGACAATGAAAAATCCAAAATGCAACAACTAGAATGCTAACCAAACAATTTGTTCAATCTAACATCAGTACTGCCATTGTCACACCAATCATCTTTGGCTAAGAGAGGCACCAGACATCTAGCTTTGACCAGCCTATTTTTGTGGAGGTGGGAGTGGGGCATAGGACATGGGAATATTGGCCCCATAGAAAATTAAATGTAGCTATTCTATGTTCAGACAAAAACAAAATATTAAAGTCCCAAACTAAAACAATACCACAGAAAAATAAAAATAAAAGACACCAGACTAGACCAGCATGGTTGTATAGCTCTCTGAAAAGCTAAGGACAAGTATAAAAAATGAAAACAGGGATATATAACTAAAACATAATACCAGCAAATAGCCTGAATCTGCAGAGATGGAGTGAGGAAGGCTAAGACTAAGACTTGCAACAAATGCCAATAATAATAGCAACAAAAAAGCCCAACCCATCAAGAGGGGCATAGTGGGAGATCGAACAGATACACAAATCAAAATACATAAGAAATTGATTAAAAACACCTATCCACAAGTACCAGATGGTTTATATCTCACAATATTGAAAAAGCTGGCAGATGTGATCTTGGAACCACTGAACAAAATCTTTCAGAGCTCCTAGAGCAGTGATGGCGAACCTTTTTTCCCTCAGGTGCCAAAATAGTGCGCGTGTGCGCTATTGCACGTGCGTGTGTGCCCACACCCATAATTCAAAGCCCCCCACTCACCCCACCCCCTTGCACATGCATGCATGACCCCCCCATTTACCCATTTCCGACTTCCAGTGGGCCCTGTAGGCCCATTTTTTGCCCTCCCCAGGCTCCAGAGGCTTTCTTGGAGCTTGGGGAGGGCAAAAACATTCCCCCGGCCACCCTGGAGGCCCTTCGGAGGCCAAAATCGCCCTTCCAGAGTCTCCGCGCTAGCCAAAAATCAGCTGGCGGGCACACACATGCGCGCTGCAGCTGAGCTAGGGCAATGGCTCGCGTGCCGGCAGATATGGCTCCGCATGCCACCTGTGGCACCCGTGCCATAGGTTCGCCATCACTGTCCTAGAAAATGGGGGAACTGCCAAAGGGCTGTAAAAGAGATGATATGATTCCACTCTTCAAGAGAAAAAAGTGGATCCAAGAAACTATAGACCAATCAGCTTGATATCAATACTTGGGAAAACGCTTGAAAAGAGAATCATATAGCAGATTTGTGAGCATCTAGAAATGAAAAAAGCAATCACTAGAAGCCAACATTTGTTTGTTAAAAAAGAAATCATGCCAGACAAATCTTATTGCCTTCTTTGATAAAGTGACTAAATTAATGGATGATGGAAATGTTGTGGATATAGTTTACTTGTACTACAGTAAGGTATTTGACACTACTCCTTCTTCTACAGCCTACCTCTTGGTAAGAGAGAACAATGTGGGATAGACTATACCAACACCAGATGGTGTCGCAGTTGGCTGGCCAACTGCACTCAGTATGTAGTCATTAATGAAACTATATCCACAAGAAGGGAAGCATACAGTGGGGTACCTCAAGGTTCTGTCATAGGCTTCATAAATGATCTAGATGAGGGAAGAGAAGGGTAACTTATCAAATTTGGAAGGAATTGTCAACACCTTGGAAGATAAACTCAGAAGATAAACTATGATTCAGAACGATCTTGACAGACATGAGCATTGGGCCCTAGCCAAACAAGATGCAGTTCAGTGGTGAGAAAAGCATGGTCCTGCACTTACTGTAGGCAGGAAAAACCAAATGCACAGATATAGAATAAGTGGTATCTGACTCAAGAATAACTGCAAGAGGGAGCTTGGTGTCCTCATGGACCATCATTTAAATAGGAATCAGTAGTGTACTGCAACTGCCAAAAAAGCAAATGAAGTCCTGAGCTGCATCAACAGAGGCATAGCATCAAGATCACGAGAAATGATAGTATCACTCTGTACTGCACTAGTGAGGCCATACTTGGAATTGCTTTCAATTCTGGTCACCATGATATAAAAAAGATGCTGAGGCCTTAGAAAGAGTGCAGAGAAGGGCAATCGTATAAGAAACAGTTAAGTTAACTAGGCATGTCTAGTCTAATGAAGAGAAGGATTAAGGATGACACCGCTGTTTTCCAGTACTTGAAGAGCTATCACAGAGAAGAAGGGGCCGACTTATTCTCTAGAGCATCTGAGGGTAGGACAAGAAGCAATGGATGGAAGCTTGTTAAAGAGATCCAACCTGGAACTAAGGAAAAATTTTCTGACAGTGAGAGCAATTAACGAATGGGACAACTTGCCTCCAGAAGTTGTGGGTGCTCTGTCACTGGAGGTTTTCAAAAAAAGATAGGACAATCACTTGACCTGGATAATATAATGTCTCCTCTTTGAAAAAGGGGTTGTACTGGGAGATTTCAAAGGTTCCTTCCAGCGCTATGATTCTATGACATCTCACTGCATGTGTTTTGATAGCTGGGTTTGAAATGAAGATGTTCAGTACAGTAGAAAACTAGCTTTATATTAAGGTGCAAGAAGAAATATCCCTGGGGGGATCTATCCATGTTGCTATTTGTGCATATTAAGATTATGTTATCCTATCTCAAATGCTGAAATAAAAAGTGCTATAAATTGGTAACCCCCAATGTACATTGTGATTTTTCTTTTTTGAAAGCAAAACTCTGGGAAAAATTTCCCCATAATGAATTTCCTGAATACAGTTGACTATGAATCTTATCATGAGATTTATTTATCAACCCTATAAAAAAATTATGAATACTTCCAACGTAGAGAAAAGTGCAAAAAGGAAAGGCTTTGAGTTGATAATCATCTTTTGATGCATAACACAGAGAGTTATGGATGAATGAATATGGGGAAATGAACTTCTATAGAAAATCTCTATAGCTGAAAAATGCTAGTTTCCACACTGAACTGTTTTGTCACATATAGCCAATCACAACATCCAAAATATCCTACTACAGATTGAATAAATAATTGCATACATATCTTTGTATCATAAATCTCTTACCTAAAATTAAAATATAAATCCATGTTATGTAACACATTATAAAGTTGCCTTTCATATAACCATTCCATTACTGGACTTATTTCCATTTCTTGTTTTCCACCCACGGAAGTGAACTGGAAAATGAGGCAAAAGCTAATTAGAATATTTAACTATATTTCAGTATTTATGAATTTACATTCCATTGATGGGAGAAATATCAATCTGGTTCAGTTCCAAGCCGGGAGAAAGACACTGGAGACAAAATGGAGACTGAAGGCTGATTGGAAAGATGATCCATTTATTGATGAAGCAGAAGCACATGGGTGGTTTTGGGCAGCTGACCACATGGAGTTGAGAGTGGGTTTTTTATACCTTCTCTTGGGCTCTGCACTTGAGCTTCCTGTTCATGTGCAAGAGAGCTTCCTGTTCATGTGCAAGAACATGTATTCTATTGGCTGTTGTCAGACTCCTATGGGGGCATGTAGGGGTTATGTAGTGGTCATAGCTGAGGTTGTCTGAGCTCCCAGGTTTAGTTGAAGTTTGAACTGCTGAGATGATGCAATGAAGAGGCTTTGGGCAATTCCTATTGTGGCTGAGGGCTAATCCTACCTTTGTTGGATCTTGGGTGAGGGTATTTGCTTATGAAGACAGCTATCTATCTCTTTATGTCTTAAGTGCTGACATCTGCTGAGGGCTTTTAAGAAAGGTGGGGGTGCTTTCTGTCTCCAAGAGCATATTTCTCCCTTTAGGGAAATATAATATTCTTCTTTTTAATATTTCATAAAATATTTCATTCTTATAGGAGCGGGGTGGGTCCTAACTTTCTACACCATCATCATAATTTTTTTTCAAATAAAGAAAAATCTGATTGTTCAGATTTATAGCACATTCTCTCAACAATCCGGCCAAAGGAAACAACAATAATATTTGTATAAAGCAAGAGTGAGTAGCGTCTGGTCCACAGACTATATACAGCTCCATATGCATCTTAGCACCTCAAATTTATATCAAAGTTTGGTGAAAAAATGGCTTTTTTTTTACTTTTCAAAATTAAGAGTGGGGATGGAAGCTGGAAACTATGAGAGCTCCAATTCAAATCACTTAAATTCCCATTATTATATTCCCACCCCAAAAGCAGGGGGGACCCTGTTTCATAATTATGCTACCAAAATTCAGCACCAAAAATTAACAATTATTTTTGAATTTTGTAAAGTGATTGTTCAGGATGGAAGCCATTTGGCTACAAGAAACCTACTGCTCCCATTCTTATTATTACCCCCCCCCCCTTATCCCATGCAAGAAACATAAAAAACAATTCAATACCACCACTTCTCTTGCAGTCTTCTAATTTCAGAAGCTAAATATTGATAATGATCACCAATTCGTCAAACATTACCTACTCCTGAAAGATAAATAGGCAGCATGACAGAAAACCGAAAATGAAAAAGCTGTTCTGCTCCATTGCACTGTAATGTTTCTATATTTCTACCTTTAGAGGGTGCTGGTGAATTATATAAAGAATAAATAGTGATGCAGCTATCATTCCTTATTGTTATCTTTTGAAGGACCGGAGGGGGGGGGGGAGAATACTGTGCACAAACTATCTTTGTGGCCTGCAAACCCACCCATACTTTTTTATTCAAACCCTTTTATTTTTATCATTTTTTTCATTAAATAATATACATAAGTATACCCAATAAGATTTATTCATTTATTTATTTATTTATGAGATTTATATACCGCCTCACAGTGCAAGCACTCTCTAAGCGGTTTACACCAGTAAGCAATGTATATATATATTGCCCCCAACAATCTGGGTCCTCATTTTACCTACCTCGGAAGGATGGAAGGCTGAGTCAACCTTGAAAAGATGGGGACCAGCCATCTTTAATAGTCTCTACAAGATAGCTGGAGGGTGAAGTCACTTGGAATTTAATTGGGAAAAAACTTTATTGAGAAAAAAAATACAGTGGCTCAAATGGACACGGTATCCCAAAAGCAAAAGAATGAATAAAAAGCAAATTTTATTCACTCTTCCTTGTTCTTGTTGGGAGGGGGAAGTAAAATGAGCAGAGCTGATATTTTCAGAACACTTCTTCTATTCTATTCTTCTATTCTTTTAGAGTTTACATTAGAGTTTTTCATTGTTTGATCTACAGTTCATTAGCACAGAAAAAGGTCAGAAATGATCTGACAGTGCTTACCATTCTGTTCTTACACAAGCTTCCTTCTGAAAAAACATCTACGGAGTACAAGTGTGAATTAATATTTTTCAACTGCTTCTCTGTGTTTTGTTGTTATATCTTTCCTCAGGGAAATGCAGATAAAGTTTTATTATTTTATTTTATGCCTCAGTTCAATTGAATTCTAAGGCATATAACTACTTCTGCTGAAGTATAGGGGGGGAAAACTAGAAATAAGAAATAATCAGGGAACAGTAATTTGCTATTTCTGGACTGTGAAAAGCGATTTGTTACCTTGGATACATATGAGGCACTAATAGTCCAATATTCTTTACTTTGTCTAGCCATATTTGCAGAGACTACTTGAAGATCATATGGATTGTAGGCTGCTTTGGGGTCATCCCTACTTCTTATAAGACAGTATATGTATTCTCCATCATCTTTCTTTAATGGATCAACCTGAAAACAGTAATCAAGTGGTAAAATGTGAATTATTTATAAAAACTAAATTTGTTAATACTCAGACATCATAATTCATTTTGTTAAAATATATAGGATATAGTTGAGGTACTTATTTAAGTTGAATTGATGTAAAATAGAATGTATTTTTACATTTTAAAGGTAACATTCAGAAAAATTGGAATAGGTTCAAAGAAGGGTCTGGAAATTCTGATCATTTAGAATGATCAGGAACTAGAAACCATGATGTGAAATTAGAACAACTAAGTGTTTTTTCTTTGCAGAAAGATGATAGCAAAGTGTAATGGTACTCTTCAACTACCTGAAAGTAGTCCCTTCCAATGATTATACAGTATATAATGATTATTAAATAAAATGAATAAAAGATCAAGGAAAAACATAAATTACTGTTAGCATACCTAACTCTACTTAGGAAATAGGAAGGAACTACACTGTAGAAGCTTCAATAAATTAGAAAGTGTTTTCAAACATTTCCTCTCATTCAGCTATCAGTATAATAAAATAAAATTTCCATCAGTATTCTATTTCTCCTCCATAATGCATAAAACATTTGAAACCATTTTATAAATAACTTATTAGTTTAGTTTAGTTTCTTTATTGTCATTGCACATGGTACAACAAAATTAAATGCCATCTTCAATGTACATTATAACTATAAAAATAAAACACAAACATACATCCTTTACATTCTGTACAATTCAAATTGAAAATTCGATATTGCACTATACCACAGGTGAAATGCAGCAGGTTCTCACCGGTTCACCTGAACCGTTAGTAAATTGCTTAGGCAGCTCGGAGAACCAGTTAAAAATAATGTGCAAGAGAGGTTTTTTTTTCTCTCTCCCTTCAGTTAATAGCTCCATTTAACAATTGCAGCTGGAATGTAGCCGATACATGCTGAATCAAGTCAATAAACGACAAACTGACAGGATTAGGGCAGGGAAACCCATCAATCACCCTCTTCCCTTCAGGAAAAAGGACAAGATTACAAACATTTTCATTATAAAGAGTATTAAGTAACACTATGATCATCTGATACTCCCTCTAATAGCTACTGCAGTGTTGACTACTTCTTGTTTCTTCCTGGGGGAAATGATACAGGAGGGGACAATGATGCAACTTGATCATACAGGCTGTGAATTTAATGCATGTGTAGTCCAGCCAGCTGTATTGCTTCTGCTGTGAAGCACCCAATTTAGAACATAGAGAACATAGAATAATAGAGTTGGAAGGGTTAATGGCTTTTGGCAGCACGCCCAGGCTTTCAATTAGCTTGAGCAGCTGCTCTTAGTTTCTCTCTCAGCTGCTGCGTTTGCTTTGGGGTTGACGTTTTTAAAAAAAGGGAATGGTTGTTTTACGTTTTCTGCATTGTTTTAGTGGTTTTACTGGCACTGTCCTTTTGGGGTGTACTTCCCTCACTCTTTTTGAAAGCCTCTGGTGATTGCAAGCTATTCCATTGGTTGATTGGTCTCACCCTTAGGAAATTTCTCCTTAGTCCTAGGTTGCTTCTCTCTTTGGTTAGTTTCCATCCATTTTTCCTTGTTCTGCCTTTTCGTGCTTTGGAAAATAGATTGATTCCCTCGTTTTTGTAGGAACCCCTCACATTTCCTGACAGAACAATTAATCAGTGGAACAACTTGCCTCCAGAAGTTGTAAATGCTCCAACACTGGAAGTTTTTAAGAAAAGATTGGATAATCATTTGTCTGAAGTAGTGTAGGGTTTCCTGCCTAAGCAGGGGGTTGGACTAGAAGACCTCCAAGGTCCTTTCCAACTCTGTTATTTTATTTTATTTTAAATATTGGAACAGTGCTATTTTATTGTGAGTTGGACTAAGGAGAAATTTCCTAAGGGTGAGACCAATCAAGTTGGCCACGCCCTCCCAGTCACATGACCAAGCCATGCCCACCAAGCAACGCCACAGAACCGGTAGGGAAAATTTTTGGATTTCACCACTGCATTATACCCGTGATGGCGAACCTATAACACGCATGCCACAGGTGGCACACAGAGCCATATCTGAGGGCACGCAAGGTGTTGCCCTATGTCAGCTCCAGCGTGCATGTGCACGTTGACCAGTCAGGACTGTGTCTACGATCGCCTCTACCTCTCCTTCCTCCCCCATCTCTGGCACCGTAATTTTCGCTTTGATGACAAAAGGGCAGACGGCTTCACTCACCATTGGGTCATCTTCGCCACCGCCTTCTCCATCAGAGCGTGGAGGGGTTTCCTCTCCTGGCGACGCCTCGGCTTCATTGAACAGGGGAGGGGATTCTTCTGCTTGTTGGGCCAGGCGACTCCTCTCCGGTGGTTTTCTTCAGTGGCTGGCTGGGTCCTCGCTGTGGGACTGGGGCCAGCGCAAAGCACTCCAAAGCTCGATGGCCAGTTTGGCCGCATCTATAGCATTTTACTGCTCTGGTTGCTTCAGGAGCCGGGGTCGTGGCTTGCTTTGTTTGGGATCGGTGACCCAAAGGCCTCCTAGCCAGCCTTTCAGCCGGGGGTTTCTTGGGGGCCCATGTCACATGGTCCAGGATGATGGCCATGTTGTATCAGTCCTGGATCCTGTCCGGGATCCCCCAGATGCTACAAGACTTCCTCAGTTCAGGGTCTTGGCATCTCTAAACATGTGCACCAAGAGCCATTCAGGCCAGTCCCGTAACATCCCAGCCGCCCTTCAGAATTCCCACACCAACTCTTTGGCTGGGTGCTGGCTGCTTCAGCCCTTAATTTGCTCCTCAGCTTCCACTTTTGGGCCACATTGTTAAACCGAACCCACATCAGCCAGACGAACTCATCAGCGTCATTGAGTTCTTGGCTGCTTCGTTGTGGAGTTCTGCCACCCACTCTGCTGCTTCCCCCTCATTCATCCCCTCGGTTATCGCGTTGATCAGTTCTCGGTCTGACTGGAATTGGTTTCCAAACTGATTGATGTATACCCAGACCCAATATAGGAAGTAGGCCAGCTTTCTGGGATCCCCATTGAACGTGGCAAGGAACCGAGGGGCCTGTGCTGGGGCTGGCTGGGCGGTGACTTGCACTTGTGCGGCCGGCGGAAAAATAACTTGCAGTTGGGGGCCCCCCAGTTGCATCCCCACCGGTTGCAGCACCTGGGCTAGTCCTGGCACAGCTCCATCAGCGAAGAGGTGTCCCTGCGGCTGCAGCTGGGCTTGTGCGGCGGGACTGGACATCACAGGGGGCTGCGCCGCACCAAACATTGGCGTGGGGTTCAGTTGCTGCTGGGTCCCCGGAGCCCATTGGCACTGTGTCCATCCCACACCTGGGAAGAAAGCCCACCCTGTTGGGCTTGCCTTGGCAGTGCGAGGCCGAGGTTCGGCATCTGGCCTGGGGTCGGCAATCCCGACGTGCCCTGCTGCCAGGCCAGCAGGCTCCCAAGCCCGGGCTGTTGGGTCATCTGCACTTCGGGGCGGAGGGTTGCCCACGTAGGCTTCGTGCCAGTGGAGATACTCGCAGGGGTCTCACTCATCGCAGTGTGGAATGAGGCCAAGTCTCCGCTCAAATGAGCCAGTGAGTTCCTCTTTGGGAAGGAGAATGTTGGTTGTGCCAAGTTCCATCTAGTGGCGAGTCCGTTGGTCCAACTTACACTTAGTCATCCGAACTGGTCAGGGAGTTCCATCAGCGATTGGCTGTACGACAGTGGCTGCGATCCCTCACCTTTGGAGCGTCCGGTCGGCGTAAGTTTTGGCTGTCTCCATTCGTGGGCCGAGGCCGATCCCGCGCCCAGGTGTGGCTCCCACAGCCGCTCTGTGGGAGAGCTTAGCCCTCCGGTTGCACTTTGAGAGGTCCGTTCTTGCTGAGAGAGGCGCTCAGGGGTCGGCTGTTTGCACGGAGCCCCCAACTGGCGTTCCCTCTCCGCGGCCTCTTTGCCTTCCACCACGTCTTTGGAAGAAACATAGAGGGTCTCGATGTGAATACACGATCCGTCCTCTACTTGCTTCCCCTTGGCATGCTTCTCTTCCTCCATCTTCCCGGAGTCTTTACACCGCCCATTGCCTGGTCGGCGTTAGGGCTCATGACCCCGAACGGCGCCCCGAGGATTCAGGGTAGCTGGGTGAGTTTTAAGGGAGATTCAGGTTAGTGTCAGGGTTCCAAATAGCATCCAAAACTAAATTAGAGTCCAAGGCAAAATATTCCTCAAAGTTCCAATTTATTAGCAGAGCCATGTTGGCACATCTGGGAAAATCCCAAATCTGAAGTCCCGGGGTTTCTCCACCCAGTTGAAAGTTCAAGCCCTTGTCCCCCAAGTCCATCATGTTGACCAATCTTCAACTGCCAACATAGAAGAATCCACCCATCTCCTTCCGTGCAGGTGCAGGAGTGCGAAGACAAAGGATGACCTTGACTATCTAGAAATAATTTGTTATGGCTACATACAGACAGACCTCATGCAATTCCCCCTCCCAAATTCCCACAGTAAAGAATACATATTAAAATAGTATAAAATGTGGCAAGCCAAAGACCCCAACTAAAATGGCTTCAGCCTGACAGCCAGCTGATTTTCGGCCTTCCGGAGGGCGGGGTGAGGCCGTTTTTCAGGAAAGCCTCTGGAGCCTGGGGAAGACGAAAAACGGCCCAATGGGCCTACTGGAAGTTCAGAACCGAACTTCCGGTAGGCCTGTTGGGCCATTTTTTCGCCATCCACAGGCTCCAGAGGCTTTCCTGAAGCCTGGGGAGGGCGAAAAACAGCCCAATGGGCCTATCAGAAGTCTGGAGGCTTCAGTGAGGCCTGCATGCATGAATGGGGGGGTAGCGCAGGGGGTTGTGCATGCATGCAAGGGGAAGGACATTGCATTATGGGTGTGAGCACACACACGCGCGCTATTGCGCGCCTGCACACCCTTTTGGCACCCAAGTAAAAAAAGGTTCGCCATCACTCAAATGTAATTCAGCTATTGTATTCTATGAGTGGCAGAGCAGAACTGTAACTGTCTTGGCTTGTACCTCTATGTTTGGACTAACTTCATGCTAACAGCCAACCTAGAAAATGTAGTTAACCACGACATCTCCTAAGTTTTTGTATTATTTCTTTGAAAAAAAGAGAGCCAAGACTCTGGTCTAGAGAAAACACAGAACTGTTATTGCCAATGGAAACAATAACCATCAAGAGAACAGGAGTTAGGGTCCCAGGGAGGAATCTTTAGTTTTCCTACAAAGCCAAAAGTGCCACCTATTCAATTGTCTTTTACTTAAATAGCCAAACTAGTACATTTCATACAAGCAGGTAATGAAAATCTAGAAAGTAAGATTCCTTCAAATATCTAGAACTGCAATAAAAGGCATGCTTCTAAGCTCAACTGTCTTATCACTAAGGGATGGGAAATAATCTAGGAGCTGCATGCTAATACATTCTTTTAGTGATATAGAATGACCCAGTAAGATTTCTCTGCAGTGCTGTGCTAGATGCTCTAATAGATAAAGGTTTCAGGTCTAATGATCTTCCTAACAGGGGTGGGTTCGTCCCGATTTGGACTGGATCGCCCGAACCAGTAGCTGGTAACATCACAGATCCGGTTTGGTCGGTGCCGGTCCGTGGCCGCTGCCATCTTTTTTTTGGATTTTTTTGTGAATTTTTCCCTGTTCGGATGGCTTCTCCTCTTCCGCTGCTTGAAAAAGGGCCCTCCCGCTTGCCCCCAGTTTAATACTGACCTTTATTTCTTCGCCCGAAGCACAGCTGATGAGCTCCTCAGCTGTGTTTCGGGCCGGTTTTTGCTACTGAGCATGTGCGGAAGCCAAATTGCACAAATGGACACGCACGCGAAACATCGCGATGCGAACCGGTGGCAAAGGTAAGTGGAACCACCCCTGCCTCCTAAGATTTGTGGGTGAGAGAGAGACAGCATTTCTTCTTTGCTCTTTTACTATTAAAATGAAGGAATGTAGCCCTTCCCTGATAAACAACAATAAGACTCAGAGCCATAGATGATTGTGATGATGATTTCCATTACTGCCTTGCTGTTATATGTTCTATTTTATATCTTCTAGGGGGGGAAATGAACAGACACAAAATCATATCATAACTATTTCACAAAATCTTCAAACATTTGTTAGATTCTTTGCTCCCAAACCTCTGCCTCCTTATTTTCACTATGTCTCTTATTCCCTACCCATTTGTTTTACAAAGAACATAATTTATTTTGATTATGTTTCTTTCAGGTCAAAATACAGAAAAACTTCAGAATCTCTCAAGGCCTTCTCTTTTCCCAAAAGTCCTTTCTGGTATCTTTTTCTTCCTCCTACCTCTATTTTAGGCAAGTCAATTTGCTAAATTTAAATTTCTCTAACAATCCTCATATAGCCTGAAGCCAGAGAATTTGAACCTAATAGCTCCAGCCTAGACAGTATTTGAGATTCATATTGTTTACATCTATTTGGAGTTTAATTTAAAATATATTTTATTTTTATTCTGCATAAATATTTTAACTTTAGAATCTGATTGCTATTTCCTCAACTATGGTAATAGTATTAGAATGTACTGTATTTTTGGTATTTCACACATAAATTATTTGAATATATTTTATGTGAGTTATGTCAGTAAATCTTGTCAATTGGAATAGACTATTAGTGTGAGATATGCCACTTGGTCCTAAGTCAAACTGTGTATTGAGGAAAAAGAGACTCACAACAGTTTCTGATCAATGCCGGATTTCATAAAATCAAAAATAGAGAGTTCCAGCAAATCAAAGCTGGAGTTAAAGAGAACAAATCCAATATCATGACAAATTAAAAAGAACAGATAAATTTTCAAAAACACAAGAAGGAGCAGACTAAAATTCCAGAATTCAGGTAACCAAGGAATGTGACATGACAATTATATCAGCAATTATGTACACAGTAAAAATATTCCCAACTGTGGGCTTTTTTTAAACTATTTTCAATTTTGTTTGTTATAAAAATGGAGTCTGTGATGCTGAAGTTACGTGTAAGCAAGGCTTCCAAAGATCTCAAGAAAACCTTGTTGGTTTCATGGTTGGTTATTCTCAGATTAGATTAGATATGATACTTCCTAAACCCTTCTTTTTATTTTGAAGAGGCATCATTTGACAATTGATATTCAGGAAAAAAAACAGAACACAGCACTCATGGGCAGCATGATAAATGTAGGGTTCTAAACAATGAATGTAAGTATTTTGATCAAGAATAAATGAGAGTAAGTAGTCATGTACAGGAGAACAAATAAAAGATTTCTCAAGACATGTCTTTGTGTATTTTTCCTACCTTGGTCTTAATTTTTCCTATTTCACTTTTTAAAGGCTACATACAAAATATAAATTCCTTGAGTGAATTTTTGGCAAGTTTTCAAATGATATGATTCTGGATTCTGTATGTTATTGTTATTTAGGTTCTTGCAGATATAGTGAAATTCATTGTTATTTGACCTTGATTCTGATTTCGATTCTAAAATCAAGCTTTATACAAAATGGTTGGATTTGTATTTTGAAAAAAAAAAATCTGTAAGTGCCAGAAATACTTTTTCTGGAAGTAATCGCTTAACTTGTAAGTAACTTAAACTCTATTCAATTTCACTCATGTATAATTTGCAGTAGTTTTAATTATTAATATCCATTGTTTATTTCTTATACAAATATTATAATTGCTATTCTTTTAAAATTTAATATGGAGTTAATACTGATTTCTAGTGAATTGACAAACTCTGTGGGGTATTTTATTTGCTCACTAATTACTAATTGCTCCATTCACATAGTAATTGTCAATTTTTACAACACCGGTATGGTTATTTATGACTGTAAATTTATCTGAAGCCAAGATTACATCTGTTAACTGCAGAATTCTTAGGCAGAGCATTTACCTTGCTTGTTCTCTCCTTCCTATATCCTTTTTCTGCAATAGATCTCACATTTTCCTTTCCATAAAGTTTCAAAGCTACTGGCTGTTACTTGCTGTTGGATGCCAGGAGGAGAATCTTTAGTCATAATTTTCCTGTCACATTCTTTGACAGTTCAATGAATGTTTATAAAAGAGAAGCTATTAGTTTTATATATGAAGCCCATGCCCCCAAAACTAATATCCCTGAATTGCAGATGAATAGAATAGAATAGAATAGAATAGAATAGAATAGAATAGAATAGAATAGAATAGAATAGAATAGAATAGAATAGAATAGAATAGAATAGAATAGAATTCTTTATTGGTCAAGTGTGATTGGACACACAAGGAATTTGTCTTTGGTGCATATACTCTCAGTGTACATAAAATACAAGATATATTTGTCAAGAATCATAAGATACAACACTTAATGATAGTCATAGGGTACAAATAAGCAATCAAATCATACTGGGAAACAATAAATACAAAACGTAAGGATACAAGCAACAAAGTTACAGTCATGCAGTCATAAGTGGGAGGAGATGGGTGATAGGAATGATGAGAAGATTAATAGTAATAGTAATGCAGACAGTGAATAGTCTGAAAGTGTTGAGGGAATTATTTGTTTAGTAGAGTGATGGCATTCAGGAAAAAAACTGTTCTTCTGTCTAGTTCTGGTGTTCAGTGCTCTATAGCATCAGTTTTGAGGGTAGGAGTTGAAACAATTTATGTCCAGGATGCGAGGGGTCTGTAGATTTTCACAGCCCTCTTTTTGACTCGTGCAGTATATAGGTCCTCAGTGGAAGGCAGGTTGGTAGTAATTGTTTTTTTCTGCAGTTCTAATGATACTCTGAAGTTTGTGTCTGTCTTGTTGGGTTGCAGAACCAAACCAGATAGTTATAGAGGTGCAGATGACAGACTCAATAATTCCTCGGTAGAACTGTATCAGCAGCTCCTTGGGCAGTTTGAGCTTCCTGAGTTGGCGCAGAAAGAACATTTTTTTGTTGTGCTTTTTTGATGACGTTTTTGATGTTAGGTGTCCATTTTAGGTCTTGAGATATGATAGAACCTAGAAATTTGAAGGTCTCTACTGTTGATACTGTGTTGTCTAGTATTGTAAGAGGTGGTAGTATGGGAGGGTTTCTCCTAAAGTCTACCACCATTTCTACGGTTTTGAGTGTGTTTAGTTCCAGATTATTCCGGTTGCACCACGAGGCCAGTTGTTCAATCTCCCGTCTGTATGCGGATTCATCGTTGTCTCGAATGAGACCAATCACTGTTGTATCATCTGCAAACATCAGTAGTTTAACAGATGGATCATTTGAGATGCAGTCATTGGTATTTAGAGACAAGAGAAGTGGAGAGAGCACACATCCTGCTAATTGTACAGGTATCTGATGTGATTCTGCTTAGCTTCACCATTAATATATCTGCAGTTCCATATATTCACGTTTCCCTGTCATGAATGGTCATGTGGAAATTCTGCAAGCTGTCCTGTAAGGTAGTGCAAAATATTTCATTGTGGAATATTCTGGAATCAAAATGGACTATTCCAATTTCAGAATAGATCTTTCTAGAGCTAAGTTTTTAAAACTCATTTAAATCCAAGTATGGTAAGGGCAATACAAATCTCCACTAGTCTTCCAACATACTGTATAATCTTCAGAGGCAGTCACATTGTCATCAAGGCTAATTGTTACTGAACCCCATTATTTCCATGAGTTGGCCCAATCCTTTTGGGGAACCAGCATACATATCATGGTAGTGAATTACAAAGTTTAATTACATGTTGTTTGAATGGGTGAGTAGATAGTCACATAGATAGGTTTGCCTTCCTGTACTAAGAGTTCAAGCTCATCTTCTTCACATCCCATATCTGGAACATCTACAGATAACAAGTCATGAACCTGTAAACAAATATTCTTTTTGGTTTACATAACTGCATAATAGGCCCCCTTAAAACAACATTTTCACTTCCTTTTCTGATGCAGAAGTCTTTCAAGTTGATACATTGGGATTTTCATACCAACATCCACAGAATTGAAGTTTACAAGGCTTTTGCCAAATGTAATTTCATCAGCTCTTATGAGACGCAACCCATCTTATGCCAGCAGTCCATTAATGAGATAACTAAAAACTAAATATTTTTCACCAGTATCATTTCTGGAACTAATTTTTTATTTGTAGTTTTGTTTTCTTTTTCCATTTTTTCTACCATCTGGAAGAATAGTTGAGTCCCTATATTCTTGAGGTTTCTTCCTAGAATTTTAAAGACTATGGTGATAACATTTGTAGTTGCTCTTGTTAATATTATTGTCACAACATGTATTAGCAGACAGGTTCACTGCTAGTGGAATTGTTATGTTTTGAAAATTATATTATTAACTCCTTAATTGTGTTTCTCACATTTCATGTGTCTGTACTTTCTGTATTTACTGAAAAGTAAGTACCTGTATTTTCTATTCTTTGTTGAGTTGATCCACCATCTCTTCTATTCGTTGTTTTGCTTTCATATTTTGACACATTGTAGCTGCATTCCTTTCTTTTTTAAGTTTTATTGGATTTTTATTTTTAAATACACATCAATATCAATACATGGACAGTGTGGCCTCTGGGTATAATTCATTTTGATACAAACAGCAATGATGATGATGATGATGATGATAATTATAATAATAGTTGTTACATTAATCAGACTTATGTCATCCTAGTATTGATATACTTGATTGTTTTAGAGTAGTTATTCAATATTTCAATGTTACATTTTAATGCCAATGATATTATTAAGCATACATAGTAATACCATCTTTCAATCTCTAAACTTTCCATCTAATTAATTACTTATTATTTATTATATGTTCTATTATATAAAAATTATATCTGCTAATATTCCCCCTATTTCTTATTTCTACGTCTATTCTAACTTCTAGTCAGGCCACCATTACTAATGCTAGTGTTAATACACTTGTTTATATTAAGACATAGTCCTTCATTATTTGGTTGTTCAAAGTCACAATGCACTATTCAAATACCAGTCATCCTATTATTTAAACATAGCTAATAATACCATCTTTCAACCTCCAATCTTTCCATCTAACTATTGCTTTATATAAAGGTGTGTATTCTTATTTCTACCTCTATTCTAGTTTTTAATCAGGCCATCATTATATTAGGAAAAAAGGGGGGAAAGTAATAATAATTCCTTTCTATCCATCATCACTTGCCCATTTTAATACTTCAATTCTTATTCGTTTTTTGGCTTGCCTCCCATACTCCTCTCTTGGATCTTTGTCTCTATCAGCATCTGTGTCTTCACCATTCAGTCTGAATATTTCTCCCATCTCTATCCTCCTAAGCTGTCAGGTCTCCAGAGTGTCCACCCAAACCCCTATCTCCCTTTCAAAAGTATCTTCCAGGACTTCCGGTTTGGTTCCGCAGGCATCGCGGACTCACCTTGCCGAGCGCCTCTTCCGAAGTCCTGTAAAAGCTGCCAGATCAGCTGTCTGGCGGCTTGAAAATCTTCTCCCCGGGATTAGGGGAGAGATGAGAGCTCGACAGGTGGGGTAGAGCCCCCCTAGTGCCCCAGGAGACAATCTGAGGCGCGAAGGGTGAGGGCTCCCCAGGCAGCCTGTCACTCACTCCAGGACCTCGGAAGCCTCTGCTTATGCGGAGCAAGATGCAGCGACCACCGCTGCTTACAAGATGGGATTCACAATAATATGATGCATTGCAGACAGCAGACAGAGAAAGGCAGGAGACCAGAATGGCAAGTATCCTAATTTTCAACTCCATTGCACTTTCACTTCAGGAAGTTACAAAGTAGCTGAGTTAACAAGCAACAAAATGGCGATTGAAGAATTCTGAGGGAGTGGAAATGAAAGTTATAAAGTTTCGTTTCACTAGCAGCCCTCTTCAGGGATTCTCTGACTCTGGAAAAATTTTTCTTCTTTTTGATTTTGGATTAAAATAACAATTCAATATATGGTTCCAGCATCTGGAAAGAACCTTTTTAATTATGGACTTGGTTTTTTCTTTGTATACTTTTGAAAACGTTGGATTTTGATGAACTCTTTTCTCTCTCTGATTTTGGACTAAAACTAAAAGTCTAATCTAAAATTTTAAATGGCTTCTAAACCTGGAAAGACTGTTCTTAATAAAAGACTTGAGCATCCCTCTGTTTATACCTCAAGAATGCAATTTACTTCTTATTCAACATCCCCACAGGCTTTAACACCTGAAAACTTATTCGATACTTATTCGAAGTTATGAAGAATGAACTGGTTATGGAATTTAAATCAAAAATTAATGAAATTAATGAAAAAATGAAGGCTGTCCTAGAGGAGATGGACACTAGAAATAAACAACTGAGGAAGGATATGATATTTGCAGTTGAAGGATTAGCAGGAAATATGGAAATCTTGGAGAAAGACGTGGAAGTAATTAAACAGTCTGTGATAACCTTGGGGGAAAATATAGAAAAAACCCAAAACAATATTGAAAATTTTGAAACAGAGGTGTTAATGACTCAATTCAGAAGCATAGAATTTGCTATAAGACTAAGAGGTTTAAAAGAGAAAAAATATGAAGATTTGAAAGGGAGGGTGGTGGAGGCTCTGGTGCATGTGTTAGGAATGACTAAAGAAGAACTGGTCATGCAAATTGATAAGATATACCGTGTCAACTCCTGGATTGCTAAACAAAAACATCTGCCAAGGGACATTGTAATATATTTTACTACAAGGGTATTACGTAATAAAATTCTACAGGCGACCTTCAAGAATAAGCTTCAGGTAAATGGACAGGAAGTAATGACACTGAAAGAAATTCCTCCTAAAATGCTCAGAGCCAGAAAGGACTATACCTTTCTGGTGGAAGAACTTAAAAAACAGAACCTACAGTACAAATGGGATGCTCCAACGGGGATAGTGGTGAGATATTTCGAAAAGAGATACCGGCTCAACATGATAATGAAAGCTACTGATTTTTATGTTAAAGTTCTAAAGGCCAATATATCCAAAATTCCAGAAGGAAGAAGCATGAAAGCAACAGAAGAGAAGAGAGGAGAGTCATCGATAAATGTGCAAACGGAAAGACCTTTGATGATTCAAGGTGATTTACAGAGCCAGAGAGATGTTTATAATGTGGAAGAGGAGACAGAAGATCAGTGTCAGACAATAGCAGAGCTGACAAATAAAAAAACTGCTAAGATACAAAAGGCTGCAAGAACCAGATCTAAAATCCGACCGAAAAGAAGGAATGATTCGAATTTGGGAAGTTATAGGACAGATGGAGAGATGAATGAAAATTGATATTTTGCAGTATGAAGACTCATTGACTATTGAGGAAATGATCTTGATGGTTGTGTTTCTTTTTCTTTTTTCTTTTTCCTTCTTCTTCTTTTTATTATTATATCTTAAAGTAAGTAAAGATTTAGAATTACTGTGAAATTAGTAATTTGATATATTGTAATGCTAGGTTATTAATAATGTGTTTGATTCTTAGATTATGTTTAAAAATTTCTGAGTTATAAGGGGTTAAAGAAATATAGAAATACTGGTATTAACAATTTGCCAGAATATTTTAAATTATTATGTATACTGAAGAGGTATTGCTGGAAGAAGGAAGTTTTTACTTAACACTGAGGAAACGATGTTGATGGTGATAACTGAATCAAATGGATTTCTTTTTTCACCCTTTTCCCCCCTTTTTTAAATTATTATACTTTAAAGATTATATAAATTCTATATAAAGGAAAGATAATTAGTGGAGTAATTTATCAGCCTGAGATATTGTAATGATGTTTGATTAACAGGATGCTTGATTTTTAGATTATGCTTAAAAGGTTTTGTGCAACAAGGAGTTAAAGATTTAGAGTGATGTGGAAATTAAGAATTTGTCAGTTTAATTGAAATTTATATTATTGAATATAATGCCCTGTGCTTTCTCTGGGAAGACGGGGGGGTGCGAGGGGGGGGAGGGGGAGGGGGGGTGCGAGGGGGGAAGGAGGGGAGAAAAAGAGAAAAACGTTTGCACTTTGTACTAATAAAACTTTTTGAATTAAAAAAAAAGTATCTTCCAGGTTATCCAATTCCATTTTTAAATCTCTTAATGTCCTTTTCCCTTGGTTTATCTCATCGGTCATTATTATCTTTATCGTCTTCTCCTTCTCATCTTCTTGCTTTGTTTGCTGGTTTGTCTGTTCTATCTTTTCCTCCATTCTTTCTGCTGTCTCTCCTCTTTCCTGGGCTCTTTGATCTTCATTCATTATCAGTTGTAGCATATTTTCTATTTTCCCATTTATGTCTTGCAATAGGTTCTTTATCTCTCTATAGTTCTTTGTCATAGTACCCCTAATACTTTGAAACATCAATGCCATTTCTCTTGAAATCTCATTTCCCCCTAATGGAGCATCTTGCCTTATTTTAATAAGTCATGCTCTTGCTCAAGTCAAAAAACAATATATTCAAGTCCAATGTTGCTCCTCAGAAAGTTCAATAATCAGTTCTTTACATCTCAGGATTATTAATCAGTTCCATTTAAGTAGTCCGGGCAGCTTCCACAAATCAAGAGTCACTTTACTTTACTTAAGAGTCTTTCTTATTCTCACAATAGAGTCTCCAGTAATCATAAAGTAGATAGTTATAGAACAGTAAGTATCACCACAGTCCTCCAGATAAATGTTGTTTATTTCTCTTATCAAGAATTTTCCTAGTCTTGTAGGGGTATGGTATATTTTCCATTCACCAGTAGATGGCGCCCTCAGCTTAGGTTTCAGCATTGTTTCAAGTCTGATAAATTTTCTATGTTTTAAAAGATCTTTAGCTTTTCTACCTTTGTTCCTTTCTTTCGGGTCTAGGATTTTTCTCTCAATGGTTGTTCGCCACTTTAAGAAATAGTTCTAAGAGTCTGTTTTCCTGGATTTTCCTCTTCTTTTTCTTTTAAGATTAGGGTCTAAATAAAAAAGGAATCTTCTTTCCCAGCTCCAGTCACTATTCATCTACACCGCTCCTGCACATTTCTTTGTTGCCAGCTTCGTGGCAGCAATGATGGCTGCCTCTTCTCCTCGTCGTGGATGAGAGGGAAGAAGCCCTGGGTCAAGCAGGAGAGTTGCTGCTGTCCGTGACCTCAGGGCACCCTCTTTTCTTCACTACTCCTACAGGGTGGCTTTAGCTCCTTTCGGAGCCCTCCAACAGGGAGAACTTGGCGCGGGAGCATGGAGACCCGCTCCTCACGTCCGATCTCACTGTGACGTCAGCCGGAAGTTGTAGCTGCATTCCTTCTGTGGTTCAAGGATATTCTTTACTTCTATTCAGCAAAACTCCTTTCCCCTGAAGAATTAGTGTCTGCTCCTGAATTAAGTATTTTCAGAAACAGTTTTTTCTCTTTTTCCAAATTAAAAAAAAAATTTGTATACAACTTATTATTTATTACTGGTAACGTGGGAGGAAAAAAATAATAGGCATAAATAAAAATAAAGTAAAATTAAAAATAAAACTTTTTCTTTAAAATTTGATACATTTCCAAGAAACATAACACCAAAGCCCCATCTAAAATACTTTTAATAAAGAGTTGATCCTAGAAACTAATCATTTCCAAAGGAATAGATACATTTTATGAGATTATTTACTTAAAATAGTTATATTTAAAATATCAAGGTGGATAATCTTTATTCTAGTTGTTGCTAGTCCAAAATGGATTACCTACATAACAACAGGAATCAGATGACTATTTCCAAAGATACACATAATAGCTTTAATCTCTACAACAGGAAAATATCATTAGTATAAATTACTTTATTTCTTCTACAGAGGACGTGGACATCTGAATGCCCTTACACTGCATGCAGCCTCCCTGTACTCGAAGATTGTGCCTCCAAAATTCATCAGCAAAAGAGCTTATTTTTTGTGCTTTCTTCTCAGAAAATAAGATGATAAACGTGTTGGTGGTCCCTGAGAGGAAAACCACACCAATACCATCCTTAAAACAACCAAGCCCTTACAATTGTCCAAAATGTCACTCAAAATTGGCCATTCTACTACTAAATGTCATAAGCTTGATATTTGGGTTATTTGGGAGGCAATTAGGAGCTACCTAAGGGATAAAAACAAAATAATTTGCTTTGAAGAGACTTTCTGCTCCAAATCTCTCTCTTAAAATGTAAACTCCCAAAAGTGGGTTATAAACCATTAGCTCTGTTCTTTCTCTTTACCACCACTCTTCTGGTATCATTTGTGGCCTTCATCTTGTCCTGAGAGCAAATTATAGCATCTGTCCAAGAAAAGTCATTGATTCCTGTTATGGTCAATATGGTCAATATGGTCTTACTTCAGAATAATGACTAAAGAGATAGTATAGAACATGTCAGAAGAAAGGTTTTTTTTAAAGAAAATAGTACAAAATATCTAAGGGAAACTATATTAGAGAAAAAAAGGCTGACTTAAGAGTTGTCCAGATGAAAAATGAATAATCCTCCTCTATGTTGGCCACAGTACTTACACATAACAATTCAAATCTACAGCCAGAAAACTTGGGGGGGGGGGGGAATGACTCTATGGAAAGTCAAATACAGGCCAGATATGTCACATGCAGGCCATGCCCACCCCGGCTCCGCAAAGGCAAAAAACATTGCGATATACAGTATCACAATCCGGCCCATATTGCAATTGAGTTTGACACCCATGCTCTATGGCATAATCACAATAAATAATCCTTACAATAGATGGAAATGTATAAATAAATTACACAAATATTTACAATATACAAATAATAGACTTAAACAAATTTTAAACAAATAGAATAAATTGACATGAAGTATAAAGAAAAATACCAGTAATGGGGTCTTCCGAAATTTAGCCACATCTTTCGATTTAACAAATTCACAAGGTGGTAATAATGTCTGCCAACTAAGTTTATCTCTGAGTCTCAAAATATGCAAAATGACATCATCATTAATGGGACCTAGAACAGAACATAAACCAATCAGCATTTACTGTAATCATGACCTAGGTAACTCCCTGAAGTTATACTTAAATTTCATGAGTGTTAATTAATTTCAACAAATTAAGATACTATAAGTTATTATACAATACAAATGCTTCCTCCCTCAAAACAAAACTGAAAGCATTTATTTATTTATTTATTTATTTATGAGATTTATATACCGCCTCATAGTGCAAGCACTCTCTAAGCGGTTTACACCATTAAGCAATGTATATTTACATTGCCCCCAACAATCTGGGTCCTCATTTTACCTACCTCGGAAGGATAGACGGCTGAGTCAACCCTGAGCCGGTGAGATTTGAACAGCTGAACTCAAATGATCACAGTCAGCTAAAGTAGCCTGCAGTACTGCTCTCTAACTGCTGCGCCACCTCGGCTCTTAGGCAAAGCATAATTTTCTAATATAATTCTTTAACACAAACTGTAATGCATATTAATATATTTTTCTTTATTTGGAAAACATAGAAACCAGATAGCTAAAAGGAGAAACAAGTGTTTCTAGCTCTGATAATGAAGAGAAAGGTGAAGAAGGCTGCATGAATTTGGTTGAGCTCAGTTGTATCATATGACTTAGCATAACATCTGAAAGTAACCATTAGGTTGTATCAATATACCGTAGGAAGGTAATATATAGACTTTTAATGTTCAGATATATGTTTAAATATTAAAGTGTATATAAGTATGAATTTCATCATAGACAAATTATTAAGAAGTAATCCGTTCTTCAGCTATAAGGATAAGGAAAATATCTCCATCCCATGCCATTCATCTTGATCAAATATCTGGAGGCTGTGAGAATTTGAAAGGATGAAACAGACTTGGAATGAATACTAGTAAGAACAAATTCCAATCTATTCAGGAATTTTCTTGTACCAAGATAATTCAATATTTAGCTTTGGATAGGACAACATTCCATTTCAATGAACTGATGTACAATTTGGGAGACTTCCTGGCCTCCCAGCTCTTGATAAGTGGTAGATAACTCGATCCTTTGGGCAGCTGATTTACCAGTTGTGGACAATGCTAGTCTAGAAGACTCTTAAACGTTATGGCTTGGGCCCTTGTTAACTTTTGAAATCATCTACACCAGATAGAATAAACCTGCCCAATATAAGCAGGCTGAAAGTGCACACTGAAGATTCCCAGCAGGTAATGAGAATGTCACATCTCACTCATCGTGAAACTTTTAGGTCATTCAGAGAAGTAATAAAGACTGAGCTTTCAGAAATCTTTGCAAAGGAGTGCAACACAAGCTTGAAAGCATATATAGTGAGCTGGATGAACAGCTGACCAAGCATTAGGTGGTTGCTATTTTATTATTGTAATTTTATGCATTTTTAAAAATACCTTATAATTCTAAGTGCTCCTATATGAAGTTTGATGTAATAGTTAAGGTGCTGGCCCAGAGGTCATGAGACTGAGTTCTAGACCTCCATTAGGCATGAAAACCAGCTGAGTGACTTTGAGCCAATTACTTTTTCTCAGCCCAACCCACCCACATAGTTGTTCTGGGGAAAATAGGATGCAGGAATATTAGGTATATTTGCCACCTTGAATTGAAATGTACAAAAAAGATGGAATAAAAGAGCCGAGATGGTGCAGTGGTTAAATGCAGCACTGCAGGCTACTGCTAGTTCAGCAGTTCAGCTGTTCAAATCTCACCGGCTCAAGGTTGACTCAGCCTCCATCCTTCCGAGGTGGGTAAAATGAGGACCCAGATTGTTGGGGGCAATATGCTGAACTCTGTAAACCGCTTAGAGAGGGCTGTAAAGCACTATGAAGCGGTATATAAGTCTAAGTGCTATTGCGATTGCTAAAATAATAATAAGCCCGCAATGAGGCACTACTTTTATGTGATTGTGGTGCTTGTGTGCTCTGAGGAAGATGAGATCTACACCAAAAGTTCAACCATATGGAAAGTTCTCACCAGAGGATCCAGATGAAGAGTGTCTCTCCCATAAAAATATGATGAGACATAATTTATAGAAACCTATAATAGCTCAGTCAAAGAATACTTAATGTTCTGACCTAGGCGTCACAAAATCACAAAACAGGCTTCTTGTCCCGACCAAATCCCTTATTTGGCTAATGTGAATTCCTAGCATTCACAGTCAGCAAAGTCCCAGCAAACAGTCTTTCAAGGGTGAATTGCAACCACAGACCTTATAATGCTGTACAAGGAAATACTTGGCAAGGAGTCTCTGTGAGGCACAACTCAGATAAGCAAATCTTCACACTAATAAACCAATTAATTGTCTCCTGGAAACACCACTCCCCTTTTGCTCCTATTTATTCCCTATGGAAGGGACCATTCAGCATCCCCTTGTGCCTTTACTCCCGAGTCGACCTCTGTTCCTTAATTGTTCCCTTCTCCTGACAGCTCTGCACCTGCACACATCGGGAACAGGCTCCAGGTGTTCTTCTGCCCCACTTATCTCTGACTCCGAAGGTAGTTGATAACTGTCGGACGGCCCTGGCCCCATTTATTTATTTATTTATTGTTCATACTTCTATGCCGCCCAACTTCCGAAGGACTCTGAGTGGCTTACAGTGACCATCTCTACCTCTGACGCAGCACACTCATCAGAGCCTTCCCCAGACTCCAGGTGTCAGGTTCCAAGTAATGCATCCATCACAAATTGAACTCCGAGGCATTCCGTTTTCTCAAAATACAAATTTATTTAGATACACCATATTGGCAGTAACTGGTGAAAAGCCAGTACTGAAGTTTCCGGGCTTTTCACCCCAATATAAGTTTCAGATTCTCAAGTTTCCAAAACAAACTGTCACATTGTCCAACCAAGATGGGAGCCGGTTGCTTGGCGACTTCTCTCCTCCTCCTCCGGTCACCCAGCTGTTGGAATGTGCTTGACTCATTGGCTAGCTATGTTATGACTGAAGGCTCTATCCTCCTTCAGCTCCAAACTGTGTCAAACTGAATTCATATTAGAATACCCAAAGATACAAACAATCCCACATCCAAATCAAATTCAGGCTTGACACCAGGACTGGCCCATGTTTCTCCCCACTTTCCAAGTCTGCCGCCAGCTCTGCTGGCAGGCCACAACACCTAATCAAGAAATATCACCTAGAAACAAGGAAGTTTGAGGAAGAACTGGAAATAATAAAGCAGCAAATAACAGTCAAAAACATCAGCAGATATGAAGCTCAATTTGCAAATTATAGGCAGAATTTCCAATTTCATCCAATCAGAAACATGTCTACCAATCCATCAACAGAGAGAATGCAGTGAAGTGAACACCTGGCAAGAAGAAAAAGTGCAGTTCTAGGTGCAGATATGGGATAACCCAAAGAAATATAGCAAGAATTCAGCTTGGTTAAAGGAGGTGGTTAAGAATAATAAAGACGCTGATATGAAAGTTCTTATGGTAACAGCAGAAATGGTGGAAAAAAGAGCAAGGAAGATGGAGAATGAGTCAGCACTAAGTGAGGATGAACTGCATGGTTTTTGGTTGAAACATTTAACTGGTCTACACCCACTGGTTGCCAAGCAATTTAACTGCAAGGAGATGAAATTGAAGAGCGTCTAACATCTGAGAAAATGTATTTGATAATGAAAGATTTAGCCAAAGGGGCAGCACCAGGCAACTACAGACCAACTAACTTCTTACCAACAACTTTCAAATTACTAACTGCTATGCTAGCTGAGTTCAACAGCATCTAGTTGAAAACAAGCTTCTAGAAACAAATCAAGTTATAACTAGAAGCCAGCATGGATTTGTTAAAAACAGATCATGCCAAACCAACCTTATATTATTCTTTGACAAAGTGACTAAAATTCATAGACCAGTGAAATGCTGTGGACATAGTATACTTAGCCTTCAGCAAGGCATTTGACAAAGTAGACTTCAACCTACTTCTTGATAAGCTAGAAAAATGTGGGCTAAACAGCATCAACACCAGGTGGATTTATAATTGACTGACAAACCATACTCAACAAGTAGTCCTGTAGTAGTACAGATTTACATGGAGGGAAGTAGGCAGTGGGGTACCACAAGGTTCTGTCTTAGGCCCAGTAGTCTTCAATAGCTTCATAAATGGCTTGGATGAGGGAATAGAAGGGGAATTCATCAAATCTGCAGATGACACTAAACTGACAAGAATAGCCAACACCTCAGAAAACAAGTTCAGGATAGAAAAAGATCTTAACAGACTTGAACAATGGGCCCTATCCAACAACATGAAATTTAATGTGGAGAAAAGCAAGGTTTTACACCTAAGCAGGAAAAACCACAGATACAAGTACAGATTAGGCAAAAACAGTAACTGTGAGAGAGACCTTGGAATCCCAGTGGACAATCACTTAAACATGAGCCAGCAGTGTGCGGCAGCAGCCCAAAAAGCTAATACAAACCTTGGTTGTATAAGCAGAGGCATAGAATCAAAATCACATGGAATATTAGTACCACTTTATAAATCCTTAGTAAGATCAGACCTGGAATACTGCATTCAGTTTTGGTCACCACATTACAAAAAAATATGTTGAGACTTTGGAAAAAGTGCAAAGAAGAGCAACTAAGATGATTAAAGGCCTGAAGACAAAACATATGAAGAACGTTTGCAGAAATTGGGCTTGGCTAGTCTAGAGAAAAGAAGGACTAGGCGTGTCATGATAGCAATATTCCAGTATTTGAGGGGCTGTCACAAAGAACAGGGGGTCACCTTATTTTCCAAAGCATCAGAGGGCAAGACAAGAAGCAATGCATGGAAACTAATCAAGGAGAGAAACAACCTGGAATTAAGGAGAAACTTCCTAACAGTGAAAACAATTAACCAGTGCACGGAAAGTAAGATACCAGGAAGGTTTACTGAGTATTGGAGAGATCAGACTGGCCTACAAGAAAAACAAAATGAAGCATAGAAAAGCAGCAAGGTAAAGTATTACATGGTCTGTACATAAAAAATAGCAAGCAGTTAATAACGAGCTGGTAATGGCTAAGATCAGGAAAGTTGAAGAAAGAGACATTGAGGCTAATTCTGGCTGACAATTGACAATAAGAAAGAAACATCTGGATAGTGAAATTGGCAGTGCCTGCAGATAACAGAAGAGAAGAGAAAGAACTGAAAAAGATAACAAAATACAAAGACCTGCAAATAGAAATAGAACAACTGTATCAAAAGAAAGCAAAGGTATTATCAATAGTAAGAGATGCCTTGGGTGCAATCCCAAGATTACTGGAGCACCACTTGAACATCATCAGCCTTGACAAAATCACCATCAATCAATTGCAAAAGGCAACTTTACTTGGAACAGTTTATATCCTGTGATACCTTTAACATAATCAAACATCAACGTCTGCTCATCCCAGGTCCTTGGGAAGGTTTTGATAGGGGGCTGACTGTGCAACAAACCACAATAACATTTTTAATTGATTATATGCTATAAATTCCTTGTGATCACACATTTATAACTGAATAACAAATGATAAAAACTAGAATAGGTGATATTTTTAATATTGCTGGCTTCAATAACATTAAGCATATTTTGCTTTTGATGTACGTACCAGTTTTATCATATGAAGGAGATTTTCTCACCCTGAAAGGTTTGTGTTCACCACCAAACTGAAATTTCATGCAAGTCCTTGTATGGCAACTTAGCTGTGCTGAAACAGCTTGACTGTCTGTCTTTTTATTATCATCTGTAACAGATAGCCAATATAATTTCATAATCATTGTGCTAAGCCAAAGACTAGAAGATACTTGTTATCTAAAATCATTATCACTCTTGCATTTAATCTCTTTGTTATGTGGGGTAGAATCTAATATTATCTTTTAGCATAAAACCACCACCTTTATAGAAACAGGTGTGGCTTATGCATAAACAATTTGACAGTTGTTATATCTAGTGAGCAGCAAGTCATTTCATAAAGTTTCCCAGATAGCTATAGCAGTGGTTTCAGAAGCTTTTGCACAATTCATTAGAACCCAAGTGTTCCTTGCACCAATTTTAATATTTTATCCTCTTCGTCCTGTTTTCTAATTTTATGTTATCTGCTTCTCTTTTGTTTTACCTTCTTCCTCATCTGAGATCCAAATCCAGAACAGAATTTGTGACAGAATAACTCCAAACACCTCTGATTCTGTAGTCCTGGACAAAATTGTCCAATTTTTGACATGCAGTATATGGGCTGCCCTTGAAGAGCATCTGAAAGCTTCAACTGGCTCAAAATGAAGCTGAAGGGGCAGTTATACATGCTCCTCAATCAGCATATATTACACCACTGCTACATGAGCTGTATTGGTTGCTAGTGCTTCTGGCCTAAATTCAAGAACCATTTTGAACCAATGGTTCAAAAACCATTCATGGAGCTTGGTAAATTGTCTGTCTCTGCGTATGTCTACCCACTCCATCGTAACTGGCAGAAGAGGCATGTTTCAAGTCTTCCCTATTAAAAAGGGGCCGCCTAACCAGGATCCCAAAAACTTTTTCTGTCCCCGTACCTGACCTGGGAAACATCACTAACAAAGTGTCCTCAACCCTCTAGGCCAGGGGTGTCAAACTCAAGGCCCGGGGGCTGGATCCGGCCTGTAGGGTGCTTAGATCTGGCCCGCGGGGCCGCTCTGGAAACAGTGAAGGACCGGCACAGAGTGCCTCTGCCAGTGAAAATGGAGCTTGGGAGAGCCGAGCTCTGTTTTCACTGGTAGAGGGTTGCAGGGGGCTGTTGCAGCTAAAACAGAGCTTGGGAGCCCGTTTTCACTGGCAGAGCACTCAGGCCACCACAGGCGCCCCTAACACGAGTGACATCGAGCTGGCCATGCCCCCCCCAGCCCCCCCAAGGTCAAATACAACCCTGATACAGCCCTCAATGAAATCAAGTTTGACACCTCTGCTCTAGGCCTTTAAGACTTGATTCTGTCATCAGGCATTGGGGTCAGCATGCATGGCGGAAGTCCATGGAATGGTTGACAGTGGTGGTGGTTTTTATCTCAGCTGCAAATTTGCATTTTATTTTGTGATATTGTATTTTTAATAGTTGTTACACATTTACCTTTATTTTGGCAGTTAATGAATTTATGTTAATTTATTCTTTATAATAAGGTTGAGATGGGTGGCCATATACTTTGAAATAAATAAATAAGTAACAAGTAACAGGTTGTTAGACAAAGAATAAAGAAAAAGTAGAATACCAGACTTTTTTAAAAAACAAGAAGTGGAATAAGGATGTACTTGTGGAAAAGTCATTTCTCATAAATAACTTGTGTCCTGCATAAAGATAATTAGATTTGTCCACTAATGAGGCAGGAGTGGGACTATGCTTATCTTTAAAAACCTCATCTTTCCAGATGCTGGAACGGCAGCAAAATAACTGGTACAGCAATCAAATCTATTGCTCAACTTTATACTACTAATTGCATGTTTGAGTTTTCTATATCATTTCACTGCCATCTAGTGGAAAGCTAGATTTTTTCAGAATGAATGAATGAATGAATGAATGAATGAATGAATGAATGAATAAATAAATAAATAAATTAATTAAATGGCATGAAGGAGGTACTTCACTTTAGCCTTTTTATTTGGATTAAAACAAAAGCCTACACTATGGAAAATTATTAATTTTGTTTAGAATACTGTACTCAATGGAATAAGTATTTTTGGTTAATTGCCAATCTCGGGGATAGAGAATTCTGATTTAATATGATTATTATTAGTTATAATTATAAAGGCAATAAGATGGCAGGACATCTTTGCTGTTTTTTACTGATTACCTTGAGTTTTGCAGCCCATACCTGGTACTCCTATAATTTATGCTCTTACACACTCATTTTAAAATTTGGCAGAACTGAAAGTGTGGATTATAACAGAAAATTGCTATTATTCTTGACAGTGAGAAGTAACATATTATTATACAATGCAATATAATATAATATCTACATTATTTCCATATTGCATTGGTATGGTATGGACAGTCTACAAAAATGGAATTATATTCAAATAATATTTTTGGTCAAGAATAAATACCTTTATAAAGAGACCGAGTCATTTTTCCTTACAATTCCTTATTTCTAACATCATAGGTGTTTATATAATTGAAATTTAAAGAGTATAATTAATGTATCTAAGGATATAGATTGTACTCCATGTACAGTAGGTTTATGCCATCGTAATTTTCTTAGTTCTTAAGAGGCCATAAGCCTCTTTAAGTTAGTTATTTAAGAATGGTTTGCTATGCCACTCAGACTAAATAATCTGTTATACTTTCCTTCATTTTCAACAGAAATATCACTAATAATATAATCAGATTTTTCATGAGAAGAAATTATAGGAAGTTTTTCTGTGCCCATTTTTTCCAAATTAAAATCTTCCAAACTCCTGCTCTGAGGCCATTGTATCATTTCAGCATGTTGATCAACAATTAATTTTGCTCTGTCCTTATGTATTCTTGAGAAACTAAAAACGAAAAGAAACAAAACATTTAGATTATATTTTTATCAATAATGTAACATGTGATTTTGAACATGTTTATAATGCATGAACATGTTTATAATTCTTATAATGCAAATTGGTGGGAGAAACCCTTCTCTATCCTCCCTTACCTATCCAACATCATTTTTTGTGAGTAAACTAGATTCAGAACAAAAATACAGATAGTCCTTGGGTTATGATGGCATTTGGAACCAGGTTGAATGTTATTGTAAAGCATGATGTCCCAGCATCCTGGTTGCCAATGTAACCCCAGGACCATGTGGGCCATAAAGTGGGAAGAGGCAGAGGCCAGGCAAGGAGTGCAGGAATATTGGAGGGGAAGATAAAAGTCTATAGAAAGTCTTAATCATCCAGGCCATGGATGAACACCAAAGGTGTTTTTTTTCAAAAAAGCAACTGGAATGTCTTTTGTTTGAAAATGTTTTTCTTCTCATCAAAGAAACTTCTTCAGTTCTAATTGACTAGTGGGAATGGAAATATTTATATTGAGGACGGAGATTCATTCTCTGAGCTTGTGGGTTGGTTTCCAAACGTTTCGTTACCAGGCAAGGGAACATCTTCAACGGAATTTAGAGAATGTCAATGTCAGTGTTCTTCTGTTTATAAGGGCTTCATGTGGTCAGTAGATCTTGTGATGGGATGGTCACATCAGGTGAAGGTCTTGTGATTGGTCAGATGTGGGTCATGTCAGGTGAGGGTCTTGTGAGGGATAGATCACATCAGGTGAGGGTCTTGTGAGGGATCTTGTGTTGGGTCTTGTGATGGGTCAGGTGTGGTCTTATAATGGTTAGGCTATGGCAGATGAGGGTCACTGGGAATTGAAGTGCTGGTTGGGAGGGTTGCGTGGATTAGTTGAGGGTCGGTGCTGTCATTGGTTGGTTGTACAGTTCTTTTGAATTATCAGGAGTTCATAAGCTGCTTGTAGGTCGATGTGTCCATTGATGGAATTGGTCATCCCATCATGAATTATCCAGAACCAAAGACAAGATACAGAAGGATGAAAGAAACAATGTAATTTACAAAATCAACTGTAACTGTAATTGCAACCAAGTCTACATGGGACAAACATCACGTCAATTGAAAACCAGAATCCATGAACATCAGCTGGCAGTCAATCACCACAATCCCAAATCCCTAGTCTCTACCCACATTGACACCGAACAGCACCAATTCGACTGGAGCAATACAAGAATCATTGACCACGCCACTACCCACCACGCATGCGAGTTTATCAAAGCCTGGCATTCCACAAGCAATTCCATCAACAAACACATCGACCTACAATCAGCTATGAACCCAAGAATTCAAATTAACCATATAACCAACCAGTGACAGCACCAATCCTCAACCCCCCCAACCAGCACTGCCCAATGACCCTCACCTGACATGACCTCATCTCAAGACCCATTGCAAGACCTTTACCTGACATGACCCACACCTGACCCATCACAAGACCTACTGACAACATGAAGCCCTTATAAGCAAAAGAACACTGACACTGACATTCCCTAAATTCCACCAAAGATATTACCTAGCCTGGTAACAAAACATTCAGAAACCAACCCACAAGCTTGGAGAACAAACCTCCACCCTCATCCTACACCCGAGTTACAGATATTCACCACTACCACAAATATTTATATTCTTTGCAATAATCTGGTTGTTAGTTCTCTGAGAGTTGTTGAGGCCATTTGAGGTTTTATCTGTATCCTCCAAGTCACCTCAGAGTGTAAATGGGTATGGAAGTTTCTTGGGACTGTTGAAAGAACTGCATTAGAACAGTCAAACAGGACAAACAAAACAACCACTTCACAAATGCATGGCACAACACAGGAGAACAAACACATCAGGGCAGGATTCAGGGTCACTCTTTTGAAGACAGAAAAGTTCACATTCTGGACAGAGAAGTCCACTAATTAGAAAGAAGAGTCAAAGAGTTATGTTAAAACTGAACATCCCTCCCTCAACAGAGGGGGAGGGATGTGACACCAACTATCTCTTGTTTGCAATGCAGACCTTTCATCAGTCCCAAGAAGGTTCCACATCCATTTACACTCTGATTCAAGTGATTCAAAACTGATACAAATATAGAAGGGGTGGACTTTAATCACATGGTCATGCCTGCAATCTTCATTTTTTTATCCTCTCTTCCTTGTAAACAGTGCTGCTTGCAAGAAAGAATGATCAACAAGAATAAGAATTAGCAGATTTCCTCTTATGGGTACTGTATACATGGTAGGTGAAATAACATGTGCATGATGATATAATCACAAAAATGCTGCAATTTTTTATTTATTTTATTTATTACATTTATACACCGACTATCTCACCATTAAATTGACTTATGCATTTGTATTCCACAGCCTGTGAAAAGTACATAATAATTATATCATTAGACAGATCATAATTTTGGTCTCTTTGTAGTTTGCTATGGATATCATTGCTGCTTATAATTTCATGCTGAAATTGAATCTTCCTCTCTACATTCATGTTAGATTGATAAGTAAATATTTGACTTGGCTCAGTAATTTTCTGAGCCAGCTTTGAATTTTATGCAAATATTACTAAAATTGGGAACAGGGCAACCTATACCCCTTGAGTCCTCTTTCTGTCTCTCAGAAATGTTCCTGGTCACAACTGCATAGTTTTCTGCCATTCTGTGGTTGGATATAGATAAAAAAATAGAATGTAGGCTTGAAAAAAGGAACACAGTAAAATGAAAAAAGAAAATCCACCAAAAACTCACTCTGGTCCACATGTACAATGTGACCTTACTCATGTTGCAGACTTCTAACTGTTCTATCCCTTGCCTTGACTACTACAATGTTGCCAATTTCTGACTGAGATAAATGCATGTATTTCTCTTAAGCAGTATTTTCCCTTATGCATAGTATAAGTGAATCTATTTAAAGTAATTTTTAAACAGAGTATATCTAACTTGAGAATGTCAGCTATAAAAATAATTAATGCAATAGAAATATAAACTAAACCTAGAAGTACGGTAGTTACTGGAGTATGATAAATGAACAATTCACTATTTAGGCTCATCCTGTTTAATCATCCTCCTGCTAAAGCCAGAAAAAGAAAATGGCTAGAGAGATAGGGAGGGAAGGAGGAAGTGAAAACATGTCAGACAAGAATTACATAGAAGAAAAAACAAGAGACTAAATTCCAGACAAAGCTTTCTTAACTAAAAATGCCTTATAACCAATTTGTTCATAGTTTAACATCTCACTCCCAGACTGCCTGCTTCCTGCCATGCTATTTGCAAAGAGCCCAGCAGTAGAACTATGTAACTCTTTCAAAAGAGGTTTTTTTTTAAAGCTCATTCAAAGCACCTCTTTTAAATTGCTAAATCAGCAATGCCTTTTTAAGACTCACACATCTGCTATGGATGTTGCTCCTAGCTGCCTTTTCAAGTGATTCAGATAATCAGAAAACTTCCCTCCTGAGGCTGAGCAGCATTGGAAATCATACAATTGTGGGAACTGATAGTATGCTGAAATTTAACAATATTTCTATGTAGGTAACCCAGATTCCTATAGTCTGTCATTTACATGAAAGAATTCAACATACTGAAGCAGTTTTTCCCAATCCAGTGTCAAATGTGTTAAACCAATTCCCACAATGGCCATCCTGAGCATGTTTATTGGAATCTATTCACCCTAACTGAGGGACACCAAACCAGACATGCATTAGTTATATTCATATATTTAAAGTGATATCTAATGCCATGGATAAAAATCTTGTATCATTTGACTTTTACTCAGCCGATAAGATTTTTGAAGCCATCAACTTCTCAAATCATCTTGTCCCCTAAAATCCAAAATGTATATAGTAAACGAGAGAGAAAGAAAGTATCCAGTCTTTGTTATTCCATCCTAGAGGCATCAGTAGAAAACACTGGATTTCAGCCTATGCATTTATCCTTTACTAAATATAGACATAATATAAAATTCACTTACATATATTCAAAACCCATTTTTTCTTCTGTTTTTATTTTGTGCTTTCTTGTAGTGTCTGTCCTCCTGTAAACAGCTGTGCGAAGATCAGAAGCAAAGTTACCAGGGAATTCCTGGAACAGAAAACCAAGTAAGAATTTATTATGTTAGAACTGGAATACTTTGGAAGTGATTAGGTCAGTTCCAGTATGTTTGGCTGACTTGCATCCATATTAGATTATAGCAGTGATAGGCAACATTTGAGGTCTGGAGGCTGCAGTTGTGCCTCCCAGCCTTCTTCAAATCACAAGCGGCTGTACTGATTTTCAGTGCATTTAGAGGAGCTGTACTAAGTATACAAATGGAAAAAGAACAATTCCCTTGGAAGCAAATTGCTTTCATTCCCCTTACAACCAACCTCCAAAATCAGGGAGTAAAATCTTAATTCTTCAGTCCTCCATTCAACAGACTTCAAATACAATAGAAAAAAAATACTTCACATGTCACAAACAACAGCAATCCAAACTGCTTGTCTTCGAAGCAGTCTGGGCAGACTTTGATGGTACACAATCAATCAGTACTATTTGCATCAATTTTGCATCATTAATGAGGTAAAATTAATGCAAATGCATAAAATGTCAATTATGTGGTTACACAGATAATACATTTGCACAAATGACTAATTCTAAATTTAATGCATACTTTCTCCCCTCAATGGTGTATTAGACTGAAATATTATTATGATAAAAAAACTGTGCCACTGAAATCAGCCATTTTATTATTAAATTTTGCAGCACAATTTTAGGGTGCTGAAGGCATATATATGGAGCACAAGCTGCAGATTCCTATGCCCAGATTTTGAGCAAGTATGCTCAAGCAAATTTTTTAAAAATAAGAAGCATCAGAAAATATTTAATTATTACAATTTAAAATATTTTGTAACAGCAAACACCAAATATTTATTTTTAAAAATCCAATAGTGATTCTCAGTATATTGTAGTCTTTATGTTCTATTAAGCAATTATGGAACATTTTGTTTTTTCTATAAACCAGAAATCTTTAAATCAAGATCATTTTTTCCTCAACATGCCTAACTGAAACAAAAGTCTGCATTTGGAGCCAAACAGATTTTTCAGATTACTTTTAGAAACCACATTATATCCAGTACATTATGTATTGTACAATCTAATAACTGAAACCAAATCCATTTTCTCTACAAAGATTAGTAATAAAATTAATTTAAGATAAAAGAAAACTATAGTAAGACATTAGGATGAAATTTACAAAGCAATTAAAATTCATTGACTACTATGACACTAGTATCTCACTACTCCTAATGCCATCTTATATATACTTACTAGCAGAACATATTATATTTATCAAAGTTATGTAGCTTTCAATAAGACCATTAATTAGTAATAAAGTTTAAAAACAAGCTGCTCAGTATAAATTCTCAAATTTTAAAGTTCTCACTAGTAGCTTCTCATTTTCTTCAGAACTAGAAGTTTGTTCAGGCTTGACAAATTTTCCTTTCTCCATATGTGGTATTTTGGTGTCTTTTGGTCCATGTTCAAGACGGGAAATCAGAGGTTTTTGTTGAAGTCTTTTTTTCTTATCCATCATGGGCTGGTAAGTTTTATTCTAATGTTGAGAGAATTAACAAAAATTAAAGAAGGGCTTTAACTTCTCATAATTTTCTATTAAAAACAGACATCAGATAGTTTTTTTTAATAAGACTTTTAAAAAAAGATTTCTATTTATATTGTGAAATCAGATATTTTTTCTTCTTTTCTTCTGATACTGAATTTCCTGCATAGTAGAATCAACAAAATTCTACTTCCCTTACTTTATTGAAATAAGAAAATAAAGAAGAGGAAAACATATTTTGTATTTTAACAAGCTTTTTTAACCTCTATTTACTCCATGTTCAACTTCTAGGGCTGTTTTGGAATTATAGTAACAATGTTAAAAATATATGAAAGTGACTTATCCAATAACTGATGTCTACCCATTCTAGTTGCTGAAAAGAGACAGTACAGTACAGAAATAATCTCAGCAATAGATAAAACTCAAGAATATAAATTGTGCAGATAAAATAAAGACCTATACAGACCTGCATTCTATTCACAAAGCAAGCATCCCGATTTTTATAAGCCCAGAAACAGGCTAGAAATTTAGTGTTGTCTTATTCTGTCTCTAGTATTGGACCAACATGATTAATTCCCAATAATACCATTATTCTTCCTAATTTTATTAATTATCCTGGATGCTTAATCTCTCAGACTTTGGTTCCATTATGTGTTCTAGTATTAAAAAGTTATAGAATGTCAACTGAATCCATCAATCAATCAAATAGTCTACAATTCTGAAGACAATTCACAGAAATTGCCAAAATTAATTGTAATCAGTGTCACTTGAAAGCATACATGTTCTATCTTCCATCTCTCTTACACATAGTGAGATAGGAATTGCATGACAATTCAATAATGTCCCTTTAAAAATGCTTAGACATTCTCTAGAGAAGTGTTTCCCAACCTGGTCATTTTTAGATACTGGATTTCAATCCTTAGAAGTCTTACCAATGTCCATGCTGTATGAGAATTCTGTAGGTTGAAGTTCATCTCAAAATTGTCCAGGTTCAGAAACAACGTTCTAGAGCAGGGGTGGCCAAACCGTGGCGCATGCGCCAAACGTGGCGCATTGAATGCTTGCGAGTGGCGCATTGCATTCTTGCGCCTACTTAGCTCGGCTCCTCTGGGCTCTGCCTACGGCAATTTAAAACGCACTTCTGCCCGCGAGGAAGAGGGGGCGAGCATCGATCTCTGCCTCCACGCAGGCAGGAGCGCGTTTCAAAATGCTGCCGGAGGCAGCCCAGAGCAGACGAGCCAGTCCAGCAAGTGAGGGAGGCGTCGGCAAGAGTTCTAACGTTTCTAACTTCCTCTTAGCCGTCCCTTTTGGCTCCGCCTCTTGCCGCCACCTCCCTCACTTGCCGGGACCTCCCTCGTCATTCGCTTCCCTCCCACACGGGCGTGCGTGCCGGGGGCTGGAGTAGGCGGCGTTGGCGGCGTTCCTGTATCTATGATGAAATTCAAGCCAAACCAGACGCCGGGAGGGTTTCAAGAAGCGGGCGGCATGCTTGTGCTTCCGCAGCGAGAGGGAGGATGAGGTGAGAGGCGGCTTCTGGAAGGCTGCGGCTTATGGCGGGTGGCCTGGAGGAGAACGAAAGAACTTCTTCCTCTGAGGGGAGGGAAGGGGAGCAATCCACCCACCTACCTCACTTGGCGCGGTTCCCCCGGGAGCGACCCCCGGCCGGGACCTGGAAGTGCGATGCTCTTCCAGGCTTCTCTTCCAGGACTTGGCATCTTGGAAGAGGGCTGGGCGAGGGAGAAAGGAGCCACAGTGGGGATTGGTTTGCAGGAAGAAAGAAAGAAAGAAAGAAAGAAAGAAAGAAAGAAAGAAAGAAAGAAAGAAAGAAAGAAAGAAAGAAAGAAAGAAAGAAAGAAAGAAAGAAAGAAAAGATGTTAGGAAGGAAGGAAGACAGAAAGAAAGAAAAAGATGTTAGGAAAGAAAGACGAAAGAAGGAAAGAAGGAGGAAGAAAGAAGACAGGCAGACAAAGAAAAAGAAGTTAGGAAGGAAGGAAGGAAGGAAGGAAGGAAGGAAGGAAGGAAGGAAGAAAGAAAGAAAGAAAGAAAGAAAGAAAGAAAGAAAGAAAGAAAGAAAGAAAGAAAGAAAGAAAGAAAGAAAGAAAGAAAGAAAGAAAGAAAGAAAGAAAGAAAGAAAGATGTTAGGAAAGAAGAAAGATGAAAGAAGGAAGGAAGGAAGAAGGAAGAAGACAGAAAGAAAGAAAGAGGTTAGGAAAGAAGAAAGATGAAAGAAAGAAAGAAAGAAAGAAAGAAAGAAAGAAAGAAAGAAAGAAAGAAAGAAAGAAAGAAGGAAGGAAGGAAGGAAGGAAGGAAGGAAGGAAGGACAGAAAGAAAGAAAGAAAGAAAGAAAGAAAGAAAGAAAGAAAGAAAGAAAGAAAGAAAGAAAGAAAGAAAGAAAGAAAGAAAGTTGTATGGCCGCCCTGAGTTCTACGGGAGTGGGGCGGCATACAAAAACGACCAAAAAAATAAATAAATAATAAATGGCGGGTCGGAACTCATCTGCGAAAAAATTTGGCAGATGGTATGCTTAAGGTTGGCCACCACTGTTCTAGAGTCTAAACATATCTAAACTGCTAAATCTGTGACTGTGGTGACTCAGGGTATGCAGACAGATTTGAATATGTGATTTGTCAGCTTCATATGGATACAATATCCAGCTCCATTCAGTTGCTTAGACCCTAACCCAAAGCAAGGGATTACCGGGTCATAAAAAGGAAAAAAAAATGTGGATACAATGTCCACAGTTTTGTATCATGGTGAAGCCTGATTTGGTTAGTTCCATAAAATTAAATGAATCCATCAAATAAAAAATCCTAGCTCCAAAAGCTAGTTTCATGGTAAAGTGCTGGCCTAGAAATCAGGAGACTGAATTCTAGTACCACTTTAGACATGATAGCCAAATGGGTGACTTTTGGCCAGTCACTCTTTTTCAGCCCAACCTACCTCACAGGGTTGTTGTGGGGGAAATGGGAGGAGGAAGGAATATCTGTGTTGCAATAAAGACAGGGTAAAATTGAAATAGAAGATGATAGATAGATAGATAGGTAGGTAGGTAGGTAGGTAGGTAGGTAGATAGATAGATAGATAGATAGATAGATAGATAGATAGATAGATAGATAGATAGATAGATAGATAGATAGATAGACAGACAGACAGACAGACAGACAGACAGACAGACAGACAGACATGATAGTAACATGTAATGATGGGCTCATGTACTTCTTACATAAAGGGTCACATGAAATTTAGAGGAACTATGTTTGAATAAAAGGAGCCAATTTTATCTATATTCCCTTTATCCTGAGCTAAAAGTTCCAAATAAAATCTTTTTCAACACCATTTCATCATTTTGTTGGACTTTTTTTAACCAGTACAGCAGAAAAATACTAATCTGGAGGGGTGGAAGTGTACTGAACCCATGAATTTGTCCATATATGTCCATACATGTATTTTATAACACATATACTTTTAAAGTCACATTAAAATCTAGCTCTCTCTTCAAGTCATATTAAAATTAGCAGTTTTGCTTCCCCCCCCTCGCCGCTTTCGTTTTCCTTTATTTCATTTCCTCGGTTTTCAAACAACTGTAAAATAACAAAGAGTTCAACAGGTGGTAATTCTGCACAAAGCTCCCATTTCTTACTCCGCATGCCAAACGCACGACCTGAGCAACTATCTCACTCCACCTCCGCCTCCTCTCGTCTTCGTTTCTTCGCAATCCCCGTCTATGAAACCGCGCTGCTTTTCCCCAGGCAGTATCCCACTCAAAGATGGAAAAGGCTCACCGTGTCCTCTGCCAGACTGTCAGTCCCACCTGTTTCGCTGCCGCCGCCGCCGCGGGCGAGAGAGACCGTTATTCCAACAGGAGGGTGGGGGGGAGAAGCGCCTCGCTCCCGTTCCCGCCTTCTGCCCTCAACGCACCGCTTTGGCTGCGGAGGGCCGCGAGCCCAAGCCGTAGAAGGTCGCGAGGCGGACGGAGGAGGCGCTGTGGCGCAAGAGCTCGAGGGAGTTTAGCGAGCTCAGTCTCTCGAGGCGGCTCTTCAGGCACGCCTCGATTTCTTAAGAGGGTTTAACAGCGAGTTGAATAGTGGTGCTTTTCGTTTCAACACCATCCTGGGCGGAGGTGGGGGTATGTGTGAGAGAATCATAACCGGCGCGATTATAACAATAATAACGAACCATTGTTGTTTATTACCAGACCTCCGGAAATGGAAAATTACCAAATCTCTTCCGCCCTGGTATACCGCGAATGAAATATTTCTTACATAAGTGACAATGTCTTTAATCGTGCTTCAAACCTGCTTTCCTGAAGCACTGCTCCCACTTGGCCTCGCTGCGTATTATTTTACCATTTTTATGCTTGCTTTAAAAGATGCATTACTAAGTTTCTAAAACGTTTCACTTTCTTTTGCAGAATGTTCATTGGCTTCATTAATTAGGATTTTTTCTTTCGCTGACTTTGTTTTGATCTGGCTTTGTTTACTTCTTGCAGGTTTTTATTTATATGTGTCTTTTTATATATTTTGGTTCTTAGTTTAAGCTGCTCAAGGTCATATGAAAGTCAGGCAGCCAATTAATTAATTTGTGTATTATATGAAGCTGGCTTGATATCCATACGGTAATTTAAGTTCCATGTAGTTCAAGAATTTCTCTCAGTTTGTATAGTATTGCATCTATAATTTTCATTTTCTTATCTGTGTTCAGTAATATAATATTTTCTGTCCTTCTATTTGAGAAGAGACCTGTAACTTTGACGAACTCTTGGAAGACCAATAACTACAGGATGAAAGCCCTAACGTCTTTTTATTAAGTTTTAAATTTTGTTTTAATGTATTATTATAAGACACAATTAATATGTGTTATTATTTGGATGCAGTTTTATTTGTACAGTGTTGAGAAATTATGAATATCATGATGATTTAAGCATCTTAAAATTTTAAAGAGTAGAGCGAGTTTGCTGTAGTGGTTAAGGCATCTAGCTACAACCTGGAAGACTGTGAGCTCTAATCCTAATTTAGGCATAAATTTATCTGGATAACTTTGGCAACTCACTCTCTCTCAGCCCTGGGAAGGAGGCAATGGCAAACCACTTCTGAAATCTTGCCAAAATAAATAGCAGGGATTTGTCCAGGTAGTCACTAGGAATCAACACTGAGTCAAAGGAATCAAAAGAAAAAATGTTAAAGCTAAGGGGGAATATTAACTACAGTTTCTAAATTGCTTATATTAATAAATATAATCATTTCATTATTAATTATACTAATTATTAATATGAATAAAGATAAGGTTTAAATCACACATCTAAAGCTGAATGTAGTATTGATAAAGATCTGCAATCTGCACTAAATTTTTTATTTATTTTTATTTTATTAAATTTATATGCCGCCCAACTCCCAAAGGACTCTTTGTTATATAATAGAAGTTTGTATCTTAAGCTTAATAATACTGCACTCTTTATAGATAGTTCTTGAGTTATGATGGCATTTAGGACTAGAATTTCTGTCGCTAAGCAGCGTGGTTGTAAAGTACAACATCAGGTGATCACATTGCTTAGTGATTGCCAGAATCCCACCAGTTTCAGTTGCCATCATAGCCCCAGGATGATGCAGGGAAGACCTCACACGACCACAGCATGAGAAAGGGTGGGAGTCCCAGGTCGGCAGGTGATAACTACAGTCACAGGCAAATGCTGTGGGCAGATACTATAGAGCAGAGGAAGATGGGCAAGTTCCGCGGCCAGTTCTTATGGAATATAGGCAGATGGGTGCTGCAAACAGGCGCTATAGAACACAGGCTGCAGCAAGTTCTATGGAACATAGGCAGGCAGGTGGTGGGCAAAATAATGGCGGGAGCGATTTGCAACCTCCTGCTAGCTTCCCCATTGATTTTGCCTGTGAAAAATCAGCATGGAAGGTCACAAATGGCAATCATTTGACTGTGGGACACTACAAAGTGTAATTGCAAGTTGGTTGCCAAGCACTCGTATCTCAATATTAACTGTGTTTGAATATGTGACTGCAATTTTGAGGATCTGTTGTAGGTCCCCCTTGTTCAGCATCGTTTTATTTATTTTATTTATTTATTTATTTGTCAAACATGTACAGGATAGTAGTTGTTTGTATAAACATAAGTAAAAAGTACCGATAATAGAGGACAGTAGGACAGGGACGGTAGGCACAGTGGTGCGCTTAAGCATGCCCCTTACAGACCTCTTAGAAATGGGGAGAGGTCTACTGTAGACAGTCTAAGGTTAAAGTTTTGGGGGTTTGGGAAAGAAACTACAGAATCAGGTAGTGCATTCCAAGCATTGATCACTCTGTTGCTGAAGTCGTATTTTCTGCAGTCGAGTTTGGAGCGGTTTACATTAAGTTTGAATCTATTATGTGCTCGTGTATTGTTGCGGTTGAAGCTGAAGTAATCATTGATAGGAAGGACTTTTTGATATATGATTTTATGAATAACATTTAGATCAGATCGGAGGCAACGTAGTTGTAAATTGTCTAATCCCAATATTTCAAGTCTGGTGGAATAAGGTATTTTATTGTGAGCAGAGGTGTGGAGGACTCTTCTAGTGAAATATTTCTGGACTCTCTCGATTGTATTAATATCTGTTATGCAGTGCGGGTTCCAGACAGGTGAGCTGTATTCCAGAATTGGTCTAACAAATGTTTTGAATGCTCTGGTTAGCAGTGTAATATTGCCAGAGAAGAAGCTGCTGAAGAAGCTGTTGTAACTCAAGGACTGCCTTTACTGTATTGTTGCTTGTTGTTTATGCATGTTAAAGAAGGAAAAAAACAAAAACAAACAGGAAAAGTTGAAGAAACTGGGCTTGTGCAAAATATATAAGAAACTGTGAATGTTTAATCCCCTGTAAGATAAGTGAACAGGGTGGATATGATGCCACTCTTCAAATACTGTACTGAAAGGATATTAATCAGAAGATGGTCAAGACTTGCTTCCTACGCTTGGTATAGGAAGAAACTTGAAGATTATTTAATTCACATGATTTCATCATGATGAATTATAGCTACATTTTGGTTTCAAATTACAATAAACATTAATATCTTTGGGGGAAATATAGTAATTAGAGATGTAAATGTGATATTGAATTATGCTCCTAAAATTTGAAGTTTGACATTTTAGGAAAAACATTAGCATAAGAAGTCTAAGGCTTAGCAAAGTGAATTATTTTATGTAGGTGAAAAGAAATTTACACTCATGATGTTTAGATTCAATATATGTGCTCTTTATCAATTTTTGCAATGTCTTTAAAATGGAAATAGAACAATATGTTTCTATAAAATCTAGATTTAATAATAGGTTTAAATATTGAATTAATTTCATATTGCTATTACATGGATTCCTTTTTCCTTTGTTTGTTTTCTCCTGTGTATTTTATTTTGTTATAATGTATGTTGTTTCTTTACAGTTCTCTTACTAATGTATTTTTTGCTTGCATAGTTCACTAATTTGAAAAAGATGTGTTTCCTACTATTCAAGGATCAAGGGTGCTTTAATTTGGATCCTACATCAAGCAGGGGATTGGATTCAATGACTTAAATGATCTCTTCCAAATCTACAATTTATATTGACTGGTTCCTAATATGATTTGATTGCTTATTTGTACCCGGACTACCATTAAGTGTTGCACCTTACGATTCTTGACGAACGTATCTTTTCTTTTATGTACACTGAGAGCTTATGCACCAAGACAAATTCCTTGTGTGTCCAATCACACTTGGCCAATAAAATTCTATTCTATTCTATTCTATTCTATTCTATTCTATTCTATTCTATTCTATTCTATTCTATTCTATTCTATTCTATTCTATGATTCTGTGCCTAATGTTAACATCCTTAGTCATTTATTAAAAGAGTCTTCCTTTAATTTCATGTTGTGTTGCATAATAATAAACTGCTTACGGCACTTCTCTATATGCAATTTATGGACTCATTAATATAAATTCCAGTTATATAAGCCATAGGGCTTAACAGAGTACATAAATAGCCATAAATTAAACTTCTGGAAACATTGGATACATAGAAGCATTTCTGTATAATGTCTTTTCTCCTCTTGAGCTGACTACAGGTAGCTCAATGTTGCTAGGAGACTTAATCATAAGAAGTATTGCATTAATGTCTCATTTCAGTTTTTAAAAAGACAGGAGCAACAGACAAGATAATGAATACATAATAACTAAAAATGTCAGAGTTACATAATTTAAATCCCTTGAACATTTTGTGTTAAATGTCAGTGCACAGTAAGTTGTTCCTTAAAAACATAGACTTGACTGCAGGGATTGTTAATTACTAAAAATACAGAAATAGTCAAGTATGGGCATCTGGTAGAAATCGCAATGATGTTACACATGTCATGGTATTACTGCAGAAATGATGCACACATCATTATGACACATTCTGTTACTTCCCCCTGCCTACCTGAATAGGGATGTCATAGTTTGAGAAAAGGCATGCGTGTCAAGTAAAAAGTAGGGTACATGTTTTTATTTTGTTGAGAATTGAATAGATAACATTTGTTTTGAGAAATCATTACATAAAAGAATTTTGGTTGGTGCTATCTGTTTGTTATAGCATAGCATGACAAAAGTTATCTCTCAAATTTTAGTTTTTCAGACTGCTACTATAATTAAAGTTCTTAGAGCAATATAATACTATCTCTTTCCCCACAATCCTGAAGCACTTTTAAAAAAAATGTTGCACTACCTATTCTTATGTTGATTCTAGTAAAGATAGATAGAATTAGCCAAGTTCCAAATTACAATACATGAGTGTTGTTATATACATTCTCAAAGTTTTAAGGGACTAGATGGGGAAAAAACAGACTCAGTGCAAGCAAGATAGAGCAGCTGTTTTTTAAAGGCTGAGGGGTTTTGGAATGGTACCAATTACAGGTCCAAAGCGGGCCATATTCCATGGAAACAGCAAAGCTGCAATCTGGATTTTCCTAAACTTGTGGCCAGTGCTGTACTATGGAGGAGGGCAGAAGAGTGGTCCACCCTGGGTGCAGACAATTAGGAGTTGCTTCTGAAGGTTATCAGTGGGTGTGGAGTTACGTTTCTGTTGTCCATTCATAGATCACCTTTTTGGTAGTGAGTCATACCATAGCAGCGAAAATGTCTGTTTGAATCTGTTTTGACCACTGCCAACCATCCTCTGCAGTTTTCTTGGCAGCCTTTTTGGAAATGGTGTGCCAATCCCTTTTTTCCCAAACAGAGAGAAATGACCGGTCCAAAGTTAACCACCAGTTTTGTGGCTAAACCAGGACTAGAACTCACAGCCTCTTGGTTTCTAGCCTGATGCCTTAACCATTACACCAAATTGGATTTCAACTATGAAGGAGGAAAATGTTTAAAAAATTATCTCTTTCAGGTATCAAATATGCTACTTACATCACTGCTTGTGGTTCGGTAAGGTGCAGTGAATCAGGACCATTTGTAAGGTGGCAGCATAGAAAATTCATTCAAGACTATACATAAGATTCTGTTCAACTGAAGTTAATCACTAAATTGGTACTTGATAAGGGTCAACGGAATTCAAGGGGAGAAGGGGTTGGACTTGGATCTCTTGTGGCAGACCAAAGACTCTAAACTGATGTTGTGTTTAATTCCATCCTCCAGCTCCGCCTGCTTTTCTCCTACAAACTCCTGCTCAAAGAGCAAGTGAAAGTTATGACAACCTTTGCCCAGCTTCAGCTGGTTGTGAGCTACAAACTTTTTTTTTTAATAGAAGCATACACAACAGTCACTCATGCCCACATCTCCTCACATCTGGACCAAAATAATTTGCTCATTCTGGGGTTATCCTTCAATACCACCCAAATGTTCAACTGTACACAAGTCTTACTGCTAAATTACATCATTACTATAGGAGCTATAATTTTAAGTTAAATCCTGTTCTACTATTCTAAAGGAAATTTCTCCTTAGTTCTAGGTTGCTTCTGTCCTTGGTTAGTTTCCATCCATTGCTTCTTGTCCTGCCTTCAGGTGCTTTGGAGAATAGTTTGACTCCTTCTTTGTAACAACCCCTGAGATATTGGAACACTGCTATCATGTCACCCCCTAGTCCTTCTGATCATTAAACTAGACATACTCAATTCCAGCAACTGTTCTTTATATGTTTTAGCCTCCAGTCCCCTAATCATCTTTGTTGCTCTTCTTTCTAGAGTCTCAGCATCTTTTTTACATCATGGCGGCCAAAACTTTAGAATGCATCTAAAAATCCCACAAGTTGCCTATGAGATGTGGTGGAAAGAAAGGCTCCCTTTATGTTAAAATATCTTATTCTCTTTCTTCCAAAAATAAGAATAGTTTCCCCTTAATATTCTGGGAAATAATAGAAGGCTTGATTGCTCCATTAAAATTGGGGGGGCCCAGAAACAAAGAGAATTTTCAGTATGTTTATTGTGGGATGAGTGATGGGTACTATCTTATTGGAAGTTTCTTTCTTCCAATCTTTCTAATATTGCAGATCAAATGACATGACATTACCTAGTTAGGTAATGAAATGTCTGAAAATAAATAACCAAGCTACAGAGAGCATGTAAGACTCCATAATTCTGTCACAGCCCCATTGGCCTGGTTTGGAGGAGGGGGAGTTAGGACTATCCGACAGGGATGATACATCTCCCTTATCATGTTTGGAGAGGCCAGGGGCTGAGGACATTCTGTCTTGGGCCCCTCAGGCATTGGGGGAGGTGGTCGACCAGATGGAGAGCTATCTGCCTGCACAGAACGGGAGGATCCACTGCTGACAGGCAGTGGTGCTGATAGGCAGCAGATCTCTTCTGATGAGGAACAGCTGCCTCCACTCAATCCAAAGGCAAGGAGAGTGGATCTTAGGCAAGCCCAGAGAAGGTCTGCAAGAGTGCTCAGGAGGAGCTTGCCCACCCCTTCTCACAAGGAACACCTAGAGTGGAGTAACTTAAGGAGACGCCATGGGCAGTTAGTCTTTGCCAGGAACAATTGTTTACATTGGCTTACATTCTTCCAGCTTCGACTCATGCCTGTTGCTGTTTGTCTTGCCTTGCTTCAAAGATTGCTCTTCACCTTTTGTCTTGGACCTTGCCCTTGTCCTGTGGACTGCTTTTGCCTTTTGCTGTGCCCTTGGAACTGCTATTTGCCTTGGACCTTTTCTTTGCCCTGAGGACAGCCATTGTCTTGAGCCTGGACTCTGCCTTGTGGACTGGACTTGGAACCCTGTACTTTGCCCTGTGAGCGCTCTCCTACTCGGTGGACTTTATTTGTACTATAGGGGCTCAGAGATGGGTTCCTCCTGGTTTGCACCGGTTCTATAGAACCGGTAGCAAACCACTGGTGATGTCACAGAGCCGTTTCTGTCAGTGCCGGTCCATGGATGCCGCCATCTTTGGGGGGGGTTGGAAAAAAAAATTATTTTGATTTTTTTGCTGAATTTTTCTTCTGCGCATATGCAGAAACTGAGTTTCCGGCACTGCGCATGTGGCGCCATCTTATTTTTGGTTTTTTTGGGGGGGTTGTGAATTTTCAGCGAACCGGTGGCGAGGTAAGTTAGAACCCACCCCTGTAGGGGCTGTTGTTTGCGGGACTGAGGGTGGCTGCCTTCAGGGTAGCATGGGAGTGGAGCCTTACCAATTGGAGAGCTGTTTGTTGAGAGAAATAAAGGACTCCTAGAGGCCTGCCTTGCCTTAACCACATGGATCATAACAAATTCAACCATGAGCTACATATACTCTTTTCTTTTGGAATAGTTGCTTTAATTTAAGACATAATAATAATCAAAATCCATAATTTGATAGTTGACAATATCATCTACTCTGTTCTTCTGCCATCCATTGCTTTCTGTACTGCCCATTCTGAAACAGTTTGAAGACTTGAAAAGATCAAACATCTTACTTAGTGAAAATGCCTTTTTTGTATAAATGGAGAATTGATTTAATAAAGTTGAAAACTTGCATGCTGTTAACCAAACACAAGTTTTGTTTCTTCTTTATTACACTATTGCCTCCAATTTAGGCAATTTCATATTTATGATGAAATAACTTAATTTGCCTACACAGTTTAATTTTAAATCTCAATCACAAGCATTTCATTCTTTGTTTCTGTGTCAAGGTAGGGTGGAGTAAAATAAATACTGGACAGAAGAGGATGCTAAACAATTGTATAGCCTGCAGATTCCTTACTAAGATGCATTTACAAGTACAAAGGAGAGGGCTTTGATCACACGATCATACCAACCATCTTGATTGAAGGGATCTTCACAATGATAGAGAATTTAGCCATGAAGTTGCTTAATACAGAGAGTTAACATACCTATCTCATAGCATGTCATTCTGAGAACCCCTCCAGAGCATGTCTTAGATGATAGATAAGTAAAATAACTATTGCCTCTTGAGAAGGTTTTCACAGAATGGCTTTAAATTATTCCATTCTGTAAATAAGATTCAATTTAGTCACAATTAAAATTATTCAGGCAGCAATCTTATCCACTTTTTTGTGACATGACTATTGAACTAAATGAGACATAATTCTGAGCCCATATACATTTATTGAATATATTTTCATTGTTAGAGAGCAGATTTCCTATTTATGTAAGGAAGAAAAGAAATTAAAATTGCCTTGATCACACTGATTTAAATCAGTCCTCTTTATTTCAAATAATGGCTTTCTGTGATATAAATAATATTATAAATTTCAGTTGTATTTATACCATTCATCAGTTTCATTCTTCACCAACAATCTATAATGTAACTGTCTTTGCGGATTGAACATGGAGATAGCAAGAGATGACACACATTTGAGAAATGATACAAAAATGAGTTGGACCAATTTAAATCCATTGATGCTAAGAGGTACAGATACAGCATTTCAAATCATCTTTCTCCTTTTCCACAAATCTTGGAGCACAATGAGTTTAAGCAAATTTGAATAATAGAAAGTTCAGAACTTATTTTGATCTATGGTCTGAATGCTTGAAATACAAGATGAAATTAGTATTATGGGAAGGATACCAAGCTTTCCACCAGTCACTTTCCCCCACTTCTTACCTAACCTTTCAGTGAACCCCAGGCAACAGAACAAAAGATTATTTAAGGCAATTTGACACCAAGACTAAAATTGACAAAGCATGTTTTGACAGATGAAATTGGCAAAAGACATCAGTTTACTCAAATAAGAAAAAGATATTGAGCTCCCTATTTTGTCAAAAGATCCCTTCACAAAACACCTTCATTCCCAAGATCATCACCCTTAATCATAAAAAATAAACAACATAAAGCCTGCAGGGTGCCCAATTGCAGTTTCTCTTCAATTGACCAATTGCACTTTCCAGTATTCCCTTAGAATAGTGCCCCTCAACCTTTTGAGCACCAGGGACCAGTTCTGTGGAGAGAGGTTTTTCTGTGGCCCAGAGGGGGCATGGTTTCACATGCTGCCTGCATCCGCCGGATGGGGCTTTGCTTGTTTGCGTGGCCCAGTTTCTGGTATGCTGCGGACAAGTGCTGTCCATGGATCGGGAGTTGGGGACCCCTACTTTAGAAGGCTATCTGGGTTCACTCATTTCTAGGAACAATAAAGAAACTTTCCTATAAAAGAATCTACTTCAGGAACTTTATTTGTTGTGTATATATATATTGCAGTGGACTTTTATAACCTCACATTGAAGACATATTATATTTAATATATCCAAGTCCAGAATTTCGATTTGGATTTCTTGCCCAGCCTGAGATCTGAGACAAATGTACAAAAAATGTACTTATAAAAGTACACGTGAACTCACATTTTATGAAGCAGGAGAAGCTGGGAGATAATCTTCATATTCTAGTGTTCATGAACAGTTAGCATGCTCAAAATTATTCTGATGCATTTGAAGATGAGGTCACTCGTTATTGAGATAAAGGACTCCTCTCTTTCTAATGCTTTTCTTAGATAATTTTAAGTAAGAGTTGAAGCAGTATTTATTTTCAAGAATTCTTCAGTGAGTTTCAGGTTTGTAAGTAAAACATTCAGTTAACTCATTTAAGATAAATGGAAAACTGCACAAAAAGTTCAAGCTAATTCATGTCATACTCTAATACAGTTAACTGCAGGAATCTCTATGTGTCTCAACACAGTATTTGTTTTGACAGGGAGTAAAAGAAATTCCCTAGGGAAACTTAAGTCTTTACACATAAAGGCATTTTGCTGATCTGGGAGCAGGAAATGCTGCAGAGATAGAATTGCAGTGTTTCCTCTAGAGTTTGGGGTAGGCAATTTCCTGCTGATGGAAATTCTTTTTCTATCTTCTGGCTCCCATGAATTCTATCCCTTATTGTCAAAGTTAAAAAGCCCTGTTGTGCTATGCCACTACTTTCCGATAAATTCAGTGAAGAAGCACAGCTCTTTTTCCCCCTTTTCCTAAAAATAGGTACAGTTGGTAAAAGCAAGGAAAGGATAGCAGTGAGCCACTGGCTGGCTATTGTTTTTTACACCCTGCCATTGGTCAATTGGAGGAAATATATATTAATTCACGGAAAGCTAAACAACATAGAGCTGCATGAAACAGCGTCAAAGGATTTGGAGGGCTAACAGAAGTATCCAATAATGGAAAAAAATAATATATATTCTATTTTTAATTAGTAGTGGGGAAGCTTAATGGAAAAGAATAAAACTACAGATAGTCCTCGACTTACAACAGTTCATTTAATGACTGTTTGAAGTTACAATGGCACTGAAAAAAGAGACTTATGACCATTTTTCACATTTACAACCATTGCAACATCCCCATAGTCATGTGATCAAAATTCAAATGCTTGGCAACTGACCTATCAAATTTATGACGGTTGGACTGTCCTGGAGTCATGTGATCCCTTTTTAGCAATAGCACTTAGACTTATATACCGCTTCATAGTGCTTTACAGCCCTCTCTAAGCGGTTTACAGAGTTCAGCATATTGCCCCCAACAATCTGGGTCCTCATTTTACCGACCTCAGAAGGATGGAAGGCTGAGTCAACCTTGAGCCTGGTGAGATTTGAACAGCTGAACTGCTGAACTAGCAATCAGCTGAAGGTTGCAGTGCTGCTTTTAACCACTGCGCCACCTCGGCTCCTTTTTGTGACCTCCTGACAAGCAAAGTCAATGGAGAAACAGATTAACTTAACAATCATGTTCCAACTTAACAACTGCAGTGATTCATTTAACAAGTGTGACAAAAAAGTTCGTAAACTAGGGCAAAATTCACTTAATGAATGTCTCACTTAGCAACAAAAATTCTGGGCTCAATTGTGGTTGTAAGTCGACTACTTCTACATCATTCAGTCATATAGGAATATGGGACTTAATGTTTGAATCACAATTACAAGCTCATTAGCTTGCTTTCTCACATTTAACTACTACCAGAATCTCACAAGTGGTTTGGAATAGTTGCACTTTTTTTAAATGTGCAAAGGGCTTGAGAGATCTCTTAAAAAGCTGACATGATGATAATACTGGATTCTATGCATACAACCTTCACTATCTGGAGAAGTCATGCAATCATGTAATCTTGCTTATTCATATGAGTTCAGCCCAGAAAATAGTTGATAAGAGAAGGAGCTTCCTATATTCCATATAAAATAATGAAGGATATTCATAAAATATATATTACAGGCTGAATCTACTATTTTTATTCCACTAGTGAGTAGTCTTCCATCCACAGAGTTTTTATTGGAACTCACTATAGGTCTGGTTAAGCTGAGAATATGGAAGGGAGCAATAAAACTTTTATTTGTGGGTATAATTTATAAATCCCCCTTCCTGTGTAATGGAGAGTCAAATGTAGACTATTCTCAAAGTTTCTCCCCAAAACACATTAAACAAACCAAGTTCCTCACAGAAAAATACATTTGGTACAGTATTCTTGAAATGCTATATTGCAAGTAATCTCTTGAGACAGTTCTAAAGATTATTGGTTTTCCAGGCAGTCTGGGACTTCTGACCATAGTTGGGACTGGATTTTCTGTTATGAGTCAAAGCAGTCGTAAGTCAAGACAACCACATGACTTTACAACTATTGTCACAGTGGTCATTAAGTGAATTGTGTGATCATTAAGCAACTTATGCAGTAGCTAAGCTAATTCCTTCCCTGAAAGGGTGGTGGTGGTGGTTGTTTTTTCCAGAAACCATTGCAAAACACGATCACATGACTGTAAGATGCTGCAAACTTAAAAATAAATGCAAGGCAGTTACCAAATGCCCAAAATACAGTCATTTGACTGCTAGGAGGAGGACAAGAAATATTTCACAATGGTTAAAAGTGCTTTCAGGGGCTGTAAAAGACCCTTTTTGGGGCCATTATAATTCCACATAGACATTAAATAACTGGTTGTAAGTTGAAGGCTACCTGTAATATAGTCGTGGTTCAGTAACTTAACAAAAATATACAACTCTATTATTATTTTTACTTGTTTGTTCATTGGATTTTTATTCTGCCTTTTTTACTACTATTTTTACTAGGAATTGTTGATAAAGGAAAACATGAAAACATTTTAAAACTCTATAAACATTTACTTAGTAAAGGCAATTTGATAGCTGTTTCTTCAAAGAGGTCTGCTTTTGAGCAATAAGAGAATATAAAGATATGGATTCCCTGATCCATTTATATAAAATCTGATGCAATAACCTTATATTAGAAGCTCAGTATAAAGGAAACCACAGGATATTGCTGAGCCGCAATAAAAACAGCAGGGAAACATAGCCATTCCCACAACTACATTGGCCTACCCATCAATTAATTCATTATTGGAGCTGAATTATCAAACCAGATGCAACAGAGAAAAACAAAATGCAAAGCTAAAACTGCAGCAGAGCATTTCTGAATGAAACAATCATCTGCAGGAGTAAATTGCATGGTAATATTTTTCCATACACCAACATGAAATAAGTCTTTTTAAATGCCACTTCTGAAGCCCTGAAGAACTAACTAGATAGAGTCATTAACAGTAACAAGAACTGGCAGAGCCATTAACAGACTGCATGCTCAAGTCAGTGTAATAGAAACTTCTACACAAAAAAGCAACTGAATTACATGTCCTCCTCCTTTAGTCAATCTACTTATTGAATTGCTGAAATGGGAAGTTTACTCTACTACCTCATAGTTAAAAACAGTAATGAAACTGATAGGAGTTAAGCTGGTTAAGTTTAAGCTGATAGGAGTTGGTAAAATCCCCTAGCTGTTGCTTTTAGGTCTTTTCATCTGACAATTAATATAATTTTGTGACCAATTTAATATTCAAATACTCTATTTTGCAATATAAAGTATTTATGAAGCTTCTGCTATGCAACCTATTAGGTAGCCCATTTGTGGGGAGAGGGATTTCCTCCCTGTTTTCTTTCTCCACAAAATTTCTTGAAAAATTATTTTAGCATATATTCCCTAATTAAAACTTTTGATCATTTTGATTGTTCTTTTCTATATTGTTTCTTAATTTACAATTTATACAAAAGGGAAATGTCATTACACCATAGATTTGATGAAGGTCATTAAGATATTAACACTTTTCTTTTTATTGCTCTAATTGTCTTCCTCTTCTGCAATAATCTTACAAAGCTCTACATCACAGCACTAAGATATAGCAAATAGTGGTATGCATGATGCATTAAATAACCTTCACAGATAAATAATACAATACAATACAATAAAACAGCATGAAAACAAAAAATAAACTGAATGTTGAAAATAGAAAATAGAGAGCAAAGATTAAAACTGGTTTACATATAATAAAGTGGATTGCTTAACCAAATCTTATGGATTAAACCACAATTGTCAGAAAGCACTTAATATTCTAATCCACAAGATATAGTTTTAAATCTGTAATGTCTGGGTTCACAAAAGAGATAATATATTATGTAACTTGATAACTAGACTGCTTTTCCATTGTACGGTAGATTTCATATCAGAAATATCAAACTATCAGTATTGAAGATGTAAAAATCACCTGGTCCAACTCTTTGCTTTAAGGAGGACGCTGCAACCCCTCCCTATAAGCATCCTGTAATCATTCTAATATAACTGCTACTTAGTGTGCTGCCTGTTAGATTAACAACTGTTTTCTGAGTTTTTGAGCAAACTTGTTTGCTAAACAATATTGAATTTAGATACTAAGATAAGCATACAAATTACTATTATATGTTCTCCTGAGTTTTCAGAGGTCTAAGGTAAGTTATGTAAGGTAATTTAATTTTCTTTGGTTGAGAAAACACTAAGGTTTGTGGTCTCTTTGCAATAATGGTTTAATAAACTTTCATTTACTCATTCTCTACAAAGAGGAGCAAGCGTTCTCCTAGGTCAGTGATGGCGAACCTTTTTTCCCTCGGGTGCCGAAAACGCGTGCACGTGCGCTGTCACGCATGTGTGAGTGCCCACACCCATAATTCAATGCCTGGGGAGGGTGAAAACGGCCTCTCCCGCCCCCGCAGAGGCCCTCTGGAGGCCGGAAATGTCCCATTTCCCGACTTCCAGTGGGCCTGGTAGGTCCATTTTTCACCCTTCCCAGGCTCCAGAGGCTTCCCTGGAGCCTGGGGAGGGCGAAAACACCCCCTGGGAGGCCCTCTGGAAACCTAAAATGCCCTCACAGAGCCTCCACACGAGCCAAAAATCAGCTGACCGGCACTCACATGCATGCTGGAGTTGACCTAGGGCAACGGCTCGTGTGCCGGCAGATATGGCTCTGCGTGCCACCTGTGGCACGCGTGCCATAGGTTCGCCATCACTGTCCTAGGTGCTTCATCCGCAGGCAGCTTACAACTAAACAGTTCCGGCTTCTCTCATTTCTGCTCAAATGTAAACTGCCTAAACACATTCTAGCTATCTCTCTGTCCCTTTCCTAATTAAATTCTGATACATACTAAACACTATCTCCTATGATGTCTTAAGGAACTTGGGAAATATTGCTGAGCTGGTGTTTAATAAGTGTGAGTTTTGTAAATGATTCCAATACAATTAGCAAAAAATCATTCTGGTTTGTTCACTCCGATTTTTTTGAATGCTAGATTTAGCTTATGCAGAAGAAAATTTCCTTTATCTGCACACCTAACAGTACAGTAGCTATGAGAAAGGGAATGGTTCCATCTACTTTGAAGGAAGTAGCAGTCTGCCTTCTGTTCAAGAAGTCATAATTGGATCCAACAGAACTGGACAACTTTCATTTCCAGAAGGTGTAGGCTTGCACATCTAAAGGACTGTGGGGGGGAGAATAGATTATTTAGACTCTTTTCAGTAAGGTTTCAGGCTAGAGCTAGATTACAAAGCTGAGGCTGCATTGATCACACTTGATGATGACCTTCATCAGATTTGGGATGGGGGTGGTATACCCATCTAATCTTCCTTGATCTAAACAAATCATTGGGCTTTGCTTTTCTCCCACTTTCATGGCATGAGCATGTCGTGCAATTAATATAATAGCTCATTGCTGTTATAATGTAAGATTCCTCAAGTGAACATCTAAGTAAGTGCCTGAATTCATTAATGTTCCTGTAGCTTAGCATTTACTTCTGAGATATTTTGTGCACAGAGATGTTTCTTTGTTTCTTGAGAAATGAGATTGTTGTGCACTAAATTAGTTATGCAAGCATTAATCTCAAAATATATTTGCAGTTATGTTGGACCAGCTCACCATAAATCTGCGTTGTGACAATGCAATATTATGAGTGCTCATGTTAGCACATCAGTAAGAATATTATACTAATTTAAAGTGGAAGATGACATTCCATTAAACATATGGCTACCACCAAAAATGACAGCATTTGCTTCAATTGTATTTGGTAGTTATGACCTGTGCATTACCTTCCCACACCACTGGTAACACTCACTATGAATATACCTTGTTTTCCCGAAAATAAGACCCTGTCATATATTTTTTTGAACCCTGAAATAAGTGCTTGGCCTTATTGCCATGCACTCAAAAGCCTGATTGGGCTTATTATCAGGGGATGTCTTATTTTGGGGGAAACAGGGTACTATATCAAGTGTTTTACTGGACATTGTACAGAGGGAGAAAGATTTAAAATTGCAACTGTTTGGTATTGTTCCTATTCTTTGTGCTGGCTGATATTGTTTTTATTTGTGTTATAAACATTCCCTGTGAATTTGAGCTTGGGAAAGAGAAATGACACTCAATAAAGACAAACAATAGAAATTTGAATTTGTGGAACTTCAGTTAATGCTAAGCTATCAGCCTGTTCTGCTCAGGTGTCCAATTGAATCTTTATGTGCTACTTGACCTTGACAATTTCCCTACTTCCTAAGCAAAAATAGCTCAATATTTCCACTAATTCTTAATGAATGCATCAGCAATATTAGAGTGGCAGTTGTTTGGAGTACATTCCTTGTGGCATGAATGAATTCCATTTGTTTCAAGGTTCAGTATAGGTTTGGGGAGTTGTATGAGGATTCTGATCTAGTATCTCCATGCTCTTCATCATTACACCATTTTCCTTTATCTCCATCCTTGTCCTCCATTTTATGGTAGTAGCCAGAATGATTCTCCAGACTGGGAGCTTGATAGAATTGTGAACTTTAGAAAGCATATTTAAAACATTTGAATCACCATTGTGTTATATTTTTTTAAAAAAAAGGGTGCTTGGTAATAACTTCTTTTAAATGAGCCTGTAATTTTTCTTCAGCATGACAGAACTAATCAGGTCAGCTTGCAAAGCAAATCTCAAGCCAAGCTATGCTATGTGTCAACTGAAATGGATATTTTTTTCTTTCCTCTATAGCAGTGATGGCGAACCTATGGCACGGGTGCCACAGGTGGCACGCGAAGCCATATCTGCCGGCACGCAAGCCTTTGCCCTAGCTCAGCTCCAGCGCGCATGTGCGTGCCCGCCAGCTGATTTTTGGCTCACACAGAGGCTCTGGGAGGGCGATTTCGGCCACCGGAGGGCCTCCGGGGTGCCGGGGGGGGAGTGTTTTCGCCCTCCCCAAGCTCCAAGAAAGCCTCTGGAGCCTGGGGAGGGCAAAAAACGGGCCTACTGGGCCCACTGGAAGTCGGGAAACAGGGGAGTGGGGGGGTCACGCACACATGCGCAGGGGGGTGGGGCAAGTGGAGGGCTTTGAATTATGGGTGTGGGCACGCACACACTTGCAATAGCACGTGCGCGCACTATTTCGGCACCCGAGGAAAAAAAGGTTCGCCATCACTGCTCTATAGTCTATAGACTTCAGTAACCCTCAGTAATTCTGACTGCTGTCCAACAGCTCTACTAAGAACAATTATCATGCAATTGTCACACAGTCGGTATTAAAATACACCCACATAGCAAATAGATGCACATCAGTTCCTTTATTCAAAATAGTATAGGCCTGAATTGAAGCTAATCCTGCCATGCTATTAAGAATTTCCAATTGCCTAAACCAGTGATGGCGAACCTATGGCACGCGTGCCACAGGCGGCACGTGGAGCCATATCTGAGGGCACGCAAGGCGTTGCCCTATGTCAGCTCCAGTGCGCATGCGCGTGCTGGCCAGCTGATTTTCGGCCTTCTTTTCAGCCATTTTCGCTCTCCCCAGGCTCCAGGAAAGCCTCTTGAATCCTGGGGATGGCGAAAAACGGTCCAACGGGCCAACTGGAAGTCCGGAGGCTTCAGTGAGGCCTGTGCACATGTGCGTGCTGGCCAGCTGATTTTCGGCCTTCTTTTCGGCCATTTTCGCTCTCCCCAGGCTCCAGGAAAGCCTCCTGAATCCTGGGGATGGTGAAAAATGGTCCAACGGGCCAACCGGAAGTCCAGAGGCTTCAGTGAGGCCTGTGCGCATGCGTGGGGGGCAGCACGGGGGTTGTGCACATGCATGGGGGGAGGGCATTGTATTATGGGTGTGGGCACGCGTGTGCGCGCTATTGCGCGCACGCATCCTTTTGGCACCCAAGCCAAAAAAGGTTCGCCATCACTGGCCTAAACCCTAGGTATTTCCATACTACTATTCTAAAGGCTTAAGCTTTCACTGTGCGACATACTTTAAAATATCATTTTGAAGCTAGGCAATGTTTTAAAATGAAATATTATTATAATTGTAAATGTTGCATCTTCAAGTTAATTACAAAGCATTTTATGTCCATGGATACAATGTTATTGTCTAGTTGGGAAGCAGAGACCCACAAAATTCTGAAGTAACTAGGTCAAGCTTTCCTATGAAAACTGTATCTTATTATGAAGTGATCAATAAACATGTACTATTTTTGTTTCATATCAAAGATATACCATAGTACTAAAGTAACAATCATCTCCCTAACCATTATATTAAAAGATAAAAAGTATACATTATATTGAATTTTTGGCTGCACCAAGTAAATAGTGTTGGGTGTGCAATGTATGTAACACTGCTCCTGCATGAGCTGCATTAGTTAGTTACCAGTGGTTTTCCACATACAATTCAAGGTGCTTGTTGTCACCTTTAAAGTCCTACATGGCTTAAGACTGGGTTACTTAAGCGATGACTTTTTATAATAGTTTCTACCCATCCAGACTGACAGGTTGGGCATGCTGCAGGAAACATGCCTTCTCTGCTGCAGCTCTTGCCCTTTGGAACATCCTTCCTTCAGAGCAGGGATGTCAAACTTGCGTTATTACATTGTCATCATGTGACGTATCACGACTTTCCCTTCACTAAAACAGGGATGGGGGTGGCCAGTGTATGATGCATTTGGCCTGCAGGCCGTGAGTTTGACACTCCTGCTTCAGATATTAGAATAATCCCAACCCTGTTAGTCTTCTTTAAAAACCTGCCTATGGGCTCAGGCCTGGGACCCTGATGCATTAAGGGCCATTTCTTGGCTTTACTGAAAATTATAATTTTTTCAGCTGCTGTATATATTTATCTTGTACAGCTTTAATTGTTTTAATGGTTTTAGAATTGTTTGCTACTCAGAATTTGAGATGTTTGAGATGGTGTCATGCCCAAGCCCCAGAAATGACACAGTGAGATCAACTCAAGTCCAGAACTTTATTTGCTTGCACCTAACAGATAGAATCTTGCCAGACTAAAGCTATAACCTTCTAACTTAACAAATATATTCCTATTATAGGATGTGGCTAGCCTGAATATTTACCCCCACCTGTACTCCACTTCCATTCAGAAATATGCATTCAACCAACAAATGCTCTGTCTTACACATTGGCAAAAAAAAATATCAGAACACAAAATTCAATCTGGGCGGATACGACCTCGTACCCTCACTCTGTCAAGGACCTTGGAGTACTCATCCCAAATGATCTATGTGCCAGAGCTCACTGTAACAGCATTGCCAAAAAGGCATTAAAAGTTATTAACCTAATCTTGCATACCTTCTTTTCCGGTAATATTGAACTACAAACTAGGGCATACAAAACTTTTGCTAGACCAATTCATGAATACAGCTGATCTGTCTGGAACCCGCACTGCATATCGGACATTAATACAATTGAACGAGTCCAAGGATATTTCACGAGAAGAGTCCTCCACTCCTCTGCTCACAACAAAATACCTTATGCCACCAGACTTGAAATTTTGGGATTAGACAGCTTAGAACTTCGCCGTCTTCGGTCTGAACTAAGCATAGTACATAAAATTATATGTTACAATGTCCTACCTGTCAATGACTACTTCAGCTTCAACCACAACAATACACGAGCACACAATGGATACAAACTTATGGTAAACCTCGCCAAACTTGACTGCAGAAAATACAACTTCAGTAACAGAGTTGTTAATGCCTGGAATGCACTACCTGACTCTGTAGTTTCTTCCCCAAACCCCCAAAACTTTACCTTTAGACTGTCTACTGTCGACCTCACCCCATTCCTAAGAGGTAGTTAAGGGGCATGCATAAGCGCACCAGCGAGCCTACTGTCCCTGTCCTAATATTCCCTTTTATTCTTATCCATTTCATATATTCATAATTATGTTTATACTTATATCTGTTATCTAATACATGCTTGACTAAATATAATATAATAAATATATATTATAATAATATAATTAATATAATAATATAATATAATATAATATAATATAATATAATATAATATAATATAATATAATATAATATAATATAATAATATAATTAATATAATATAATTAATATAATATAATATAATATAATAAAATATAAAATATAAAATATAATATAATATGCAATTATTGTTTTCTGCCCCTCTCCAGAATGTGTTGCCACTTCCCTGGGAAGCTGTAGTGTTACTACCAAAATTCTACCCACATCTCCTTCAGCTGCACATTCCATCACAGATGGGTAGCTATAGAAATTAAATGAATAAATAAAATTGAAATGTGTGACTAGAGAAATTATCCTCTTTTTTCATTGTCCACCCTTTGGGAAGATAGGCCAATCTTACAACAAATAAATAAAATAAAACTTTCTTTTAAAGGAAAGGGGAACATAAAAATACTTCAATAGTTAAGGTGATCCAAGATGTACAGATACACAAATCAGCAACAGCACCACAAAAAACATTCCACTAGAAAAATATATCAGGAAAATTCAAAGTTCTGGCAAATCACAAAATCATGTCAGTCTGCTTCTAATTAGAGAGACAGTTTAAAACTGCCAAGTGGCAAAAATTGCTGGTTCAAAATGGATAATTACATGTCTTGAATACAACTCTTGCATATCCAAAACAACAGGGTTGGTTGAACAAATTGGATTCCTACTTTTTTTTATCTCTAATAAAATTTTCTCATCCAAACTGAAGTTGAGCCCTGGTGTCTTCATGGATGCATGCATGCAGTAGTATAGGAATACTTTCCAGTTATATCATCATCATCATCATCATCATCATCATCATCATCATCATCATCATCATCATCATCATCATCTGCCAACAGACTCCCATTGGCTGGGGCAATTTTCTTTACTTTGCAGTTTAACCTACAGTCCTGATATTTCTTTAAGGTCTCCCACCCAAGTTCTAACCAGGTTCAGCCCTGCTGAAGTTAAGCAGTATTGCCATCTGTTGAGATTGGGGTAAGGAAGGCACATTGTGAGGGTAAAATGTGCCTCCTTTCCCCTTCTTTTTGATGAACTCTTCACATGAATCATTGTACTCAGGGTCTTTAAAAAAGCTGTATGGAAAAATAAATCCAAGATGAACAAGGGAGATTTGTACTATCTTTTATAACAATTGCTTCAATTTATGCCTTCAAATAGCAACAAAATAAAGTTCTGCAAAACATTGTTTTCAATCACTTCTTCAAATTGCAGAGGAATATTGTATTTTTATAGACATGTTTTTTCTCTCCAAACATAGATAAATCTGCTTTATATAAAAGTGTAAAATATATAAGATATAAATTAGATAAATAAATACATAAATTCCCTCAAAATATGTCCTTATATCTCTTTTCAAAGCATGGTGATAAAAATACCCCTGCAGAGAAAGAATATACATAATAAAATTCCGTTCATAAAACTTGCTCTAAAACTTACCAGTCTTACAGACGCAGATGCAGAAGTTGCAACCCAATAACTGGAAGATTAAACTCCAGACTAAAGGAGATTGTGTTGCTGTTAGCTTAATAAATTTTGTTTAACTACAGTATGGGACACCAGATAAGCATTTATGAGACAGAATTGTTTATATCTCTGGCATCAAAAAGAAATGAATGCAAAAACAAAAACAATGCTAGTGAATGAACTGAAGCAATTAGAATTAAAGCCCAAGAATATTTAGTTTGAGGCTTAGAACAAAGTTTTTTTAAAGTAAATGAGAGTAAATGCACCTGAGGGTAGAACAAGAAGCAATGGGTGGAAACTAAACAAGGAGAGAAGCAACTTAGAACTAAGGAGAAATTTCCTGAAAGTTAGAACAATTAAATCAGTGGAACAGCTTGCCTCCAGAAGTTGTGAATGCTCCAACACTGGAAGTTTTTAAGATGATGTTGGATAACCATTTGTCTGAAGTGATGTAAGGTTTCCTGACTAAGCAGGGGGTTGGACTAGAAGACCTCCAAGGTCCCTTCCAACTCTGTTGTTTTGTTGTTGTTGTTGTTGTTGTTGTTGTTGTTGTTGTTGTTGTTATTGCTACAAGATGTTTTGTTCAACCAAAATATTATGGAATATTATGGAAAAATCAAGAAGTTAGATAAATAGCTAGCTCATACTGAGAACTAAGAATATCTTCGCAATGACGGATGTGATGGATCAATTTGTTAACTATTACTCAAGATTATATAGTAAACAGACACCTGATCCAAGAAAGACAGAAGAGTATTTGAACACAATACATACAAAATTTATAGATCAGCAAAAGGAGGTTCTCCAAAAGCTCATAACAGAAGAGGAAACAAAAACAATTAAATAACACTGAAATTGAGCAAGGCTTCTGGAATTGATAGCATTTATATAATATACTACAAGATTTTTTTGTGGAATTTGATTAAACTACTAATTTAGGTAATAAATGAGATTCAGCAACATAAAGAACTTCTATCTTCATGAAAAGAATACTCATTCAGTTTTCTAACCATTGACATTTCACCAGCTTAATGTAGATATAAATAGAATACATTTTCTAGAATGGAAAACTCCATAGTATACTGTACATTGAGATCTTTCAACACTGGAAATACTTTCATCTCAAACAATAACAAGGAAATAATTTAGAACATCTTAAGTGCTAGTTGAGATATTTTCCCAGGTTGAAAGTATAAAGAAAGATTTAAGAAAACTTTTCCTTCTCTCTACGACACTCTTCCTATTTCTCAGTGTTTTTTACTTATGTGACTGAGGTGGAATTACCTTGAGGGTTTTTAAGTGCCCATGCAACAGCACAGAATTGTAGTCTAAATATAGGTCAATGTAGATCTGGTTGTAGATCTGTAGATGTTTGTAGCTGGAGGTATAGATGGTTGTAGATCAATGTAGATGTGGGTGCTCCATCACTTAAGGCTTTCAGAAAGAGACAGCCATTTGTCTGAAATGGTATAGGGTCTCCTGCTTGAGCAGGGGGTTGGACTAGAAGACCTCCAAGGTACCTTCCAACTCTATTATTCTATGCTCTGTGGTTGCTTCCAATCTTGTGACAAAGAGGTATATCATAACTGATGGAAAACCATATGGTTATATGCATTAATTGTTCCTTAATTGTGTCCAATTATCAACAGAAGATCCTTCAAACACAACACAAACACATGGCAGATCTGACCATAAGGTCATAAGCATTCACATGCAAAGAAATGCAGATTCAAAACTGCTTTCTCTCGCCTCTATTTAAGCGCAAAGATAGGAAGCAGAAGATGCCTCAATGGGACTGTCACTGATTGTCAGCTGTACTCATATATATTCATATGTCGGGCACTATGACCCAGAGGTTCTTAGCAAAGTGAAGCAGTCACATGGGGTGTGATCTGCGCAGATGTGAAATTCCTTTCTACCCCTCACTTAATTCTACTGTAGTCCTTCATTAAGAAGGACGCATATTTTAGCTGCCAAGATGTAATCATTAAGTATTAGGTTTTTATATTTCTTTTGTACTGAAATAAATATTTTATTCTTAGACTTTATACTCGGGTTTATTTTATCATAAATTGATTTCTGAAGCAAAAGATCCAATCACCTCTACAATTTATCTTTCTCAACTTAACAGGGACAATCATACTTGGATCTCAGCTTATTTGTGTCCATTCATCACTATGTCTCCCCATTCTTAAAACAAGACCAATATAATAAATTAAAAGAAGACTTTTTCAAATATGATTAACATATTGGACTATTTGGGCACACAAATCCGTCTAGGCTGAAGTTTGCACAACACAATACAGTAAGACACCTTTTAACTGAGTACTTTACTTTTTAACAAAACACAAATGATTCCAATTGCATTTAACAAAATTATTACAGATAGCTCAAACCTTACAAAAAATGCAAAGATTTATTTCAATAAATCATAGAATATACAGATTCCAACTTTGAATTTCAGCAATGTTAATGACAAGCATTTGACAATATAACAATATTGTCATCGTTATAGTCTGCTAAAAATATTTACTGTTTTAATTTTTTTTACCAAACACCCATTAATCTTATGTACCTCACTGATCATATGCACTGAAGCATGAAGTTTAATATTATCCAGTTCTAGAAAAATTAAGTTATAACATATTATATAAATATTCCAAATCCATAGTTGAGTAATACTTTTATAGCATACAAGGAAGATAATACAAAATGATGTGCAAGCTATTCAGCCTCTAGAATTTTTCATCAGAAAAAAATGCAGAATAGATACTCTGTTTCCCTGAAAATAAGACCTTTCCTGAAAATAAGACCTAGCATGTTTTATGTGTGCATCTAATATAAGCCCTACCCCCAAAATAAGCCCTACTTAAGAGTTTGCACAGCCACCTGCCCAACCATTCTGTCTGGTTGGTCTTGGTGCCATGGCCACGAGGCGAGGTGGGATGGTGGTGGAGCTGCCCCATGTGACCTGCACCGGCTTACCTCAGGGCCCCTGCAGCCAGGCCATCCATGCCCCGGCACCTGCCTTGCAGTGGCAGCACCAGCAGCCATGTGCAGCAGGAGCCCACATGGCCGCCAGTCCCAAGGGTGGGTTCCACTTCCCTTCCCTTTCGGTTCGCATCATGACAGAAGTCACATCGTGCAAAACACCCGGAAATGACCCTCTGCGCATGCGCAGAAGACTTTGCGCATGCGCAGATGGTTTTTTTGCAAGCCGCGGCAACCGGAGGACCAGTTCAGGAGCGTGGACTGCAGGTCATTGCTGCCAGTTCGGCAAGCAGCGGTAAATTTCCGCTACCGGTTCTAAAGAACCGGTCCGAACCGGCATCAACCCACCACTGGCCAGCCCACTTCTGCTTGCTCGCAGCCGCAATGGAGCAGGAGGCCAAGTTGCGTGCTGGTGCCATGGCCACAATGTGAGGCAGGTGTCGGGGTATGGATGGCCTGGCTGTGGGGGCCTTGAGGTAAGCTGGTGAGGGGTGCAGGGGGCAGCTCCATCCCCCCATCTCACAGCAGTGGCACTAGCATACTGTGCAGTCTCCTGCCATGCCCCGAACAAGCAGAAAAAGTGGGCCTCCCATACATGGAAAAAAAACAAGACCCAGTCTTATTTTCGGGTAACACTGGTATAAACAACGAAGTCCAAAAATTTGGCAAAAAAAATGCAGTAAATGGACAGTCACAAGATTAAATTTGTAGGCTGAATATAGAATGACTATTGGGTGGCATTGTCAGAAAATCTGTTGACAAAATGACCCCATTTCTAGTGGGTGATGAGACTAATACTCCTTCTGAAGTCAATAGTATTTGTTCTCAAGTAAATGTACATAGGGTTATCATTTTAGGCAACAATCCTATACTCATATATCTGGGAATATGAACCAATGTATATAATAGAGCTAATTTCTGAGTTAGCATGCTTTATGCCTTTTCACAGGTGACTTTGAGAACATAAAACATACATTCTTACTAAGAATTTAGAATTTGTTGTTTTATCAAGATCTATTAGGCTTAGGTGTAGTAAACAACTTAAAATACAGAGTTAGATAGACACTGCAAGCCCAGGTGTAAAATTATGAGCTGAATAAATGTGTTCACTTACCACCTTTAAACTGGTCCTTTCAAGACATAAACAAAGAATTATCCATATGACTGTGCAGTCAAGGTTCAGTTTGTTCAAATTGAGCTGCTTTTTAATGGTATTGTGTTTTATACAAACAATAATGGTATATATCATCATATAATGGTATTGTGTTTTACACACGCATATAAGAGTAATATGTGTTATCTTATATTTCTTTCCATAATTTCTTTCTATATTTGTTTGTACTTTAGCAAAATTGTATTTTAGTTTTTGTTTTTTATTGTAGTTACTACTGTTGTGAGCTGCTTGTGGTTATGTAGCATACAATTGGCAGGTACATAAATATTTAAATAAATAAATAAAAATAAATAAATATTTTTTAAAAACATACATATTGCACTACCAGTTTCTCCTTCTTTCCAGGAAGTTGTTTGCACTCTATGTTTTCAGTTTTCAGTTGGCACATTGAGGGGAAAAAAGAGGGGCTGAAGGCATAAGCTGTTCAACATAAAATATCAATTAATGCAAATGTGCCGCACCTGCTGAGATTTTAGGCTACTATACTATTTATCTTTTCTCTCTTCAAAACTCATAAGCTATGGCAATTCTTTGTATGGGGAGCACTCTTAGTTCTATGAATTCAGAAGAAAAATTCACTGGTTTTATCCCCAACCAATATGTTTGGGAATGTAGCATTAAATATGTCAGCACAGATCTTTACTGTCTTTGTGAGCATATCTCAAAACAAAATTTGAAAGATACTACACAAAATGAAAAACAATCAGCATTTTATTCTACAACATCTACCATGTTGTAGATCTACTGGATACATAGGGAGGGAGGGAGAGGGAGGGAGAGAGGGAGAAAAGAAGGAAGGGAGGGAGGGAGGGAGGGCGGCTGTTGATTTTAATTCAACTGAAACAATTACTTTGATATGACAGAGCTCCAGACAAAAGTAAATTGGACCTTTTAATATGTACTGCAGGGTGTAGAACATTGTTGAGGCATTCATTACATTACTAGGACGTTTTTCCTCCAGTAAGAGGAATGCAATATTATAGAATGCTTGACATAACTGTATTATTATATATAACATATTATTATTTTACCGCACTACCTACCCTAATTCAGCATAGTTGGAACATTAGCATCAACCACGAAGAATAACTGAGTGCAGTTTGAATGTGTTTTGGCCCTGTGTTCTCCCAAGATCTGTTTTCTTCAGTCACCGAAATCACAAAAAGCCAAATGTTTCCCAACTTTTCTCCAGCATATGATTGAATGCAGAATATTGCACACATCTATTATGTGCATCTACTTGACCACAGGTCCAGAGGATAGTTGCCTAGCTTTCAAGTCCCTCTGGGAAAAAAGGCTACAGAAACAATCTTGTTTGTGGCAGAACCTGCACTCTGAAGACAAATTAATATAATAAAAGTCATACTCCATCACATGCAGATGAAACTGTCTACTTCACACATTATAAATATCTGTTTTATTCAGGGATATAAAAAAAGTTTTAAAACAAAGGGAGGAAAGAAGAAAATGAGCTTGCTCAGCCATCCATCACTTGATTTTTTTCCACTTGTGCTGTCACCTGTTATTCTTATAGGGCTTTATCTCTCGCTCTTTTATATCCTGTACGGTTCCTGGCTTTAAAGTTTCCATTTCTTTGCTGTGTTTTAGTATTAGGCATCATTGTAGGGTGGATCTTTATACGGTCACTTTTGTTTTCAGTCTTTTACATAATCTTTGAATTAGGAAGTCACTAAACCGTAGATCATGCTGAACATAAACAGAAAAAAAGAAGAATATGAAAAGATTCCTTGAAAGATGCATATCCCTTATATTTTTATAAATTATTTTATATTTATACTATGAAGTTCTTTACTTGGGGAGTATGCTACCATTGTATCTCTACAGGCTATATTTAAATTGCAATGGACTCAACACTGCTAACAAGAAAATATGCAATATATTTTTCTTTACAATGTCCATTGTCTTCACAAATCTGACACTAAGTCACTGCATTCCTTATGCAATAGCTCTAAAAGATTATCTCTGAAATTTTTGTCATCTCTGAAATTTTTATATCTCTGAAATAAATTTAGAATTTATATTTAAATATTGCTTCTTTATTTGATTCTCTTTTTTTCCCTCTGGGACAGAAGCAGGGGTGGGTTCCTCCCGGTTCGCCCGAAACGGCAGCGACCTGCTGGTGATGTCACAATGACGTCACCGAACCGGATTGGTCAATGCCGGTCCGTGGGCGCCGCCATCTTTTTTTTGAATTTTTTTTATTTTATTTTTTCCTTCTGAGCATGCACAGAAGCCGAGTTCCAGCACTGTGCATGCTGTCGCCATCTTTTTTTCAGCTTTGTGGGGGTTTTTTGAATTTGTCGTTACTGCTCACGCGGCGCGGGAGGGAACGAACCAGCAGCGAGGTAAGTTGGAACCCACTCCTGGACAGAAGGAACATTAATTAGTGAGAATTTTTAAAGAGCTGCAATGTAATTTTTTGAAATATAATTATACTATATAATTATATAATTATATAATTAAGGCCATAAAAAATGCCCTTAATTACAAAACACTGCTTTGTAGAACAATTCCAAATGAAATTCACTCAATGTTACAGCAGTAATTAAATGAGATAGGACTATTTCTACATATGGTGATTTGTTGTTATATTGTAGATAGCATCTACCAAATTTTTCGGAGTATAAGACGCACCGGAGTATAAGACACACCTTAGTTTTGGGGGAGGAAAACAAGAGGAAAAAATACTGCCTCTGCCTCCCAGCAATTTGCCTCCCAGCAAACAGCACAGATGATATACACTGTTTGCTGCATATTTCTGTGCATGTGTGCCTGACCCATAGAAATAGCAAAGAATTGGAGAAATGTACATTATGGCAGTATATTAATGCCAGAAAGTTTTCTTAAATGTAGTCACACTAACTCCTCCCAATTATTTAAATAGATCTACTCCAAACATGACTAAGTCAGGGTCTAACTCAGCTGCCTTATCTTAAACTACAACATGACACTGTTACATTTCAGACTATACTTGTACAGACGCTGTTAAAATTGATGTGGCTTTCTGGAAGTATAGTTATTCTCTGCTATTTAAAAGAAGATACAATAGGGCCTCTTCAGATCAAGCATTTATTTTAAAAACCGTCTTCATTTTGTTAAGTTGTCTAGAACAATAATAAAGCAGTCTTTAAAAAATAAGTCTAATAATTTGAACATTCTATAGGCATTTATAGTTATTGACTTACCTCCTTGAAGCAAACAACAAACAGCCAGTTTCAGCACAGCCTGATTAGCACAAGAACATAAACATCTGCCTCTGCCTCTGCCTCTACCTCCCAGCAATTTGCCTCCTTGCAGTTTTAGTTTCACTTTCAGTTTTAGCACAAGCAGCTAATAGTTTCAGGCTGTAGGGATTGCCATAGCCTATTGCCGCCTGCCTGCAGCCTGAATCAGCTGATGGTTGGGAGGCCGATAATCAAGTTGCTTGTGCTAATCAGGCTCTGCCTTGTTTGCTGCAAGGAGGCAAATTGCTGGGAGGCAGAAGCCAAAGGGTGGGGGTGGCTGGGCGGGGCTACATTTGGTGTATAAGACTCACCCAAGTTTTCACCCTCTTTTAGGGGGGAAAAAGGTATATCTTATACTCTGAAAAAATGGTAATTGTGCATTTACTTCTTCCATGTAGCTCAGGGCTGCATGCATAAATTCATAAGATCATATCCCATTGTGAAATTATCCATATTCACTTAATTTCAGCAAGATTTTTGTATGTGTAATATACACTTATCTAGAACATGAGAGATAAGTGATCTAGATTTTAAAAGAAAAGGGTAAGCAAACACTATTTCTGACTGTAACACGTAGCTTTTTTTTAATTGCCTTTTTTGAATGACGTATAAATGTGGTTTATATAAGGAAACAAAAAGATCAGAACACATCCTCCCCACCAACCAACATCCAGATAAACAGCGATTAATACCAGACAAATAATCAAGACAAGAACAGTGCCCTAATCAAAGAACTATGAAGAAGAAGGCCAACACTACTAGGGCAAGCTATTGCATATAAAGAGGGAGCAAACCCCATATTCACTAGCAATGATGATGTTACCTAGTCAGGTAATAAAACATCTGGCAAGCAAACAACTACCGTATTTTTTGGAGTATAAGACGCACCGAAGTATAAGACGCACCTTAGTTTTGGGGGAGGAAAACAAGGAAAAAAGGCCTCTGCCTCCAAGCAATTTGCCAAACAGCAAACAGCAGAGATGATATACACTGCTGTGTATTTCTGTGCATGTGTGCCTGACCCATAGAAATAGCAAAGAATTGGAGAAATGTACATTATGCCAGAAAGTTTTCTTAAATGTAATCACACTAACTCCTCCCAATTATTTAAATAGATCCAAGGTAACTAAACTCTAATACTAAACAGGACACTGTTACATTTCAGACTATACTTGTACAGAGCTGTTAAAATAAATTAAAATTTCTGGAAGTACACATTATTTTCTATTATTTAAAAGAAGATACAATAGCAATGGGCCTCTTCAGAGGAAGCATTTATTTTAAAAAGCTTCTTTATTTTGTTAAGTTGTCTAGATTTACATGGATCTCCAACCTTGGCAACTTTAAGACTTGTGGACTTCAACTCCCAGAATTCCACAGCCAGCAAAGCTAACAAAGCTGGCTGTGGAATTCTGGGAGTTGAAGTCCACAAGTCTTAAAATTGCCAAGGTTGGAGACCCCTGGCTCTAGAACAATAATAAAGCAGTCTTTAAAAAATAAGTCTAATAATTTGAACATTCTACAGACATTTATAGTTATTCACTTGACCCCTTCCATCCAGTTCAGCAAAAAATAAAAATCTGCATGTCTCTCCCAGCTATTTGCCTCTTTGCAGTTTCACTTTCACTTTCATTTTAGCACGTGAAATCAGCTGTAGGTCGGAAACTGCTAGTGACTAGCTTGGCTTTACAGGCTCTTCCCTCTTTGCTGCAAACAGGTAAATTGCTGGAAGACAGAGGCCAAAGGGTGGGGGTGGCTGGGGCTACATTCGGTGTATAAGACGCACCCAAGTTTTCACCCTCTTTTTGGAGGTAAAAAGGTGCATCTTTGTTAGAACTCTGTTCAAACGATTGGGTGTGTTAATATATGATTAAGCCACAAATCATTGTTATGTGTATATTGCTTTAAATGCATTGTGGATGATTACTATATAAGCAAGCAAGAGAGCATGCTCAATGTGGTTGATGGTTTATGGTTGATGGTTTATGGTTGGTGGTTGTGTTTGAAGGTGTGTTTCAGATTGAAGATTCTCTCTGCTGATTTACTGATAAGTAGATTACTTTATGGCTGTGTGAAATTGCTGTGAAGAGAAGAAGTAACTATCTGTGATAGTATAGAGTTAAGTGATAGTTGTAATCTTTGTTTGTCAGTTAAAACAAAGATAGGCAACAAGAAGAAACTTCGCATTGACTGAATAACTGTGTATGACTTGGACTTCCTATTTAACTTTGCTACTATTCAAGTAAAACTATTTTGTACATACTAAACGTATTCTGTTTATTGACTGAATAGCATTCATATCAAACTGCAACACCATTACTACAACACATTTCGCTGTGTATGTGCTTAACAGCACAATAACTCCTTAACAGTCTTATACTCCGAAAAATACGGTAAGCTCAGAGAATATCAAGCACTTCACAGTTTAACGCTGAGCTACATTTGTTCTCTTCTAATGTTCATGAGATATGAGGAATAATCAGAGGAAATTTCTGTGAATGGTGACCCCTGATTTGGTTAGTATGATTGTGTGCTATCAGATCCAACAATAAGAAGCTATGACTGAGTGAATGGTTCTAATTTATAGTTTATGCCAAATGCTAGTTTATGCCAAATGCCCTCCCAAATGCAGGACAGACAGAAATGTAATTTATTTTGTTCTTTCTCCATTTATTACTGCTAACAAGCAATTTGCATAGCTAAATTAATGATGGCCAATTACTTAATGTATACAAAGTATTTATTGTATGATTCCCAAAAGCAGTTAAGACCTGGTTCTTCCGGCAGGCCTGAGGCCGTTGATCTCGCGACTATAATCGGCGAGATCCGGCCATGAAAGGATATGTATGAGTTTTTAAATTGTTTTATTTGTTTTTATGTTTTTATATTTTATATTTGCAAATGTTGTTAAGCCGCCCAGAGTCCTTCAGGAGTTGGGCGGCATACAAATGCATTTAAATAAATAAACAAACAAACAAATAAACAAACAAAGTTATGTTGTTTTATCCACAATCTGGAATCATGCTCTTGAAAAACAGCCCATATGAAAATATAAAGCATTATATAATTAATATTGGCATATATACCAAATGATGCTCTTACAATGAGTTTGCACATCACTTAAATAGAGCAGCAATAATGGATAGCCTTAGTAGTAAAAGTGCCTTCTTTGAAATACAATGCTAATTTTTACAGTGCATTTTACAGAATCTGTTTTATTGGCTGAGGAGGTAAGAAATGTGCTTCATTTGGAGCAGTCTGCTGCTTCACATAGAGACATTCACTAAATTGTTTGTGAACAAATATTGATGCCTGGTGCTAGGCAGCTCTCATATCTGTAACTAGAAAAATAAAACTATCACTCTGATGTACATTATAAAGTTAATATAAAAACAGCATTCCCAAATCCTGCTGTTAAAAAATCATCCATAAAACTAGTAGTTTTTTTCCCCCAAGTCCCATATTTGTAAATTAATAATTACTTTTATTTATGGCAAAAATACCTAAATATATGATATAAATTATGATCTTTTGAGCTAGTTTGAGTTAGATCCAGTTAGATCCAGTTAGTTTTCTTAATGAGATTTGGCAGGCAGGATCACATTATAGTGACTGATGATGTAAAAAGAAAAAAAAAAGAAAGAAAAAGAACAGAAAAGGGAGAGGGAATTTATGCTGAAGAATATTCAAAAACATATGTAATCATTGACTCTGATTGTTAGCAACCTAATGGTTAACGTTTGGATAATATTGTTAACAACCTGATGGCTCTTGAGCTAGTAGAAGCTGGTCCCCCTAGGAACCTTCAACAGATAGGAAGGCAATGCAGCACATAGAGAGGAAAAAAAGATTTCTAAATGTTAGCAATTGCCTTTTAGAAGAAATGAGGCCATGCTTACCAGTACAAATAGTAGAAGAAAGAGAGGAGATAGAAAGCTAGTTTACACCAGGCTTCCCTTTGACAATAACGCAAGGTATCTGCATTCATAACTGCAGGTGGATCATAGGCTAGCTCTGTGCTGTCTGCTGGACAATGGAAATACCTGAAAGAGAACACAAGAAAATCTTCAAGTTTCTCACTAAAATTATATCAAGCCACAAGGTCTTTAATCATGTGTTCTGTTCCCAAAGTGCTTCATTGTCCTCTCGCTATTTCATTCTTGTCACAACATCATAGACCTCTATGCAATTAGGCTAAAGTACAAGCAAGAATCTTTTCTATTTGTGCAAAGCTCTTTACAAAATTGAGAAAACACTCTTCTCACAAGTTTCTAAGTCCAAAGGAGAGTCTACACCACAAGAGCAGGCTCTATGCCAGTGATGGCGAACCTATGGCACGCATGCCACAAGTGGCATGCGGAGCCATATTGGTGGGCACGCGAGCTCAGGTCTGGCCTGCATGCACATGCCAGTCAGCTGATTTTCGGGCCTTCTGGGCCCACTGGGAGTCAGGAAACAGGCTGTTTCCAGCCTCTGGAGTGGGTGGGGAACGGCCGTTTTTTGCTCTCCCCAAGCTCCAGAGCCTTTCTAGGAGCCTGGGGAGGGCAAAAACAGCCGTCCCCCCCCCCCACCGGAGGTCCACTGGAGGCTGGAAACGTCCCATTTGCCGACTTCCGGTTGGACCGGAAGGCCCGCTTTTTTTGCTCTCACCAGACCTCAGAGCCTTTCTAGGAGCCTGAGGAGGAAAACGGCCTTCACACCCCCGGAGGCCCTCCAGAGGCCAGAAATGGCTCGTTTGCCAACTTCCAGAAGGACCTCCGTGGGGGTGGCAAAAGCCGTTTTCGCCCTCCCCAGGCTCTTAGAAAGGCTCTGGAACTTGGGGAGAGGAAAAAAAATGGGCCTTCCGGTCCAACCAGAAGTTGGCAAATGGGCCATTTTCTGCCTCCAGAGGGGTGGGAAAGGCATTTTTCTCCCTCCCCAGGCTCCTAGAAAGGCTCTGAAGCCTGGGGAGAGCGAAAAACGGGTGTGCCATCGTGTGCCGGGAGGGGTCACGCACGCATGTGCAGGGGGCACATGGAATTATGGGTTTGGGCACACACGCACGCAACCCCCCCCCCCACGCTCCCCCTTCTTTTGGCACGCGAACCAAAAAGGGTTCGCCATCACTGCTCTATGCTATAGAAAATTAACTCCTTATGGGAAAGGCTTTGAGGCACAATGAGGGATAAGAATAAGGTCTCTTGCATGTTATAGCAAGTGCGCCTTTTTCTTTCTCTTCATACATGGATGAAGGAGCACTAGAGTAGAATTATGAAGTTGCCTTATAATTATTTTACTTGTGTCTCGATTTTGATTCTTGATAATGATATAAACAAGTCCATGCAGTTTTATTGGAAACATTTTTGAAAGCAGTTTGCCATTGCATCATTCCTACAGCTGAGAAAGATTACCTTAAAGTCACCTAGCTAGCTTCCATGTCTAAGGCAAGAGTAGAACTAATTTTTTCCATACCTAGTCCAGTACCTTAATAACAAAAACAAAATGGCTCTTTTGTTTTATGATATATTAAACAAATTATCTTTCTGGTCCATTACAGTTTATGCTGTAGGAGAGCCAGACAGTATCTTTTAGCCACTCCTGGTATCTTTAACATATAAGTATAACATGGACTTTTATCACCAAGTTATGAGACCTTGCCCTATTCCAGTGATGGCGAACCTATGGCACGCGTGCCACAGGTGGCACGCGGAGCCATATCTGCTGGCACGCGAGCCGTTGCCCTAGCTCAGCTCCAGCGTGCATGTGCACGCCGGCCAGCTGATTTTCGGCTCACATGGGGGCTCTGGGAGGGTGTTTTTGGCTTCTGGGGGGCCTCGGGGAGGGGCAGGGGGACGTTTTCACCCTCCCCAGGCTCCAGGGAAGCCTCTGGAGCCTGGGGAGGGTGAAAAACGGGCCTACAAGGCCCACCAGAAGTTGGGAAATGGGTCATTTCCAGCCTCCAGAGGGCCTCCAGGGGGGCGGGGGAGGCTGTTTTCGCCCTCCCCAGGGATTAAATTATGGGTGTGGACACTCGCGCATGCGCGATAGCACGCGTTTATGCACTTTCGGCACCCGAGGAAAAAAAGGTTCGCCATCACTGCCCTATTCTATGCATCATTCACTACATCAGAAGACAATGCTTTACATGCTGGATGTACCCATGCCCTTGATATCCCCATGTCAGATGGAAAAATTAACACATACAATCTTACACTTCACAGCAGATACAATTTTCTCTTCACAGCATCATCTCCATGTAAGGAAGGATATTTATTTATTACATTTCTGCCTGTCTGGCAGCTACTCATAACATAAGAACCTCTGCCAGGGAGCTAGAGGTGACAAATTTTTGAACACAAAGGAATCAAAATAGAGTTAGATTTACCTCCATAAATGATAGAAAACCAGGGGAATATTCAAGCCCAGAGTTAACCATTCTTGAGCACACAGAAACATTATGCAGAAAAGGCTATGGATGGAATATTCTGGCAACACTAACTAAAGAGAAAGGAAACAAAGACAGGATTATAAGGTTAAAGATAGATTACATAAATAATTCACCTTGCCAGAAGATCAGTCATAATTGCAAATCTTTTAGTCTATTACAACAGTTTGCCTATATAATTGAAGAGTCATTGTAGAATATTGTGATTCTGAGCAACATAAATCCTGAATGCAAGTCACATTTATCCTGCTCTCTGTAGGTCATCCTCAACTTACGACCATTCATTCAACAATCATCCAAAGTTAATGACAGCACTGAATGAATGATGGTTACAACCGGCCAGCCCGGTACTCCTTTATCACATTGGCAACTGGCTCACACTTATGACCAATTGCAGTACCTCGCAATCACATGATTTCCATTTGCAACCTTCCGTACCAGCTTCCCCTAAACTCAATGGGAAGTTGCCAGGAAAAGATGCAAGACATTGGGGAAAGTCTCCCCATCCACACACCCAAGCTCCTCTGTGCTTACACCAACTACTTCTGCATACCCTCCCCAAACCTCGCCATGCCTACCCACCACTCGTGCACCCACACACACCCTTCCTAAGCCTCGCTGTGCCTTCCTCACACTCCCACACGTTCTCCCTGAATTTTGCCATGCCTCCCCTTCTTCATGTTACTCCTTCCCCCTCCAGGCAACAGCCACCCCAAGCTTAGCTGCACTCACCCTGCACCACTCCAGCCACTTCTGCACCCCACATGCTCTCCCCCACCCAGCAGCAGTCATTTACTTGAATGCTAGCCTGCTGGCGAGCCACCTATGACTTGCTACTTCCTGCTGGCTTCCCCAATGATTTTGGTTGTGAAAAGTTGGCAGGAATTGCAAAGAGGTCCTCACCTAACAACCACTGCAATTCAGTTAATGACAAAAATTGAGACTGCAGTGACTGCCATTGCAAAGTGATGTAGTTGTACATAATGACCACATTGATTAGTGATGGAAATTGTGGTCCTCATTGCCATTGTAACTATCTGTATTTAAGCCTATATTAAGGTTACCTGTATTTCAGAACTACAGTACCTGTACATAAGCCAGGGATTTTTTTCACTATTTAGAAAAACATTTAAAATGCTTAATTTTTGCCTCTGTTTTGTGTCAGAATGTAAGTAAGAAACTTACAATTTGTGATGAGAAAAAAATGACATGACTATCTGAAGGATGATCAACACTAACTCTTTCTTAGTAAAAATTAATCCTTTTTGAGCTTTTAAAAATGAGAGGTAGAACTCATAAAGTTGATTATATCTGCACTGGTAGATTCCAGTGAATTTGTTAAGCACATGAGTTATATACAGTATCTGGCCTATATCCAGATACGAGATGAGGAGTTAGTATCAAAACCTGAAGAATTTTAAATAGCTTAATTTTTGGCAACAGATGAGCAACAGTGAAGAGAAAATTGGCTGCAAGCATGATAAGCTGTACAGTATAGTGCTAGAGAGCCATAGCATCACCAAGTTAAAAGGGACTATTTAGACCACTGAGCCACCTCCTATTCAGAACAAGAACTCAAATTTAAGCATCACTGTTCAGTCTCTGCTTCACTGCATCCAGTAATAGGGAGCTAAGGTCTCCTGTGACTCCCTACTCTCATACCTCTCTTTTTGCTGCTCAGCCAACGGTCCAACCGCAGCAGAGAAAGCATTCTGTTGAAGCCACAAAGTGGCTTTTGAGACAAAAATCCCCACCACTTTTTCACCCCTCAATTTTTCCATTAAGAAAGATAGAGCAAGGAATGCCTTTGGGAACCAACAATTTGAGGTTGCTGCTTTGGGAAAGCTGCCCTTTCCTGAAGATGTCCTTAGCCTGGTTTGTTTGGAGAGAGTCAGTTGTTCTCTGATTCTGACTGCTGGCATGAATCTCAATTTTGCCTCCTAACTTATCCCATGATTCTGAAGTCCTCTCTTCTCTCTCTTAGTAAGTGATTTTGTACTTCCTAGGCCAGTGATGGCGAACCTTTTTCGGCTCGGGTGCCAAAAGGGTGTGTGCATGTGCGATAGCGTGCATGTGTGTGCCCACACCCATAATGCAATGCCCTCCCCCCCACGCATATGCACAACCCCCCACTGCCCCCCTGCGCATGCGCACAGGCCTCACTGAAGCCTCCGGACTTCCGGTAGGCCCGTTGGGCTGTTTTTCGCTCTCCCCAAGCTTCAGGAGGCTTTCCTGAACCCTGGGGAGAGTGAAAACGGCCAAAAAGAAGGCCAAAAATCAACTGGCCAGCACGCGCATGCTCGCTGGAGCTGACATAGGGCAATGCCTCGCGTGCCCTCAGATATGGCTTTGCATGCCACCTGTGGCAGGCGTGCCATAGATTTGCCATCACTGTCCTAGGCACTGCCAGTAGGTCCAGCCTGGTCCTATATCTTGTTCATTTGAAATATCTTCTATAGCTTGCTATATCTGCAGCATTTGTTTATGTTTGGGACAGAAGTGTTTACTGTGAAGAAAATCGGGTCATCTGCCAAACACAACCCAGTAGTGATGCCTGCATAAACAGTGTGTGACTTCACTTGGCCCACCTGGCAGCACAGCATGTAGCAAGCTTTGCGATCTCTCAACAGGTGGCTTGCCAGCAGTATGTTCTGTGAATCAGATACAAATGAATTTTTTTTTAAATCCTAAAATGTGAACCTTTTTAATTCCAGGGGACCTTCTAAAATCTGAGTCTCAGTTCTGGCTTAAATGTAGTATTTTATCACATATCTATATATTAAACAGATTCTTGTAAACAAGTAGCAAGTAGGAAAAACGTATGTGCATTACACAGACACATGACCTATGATAGTAAAAATATTTTTGGCCTTAAGTCAAGTGGATTTCCATACCAAGCTTAAGAAGTCTACTGAAAAATTTATGAAAAGTTCCTGGTGTTCTTTTTTTATCTGGTTAATTTCATTTATCAGATGCCTAATATTTTCTACAGGTCATACAAAGATGACAAAGAGGGAGAGGTGATATGGAGTTAACAGAAAAGCAAACAAATCCAAGCACTAATTGTTATAAAGACATATAAAGGCTTGAAAGCCAGATGAAAAAACTACTGAAGCCCACTTGGGGAAACCAGAAAGCAGGTGATCTTGCTTGCATCTGCTGGCATGAAAATGATTTGTCAGTCTCATTTTTCCTCCATCAAGAGTCAGTCTTCAGAGCTGATTCAAGAGATCTTCAATTCAGACTGGTGATTTTTAGATATACTGGATTATTTTACTTATTACATTTATATTTTACTTTTCCCCCAGTTCTCAAAGCTGCATCTGAACACTTTCTAATTTTATCCTTCCAACAATCAGGGAGAGATGATGGCTGTGAACACACATTATGCAAAGCCAAAAACATACACAGCTGAACAGCCACAAACTAGGCCCTCTTTGGTTAGAGTCCAACAATCTTACCAATATATCACATTGAGTACAATTCCCATAGTTCCAGAGATGCTCCATCTTAGATTGCAATTTGTTGCAAAGCTATACCAGCTTCATTTTTATTTCTTTCCTTTTCTTTCTGATATTTTTAACCACAATGAAAACTTTCTGAAAATTCAAAAGTTTGCCATGTCCCTTATAAATCTTTGGTAAACCTAGTGAAAGCATTACTGGTTTAGTCTGTAAACCTAAAGCCAAAGTTTATAAACTGTGGACTGTATAATTCCAGTACTGTGTAGGATGTCAGTACCCACCCCCTCCTAGAAAAATGAAATATCCTAGGAAATATTGAAAAAGGAAAGAATATGTTTCCCTGAATGAGGAAAAGAGAAACAGGTTTTAAATACAAAGCAGCTTCCTGCAGCTCCCTGCCCCCACCCTTTGCCAATGGGCCATTAAGGACTGGGCCCAGCTCACACATTCCTCCCACCTAGCCTGGAGTCTTCTACATAACAAAGAACCATAATAGGAATCCCAAAGCCTTTTCATTACACCACATGGGACCTGGGAAGATTACATCAGTCAAGCCTAGGACTTGGGACAGCCCACAAGAGTTGCCCCAGCATGCCCCTGGGGGTCTGACAGCCAATGGAATACATTTCTATATAGGAACAGGAAACAGTTAGGGAGGGGCCCAAGAGAGAGTATAAAGCAAGGAACTCAGCATCTCTTCTCCCCTTTTCTCTTCACCCACATCTGGAAGCATGTAATCTACCTTTTCTGTACAGGGGCCTATGCCATGTGCTCCTGTCCACCATATTAAACCTTCTTTCCAAGCAACTTCCATGAATCCAGTGTCTTTTTCCCCACTTGAAACTGAACCCAGAAGGATATTCCTTACAACAACTGTTCCCCAAAAGCATTAATAAAATTACCCTCCAGCATTAATCTTCTCCTGTACTCTGTAACTGGCTTGTATGAAATGCTACACTTTGCAGTCCTAAGGCTTCCATATCTGAACTGCAAAAACCAAGCATCAACTGGGATCTCTCTGACTCTTTGCTGTCATCATATACCGGTAATTCTCTAGATTTTACAATATGTAGTTACAAAAATTCAATCTACAATTTCCTTTTAAACTGATAGAAATAGTGGCCCTTAGGATTTATTTTTTTAATTGTCTCTGGAGTTTTTTGGTTTAGTTTTTAATTTCTTTTCATACCTAATTATATAATTTACCTAGCAAGCCCTTAAAATAAGCCTAATTTTTCAAATCTTGTTTTCTAGTTTTGCAACTCAATATGCTGGAATTAATGGTTGAAAGGAGATAGGGAAATCTCTCAAATGACCAATTGCTGATTCATGTAATAATCATATCAAGTATTTAGTACTGAAATGTTTTTTTATTACAGTTTTATTCTGCCATTTTCTGAAAGCTTTCTATGAACGGCATTTTAAATAAAGCATTATACTGTGGGAAGTGCACCCCAAAGAAGACAGTGCTGGGAACCCCTGAAACGGTGCAGAAAATAAAAGCAGCCTTTTCCCTTAGCAGAGTAAAGACCCGGAGGCAAGCGCTCAGGAGATAATTGCAAGTCTCAGCAGACTGACAAAAGCTATTACTAGAAATAACAAAGGAAATCCGGAAAATACTCAAAACCAGCTAAAAATAACTCACCAGAACTCCTTTTTTCCTGCTCCCTGGCAGGATTAACCCCCAGGATAGGAAAGACAAAGGTCCTGGGACAGAATTAACCCATCAAAGCAGGAAGACAGGGTCCAGGGCAATCACTTCAACCAAAGGCACACATCAAAACTCATCAAACTGTAGGAGCTTCAAAGGAAAATCAAGTATAAGGCGGCATGGGTTTGCCTCCCCAATCTGCTTGCAAGCCAGGAACGCTCGAGCTGTGTCACTTTTTGCATCTTGCCTTCCTACATTAAAAGAATTCCACTTTCTGGCAGCTGGCTTCTGCATCCATTTCTTCTTAGCGTCTGTGGTGTGTCCCAGCTGGGAACGAACTCCGGAGTTTTTCTTCCAACAATACCAAAAGACATTCCTGTCTTGCGATCATTTAGACACTGCTAAACAACTGGTGTAGTGTTTATATCAGATGTAGTGGCATCAAGCTAGAAACTGGAAGTCAATGAGTTCTAGTCCCATTTTAGGCAAAAAAGTAGTGGGTGACCTTGGGCCACTCATTTTCTCTCAGCCCTAAATCACTTCTGAAAAACCTTGCCAAGAAAACTTTAGGCAGTCTCTGAGAATTCGACACAACTGAATGGAACAACAAAAACATTCTTAGCTTAAATTGTTTGAAAGTTGAGTGGCTTGTTCTGATAAATGTTTACCATTAAAACACTTTTTAATAATAATTCTTTATTATTTAATTCTTTAATATTTTCTTTTTAAATTAGTTATTAATTTAATAATTATTTAATAATTATTCTCTTCTATTGGTACTTTTTAACAAATTTGTGGTCATAATTAATTTTTTTTGCTGAAAAAGTTGTAGTTATTCTATAAATCAATGCTGAAAAGCAATGTCCAATTTTTATAAATTTTGCCAGTGCTTTGAGCTCATAAAACTATTAATTGGTTTATGGCCTGTAAAAAAGAACATACTGGAGAGGCACTCACCAAAAAGAAAAATAGAAAGACAAAGTACAATGCTTTAATTATGGTGTCAGCCTAGAACTATTAATAACACTTACAGAGTAGTTTAGTTTGAGGTAGATAGACATCTAACCATTAAAGATCTGGATTTCCTTGTATTTTTGTGTTAACCTAATATTTTGACACTTGGGATGCACCTGACACCCATCTTTTTTTCAGTTTTGATGAACTAATCTCCCTAGAAAGCAAAATGTTCCTAAGCATTTATACATATAATAGGCACCTATACTTGATTTGATCTGGCTAGAAAACCAAAAGCTTATGGTTTTATTTAATACTGAAGTAAGAAAACTAAGAGAAAAAGTTTATTCAGTCATGAGAAAGGAACATGGGGATTTTTTAAAAAAAAACCTCCACTTCTGTGTAAGATTCGGCGATGTGCTTAAGCCAACAATGAGCCAAAAGAAGAACTTAAGTGAAGGCTTGAAAAAGAATCAGCGTTTAATTTGATCAAAGCAAAGAGCTGGGTAAACCATTCCAAACATATACAAAAGAGACATGTAAGGAAGGCCACACCTTCCTTATCATTAACACATCATTAAGTGTTGTACCTCATGATTCTTGACAAATGTATCTTTTCTTTTATGTACACTGAGAGCATATGCACCAAAGACAAATTCCTTGTGTGTCCAATCACACTTGGCCAATAAAGAATTCTATTCTATTCTATTCTATTCTATTCTATTCTATTCTTAGAGAAAGTATGGCGTCCTTTTTGTTTTTAGGAGCATCAGCTTGGCCCCTAATTCCAGCCCCCTGATGTAGGTTTGCATAGTCCTGCAAAGGATAGATGCCTCCCATCAATCTTATCTCATCCTTGGGTATTTCTTTGTTCTCTTCTCCCCATTTGCTACTGGGCCTGGTGCTACAGGGAATGGAACTGGGCGCCTAACAACACAGATCAAAGGTGTAAGTTAGAGCTGAGGTGTAAACTGTAACAAAAAAACCCCATATGTGTCCACTGCGTGAACCCTGACAATAATGTATGCAGCTCCAACTTGAGATATGGGCCAGGCTGAGGATGGTACAGGAAAACAAGATGAAGATTGATGGGGGTTCAGACTGGTGGCAGTAGCATATGTTTGACAGATACCAGATACTTTACAGAGGCCTAATGCAGCATATATGTGTTACAAGGAAATACTTTACAGACCTAATAGCATATATGTGTTACACGAAACAAATGTTTACAGAACAGAATAACAAGCTTCTACTAATTCTATTATTCCAGTATATTATATTCTACTATTATTTATTATATAATATAATAACAGAGTTGGAAGGGACCTTGGAGGTCTTCTAGCCCAACCCCCTGCTTAGGCAAGAAACCCTACACCACGTCAGACAAATGGTTATCCAACATCTTCTTAAAAACTTCCAGTGTTGGAGCATTCACAACTTCTGGAGGCAACTTGTTCCACTGATTAATTGTTCTAACTGTCAGGAAATTTCTCCTTAGTTCTAAGTTGCTTCTCTCCTTGTTTAGTTTCCACCCATTGCTTCTTGTTCTACACTCAGGTGCTTTGGAGAATAGCTTCGCTCCCTCTTTTTTATGGCAGTCCCTGAGATACTAGAACACTACTATCATGTCTCCCCTAGTCCTTTTCATTAAACTAGACATACCCAGTTCCTGCAACCGTTCTTCATATGTTTTAGCCTCCAGTCCCCCAATTATCTTTGTTGCTCTTCTCTGCACTCTTTCTAGAGTCTCCACATCCTTTTTACATCGTGGCGACCAAAACTGAGTGTGGCCTTACCAAGGCCTTATAAAGTGGTATATCATTATTATTTCCCTTCATCTGTTTAGCATTAAATGGGGAGAGGAAAAAGTCGAACAGATTTTCAAGATTCTCTTATTCTATTCTACAAAAATAAAGAGCATTGCTGGAATTTCTGCCATGCCTGTTTCTTGAGTTTGCCTATCTTGAAGAGCTGACACTAGCAAACACCAACACCATGCTACACTAACTCAGCCTATAGATGGTGTGGAGAATATATGTTATTTTTCCTTGCAGGTTAAGCCTTTTCATTAAAGTTATTTTGAAGATTGATATGTGATTAAGTTTACTTAATGTTCAAAGTTTATTAGACAAAAAGCAAACACTTCCCTTCACATCATACATGGCTGATGATGATGTACTTCCCTCAGCTTTTCCCTCCTACTCACTTATAGTAAAAGCACAGAAGGACAAGCTGTAAGGAACAACATTTAACTCTCTATCTCTTTTTTTGGAAAGCTCAAAAGAGCTGGAAAGCTCTGGGGAGATCTGTGTTCTAGTGTTATTTGTTCTACATTAAAGGAAAGAAGGGAAAAGAAAGAATCACTTCACCCCTTTGTAGCCCTCAGCCCCAACTTTACAGATCAGAAAGGAATCCTTGTTTTTTAGAGCAAGGAAATAACGGAATTTCACTTTCAGTTCCTCCAGCAGCTCAAGGGCCGTTAGCCTGGGTTCACTGAGAGATATCTGCTTTGAAGGAACACCTCTGCGAGGATAACAGCCAATTGCCCTATTTAACAGCTATTAAGTGGTGTTAATTGCAAGCTATAGAGCACAAGCAGGATGGTTTAGAGAAAACAAGGGGAAGCAAGAGGACAGGATGATACAACCACGGAGAAGCATTTTCAGACGTGTGCAATGAATTGGAATAAGCTTCCAGCTGGGATGCACATATGGTGGCAGCTTCCTCCCGATGTAGTAGATCTTAAAATGCTGCAGAATACATCTACAAGAAATAATAGGATAAAATACTAATCTACCCATCTCTATTTATTATTGGCAAAAATCTGGGATAACCAACAAAATAGGCACATTTCATAACATATATCATAAGCATTAAGAACATTATTTTCCCAAAGTTACTGACAATATTTTCAAAATCGTAAAGGAGTTTTACTGGAGTTTTTGTCATACTCTGCTGTTGCAAATAAGTTCTGCATGGACAAATCACAAAAACATTAACTACTTCTGAATATGGGGTAAATTGCTGCGATGGTAATTCAGCAATGCCCCATTACCAAAAAAGACTTCTTGTCTCCTAGGCAGAGCTTAGAATTTTGAAAGTGACATTTACATCTAAGATTCTTAATTATTTTCTACATGAGAGATCCATTCCCATGATCCCTTTAAACATTAATACAAATAATTTGTTTAAAATCTATCCAAATTGTATTGAACACACAGAAAACCTGATGCCAAATTAGATCAATATCTTCCCTAAGAAGTGCTGAAAAGCCTTGTTAGATCTGCTTTGGGTTGCTTGCACTAAGCAGCTTAATACTGTGAACAATGGTTATAAAACAAATTTATTTTTCCTCAATATATTTAACAGAAAATGTTAGTGAATTTCATGTATTAGGGGAAATCATACAAGCACAATTAAAAGCATTTTAAAATGTCACTGAATTAAGCAGAAACTTCTGACATATAAAACTGTTATAGGCTAGATGGATATATGAGTTGTATATTCATTTCCTAATTATATATTATGTATCAGCTGGAACAAAAAATGTAAACTAACATTAATGGAAAAAAATATAAGACATAATCATGGATGAAGAAATGCTGGATAGTCAAGAATAAAAAAAAATTCATTTACAATCCAGAAATGTTATCCATTCATCCAATCTTTTAATGAAAAAATGTGGATGCACCCCAAGCTTAGATAATCATATGAATGGTAATATACAACAATAGTAATACAATATAGTATATAAAATACATAGTGTAACCATGGAATGCATTTATGAATAAAACATCTAATCATTAAGAAACAGTTGTCTTTGCTCTTAATTAGGGATAAAAATCAGGAGGCAGCAAAAGAGATTGGTTTCTACCATCATTTAACATTTGCAGCCAAAAATGTGTACTAGTATTCATTTATCTTTTCCTCTTATAAGTCTAAATTCTGTAAGCCAAGGACCTTTTCTTGAGAAACAGAACTTCTGTCCTTCATTCAGTCTATCACTTAACTTTTTGAAGAAATTTTTAAAAATTTAAACTACAAAAAGAATAAAATCTCCAGGCAAGTAGCTGGTCACACATTTGCTAATTTTCAAGTAAACTTTTGAAAAAGTATATTTATTTATTTATTTGCTTGCTTGCTTGCTTGTTTATAGATCACATTTAGAGACTGCCCATTTCACTCACTGAGTAACTCTAGCAAATCTCTATTTTTAACAAGAATGTATGTAGCCATTTGCACCTTAACTCATTTCCAAAATTCTTAGAAAACGAAAGGCGGCCCTCAGTCCAGTCTCCAATTATTTGGGAGAAAAACAAAAGGCAAACTTTCAGCATACTTTCCCCAGATCACAGCTGGCAATGCATTAATAGGATAGAAAAAAAAATAAGCTGATGCTCCTTCTTTGCATCTGTCTATAAAACTGGAGACTACGACAAGCATCACTTTAAGCTCTTCAAGGAAATGCAGGAAATATATCTAACAACTTGAAGAGAGGGGGAAATATTATTAGCACAGAATGTAAAGTCCAAAATCGCTTCTCTGATTTTGCCATGTTCAATAGTCATTTAATTTAATTTAATTTAATTTATCCCTAATACATGAAATTCATAGCTAACTGAGAATGAAAGGACTACAGTCCTTTACATCTGAAGGTACCATGTTGGAGACAGGATTTGACTTCCCTGGAAATACCTTTAATACTTTGTTTAATGAGCCAGTCTATGTTAACTTTTCTAATCTATTATACTTGCAAATGATTGTTTAACCTTCTTATTTGTGCATAAAATCAATCACATTATTTGAGAAGCTAAGGCTTTCATTGATGGGCTTTTTCTTTGGAAGGGCAGAGGGTGCAAATAGCTTCTAGTAGTAAACATTCAAATTATTACTCTGTTGGTGATTATCAGCTTATTTCCTCTATCTCTTGCCAGTAACTCACATTAAGTCTACTCAGCTGTTTGGTATTAGTTTCTTATTCATTCATTTATTTTGATACTGCCTTCTTGCACTTGCTGTCAGCTAGCTATTAAGGTTCATTCAGGAATCATTAAAAAAAAAGAAGCTTCAGAGTATAGTCTTAAATTCCAGGTAGGGATATATAGAAAGTAGTCATTGTTAGATCGTGGATTCAATACAGGAGACCGACTTTGACAACAGCTCTTTATTTGAGATAAGAAGCACAACCAGCAAAAAGCCTCTGACAGCTTGCCTTTTTATAGGGGCTGTCAGCAACACTTGTAACCAATTCAAAATGTAGCAACCAATGGGGGTTCAGCATTTTCCCTCCATAATACTGGCCCTGGATGAAACCAGTTATTCCTAGCCAGAACATAACATCCCTCCCCCTCTAGATGGGCTCATTCAGCAAACGTAATCGCGTAGGTAGGCGGGAGGTTTACGCTCCCGCTCGGACCTGCGCACTTCAGTCAAGGGGAAGCCAGCAGCCCGATCGGACTGGTCTGCTGCAATTCCGGGAGCTGTGCTTGGAAGCTCCTGGAATGTCTCGCTCTCAGTTCTCTCTCCTTGTGGACTTAATTCGACTGAGGGATGCTGCTGGACTGTGGCTTCACCAGGTAGGCCTTCTGAGACATCCGGGCGCGATTCAACTAGGGAAGGAATGTAGGGAGTTATCTCACTTGGGTTTAGTAGGTCTTTTTTAATTCTACTCCTTAACTCAGGGGTCGGGAACCTATGGCTCGCGAGCCAGATGTGGCTCTTTTGATGATTGCATATGGCTCGCAGATAAAACAAAATATTCTCACTTGTTTTAATTAAGGTGACCAGACGTCCCGATTTTGGCGGGACAGACCCGCTTTTTAATCATTTGTCCCGCGTCCCGCCCGCCCTCTTAAAAAGTCCCGATTTTTTAAAACAATGTCGGGACATCTGGTCACCTTAAAACACCCACCCATGCCTTTCTCTCTGCAAGGCGGGCGCAGAGAGATGACGTCGCTGCTGTCGGCGCCCCACGCTGATTGGCTGTTGAAGGGTGAGCGGCGGCGGCGACAGCAGCAAGCCGGGAGCGCTCGCCCAGAATTGGAGTCAGCGAGCAGCCGGGCATCGGGGCTCTTCCCCTGCCTTCTCCATCCTCCAGGGTCGCCACTGCGGGGGTTCCGTCTCTCCGGTGGTGCCTGCGTTGGAAGGGAAGGGGGGGAAAGAAAGGCAGCCTGCGGGGCTTGGCACGGCTGGGAGTTGCGAGGCGGCGTAGCAACCAGGCTGTTCCTCCGGGTGTGCTAAAGTGCTCGAGTTTTTTCTCTCTCACACACACATGCACAACCTTCCAACGACCGGGTCGGACTGGATCTCCCAGCACGACTTCCCAGTTCCAGGCGACTTCCCAATTCCAGGTGAGCGCTCCTGGCTTGCTGCCGCCGCCGCGCGTGAACGCGGTCTGCGGCGGGAAGCGAGTTCAAGCGACCCTCCGCCGCTGCCGGCCTGCAACCCGGCACCCCGTCCTGCGTGCCCCGCCCCGTGCCCCGTATGGTGAGTGTTATAACAACATTATTTAAAAGAATAAATTCAGAGGCTTATTATACTGACATTTAGTTGAATTCACTTTTAAAATATATTATATGGCTCTCACTGAAATAAATTTCCAAATTTTTTGCTTTCATGGCTCTCTTAGTCAAAAAGGTTCCCGACCCCTGCCTTAACTGATCAATGTGTCTTTTCCATAGGCGGCCGTCTTGCAGCCGGACCATGTAAGACACAGGCCCTATGACAGTTTCTATTACCCCTGGCAGCCATAGGGGCCCTTCAGCATAATTGCGGGCAAACACTGTGTCCGCTGTGGCGAATGACCTTGTTTTCTTTGTGCTTTCTTGTTTTGCGCCGGTTGCGTAGTTTGGATGTAAGCGGTCTAGGAGTGACCGGAGCCGGCGGCCCATTAGGAGCTCTGCTGCGCTGCAGCCAGTTGTGGCGCTGGGAGTTATGTGCTGGGTTAGGAGGAACCTGTCTATCCTATCCTGCCAATCTCCAGGCCCCAGTCTGGCTAACGCTTCCTTGGCAGATCTCACAAATCGTTCCGCTAGGCCGTTTGTGGCCGGGTGGAATGGAGCAGATAAAGCGTGGCGGATTCCTTGGCTAGCCAGATACCCCTCAAAAGGTGTGGCTGTGAATTGCGGGCCGTTGTCTGTTACTAACGTGTCCGGAATGCCATGGGTTGTGAATAAATGCCTTAGAACCTTAATGACAGACTCAGCAGTGGTCGACTTCATAGGGAAGATCTCGAGCCACTTGGAATATGCGTCCACGATAATTAGGAACATTTGGCCATGGCATGGACCCGCAAAATCGGCATGAAGCCGTGACCATGGGGATTTTGGTAGATCCCAATCGTGCACCGGGGCTTTGGGAGGCGCCGGCCGTGACTCCTGACAGGGTAGGCATCGGGCGACCCACTCCTGGACCTCCGCATCCATCTTGGGCCACCACACGTACCCTCTAGCTAAGGCCTTCATTCGCACAATTCCCGGATGACCTTCATGTAATGTTTGAAGTATTCCAGCACGCAGGCTGGTAGGTATCACCACCCTGTCTCCCCATAAAAGACTCAGTTCATGCTGTCTTAGCTCGTACGGCTTAAACTCAGGCCTGACAGGGTCTCTCGGCCACCCCCTCCACACCCAGTTCAGGACAGTCCTGAGAGCGGGGTCTCTGGCTGTGTGCTTGGCCACCTCAGCCGAGGTGATCAGGCCTGAATCCTCTAGGTCAATTAAGAGCACAGGGGCCTCTGGGACGATATCCGACAGTACCTCGGGCAACGGGCACCTGCTTAATGCGTCTGCATTTCCCATTTCTCTCCCAGGCTGGTGTACCAGGCAATAGGAATATGCAGATAGGAAAATGGCCCAGCGGGCAAAACGGGGGGACAAAGCAGCCGGGGTGGGGCGATCCCCAGCGAGTAACCCCAATAGAGGCTTGTGGTCCGTTACCAGCATGAAGTCTCGCCCGAACAAGTATTCATGGAATTTTTTAACCCCCACTACCAGGGCCAAGGCTTCCTTGTCCAGCTGACTATAATTCCTTTCCGCGCTGGACAAGGTTCTTGAATAATAGGCTATTGGAGCCTCAAGCCCATTGGGGAGCCGATGACTTAGGACAGCCCCGACCCCTACTGGGGACGCATCACAAGCTAGGACCACCGGCAAGGTGATGTTGTACTGAATCAGAAAACTTTCGCTGGTCAGCAATTTTTTTACAGCTCTGAAAGCAGCATTTTCTTTATGGCCCCACACCCACGGAGCATTCTTAGCCAGCAACCTATGGAGGAGCTCCGCAACAGTTTCTTTATCTCTTAAAAATAGGCTATAAAAATTAAGAAGGCCTAGGAAAGCCTGCAGCTCCGCCTGATTTTTAGGGGCTGGGGCTTCCTGAATGGCCTTCAGTTTACTCTCTGTGGGGTGGATGCCTCCACCATCAATTCTGTACCCCAGGAACTCAACCTCTGGGACCCCCAATACACATTTGTTGCATTTGGCTTTCAAACCCGCAGCGCGTAACTTCTCGAGGACCATTGTGACTTGACAGCGTAGCTGGTCACTATCATTCGCCGAAATAAGAACATCGTCGAAGTAGGGCACGACCCCGGGGATGTTCTGCAACAGACGTTCCATCACACTCTGGAACAACCCCGGGGCCACACTAACCCCAAATTGCAATCTATGACATTTAAATGCCCCCCTGTGAGTCACAATGGTCTGAGCCTCTGCCGTGGCACCATCTACTGGTAGCTGCTGGTAGGCCTGTGCCAGATCTAACTTGGCGAACAGGCGTCCAGACCCCAACGAGTGCAGCAATTGATGTACGATTGGCACGGGGTAGGCACTCTGTTGCAACGCTCTGTTTACTGTGCACTTGTAGTCAGCGCATATTCTGACGCTTCCGTCCCCTTTAAGGGGCGTGACAATGGGCGTCTCCCACCGTGCATGGTCCACTGGTTCTAGAACACCCTGCTTGATCAGTTTATCTAATTCAATATCTATTTTGGCTCGCAATGGTAAGGGAACCCTGCGGGGCTTTAAACGAATGGGGGCAACCTTAGGATCAAGATTAAACGAAATTGGGGTCCCCACATACTTGCCCAACCCGTCACTGAAAACGTCCTGAAATTCCTCAAACAGATCGTCCAAATTTGAAGTTTTGACATTGTTGACGCCGGAGACCTCTAAACCGAGGGATTCGAACCAGCTCAGTCCTAAGAGGCTCGGGAGGTCGCCGTTCACGATGATGAGCTGGAGTGGTCCTGCAAAGTTGTTGAACTGGACTTGCACGTTGGCCTGACCAAGGACTGGAATCCGGTTCCCCTGGTAGTCTGACAGGCGAAATCTGGTGTCCTGGATTCGGTTAGAGTAGAAGCTTGGCACAGCTCTTTTGAGAGTCTTCCAGGCAATGATAGACACCGCTGAGCCCGTGTCTATCTCCATCTGCATCGGTGCTCCCTCGATGAGGATGGTCACCATCAGCTTCTTTCCGCCCAGAGAGCTGGCTCTATCAATTCGTGTGTTGTTGGTAGCCGGTTGCATTCTTGGGTATCTTTGGCGCGGCTTTGGATTTTCGCGCCAAGATCTCGGTGACAGCTCAGCTCGCGGAGTATTGCGCGCCGGCGCATCTCTGTTCGGCAGTGTTGCACGGCAAACTCGTGCTAGATGGCCCCTCCTCTCGCACCTCTGGCATGTAACGTCTCTGAATCTACATGAAAATCTCGGGTGTCGCCCCCCACAGCTGGAACACCCATGGGGGAAATCTCCAGGCGGCGGTGGTGGAGGCGGGTGTCGCAGCTCAGTACGGCAAACATCGTCATCACTGCTCACGTCATCGTCCAGCGTTCCCTTATGGACGGTCGGTACAATGGGCGGCATAGGCTTCGCTTCCTTCTTAGATGAGGCAAAACGGTGGAGAGATTCAGCCGCTTTGGTGGACGACTCAGCTGCCCTGGCTTCGTCCAGCGCGGCAGCCAAAGTGAGGTTAGGACGAGCTAGGAGGCGGCGCTGCAGGCGGATATCCTGAACACCGCAGATCAATTGGTCTAGCATTATGTCGTCCAAGTCGCGAAATTCACAGTGTGCAGATGCCTTATGGAGAGCAGCAATATATTGATTAATAGTCTCTCCGTCCATTTGCATGCGCTGCCGAAATTCGTAATGCTGCACAACCTTAGAAGGGGTTGGCGCATAGTGTGTCTTCAGTGTCCCCTTCAGCACGTCCCATTGCACCGTGTGGACAGGCGTAGGGGCAGAGAGAGACTCTGCAGTGTCAAAAACCTCTGGGCCACAGTGACTCAAAAATAATGCCCTTTTTCTATTGTCTGCCAGGCCCAGCAGGTCATTAGCCTCGAGGAAACACTCGAAATGCCGCATGTATGAGTCCCACTTCTCCCGGGCAGGATCGAATGGTGGAGGTGGATGAAAGGCAGACATGATGCCAGAAACAAGGCAGGCGAGGTGCGAGCTGCCTGGCTGGTTGTGAAGCCCGTGGGGCTTGTCGTTGTTCTCCTGGTCCCAAATTCTTCGTCGCCACTGTTGGATCGTGGATTCAATACAGGAGACCGACTTTGACAACAGCTCTTTATTTGAGATAAGAAGCACAACCAGCAAAAAGCCTCTGACAGCTTGCCTTTTTATAGGGGCTGTCAGCAACACTTGTAACCAATTCAAAATGTAGCAACCAATGGGGGTTCAGCATTTTCCCTCCATAATACTGGCCCTGGATGAAACCAGTTATTCCTAGCCAGAACATAACAGTCATCATTTATGTAATTTGAGCCCAAGTCTCTCAGAGCTTTAAATATTAATGAAACAGTAAGGTAGCAGTAAAATATTTGAATATTGAGCTTTAAAAATGAATTTAGTAATACACTCAATTATTGTAATATTTCAATACATACGAGGATCGGAATTGTGCAAGCCATGTGACAGTCTATGGAAGTGAACGTTTATTTATTTTATTTAAAACATGTATACAGCCGCTTATCTTTCAACGAAATCTGAGTAGCTACCAATCAAAAATTAAAATAACATATAAAATACTAAAACTATAAAACTAAATAGATTAAAGCATTAAAAGATGAAAAACAACAAAGACCTTGTGCCAGGTCAATCTTCTAATGTGCAATTATCCAATCTTATTCCAGCGCTTGGGGAGAAAATTAAGTCTTCAAAGCTGTAGGAAAGGCTGAGAGAACAGAGTGTTCCCCAGGGCAAGACCTGCTAAAGTTGGACTCAAAGAAGCAACACAGGAAAAATGTGGATGCTTCCGAACTTTGGTATTGGAGAAGACTCCTCTGAATACCATGGACAACCAAGAAAACAAACAAATGGTTAATTGAACAAATCAACCCAGAGTTCTCACTTGAGGCACAAACATCCAGGCTCAAATTATCCTTCTTTGTATGCATTAAGCAAAGACTTAGCTCTCTGGAAATGGTTCTAATGATGGGAAAGGTGGAAGGAAAGAGAAGAAGGTGTGACCACTGGCAAGATGGATAGTCATAGTAGCGATGTGTGTACTGTTGGAAGACCAAAAGGACCATGTTAAGGGCAGTTCATCATGTAGAAAATCTATTTATGTAGTCATTAAGAGTTGACAATTACTTGAGTCACTGGAGAAAGTCATAATGACATAAATTATGATTGGCACATAATCAAAACACCTCTAAGAACCTAAAAACCAGGGGTGAAATTCAGCAGGTTCTGACAGGTTCTGGAGAACCTGTAGCGGAAATTTTGAGTAGTTCGGAGAACCGGCAAATACCACCTCTGGCTGGCCCCAGAGTGGGGTGGGAATGGAGATTTTGTAGTATCCTTCCCCCAGGAGTGGGGAGGGAATGGAGATTTTGCACTATCCTTCCCCTGGAGCGGGGTGGGAATGGAGATTTTGCAGTATCCTTCCCCTGCCATGCCCACCAAGTCACGCCCATAGAATTGGTAGGGAAAAATTTTGAATTTCACCCCTGCTTAAAAACAGAAGATAAGTAAGATGTCCAAAGAAGTTGATAACCTACTCCTGTTACATCACTATTTTGAATCTAGTTTACAGATTCAGGTTTTTAAGTGTAACAATCAAATTGGGAGCACCAAGCACAGAATTGTAGCAAAACTCCTGTATCTCATCCATAGCTAAGGCTCAACAGTTCTAAAGCTCTGAGCAGTCCCTCACATTCATCAGCCTTAGTTGATAAAAGATGCTCTGTGCAATTATACTTCCAATGCTGAATCCAAGAACATTGCTTAACCACACATCTGATCCTGAGAGGGTAGAAAATACTTTCAGGTAAGACTAAAATTCTTCTTAGTAAAGCTCCATATTGTCCATAATTAAACCTTGGCAGGGTTCATATATGGTAAAAATTATGAGTTTGCTAACTTGGGTTTGTTAACTATGCCATAGTAAATGATTTGTATATCATGGTAGATTATAATCTATGATTTATATATCACAATAGAGGTTCACGTGATCTGCTAAACATGGTCCATATCTCTTGCAGCTTTACTGGGAAGTTTCTCACGATAAAGGAAACTCCCATAATCTGCCAAACATATTTTAGAAAGTAAAGGCTACTTCTAACACTGGAATTAATGTTTGTCCTAAAGAAAGTAAGAAAAGCATACAGTACAGCTTTTCACAGGGGAATTGTTATTGCTGAAATATCTAAAAGCAAAGCCTCTCAAGAATGAATTGTTTCACTTCTTCACTGCCACCATCCATTTAACCAGGGAGAAGGGGGAAGAAACCTGTTCTAATGACTCACCCAAAAGAGGCAGCAAAATATTCCATTTCTTCTCTGACAAGCTGCAGGACATTTTTCCCCAAATAGGCTGAAAATAAATTATTCATGCAGGAGGGAAGGATTTCCAATAACCAGCAAACAGTGAACTGCTTAAAATTGAATTTTCAATGTGAACAAACTTAGGACAGGTTATGGAACAATATCAAGACCTTGGTAGAACGTAAGTAGTATTTAAAGTTCAAATGCAAAGATCACAGAATCGTATATAAACTGGAAGCATTTCAAATAATATAAAGTTCATCCCAACTGATGATCAGTCAGACCCAGTTGCAGCTTACTATAGACTGTTTAATAGTAGAAAATACTAGTATTTGTTTTCACACATCAGTTTCCAAGATGCTTTTTTCATTTGAACAGAAAATGATTGTTAGTTTTCCTGAGGAGAAAAATGGTCTTGAATAGTATATAACCATGTACCTTGAATCAAAAATAAGTACTACCCAATTATTCCAACAAAAATCTATTTTTTATTTAACATTGTTCAATTGTCTTTAATAAAATATCCTCAATTCATCCATATTAGAGGAAATGGTGATATATACGGTAATACACAACAATTTTCTTTATCATTATATTATTCAAGCTTGTGTCTCTCTGTTCCACATTCCTCTTTTGATAAAGATTATTTAAATGCTAACAACGAAATTAGGAAAATAGCCACAGATAACACACAAGTGCATTTCTGAAGAATGATGAAATAAGATAATTTTATAAAACTGAGCACACATATCAGATTTTATAAGTAACATCTCCAAGTTCTGTTGTTTACTGAACATTTGTTGTTTTCCCAAAGCAGCATTAAAAAAATAATAAACACCTTTCAAACTCACTTTTTAAAAACATTTCTGCTGGTCCTCTAGCTGTAAAGTACACAGAGAAAAAGCTTACTGTGAATGTTCTCAAGCTATTTCTAGGGCAAGTGAATCCAAGCAACAACATGTGCACTCAGAAAGGGAGGAGGGATTATGAGTAGGGAGAAAAATGATGTTTTCTGGGCCATCATTAAGAAAGAGTCTTGCTATTAGGATTTGGGTCTCACACCTGGATCTGCAATACTCCAGGGAGGTGTTCTATTTAATACCTCATCTAGGACCTTTCTTTCTTGCCTCCCATTCCCCTCCCTTTTAAAAAAAATAGAAACTTATCTATCACAAACTGCAGCACCAAAATAGTCTGTGTTATTCTGAGTATTATGGGACATTCAGGAGTTTGATAAAAGAACCAGGAAAAAAAACTCTGATGATATTCAACTACACTGGACTGATTTTAATGTTGCTGTTGCTGTTGTTATTGTTGTTGTGGAAGTGCACATTTAAGCCTGAATTTATGACTCAATGGTCTATAAAATAACTGGGACAAATATGCTGAAAAACCTGCTCAAAGATTATCTTTATCTTTGAAGGTTCTTCCCCAATAGGGAAAGGGGTGTATTTTTTAAAATGTCTCCCCTTTAGTGTAGTAGCTATCTTTTTAAGTAGGTGTTTATATTTCTGAAAAAAAATCCCCTGCTATTGGTTTTCCTGCTCAGAACCTGAATTCTGTTAGCTTAGAAATTATATTATTCTCCTGACTAAATTGCTCTTGCCTATCACTGATTAAACCTTCAGCTATGGTCAATCTCTTATAATCAAATTATTCCTGTTTAAATAGTACTTCATGATACAAATGGAAGAGCAGCACACAATATATGTGTGGTCTATTCTAGAAACCATGGGTTTACACAAAGATTCAGAAACACATGTTAAGTAGTCTTGCTGTGCTGGAGCAAACTGATGTAGCTTTTTTAGTATTACTGGAAGTTTAGGGAGAAAGTATTTCTGAAGTTCAAGTCAACATTGTCCTAAAAGTTCTAGAAGACTTTCAGGGAGGCTGGATAAGTTACTCACACCTTTCTCTCCAAGAACAGCCTTGAGAAATACATTGTTATGAAATTGCATTGCAAACAATGGATATTCTCTTCCAGGATATTGGCCAATTGGAATAGGCAGCTGTGTCACTGCTTTGTTCAGCAGCATATCTTATTGGAGTGGGTAGCAAACAAAACAGAAAATAAAGCAAACTTTTTTTATTTAAGATTAAAAGTATTAGAATTGTGCTCCACCTGAATCACTAAATACTTTATCAATCAAAAATTGTCTTTAACTGGCACAAGGTACATTTCATTTCTTGTCACAGGAAAAAATATATAACTTCTATATAACAAAGTTTTTTCAAAGTTCTTTTTTCACTGAGAATTGTTACAAGACTTGCATAGTGTTACAAGACTTGCATAAATGACTTTTATTTTGAAAATGAGCACATATTTTCCTTTGCTGCAAAAACAAATGTTGGTATCAATGCATTATTTGATAGGAGTTTTAAGCTATTAAAGTATAACTTGAGCAAACATCTGAAAGGTCATTGCAGTTTTTATAAGTACTACTTAGTAATTAACCTTTGTTGCCTCTTGGATTAAATTTTTGGTACTAGCTTCTGTTGGAGAAGGCTTCAATAGGTTTTTTTCCTATCACAAAAGACAGATTCAGTATTGTCTTAGAAGGAAGGTTCAAATATGAAAAGAGGACAAACTGAAAACCATGAATCTCATATTTGGACTATGATGAGAGCAGGCAAACTTCACACACTCCATCTCTCTTACTCAACACTGTCAATTGAAAAGCCCTATAGAGAGCATTTTTTATATTCTCATTATGTCTTTTGTCAGAATTTATCAAACTAAGAATTTCTCCCATGCTGTGGTAAGTAAAATTGTCAAAATACATCTTTCTACTGCCACAGTTTCAAATGTCCTTACTTGCTACTAGCTGACAATTCAGGATTTATATCAAAATGATACCAGAAGAAAACCAAACGAACTCAGCCATGTATGCCTAGCATCCTTAAATCTGGCCTTTGTTTCATCTTTATGAAACAAAGAGCCGAGATGGCGCAGTGGTTAAATGCAGCTACTGCAGGCTACTCCAGCTGACTGCTAGTTCAGCAGTTCAGCTGTTCAAATCTCACCAGGCTCAAGGTTGACTCAGCCTTCCATCCTTCTGAGGTTGGTAAAATGAGGACCCAGATTGTTGGGGGCAATATGCTGAACTCTGTAAATCGCTTAGAGAGGGCTGAAAAGCACTATGAAGTGGTATATAAGTCTAAGTGCTATATTGCTATTTAAAAGTGCCTCTCCACAGAGAGCAGGGGAAAATATGGAGATAATCGTGTCATCTTGGATTTTGAGTGAGGAATCACATGCAGCTAATGCATGATCAAGAGGACCCTGCTTATTTGTACTTTCAAAAGTTTTTGACAAAGTTTCTTACTAAAAAAAATATATTAAAAAAGCTTGACAGTCATCAGATACCAGAAAATATCTCTTCACTCCTTAACCAAGCATCACTGCAATTGATTAAAGAACCGATAGCAGGGAATGAAAATAATATGCTATTCTTGCAAAACAGATATAAAGCATGATGCTTTTTGCACAGGCATCTGTACTAATGCTTTTTAACTTGTTCATAAATAATCTAGAATTTTTGTTATGTAGCAATTGTAAAAACTATGCAACGGCCTTTCAACGGACTTTGCTCAGTTCAAACTTTAATAGCTTATGCCTCCCATGAAATCATGCACAAATAACATAATTTGTTGTTACAGCAAAGTAAGTTTGCTAACAGGAAAAGGGAGCCTCATCTTTACCCTACCCACTGTGAAGCAGCCTTTCAATAGTCAGATAGGTGATCCTTCTAAGCAGCTATTGCATAGCTGAGCAAATGAGGAAGAGGTTGGACAGAATACATGGATGATCACAACTTCCTCCTAATCCCTGTGCAATAAACAAAAACCAACATACTTCTCTAGGAGAAGTAGAGAATCATCCAGAAATTAACAGAATGCTACTCAAATGCTCTAGGGAACCATGGAGATGACCTTGGAGAAAGCAGCCAGAAGCTTTAGGAAACTATCAGGACCAGAGGAAGCATGCATTAAGCCCAGGCAGGTGGGAGAGAATGAGAAAGGGACTCAGTTATCCCTACAACTCCCTGGTATAAAAAGAAATCCAGGGAAAACACAGGCAGGCTTGCAAGATTCTGTTACAGGGAGTCCTCAAGACTGTTCATTTAATGATAGTTCAAAGTTATGACATCCTCAGAAAAAGCAATTTACAACCTGTACTTATGACCCTCTCCCTCCCCCCTCTCTTACACACACACAAACACACAATCACTATGGTCACCTGATCGCAATTCGGGTGCTTGGCAACCAGTTTGCATTTACATTCTGCAATCATGTGATCATTGTTTGCTACCTTCTTTGCCAATTTTCAGCAAAAACAGCAAAAATGCCCATTAAGGAAACTAGTTTGATTTAATGACTGTCATAAAAATTGTCATAAATTTGGGTCCAACTCAACTTACAACCACAATGACTTATGATGCAAATTCTGGCCCCAAATGTGGTCACAAGTTGGGGACTACCTGTACTGCAGTCTATCTCAAATAAACCAGCTCTTCAACAATTCCTCTCCGAAAAAGGAGAAGACTTGAAATCACCCACAATTGCTCCAAACACCAGCTTCTCATGAGAAGACTGCAAGATAGTATCTCTGGTGAGTTTAGAGCTCTGGGAAACAAGGGAATATCCACCTTGCTCAAATCACAATCAATGCCTTTAAGGCAGTGGTTCGCAACCCCCAGGTTGAGAACCACTGCTTTAAGGGGACACTAAGTTCACATATTTCCTTTTCTATTCACTTTTGGAAATTGCTTGTAAATTGCTTTTCAGCTATTAGAAACCTTTGAATCAACACATTTCACAGCAAAGGTCCCCAACAATTGGGCTGCGGCCCACTACTGGGCATGGCCCATTCAGAACCAGGCCACAGAAGCAGTGGGCAAGCATGCATATGTGTGCATCTCCACTTGCACGAGCAGCGGTGAGTGAGAAAAGCTCCATTTGTGCAAGCAGCGAGTGTGCAAGCCTGCCACTCATGCAAATGGAGCTGCGCACATGCTCACCAGATGGTCATGCAGAACCATTTCCTCTCCCCCCGCCGGCCTGTCCTCAAAGCCGGAAAGGTTGCGGACTGTTGTTTTACAGCACCAGGTGAGTTTTATTCATTGGTTAGCAAAATAAGTTTTAAATACAAGTTTTAAAACTTTAAAAAATGTATTGGGGAATAGATAGCCACAGGATGTTTGAAAATTAGTTTTGGAAAGGTATAAATGGACTAAGGATTCACATAAATTTAAAATAAGGTTTTGGAATTAATGATATACAATCTTTCCCATGGGAAATGGTTATAGGAAACCCAACATGAAGCGCCAGAGAAATCAGGAGATCCAAACAGTTCAAATGGATATAGATTTATTGCAAGCTGAAGCGCTCTACAAGAATCTGAACTACTAACAGTCAAAGCAATTTGGTGGTAGATAAGGAATTCAAGGTGGACTGACTTAGATCTCTTGTGGACCTGAAAGGACTCTTGACTGATGATGTGTTTGACCCCTTCCTCAGGCTCAGCCTGGTCATCTCCTACACCCAAGCAGGAACATTGCAGAGTGTTTTGTTGCAATTTGTATTTTTAGAACAGAATGACTAATCAAAGCAGAACTATCATCATTGCTCAGAGTCAATGCTCATGTCTATAAAAGCCAACAATTCTTCATACAAGAGTAAATGTATTCACTATAGATTAAAAGATTATTTTTAACAGTTGTAGTAATTAAGTAATTAAATGTGGATGAGATCTTCAGATAATTGATTAAACACTAGTCCACACAACTGTTTTCCATAGGAAGGATAGAAAGTATCTGCCTTTGGATTAGTTTTGGGTAACACAGGTTAAGCCAGGGTTTTACTTTTAATTTTGAATATTTCACATATTTCAGTTTTGTTTGTAAATTTGTTACTTTCTCGCAGACTCTCACGGATAAGTAAGTCCCAATCCTAAATATATTTAAAACTAGTAAAACCCATTAAATTCTACAGATGTTGATTTCTGAATAAGCATGCTTAGTCTTACCTCACTTGGATATAATCAATTAAGAAAGCCCTTGAACACCTAAGTAAATATTAGCAATAGAAATAGTGAGATTGGATTTCTCAAGTGAAAAAGGAGGATATTTGTAGCTCAGGTTAAAAAGAGAGGTCCTTGGTACTTTCTGAACTTGGTTGTTAGCGTGTAGAAAAAGGAAATAGAGCATCCATACAACATTTTCCAACAAAAAGGATATCCACACAACTTTGTCAAAAAGGGCCTGACCACTCAACCCAGTATTGCACAACCAACATAAGTAGTAAAAATAACACTGCCATCAAAAACATATCAGAAACCACCAACAGAGACTATTACAACTAGATGGAATCAGTGTAGCACACAAATGAACTAAAGCCCTCCAAAGCATCCTAAGTAAACCAAAAGACTCAGCAGCTGCAGTAGACAAAAACAGGAGTCATCTACAACATAAAGTGTAAAGACTGCAACAGTCACTATGTAGGACAAACAGGCAGAAGACTAGCAGAACACATTCTCCTTAATTTTACAACATATGGACAAAATTAACCATAGTTTCAACTGGGAAACTATGGCCATCCTAAATCAAAACAACTCAAAAAATGCTAGAGAATTCCTGGAAGCCTGTCACTCTGACATATTGGCCATCAATAAACACATAGACATAAACAACATCTACATACTGTGAAAAAGACACAATCAACAAGCCAAAAAAGGAGCAAAAAGACCAAAACACAATCAATGCCCTGATGAGCATTAAGAGTGCAAATGGAATAATAAAGAGTGCAATTAGAGTAATAAAGATGGTGAGGGACTTTGAGGCTAAATCCTATAAAGAACATTTTAAAGGTCAGAATATTTAGCCTAAAGAAGAGAAAACTAAGGGTTAGGGTAGATGTGGTAACTGAGAGTGTAGGTTTATTTTTCATAATGCCCAACAGTATGAAAAGAATTATTGGTGAAAGGGGAGGGAGGGAGGAAATAAGGAGTAATTTCCTGATCAAAATACCAGTTAAACATTAGAACAGCCTTCCTCCTGGAGTCATGAATGTTGCTTCCTTGAAGATATTCAAGCAAAAATTGGACATCCATTTGTCTAGAATCGTGATGGCGAACCTATGGCACAGGTGGCACAGGTGGCACACGTAGCCATATCTGCCGGCCCGCAAGCTGTTGCCCTAGCTCAGCTCCAGTGTGCATGTGTGTGCCGGCCAGCTGAATTTCAGCTCGTGCGGAGGGTCTGGGAGGGCGTTTTTGGCCTCCCCGGGCTCCAATAAAGCCTCTAGAGCCTGGGGAGGGCAAAAAACGGGCCTACCGGGCCCACCGGAAGTCGGGAAGTGAGGGGGTTGTGCATGCATGCATGAGGAGGACAGCAGGGGGGTCACATGCACATGTGCAGGGGGCGGGGCATGTAGGGGGCATTGAATTATGGGTGTGGGCACACACACACACATGCTTTTGGCACTCAAGGATAAAAAGGTTAGCCATCGCTGGTCTAGAAGATCTCCAAGATCCTTTCAAAATCTATAATGTCTTGAGTCAGGGAAAGGAAAAATAGCCATGTTAAAGTCTTGCAATAAAGGTAGGTAGATAAGTAGGTAGGTAGCTAGCTAGCTAGCTAGGCAGGCAGGCAAACAGACATTTTAAAAAGAAGAAAGGCACACAAATATCTGACTACTAGAGGTGGCATGAGGAGCCATATTATAATGAGGTCAGATACCTTCAGGAGTTGTTAAAAGCTGCACATGTCCTAATTTTTGTTTTATTAGTACTGTGTTCTAATTGCTCCCCAAAGCTCTGCTGCCAAACCATGAATGCCTCACAATTGCTAAGTAGGCAAAAACAATCCCATTCAATTGCTTCTTGAATTATCCTGTTTTCCTTTCTTCCCAAAGCAAAAAACTCCACAAAAAAGCAGCTTATCAGCAAAGACAAGCTGCATTAACCAATGAGTTTATGAAATATATGCTATTCTTTATTCCTTTCAGTCTGTTGTTTCTACAGTTTTAGTCTGTTTTAGCCAAGAGCTGCCATTTCTGCTGTAAGTAAGGATATTTAGACTCGAAATAAATTAAAGGCTGATGTCAGCAAGACATCTCCATGCCTTGCACATATATTAATAAAATGATCACCGACTGTTGCTAGCTTTATAAAAATTGGGTCACAGCTTAAAACCAAAAGGTGGCTAAGCAAATAACAGTTATATTATTTTTAGAAGAGCTTTTGACTTCATCTCAATACTAAGGTAATTGGTGGTACCACTTACAAGGACAAGAAGCAGCTTGAAGCCCAATGTAGAAATGCTAGGTATTGGATCTTGGAGTACAAGTCACTATGAAAATACACTTCTTCAATAATAAAGAAGTGTAGAAGACTACACTTTGACAGAATTGTAAAGATTATCAAGCATATTGTATAACTCCAATAAGATCTTACTTTATTGATTAAATAGATATAAAAATGTTGAGCATGTTTGTATACAGCTGTCTAATTATGAAATTAAAGCTGAGAGGCATATTCTAAAAACCAAAGACATGAACATGGATAGAATCTCTACTGATTTAACATGAGTCTGCCATTTTTTATAATGAAGGTAAAGCATCAGAGGTGGGTTCCTACCGGTTCTAACCGGTTCTTTAGAACCATTAGTAGTTTGGCGATGACATCACGGAGCCGGTTCTGTTGGTGTCTCTGTGGGCACCGCCATCTTGGAAGTGCAGAAGCTATTTTCTGATTGCTGCACATGCGCAAAGCGCGCACACACACACGGCACAACCCTGAGGAACCCAGCATCAAAAAGATCCAGAACCCACCCCTGTAAAGCATCCACCCAACCAGGGCATCTTAGCCTCTTCAATCCACCCAGGCAGAGAACAGAGTATCTCAAAAGCAGATTTATCTGAATCGAATAAATCCTTCCACAAGTAGCAAGAAATTAAACCCATAATGGGGCATAAGGAGAGTGGGCTGTGCCCAAGGCAAACATCTCAGTTGGGGCAAAGCACTAAGAGTCTTTTGCATTTTTTTCTGCCATATAGTAGTTGTCTTGATTTTCAAAACTCATATGAGTTTTGTCATTTGTCATTTCTTTCTTCTCTCATTTTTTCACAAGCAAAAGGAGGAGGCACAATGAAAAGAAAATAGACCCCACATACATAATAAAAGCATAAAAATCCTTATGGCTGTGTTTACAGTGGGGCAAAAAAGTATTTAGTCAGCCACCAATTGTGTAAGTTCTCCCACTTAAAAAGATGAGAGAGGCCTGTAATTGACATCATAGGTAGACCTCAACTATGAGAAACAAAATGAGAAAACAAATCCAGACAATTATGATTATGTGATTTGGAAAGAATTTATTTGCAAACTATGGTGGAAAATAAGTATTTGGTCACCTACAAACAAGCAAGATTTCTGGCTCTCACAGACCTTTCCAAAAAACACAATATGATTGTCTGGATTTGTTTTCTCATTTTGTCTCTCATAGTTGAGGTCTACTATGATGTCAATTACAGGCCTCTCTCATCTTTTTAAGTGGGAGAACTTGCACAATTGGTGGCTGACTAAATACTTTTTTGCCCCACTATATATACTCAAATTTTTACCATTTCTTTTAAAAAATCCTTTAGAACAAATATAATCTGAATAAAGGATATGTTTTGTGGTACAAGGAAATATTTGCAAGCATACAGCATAATATTTTCTTGCGGTTTCGTAAGGTAAAAAAATGTTTCTGATATATAAAATGCTCAAAGAGAGGTGGAATGAGAGTGGAGGGCATACCACTTATTTTCAGCCATATTTGCATAGATCCTGGGTTTCCTTTCTAGCATGTTCATGACAAGACACATGTGAATAAGAAAAAAAATGTTATGAATACAATATTTCCTCCAATCTCCTCACATTTTTTCTCAATTCATTATTAGAAATTTGGCATGTAGGTCAAGAGTGTCCAATCTGTTCAAGCACTGTGTAAAAATGAATGCAAATGATTTTCAACAAGTGTGAAGGGAAAAAGAATTCTCAATGTTTTTCATTGCAGTTATACAAAATTGCTTGTATGAACCAACCACACAGAAAAATGGATATTAAAGTACACTATAGAAGAAAAGAAGGCCATTTACCACTCAGCCAGTTAAACGACGAAGGGAAAAAGAAGCATGCCTCCTTGCAACCATTTATTTCGTAAAAAATAAAATTACTCAGCTTTCAAGTTCAGCTTCATTATATGACTAAAAACCACAGGAGAAAATAAGAAAAAAATTCTTCTATTTTCTTCAGACCATGCATAGCATTCTATTATATATCTATTATTCCTTTTATTATATCCAAATTTAGGATCATTACACCAATCATAGGTCTAAGTACAGAAAGATAAAAATAGATGCCAGACACCAATTATGCTTCTAAATGTTATAAATTGTCTTAAAAATGAACAGAATGATGTTCTCAAAAGTTCAGGGGTTTTTTTTGGGGGGGGGGGGGGAATGAATGGAAGTCCCTTGTACAGTAGTTAGTTTCATTCCTTTTCTGCAAAGTTCATCAAACTGTCAATTTTTTCTTTACCATTTATAACCTTCTCTAGAAAATGAGTTGCCATCGAGAATGCATTATTATTGACTTCTAGGGAAGAAATGGCAAACTGAAGTCAGCTCTGTTAAAAGCGTAGCTGAAGCCTGCAGCAGAATGAAGAGCCAGCAAGGAGACCAGTTCTTACGACAAGAAATGGACCATCCACAATGCACCGTCGAGATCATCCACAAATTCTTCTCAAAGCTGTTCCTTATAAGAAAATCAGAAGACAGCAGTCTCCGGTGGGATTAGTGCTCTCGAAGATATGGGAATAGCTATCCTATTCAACCCATAGTTGGAAATTTGAAGGGCACTGGGTTTGCATATTTCCTTTTCTAATCATTTTCAGAAATTGCTTAACTGCATTTCAGCTATTAGGACTTTTGGATCGACAAATTTTACACCACCAGGTGAATTTCTTTCATTTCTTAGTGAAGGAAGATTTAAATAAAAGTTTAAAGACTTAAATAAATTATTTTGGAATAAACAGCAATGGTAAACAAAACTTTGATTTTAAAAGTTACACACAGATAAATTTGAAATAAGATTTTGAAATTAAGTATAAGAATCCTTCCTAGAGGAGCTGAAGTGGTGCAGTGGTTAAATGCAGCCATTGCAGGCTGACTGCTAGTTCAACAGTTCAGCTGTTCAAATCTCACTAGGCTCAAGGTTGACTCAGCCTTCCATCCTTCCGAGGTCGGTAAAATGAGGACCCAGATTGTTGGGGGCAATATGCTGAACTCTGTAAACCGCTTAGAGAGGGCTGTAAAGCACTATGAAGCGGTATATAAGAAAAGTGCTATTGCTTCCTGTGGGAAAATATTTTTTATTTTGAATTCTTTTTTTAAAAAGTCTGGGTCCTTAAAGGTTGGACACTGAAGTAACTAGAAGGAACTAAAGATGACAATTAAAAGAAAAGAACATTTAAATTTTACTTACGAATACAGAATGGAACAAAATATTTTAACATTCAACTTACTGAAGGGTATTTTTGAACAATGGACCCAGAAGTTAGTATCAAAAGTACAATAAAAAAGAAACCAGCTGTTTCCTTAATAAGTAAAAGGGATACATAAATAACAAACCAGGAGAATGACCTGGATAATCTTCCCATACTGGGTCTACAAAAAAGGGTTGATAAAGCTTTGAAGAATTTTGTGAGATGAAACAAAGAAAAATGGAACGACATAAAATTTTAGAACATTCTTTGAAGGAACTATAGATCAAGATTATTAAAAATAAAAGGAAGGAATATAAAGGTGGATTATTTGATCAAGGTTAAGATAGATCTGTTGTTATCTCTGATAATTTTAATGGACTTTTGCTGACATCAGGACTGAGATGATGAGGTTTTAAGGATTAGTTTATAGATGAGAGATGTGATATGGGAAGAATAGATCATCTGTTGTACTTTAAGAGAAGGCACTAAGTTAAAAATTGTTTCTACTATATATTGTGATGAAGGGAAGTCATTTACCATATTTTTGGAGTATAAGACGCACCTTTTTACCCCCCAAAAGAGGGTGAAAACTTGGGTGCGTCTTATACACCGAATGTAGCCCCACCCAGTCACCCCCACCCTTTGGCCTCTGCCTCCCAGCAATTTACCTCCTTGCAGCAAACAGGGCAGAGCCTGATTAGCACAAGCAAGTGATTATCTGCCTCCCGACCCACAGCTGACTGACAAGCCACATGCTAAAATGAAACTAACTACGGTAGCTGCAAGGAGACAAATTGCTGGGAGGTAAACTGCTGGCAATGTTGGACTGCTGAAACTGCAAGGTAAGGAAATAACTATAAATTTACTCAAGAGCCAAGGTGGCGCAGTGGTTAAAATGCAGCACTGCAATTCAGCAGTTCAGCTGTTCAAATCTCACCGGCTCAAGGTTGACTCAGCCTTCCATCCTTCTGAGGTGGGTAAAATGAGGACCCAGATTGTTGGGGGCAATATGCTGAACTCTGTAAACCGCTTAGAGAGGGCTGTAAAGCACTATGAAGCTGTATATAAGTCTAAGTGCTATTGCTATTAAAAAAATGTTTGTAGAATGTTCAAATTATTAGACTTATTTTTTAAAGACTGCTTTATTATTGTTCTAGACAACTTAACAAAATGAAGATGCTTTTTAAAATGAATGCTTGCTCTGGAGGCCCAATGCTATTGTATCTTCTTTTAAATAGCAGAGAATAACAATACTTCCAGAAAGCCACATCAATTTTAACAGCATGTGTACAAGTATAGTCTGAAATGTAAGAGTGTCTTGTTGTAGTATTAAAATAAGGCAGCTGAGTTAAACCCTGACTTAGTCATGTTTGGAGTAGATCTATTTAAATAATTGGGAGGAGTTAGTGTGATTACATTTAAGAAAACTTTCTGGCATTAATATACTGCCATAATGTACATTTCTCCAATTCTTTGCTATTTCTATGGGTCAAGCACACATGCACAGAAATACACAGCAAACAGTGTATATCATCTGTACTGTTTGCTGTTTGCTGTTTGGCAAATTGCTGGGAGGCAGAGGCCTTTTTTCCTTATTTTCCTCCCCCAAAACTAAGGTGCGTCTTATACTCCGGTGTGTCTTATACTCCGAAAAATGCGGTATATATTTATTTTATTTTTCTCTACTATAATTTTATTTTTTTTCTTTTTTATTTTCTATTTTCTTTTTCTTTCTGTACCTTCTATTTTTATATTTTTGATTTGTATTCGTTTTTATCACAGTTGTAATTTTAATAAAATTACTATTAAAAAGGAGAATTTATTGCTGCTCATAAGAACATGATGGTTTGCTTCCCTTCAACAAAATCAATCTGAATTAATTTTTACCTTTCTCAGAAGAAAGCAGATCCGTTCAATGTTTCTCAACCGCTCTCGCTGTCAAAGGAAAGTGGGAAAAGATGGAGTAAAACTATACAATATAAGAGACCTAAAATTGAACAAATCGTATGGATCAACATATATTTTACCTGATCTCAGAAGAAAGTCTATAATATACTAGCCTCTGATATAATTTGCATGGTACTGCCTTAGTTATCTACTGAGATAATCTAAACATATTTCAATTATATCAAATGTTTTCACTTTTGCCCAGGCAACTGAACTAGTCCCAAATCTGAACTGCAACTCCCAACATATTAGAAACTGTAGTTCAGCAGTGATTGGATAATTACAAATTTTCTACTGCAACTTTAAAGTTAGCAACTGATTCCTGGAAATTCATGCAAGGGATAAAATAAGGAGCTTATAGTTTCATGATATATAAGATGAGCTTGCTGCCACAGAGTGGACGAATTATGGAAGACAGAAACACATAATGGTACTAAAGAACATTATGAGACAAAAGCAAAGTGTGTGTTTTGTGCAGGCACACTTTTTGCTTTATCTTATACTTTCTCCTCATACTGTGAAAGTCCCACCTTATCTTCTCAAAATATAGTATATATGTAACAACTATTATTCTTGCATGATCAGCAGGTATTTTCATGCTGCCTTGAAGTAGCTAAACTTTTATTGCAGAGTTTAAAGGTAAAAATGTTCTCTAAAGGGGAAAAATGCTTCCTTAGGATGTACAGTACAGTTGGCTAAATGAGAGATCAGCAGAAACTTGAATTGTGGGTACTTTTCTAGAAATAGCAGAGTAGGTATTATAGTTAATTATAAATATCAGACTTAAGCATACAAGATCTACTATCAGTTACTTCTTAAACTGGATCACCTTGGGGTTGAGGTTTCACAGAACTGTTTTCCCATTACATAATTTGAGCAGATGTTACATAGCAAACTGCAGGGCCATATCTATGGATGGGGTTACCACATTATATTCTGTTGAGAGGTATAGTCCTGTACCCTATGAGGAAAGTTGCAAATCAGATCACTTGCATCCCCGTTTTAGATCCAAGTGTGATCTATGGCAACTTGAGTTTAAAAAAACCCAGGGACTGGATGACTAAACATTGGGATTGCACAAAGCATTTGAAAGAGAGTGCTTTGCTAAGCACACCAGAAATTGCAAGCCCCCTCCCCATCCTCAAAATGTTAGAGCAGGCATGTCATTTGGAAGGCTTGTTCAGCTCCTTTTCCCTGGCTGTCAACATGTGTGAATGCATGTGCAGCTGCTTCATTTCATTGGTAATTCCAGAGAAAGTGTAGTCAGCATATGTACACAAATATAAAGATAACCAGCTGCACAAGCTTTCCAAAGAACACAGATTGTGGTGCTTCACACAGCTTTAATAAAGATCTATATCCGAAATATTTGAGAGCTGCTGTCAGTCAGTGAAAACAAAATTGGGAGAAAGAGGGAAGATAATGATCAGTGCAAGGCAATTTACAAACCTCACTAGTTTGCCATTAAATTATTTAAATACAATGAGGAAGACAGATTCCCAACTGATGCAAAACTGTGGGAAGGCTTAGCCTCACACATTCCCACTTCTCTATTCATCTAGTGCATGCTAGACAATATGTGCTCACATGTCAGGATAAAAAAAAAATGATGAGGAGATGCCCAGGGAGAAGTCTTGCCTGGTTATCTTGCAACCAATTAGACCTGAGGAAGTGGACAGGTTCCTCAGTACTGTAAGCTTTGCCATCTGCTTTTTAGATCCATACCTTGCCTTGTTTGTCAAAGTGGCCTGGGAGGTGTTGTGTGAATGGGTTCTGGTGAAGGTTGAGTCTTCTTTGAGTGAGAGAGTTGTTTCTTTATCTCTTAAGAAGGCCTTGGTTCACCCCTCAACAAGAAACCATCATTGGATCCCACCATACTGGACAATTTTTGTCCAGTGTCTCTCTTCCCTTTCTTGAGGGTGGTGGAGAAGATGGTTATGCAACAGCTTCAAAGGGCCTTGGAGGAAGTGGATTATCCGGATCCTTTCCAATCAGGAAAGAAAGGCTGAGTCAACCTCGAGCGTGTGAGGATCAAACTCCAGACTGAGAACAGCCTGAAATACTGCATTCTAACCACTGTGCCACCAGGACTCCTACATCCCACATTAAAATACACTAATTTAAGCTGGAGATTTTATACTCCAATTATGTCAAACAGTCCAAAGGCAAACTATGGCACCTGATCCTGTCTTGAGCATTACAATTTAAACAAAACACAGTTCCATGAATTCTAGGAAACAATGATTGCTTAAAAACAGAATATGGATGATTCAAGTCTCCTCCTGGAAGTTCCAGAAGAGATTTAAGAACTGTACAAGGCTTGTATTATCCTGAACCTGAGACAGTGTCATCTGCATTCTTTGTCTATTTATTGCATTTGCATCCTGCTGCAATCAAAAACTACTCCTGATCCCTTGAGCTGCTCCCAAACTTCTTGAATTGTATGCCAGTCTGTTAATTGCTTCTCTGCAGACTACCGGTATATGCCTTGGACTGCTATTAGCAACCTGGTTCCCCATCACTTCAAAGTTATGGAATTGGGTGCAGATATTATTACATCTCTTTGCATTTAGAAGGTCATCTAACATACATTTCTTTAGGCATGCCCATCTAACATTACATTATTATAATACTATTATAATTTGTTACTCTCTTGCAATATTACTTTGCCTTGTTTTTATCATGTTTTAATTTTAATTTTTATATTGTTAGCCATTTGTCAACATTCAACATTCAGTAAATAAGAAGTTAGCATTAAATAATTGTATCTAGTTCATCCTGCAGGAAATCGTGGTTTTATTTGACCTCCAAAGGAATCCTTTCTAAAGATTTATTTATTTATTTAGCTTTTTCTCAGAGTCTAATGAAGACAGTGGGGCCACAAATTTTCCTTGAGAAGTGCACCTATAAATTATGTTTATTTATATCACCTCTATAGAAAGTATGTCTCTCTACAGAGCATTCAGCTGCAGCATGCAACCAGCATTAAATACCTTAGCCAATTATAGATTGCATGAATCAGCCTTCAGTTTATGGGGTTTTATTGCAGGAACCTTCATTTCTGAATCAGAAATAATTATGTCAAGACCAGGCTCACTATATTTACATATTAAAATAAAAATCACTTATAGAGGGTTTGGACAGGGAGGTCAAAGACAATGGCAATCAACTTGCATATGGTTGCCAAGAAAACTATAAGGGCCTGTCAGTGAAGGCACTAGGAATGGTATTTTTCAATGCTTATTGAAAATCATAAGATTACATTTAACACTACATTTTCAAAATATAGTTTTAATTAAATGTTAGTTAGAGCAGTACTTACCGCATTTGTTGGGTTGCACTGGTCTATAGGACTCTTGAAGTCTGTCTTTAACTCGTCAAATGCAATTATCTACAAAAATCAAAATTCAAACCATTATGCTACTTTCAAATTTGTGCTTTTAACAATTATGTATTCTTCTTCTGCTGTGGTGAAAAATTTTCAAGGCAGCACACGGTATTACTGTCTGAAAAACCTGTTTTTTAGCCATAAAAATCTTACATATAAACATAAATACATATACATAAACTATTATCAATATCACAATTAACCAATATAAAACACACACACACAAACACACGTTTTATATTGGTTTATTGTTTATTGTGATATTGATAATAGTTTAGGGTATGCTAATACTCTAATGCTTACAAACATTGGTTAATATTCAGAATCCTTTTTTTTATCCACAATGCAAAATGATTTGAATCCTGAGCATGTATTAGAATCCTGCATTTAACTGCTAGGCCTTAAAGCTCTTTTCAATATAATTTGCATAGATATCTGAGGTAAAACTTTGATTGTAATTGTTGTTTATTGGCCAAAATTTAATGAAACTGATTGCTATGGCCCTCCTATTTACTAATCTATATGTGGCATCATTATAACTAAGGCTGATAATCTAATCTACATTTTCTGTATCTAACTAAAAATTGCACACAAAGCCTCAACTGACTATAGCCATGATGGGCAATGAGGATGTACCAACTGACAGTCTAGCACAGCCATGACATATGTAAGACTGTGACGTGGAATGCAAGAGGTGTACACAGTAAACAACATGAATTAACGTATACAATGTGTGAAAGGAAAATTGTTTTATTGTGTTATAAAACTAATAGAGAAGAGGAATGAGGTAACAAATTCAACTGATGTTGGTTTGATCTTGGGGAACAGGGTTGATGAGTATAAGTATGGAAGTGAAGATGTACATTTAATTATGAGTGAAAGGGCTAAAATGTATATAAGAGAGTATGAAATAATGTATTCAAGTCTTGCATATACATAGGAAATTATCCTAAAACATGCTTGCATTATTTGGTTATGCTAGAAAACTGAGGAAAATAATGAAAGATACAAAGAAAAGAAGTTGTGAGTGCAGACAGATTATATTATTACTGGATTATGGGGTAAAATGAATCTGAAAGAAAAAAAGTTAAAGTAATTAGTGTGAAAACTGAATGACTGCAGAAAGAGGAAATCAAGACCTGTATAAAAAGGAAATAGGAGAAATATTAGAGGAAATGTCCACAGAAGGTAGCCAATTATCTGTTTTTTATTTTCTCAAAATTCCTGTAAGATTTATGTGAACTCTGTAGGCATTGATGGAAATAATAGTGATGATGGAAACTCATTCATTAGTTTGCAATATGCCAAAATCTGATTTTCCCGTATTTTTCGGAGTATAAGATGCACCTTCCCCCCCCCCAAAAAAGAGGCTGAAAATTTGGGTGCATCTTATACTCCGAATGTAGCTTTTTTGAAGCTTTTTTCCCCAACCCTAATGAGGTGCTAGCAATCTTCCCGGCTCTTAGGCTTGTTTTCATTGCTACTCCCTCTGAAAAAGGTTTTTTTCAGCCCTAACCAGGGGATAAAATAATGTGCTGAAGCTGACCAGACTAAGGACGCTAGCCAGATGAATACCTGGTAGGTTGATTTCCACTCCCCCTATTTTCTTCCCCCAAAACTAAGGTGCATCTTATACTCCGGTGCATCTTATACTCTGAAAAATACGGTATTTGTTTAATTAAAAGAAACAGAACAATTAAAAGTCAGCTGTGGCAGGGTGCTTAATGACAGAAGAGATTTTGGTAGGAATATTAGTGCCCATCAGGATTCTATTCCCTACTTTTGTTCTAAACCTTTGCTAGAATGTTCTCCATTTCCTGTGTTCCTCATATATGAGGAGGCAATGAAAAGAGAGGTGTTTATTATCATCATCTTGGACTATGGCAAAAGATATTTAACATATTGCAAGGAACATGTCATTATTTACCATCACTTTTGGTTGAATCCTTCTTCCTAAATAAAATGGCTTATTCGTGCAATAGTCAACACTATCAAGTTAGTTTCTTGATTACACATCTGCTGCATGTAGTGTATAAAGTGGCATCTGGATATCCTTTGTTATATGCTAAAGCCCAATGGCAGACACATCTTTGCATGATAATGTCCCAAGATTTGTTATTTGAGCCCAAGAGGAATGAATTTCAAGACATAATTTACTATTTCCATGATCCTATGGACCTTTTTCTGGCATCCTGGTTTTGGTTTACCTATTATTGCTTGCACTTCAGTATTTCCTGGTTTAATTACATCCTTTATTAGTAATTTGCTAGATATTACAATACAGATACTGTGTTTCTCTTGAACTTTAAAACATTTGCTTTTTTCTCATTTTTATATTTGAGGAGCAGGCTTTTTCTGATAAAGATGATGATGTTATCTATTTAGCTGAATCTGACTCTTGGCAATTCTATGGGGCAAGTCTCTCCACATCTTCCGATCTTGTACTACTACTTCATATATGTAGTTACTAGATATAGTTCTGGCTTAGGCTTAAATCTGTTGTAATCACATACGGTACTTAATACTTTGGGTTTCAGGCAAAACCTTAATACTTTGGGTTTCAGGCAAAGTATTGTGACTAAAACCTATTAGTTCTTCAATTTGACAAATATATTTTTTTGTTTCCATTCAGTCCAGTTTTGTTTTCATTCTGCAGTACTGATAAATTTTTCATAGCATGTGCTACTGGTTGTGCATCTTAATTAATAATAATGAAAACAATTTACTGAGAGATTAGAACTATCACAGAAAAAAAATCTTCATGGATAAGTAGATATGAAGATGTCTTTCTATACTGATTGAGCAAACAGGATAGACAATTTGTAATTCGTAACTTGTCTAATAGCTCCTGAGAAATGTTCCAAGGGCCTGCTGACCTTGCACTGACTCTCTGTTATTTAACTGTGGAGAATAGGTAGTCCTCGACTTATGACCACAGTTGTGCCCAAAATTTCCATTACTAAGCAAGGGAGTTGTTAAGTGACTTTTGCCCCATTTTACAACTCTTCTTGCCATAGCTGTTAGGTGAATCACTGAAGTTGTTAAATTAGTGACACAGTTGTTAAGTGAATCTGCTATCCCCATTGACTTTGCTTCTCAGAAGTTTGCAAAAGGTGATCACATGTCCCTGGCATACTGCAACCATTATAAATACCAATTGCCAAGTGTTTGAATTTTGATCATGTGACCATGGGGATGCTGCAATTGCTGTTAAGTGTGAAAAATGATCATTAGTCATTTTTCTCAGTGCCATTGTAACTTTGAATGGTCACTAAAAGATTGTAAGTCAAGGACAACCCGTAAAATTCACTTTTTTTATTTTTAGCAAGATATCAGAAGTTTTGGGCAGATCTGGGCATCCATTGTTGCTGTATAAAGATCCAGCTTCTCTTCTGAAATCCTGCATTGTCATTTATGAGGAGGCAATTATATAAGAGGTAGAAGGACTGTTTTTATAAAGATCAGCTTGGACCTAATTTGGACTTGGAACAAAAATGAAAAATTAAAGAGTGCCATTACTCCCACAACACGAGTAAGTTCAATTTTGGGTAAATACCAAGTTCTTCATGTTTCCCAAATTTTACCATAAAATGTTTTAGCTCTTCACAATCTTTCCTGTGCTTTATGCTTCTCTCCTCTTGTCCCAGGAACTCGGCAACACTATTTATTCGTCCTTTTAATTTCTAGCTCTTGACTTCACTTGTCAGCTTCATGTATAATTCCATCTCTTACTTAGCCAGTTCAATGGGGTTTTTGCAAAATTCCTGGTTTCCATAGTAACTAGATTGCTTCCCCCCCATAGATTTTAGTTTGTAGGTTGACATGTATAACTTCCGTGAACTTTTGAGCTTTTTCATAAAAAGTGTTATGAAAAAATTGACAAACCCAAGCATGGTATTACTGAATCACCCACTCCCATTTTCAGCACAATTCAGCCTTTTAACAGATTTACCAGAAAAGGTAGGTATCTGATCCGTGCTGCTAATAATATTAATTCATAGCCTTGAATAACGTGCCTCATCTATTCAACCTTCTTCAATCTGGTGCCCTCCCAACTGATTACAAATTGCAGGTGTCAAAGACCAATGCAGCAATTATTTATATTCTTCCCAATCACACAAATGAAGGCAGTTTACAAAAACAGACCAAATAAAATGCACAGCAATCAATTAAAAAAATCTCAGCCACCTTCTAACCCTTCATACAATCCAAACACTCATTACATAAAAGCTATGACCAGAATAAAAAAAGAAAAAAGAAAGTAATGTAACATTCCCACTAGTATAAGGTGACCAGATTGTAACATTGGTAAAGAGGGACACCATTGACCGGGGTGGGTTCCTGATTAAAAATTATTTATTTATTTATTTTTGGTCGTTTTTGTATGCCGCCCCACTCCCGTAGGACTCAGGGCGGCCATACAACTTTCTTTCTTTCTTTCTTTCTTTCTTTCTTTCTTTCTTTCTTTCTTTCTTTCTTTCTTTCTTTCTTTCTTTCTTTCTTCCTTCCTTCCTTCCTTCCTTCCTTCCTTCCTAACTTTTCTTTCTTTCTGTGTTCTGTCTTCTTCCTTCCTTCCTTCCTTCCTTCCTTTCTTTCTTTCTTTCATCTTTCTTCTTTCCTAACATCTCTCTCTCTCTCTCTCTCTCTTTCTTTCTTTCTTTCTTTCTTTCTTTCTTTCTTTCTTTCTGTCTGTCTGTCTGTCTGTCTGTCTGTCTGTCTGTCTGTCTTCTTTCTTTCTCTCTCTCTCTCTCTCTCTCTCTCTCTCTCTCTCTCTCTCTCTCTCTCTCTCTCTCTCTCTCTCTGTGCCTCTGTGCCTCTGTGCGTATATGTGTGTGTTTACTAATCCCCTTTCTGTTCCTCCTGGCTCTAGTCTGTCTCACTTGAATGTTACACCTCTTTCATAGTGTGTAGCAACATAAATTTTGGGCTCAATTCTGGTTGTAAGTTAAGGGCTACCTATATTTTTCTCCTAGATGCCTGCTATCCTTCTTCAAGTTTGTATCATCTATAAATGTATTTTTCACCTCTTATCTAATCTATTTATAATGAAATTGAACAGTGTTAATCCTAAAAGGGAGCCTTTCAGTATACCACTGAACACATCACATAAGGCCACTAAGATATATTTTGGGAGAAATTTATTCAATTGGTTCTCTTTCATTTTATGGAAAATGCAGTAGATGTTCCACCTGATCAAGATCGGAACAGGAAGAAATCAAAGTAAGATGGAGTAGCTGTTAATTCAGAAGTTACTGACTCCAGGACTATAGTATCTCAGTCTACACAATATTTGACCCTTGATAGGGGTTGTGTTTCCTCAGATACAGCAGGCTGCCAATCTGAAGTCCTGGACTCACATCTGTTAGAGGAGTAGGCAAAGACCTATGTTAGGTGTTCTTTATTCAGCTTTGGCTGGTATATCAGTTATGACCTTACTTGAAATAGAAACCACTGAAGACAGTCACCCACATCCTTGCCATATTATTAGGTCTGGGAACTACTAATCCAGAGTATCTTTTTAAGGTTTATTGTTAATATGCTGGCCTTTACCAAAATGATTACAGCATCCAACCAGTGATCAGACACAACTAAACTACAAGATAGTGAGGAACAGAACTGGGCTGAGTGGGGTAAGGTAGAGCACAGTGACACAAGGTGACACAAAAATAAACTGTTGTTTAAATAAAGAGTGAAACCTAAATAGAATGAAATAAGAATAAAATTCTTTACAAAACTTTTATTTTAGAAAAATCTATGTTTACACTGTCTTCTACACCTTTTGATATTCGTAACATTGCATCTTATTACAAACATTGTGGGCATGCCTTTTTTTTAGTATCCCACAGCACTTGTATATAAATCACTATAGTCTGAATATAACTATTTTAATTAAAATGAAGAACAGAGATAAAATTTTGAAGTGGAAGCTTTCCATAACTTTTCTTTACACAATGTGGGAAAAACTTCTATGTGGTTGCTAAGGTTCACTATTCAACTTGATATCACATAATATATCCAAATTAATACATTCCCATAAGAACATTTTCAATTTGCATTGCAAAATATTTTATTTCTTAAATACCTTCTAAACAGTAAAATATGCATAATGAAAAAATTAAGACAATATACACAGAGGTGTCAAACTGGTGGCCCGTGGGCTGGATGTGTCACATGCAAGCCATGCCCACCCCAGCTCCGTTAATGGGAAAAACATCATGAAATGTCATGTGATGGCAATGTGAGGCCGCGAGTTTGACACCCATGATATACAATATTGGATGGTTAGAAAACATTAAGTCCCTTTTACCTGCAAACAATTATTCTGTGATTGTGCAATATTAGCCAAGTTTGATTGATGCAAACTTTAAAAATATTCAAAATCAGAAATATTAAATATTAATTTCAATCTATTAACTTTGATTACTTTTTCAATTGGCACCTATTTGCACCTATCAAATTAATTTATTAAACAAAATACGTCTAGCCTGTATAAACATTTATATCAATGAGTAATCCTACTTCTCTTATATGCAAAGCAAAGCAAAACCATACATTGTCCCAGTTTATCTCAGTGAAATCAAAATCATCAAATTAACAGTATTACAATAAATGTATTTGATATAAAAACAATGAAAACTGTTTTTATAGACTATGCTGATTTTTTTTTTTTGAAGAATGAACAAAACCTTTAAATTTTCAACCTAACAGGAGCGTTTCAGAAAAGGCAAAGGACACAAGGTCAAAAATATAATGTAACCAATAGAGAAAGCAACATGTGCTGCAAGAAGAATTAAAGAACCAATCCTGGTTCTGTAATTATTAGCTGCAAAAGTTCATATTTTGGACATGTGACAAAACTGTGTGTACTAGAAAAAATAGCTACCCTGCTTGGCAAGATTGAAGGAAGTAGATAGAGAAGACAGAAATGAACTCATCGTCTGAAGTGAGGATGACTTCAATGTGCTATTTCTTTAGAATTTGCAAATGTGTTTACAGTCCTTTTATTTTTACAGCATACTTTTAAAAGGGACACTCTCTTGGTATTTTCCTTTGACCGATTCATTGTTTCAAATAAAAAAGCCTTGAAAATCACACTCATGAAAACTTTGCTTGGGTAATTGACTACAAAAATTTGAAGGTGGGATGAAGAAAGCCTTCATGCAACACACTTTTTTCTTCCCTCCACCCTGCCCCAAGCCGTTGCAGGGCTCTCTGTTGCGTCTTCCAGTCATTTGAGTCAAAAACGAGCTCATTTGAAGGAACGAGAAATATTAACACATAACACACACACACACACACACACACACACACACACACACACACAGAGGAAATTGTTCTGCTCGGGGCTGTGAGGAGCAGGAAGGAAAGGTGCAACTGCGAGGTTATAGGCAGAGCTAAACTGGCTGAAAGGGCAGAAATGTGTATTCAGTTAATTACCGGAGTTGCAGAGGCTGACGGCAAAATAACAGAAAAAGAGGGAGAGAGAATGAATGACTAGCGTTCACGTCCCTGGGCCGTTCAGAAGGAACAAGACAAAACCGAAGGTGCTCCTGCATCTTCTGGGAGGCAGGCTTCCTGCCAGCACCCTAAAAGAGCTGCAGCTTCCTTGAGGAGGAGCAAGGCGAGACGCAGCGGCTGACAACTTCAATCAGAATAGAGCTGGCAGGGACCTTGGACTAAACGTCTGCGCTGCAGTTGTGGGTTTTTTTAACTCCCCCCAGTCTCGCACGCCCCCCTTTCAGGCTGATTTTTTGAAAGAATGCCCTAGTCGTGCATTCTTTCAAAAAATCGGGACTTTTTAGAAACCCAGCGGGACGCGGGACAAATCATTAAAAAGCGTGTCTGTCCCGCCAAAATCGGGACGTCTGATCACCTTACACTAGTACCCCAAAAGGTACTATCTTAACATCTTCTGAAAAACTAACAAGTTGGGGACCAAATCAACCATGGGGGCAAGCCGTTCCACAATGACACATCTACTACTGAAAAAGAGGGCCTCTATCTTGATCCCCTATGGAATGGGCAGATGTTCTTGAAGATGGGAACTCTTGGATGATTTCAAGTGGTCAAATTGTCTTTTTTGTCAATGCAATTAATTAATATGCATTTTTTGTTTAAAACATAGTTGTGGGTAAATATTAACAGTCCCAGGAATGCATAAATGAGGAACGTGTCTGTGATACTCTTGGCACTCTCCCAACAAAACTATGTCTCTGAACTGACCGTGTGAATTTTATTTTCATTGTGGAAGAATAATGAAATGCTAGCTCAAGAAAAGAGATTGCTGAACATAAGCCATCATTCCACTTGAAATTCTGGCTTGACAACAAGAGTTTAATATAGCTATAATTTCTTCCTTGTATCAAAATCTCATAATCTGCTTTAATTCATTTAGAGCAAGCTTTACTAATGCTTAGTCTATTTCTAAACCTAATTCAGAATGTCTGGTTGTAGTTTTTTCTGGTGAGACCGATCTATCAGGGCAACCTGGTCTACCCAAATATAGGACAGAGCATACTGCTTCCATACTGCTTCTGACAAAAATAGTTTGTCGCGAAAGCGACTGCCTGCAAAGGGTCCTCGATTGGGGCTGAAAGGCGAAAGCAGAAGCAGCATGCTCCGTCCCATATTTGGGTAGACCAGGTTGCCCTGATAGACCGGTCTCACCAGAAAAAACAATCTCTTATCTGGTATAGCCAACAAAGTGAGGAGAACCCTGGCTTAGAGGTTAATATATATACCTAATATGTAAGTAGCCCAGGTTCAAATCCCAAAGGGTATGGCTAGCTGAGAAGAGCTAAATAGCTTGAAATAGATCTATATTGTTATTGTTGTTAGTTGCGAAGTCATGTCCGACCCATCACGACCCCATGGACAATGTTCCTCCAGGCCTTCCTACATCTATACTAGTCTCCCTTTATTTTTTTGTTGGTAAATATAAATTCAACACAATTGTAGAATTTTGAAATTCTACACAATCTCATTTGATTTCAGGTTTTAAAACCAACAGAAGAACCTTTCTATATGAGTTATCTGAAGTTGGAAAAACTATTATTTTTTTAACAATAAAAGATTGCATGGATTGCTTTCCTAGCGGATTGAGGGTGAATAAAGGATAATATCATGCATTCCAGTCCTTGAAGTAGGAATTGGTGCCTCGAACATGTGCTTGAGTAACCTAGTATGGCTCAAGACTTGGACTTCAATGCTGAAAATATTACATGTAATTATGTTATGGAATTATGCATTCTATAACCATGGAATTATACATGAAGCTGACAAGTGAAATCAAGAGTTAGCAAAAACATGTCTGTTTTCAAGATAGAGCAAATACCAAGCGTTCCCCCCAATGGGAAAGTGCCCCTTCTGAAATTTTATACCATTTCAGTTCTGAGAAACAAATTGAACCCTCTTCTAGTTCACCATCAAAATAGGTCCAGCAAAGGAGTCTATTATTAAAAAATAACAAAGGCCATTGCCTATTTGCATCCCTAAAACAGCATCAGATTCTATGATGTCATGGGATTATTTATAATAATTAAATTTGGAATGGTCTAAAGGTATGGTTTAGCTGAACTAAAGCTGTCCTTTCATTTGAAGAGACAAATGTATGTATGTATGTATGTATGTATGTATGTATGTATGTATGTATGTATGTATGTATGATTAGCTTAGCTGCCTCCTCTCTGGCTATACCTGGCAAGCTCCCTTCAGCAGATGAAATTCCACCACCCTGCCACACTCACTGCACCCACCCTCTCCAGGGGTGGGTTCCACTTACCTTCCCTACCGGTTCGCATCACGACGGAAGTGCGCGTTTTGCACACGTGCCACCGTCACATCGCACAAAACACCCGGAAATGACCCTCTGCGCACACACAGAAGCCTTTGCGCATGCACAGAAGCCTTTGCGCATGCGCAGAGGGTGTTTTTGCAAGCCGTGGCGACCAGAGGACCGGTTCAGGAGCATGGATTGCCGGTCATCGCTTCTGGTTTGGCGAGTGGCAGTAAATTTCCGCTACCGGTTCTAAAGAACCGGTCCGAACCAGCAGCAACCCACCACTGACCCTCTCCCCAGGATCCTTGACCAGCAGGAGGAGGAAGAAGATAACAAAGGTCATCTGCGGGCAGAGGGGCCATTTGAATGCTACTTACAGAACAAAAATCTGCATCCCTACTTTTTCTGGTCTGTGAAATTTTAATTTAGAATTCTGATAACAAAAATGACATACTGTTTAGAATATGGTAGGGCAGATTGTTAAAAAAAGGAAGAAAAGAACAAGCAGTATTGTATTCATGCTATGCTTATAATAGAACAAACAACTATTCTCTTCATCTAACTATAATAGCTTCCAGATATTATTCAGTGATCAGTGGTGGTCCTCAAAATACTAAATATAAAACACTATGTTACCAATGTTAATCCTATTATTATTTGATTCTCTAGGAATAAGCAGAATTCAAACTCCACCTTGTATCAGTTATGTTCTAATGCAACATGTAGAACCCAGCATAAATGTTCATGAAAAGCTTTTACCCAAGTACACATGTCTACTTAAAAATAAACCTTACTAAATTCCATGCAGATTATTCCCAAATAGATAATTACAGTATATGGTGGTAGCCATAAGCTCCATCTTGACATTCATACTTTTCTCTTTCTATCTGCATTTCTTTACTGTCACAAATCATCTGAGTTGTTAAGCAATTAGACTCCAGCATTTTATTTCCTAGGCCACAAAGTCAATATGGTTGTCAAATATTTTTAAATGAACTGTATTCTCTAGAAGCACTGGTAAGTACATGTCCCAGTTAGTAATTCTGTACCTTGTTTCTTGATTCAGAAATCTTTACAATCCTCCATGTGGCCCAAAGTTAAGGGTGCTTAACTTTTTTTTGTTAGGAGACCACTCACTCATGGGCAATCTGCCAGAGACTGAAAACTGGCAGAGGATGGAACTGAAACCAGCTTTAAAAAGGCTCCAGAGATGCACAAATTCATTTATCCACCATCACACACAAAAAACATTATCTTATGCCAGTGATGGCGAACCTTTTTTGGTTCGCGTGCCAAAAAGGGGGGGGATGCGTGGGATCCCGTGTGTGCGTGCCCACACCCATAATTCCATGCACCCCCGCGCATGCGCGTATGACCCCCCCCACTCCCAGCATGCAATGGCACGCCCATTTTTTGCTCTCTCCAGGCTTCTAGGAGCCTGGGGAGGGCAAAAACGGCCTTCCCCACCCCTTCTGGAGGCTGGAAACAGCCTGTTTCCTGACTCCCAATGGGCCCAGAAGGCCCGAAAATCAGCCAGCCGGTGCGCACATGTGCGCCGGACCTGAGCTCGCGTGGCCACTGATATGGCTCCGCGTGCCACTTGTGGCACCCGTGCCATAGGTTCGCCATCACGGTCTTATGCTTTCACTTTTAACTTAATTGCAGGAGAAGTTGCATAGCTTTTGTATGAACAGTAAACTTTGTAAGGATTAAAATGAAAAACAAATTAATATAGTGGAACTTATATTTCTATTTAGAACATTCCTCCTCCCCAAAGTCTAGTTTTTGTTTTTGAAAGTTTTCTAATAGAACATACAGTTTGGTGACCTATTTTAAAATGAAACCAAGTGGAGTTTGTCTATTGTTACTTATCTGCACAGGAAGAAACTATTGGATGATTACAGGCGCCATAATGCTGCATTTTAATAATTTCAGGATATTTGTTTTTTTATGGAAAATACAGAATAATTAAAAATATGAAATGTCCACCCACTGTGATTATTTGCTTTAATTTGGTCATTTCTAACCTGATAATTCTAACCTAACAAAGTGGCAAGAAGCAGAACTTTTGAATCAGCATTTTTAATTAAGAGTAGCTGGTCATGGTGCATATACCAACTCACTCCTGTAGTTTATATTTTACAGGAGTATTATTTTCTAATACTAAAACAAAATTTGAACAACCAGACAGTAGGACAAAAGAAACATGCCTTATTAAAAATAAAACAACTAGTTATCATAGATGAAATATCTCAAATCACTTCAAACTCTCGGCTATCTTTGGCTTTTTACTGGCTCCAATTGACTAGTCTTAACCCAATCCAAATGAATAGCAATAGCACTTAGACTTATATACTGCTTCACAGTGCTTTATAGCCCTCTCTAAACGGTTTACAGAGTCAGCATATCACCCCCAACAATCTGGGTCCTCATTTTACCCACCTCGGAAGGATGGAAGGCTAAGTCAACCTTGAGCAAGGTGAGATTTGATCTGCCAAACTGCTGGCAGCCAGTGATCAGCAGAAGTAGCCTGCAGTACTGCACTTTAACCACTGCGTCACCATGGCTCTGAATCATAGTCATATGATATTTTAAAAGGAAGTAGATTGCTTGAGTTTTACACTTCCATTTATGTAAGATATTCATCCAAACTATTGATTTCAAATTTTCAAAAAAACAATATGAACATACAATGTGTATTTATATTTATTTTTGCCAATTACCATTTTCTTAAATTTCTTCAAAGAAAAAATAATTGCCGTACTTTTTGGACTATAAGACACACTTCCCCCCCAAAAGTGGGTGAAAATTGTGGTGCGTCTTAAACACCAAATGTTGTCGAAGCCCGGCCCACCTGCTGGACCGCACCCTTTGGCCTTTTTTGGCCTCCATGCATTGTGTTTTTGGCCTCCGCACGCTCCGTTTTAGATCTGTTCCAGGCTGTGGGGATCGCCACAGATGCCGGCCGAAAATGGGACACATGGAGGCTGAAAACGGAGCGTGCAGAGGCTGAAAACGCGATGCGCAGAGGCCGAAAAAGTGACGCGCGGAGACAGCGATCGGCGGCGATCCCCGCATCCTGGTCTAAAACAGAGCATGCGGAGGCCGAAAATGCAACACGCGGATGCCAACAACGGCCGAAGGTGAGGTCCAGCAGGTGGGTCAGGCTTCAGCAACATTCAGTGTATAAGACGCACCACAATTTTCACCCACTTTTAGGGGGGGAAGTGTGTCTTATACTCCGAAAAATATGGTAATTATTTTTTCTTTGAAGAAATTTAAGACAAATGGTAATTGGCAAAAATAAATATAAATACACATTGTATGTTCATATTGGTTTTTTTTTTGAAAAATTTGAAATTAATAAATAGTTTGGATGAAGATCTTATGTGAATGGAAGTGTAAAACTCGGAGCTTCCGGTTTGACGTCATGTCCGGGCACAATAGCCTCAAGATCCTCTGAGGCTTCATCTGTGCTTTTCACTGATTTCGGTTGCCTAGCGGCGATCACTGACCTGGAGGGAAGAGTGATTCGAAGGGGGAGAGTTCGGAGCCTCTGGGGAGGACAAGCAATCCACCCAGGGAGCAAGAACAACTCCTGGAGCCGATCGTGAAGAAATCAGCCTCCATGGCCGATCTGTAGACATGACAGCCCGACTCAGATAAGGAAGTAAGAGAAAAACAGCAAAGAATTGTGGCAGAGACTGTGAGAGAGATATACTATTGAGAGGCTTTTTCAACAACTGGTGGAAGGAAATAAGACGGTGTGCCCTTGTAGCTGATTGCTGACCTGTGGATTTAAGACAGAAAGCTCCGAGAGAGGAAAAGCGGCGATTGCAAGGGGGAGCGAAAAGGACGGGCAGAGGGCTTGCTGAACCAAGACAGATTTACGACCCAATTTGATTTAAAGCACTCTGCAAGAAACAAAAAGAGAACTGTGTTTGGAGAACTAAAAAGATAAAGATCTACAGCAAAAGGGCAAGAAAGATTTCTGGAAAGTGCGGAAGGTGGGAGGAAGTTAGAGTTGAAAGAAAAGAGAAGGAACTGAGACGGTGACACAGCAAAATCCGGAGGACATTTTTAACTATTAAACAAGGAGATAGAACTACCAGCAAGATCAACATTGGACTCTAAGGACTAGTAAAATATAGACTATAAATATATCAACAAAAGGACAATAGACTAAAAGAAATATTTATAAGTGAGTACTTGCTTCCATAACTTATTTAAGTATTGACTTAAACTATATTTTACTTATATTCACATATATATAAACTGTGGACTCTGGACTATATATACAAACTGGACATTCTAGATATATTCATTGCTATATATTTACATATTTATACAATATCTATATAATAGAGTCTAGAAAATAACATTATATATAGAACCTAGATTAATTACTTTAAGCATTGATAATTATTGATTGATTCCTCGCGAACGTGATATAAATGTGATGTAAACGGTGATAACATTTATATATAATTTACTATTTATAGTGAAGGAATTAAGGGTGTGATATAATCATTTGAGGAAATCGACATTAGATTCTAAGAAATAGATTGATGTGAGACTTGAAGAAAAAGATACAAATAGTGAAAAAAAAACAAATAGTGGGAACTAAAGAAAGAATTGGTGCTAAAATAACAAGAGGGAGAAGAGGTTTCGTATGGTATACTGGGACACCATCTGGAGTGTATTAAAAATGTCTACTACATCCACTGCAACTAAAATAGGGAAACAAAAAACCTCAACCCTACCCCCAACTCCATCAAACCAGCGTACTACCAAAGGTTCCACAGGAGATAGAGCAGGTGGAACTTCCAGTACACAAATGACATCGACAACTCAAGCATCACTGCAGGAGATGATGATTAAAATGCAGGAGTCCATTGACAGAAACTACAATCACATGAGAGGGACAATAGGAGAGGTGAGGGACGATATCAAAAAGGTGGATGACAGGGTGGGAAAACTAGATGAGAGATTGGAATCAATTCAAGGAGAACTGGCAAACAATGTACAGAGAATAAAAAAAATAGAGGAACATAATGAGAGGATTGAACTTAGACTTCAAGTTGCAGAGAATAAAACAGATATAATAAACAGGGATCTCAAAGAGGCAATTTTAAATCTAGAGCTTGAAAAATCGGCCTTCTTTCTTAGATTTCAAAATGTTACTGAAAGTAAAGATGAGAACTTGCCGGAGGTCATGGCGCAAATAATTGCTAGTATGACAAATAGAACACTACAGGAAACAATAATGGATATGGATGAAATATATAGACTGAATACGAGCTATGCCCGAAAGAACAGACTACCGAAAGAAGTACATATTAGATTTACCAAAAGAATAGTTAGAGATGAAATTTATAATCTATCGAAAGAAAATACAGTCACACATAACGGTAAAGAGATACTAGTACTTAGACAAATACCAAGACGTGTAAGGGAAAAAAGGCGGCCCTATCAATTCTTATCCACCAAACTGAATAGACATAGGATATCCTTCAGGTGGCTATTACCTGAAGGAATGCTAATAACCCTACTGGATAAAAAATATAAACTCACAACAATAGAAGATGCCAGAGACTTTTACGAGCAGTATATTAAAGTAGTAGAGGAACATGAAACAAAGGCAGAGGGGGAAAGGGAGAGCTTGGAGGAGATAAGTTCAGAAGAAAATTTACTGCAAAAAGAAGAAAGTGTGAGGACGGTGGTAGTTAATTATGGTAGAGATGGTGCGACAACGAGAGCACAGGCCGAGGCAAAGAGAGCAAAACCAAGGGAAACCACTAACTGAACAGACAGTAAATCTGCTATCCCTGAACATAAATGGACTAAACTCGCCCACAAAAAGGAAAAAAATTTTCCACAAACTACTAAATCAAAATGCAGACATTATCTGTCTACAAGAAACACACATTAAAAAAGAACAACATCAGATTTTGGAATTCCCAAAGTTAGGGAAACTATTCACAGCATTATCTACACATAAGAAGCGTGGAATAGCAATATATACAAAAGCATGGTTGAATCCAAAACTACTATATTCAGATGAGGACGGTAGAACACTGATAATACAAACAAAAAATGGAAGCCAATCTGTAACGATAGTGGTTATATATGTCCCAAATATAAATCAATCAGCCTTTTTCTCCAGCTTACATAAAAAATTACTAGAAATACAGTGGGATAAATTATTGATAATAGGCGATTTCAATGCAGTCGTGGATAGGAAAAAGGACTACAAAGGTACCAATAAGAAAAAAGCAAGAAGAGTACTACCGGCATCATTTGATCAATTGGCAACAGAATTTAATTTAAAAGACAGTTGGCGATACCAAAATCCAGACAGCAGGCACTATACCTTCTTTTCATTTCCACACAAATCATGGTCGAGGATTGATATGGCCTGGGCAAATGGGGAATTCTTAAACGATTTGGCTGAGTCTGAAATTCTTCCAAACGCCTGGGCCGACCACAATCCTTTATGGATAAAATGGAAAGAGCCAAATAGTAAAATAAGAGTAAGATGGACCTTAAACCAAACAATAACAAAGGAAAAAGATTATATTAAAATGATGCAGAAAGAATTAGATATCTTTTTTCAGATTAACACTAAAGAACAGACTTCCCTAAGAACTCTATGGGATACAACGAAGGCATACATAAGGGGGCTGTCTATAGCTTACTTGGCCAAACGTAATAAAGAGAGAAATAACAAATTAAATACATTAACAACTAAATTGCACAAATTAGAGAAAACATTGCAAGAAGACCCCAAAGATGCTAAAACATTAGAGGACCTAAATATAACCAGACATAAAATAAACTTGATAACGCAAGAGCAATTGGCCAGGAAACTTAAATTAGCAAAACAAAACTATTTCGAATCAGCCAACAAACCAGGAAGATGGCTCGCTTATAAACTTGCAAAAGAAAAAGCAGATAGAACAATTGATGCTCTTCAGGACCAAAATGGGGAAGTACATACTAGAATCACTGAGAAAAAAAATATAATTCAAACCTTTTATACCGACCTTTACAAACAGGAAGACCCAAAAGACGAAGCAATTAAAGAATATCTCAATGAAAGCAATTTGCCAATCGTGCTGGAGGAGGACAGGAATATGCTAAATGACAAGATTACTCTAATAGAATTAAGAAATGCCATCGGTAAACAAAAGAACAATAAATCACCAGGTCCGGACGGTATCCCATTCGAAATATACAAAAATCTACAAAGCTCATTAGAACTAGTAATGTTAGACTTATTTAATGAAACAATGGAAAAAGGGGAACTACCCGAGTCCTGGAAAGAAGCATATTTAACTCTGATACCGAAGGAAGATTTGAGCAAACAAAACATTAAAAATTATAGACCGATTTCATTACTAAATACGGATTACAAGATACTCGCATCAATAATGGCTGAACGATTCAAAAAAATTTTAAATCGGATTATCCATTCAGATCAAAACGGTTTTTTACCCCACACAGATAAGGAACAATACCAGAATAATACTCAATATACTAGAATACTACGATATACACATAGATAAACAACTAGCGCTTATCTTTGTCGACGCCCAAAAAGCGTTCGACAACCTTTACTGGCAATTTTTTATTATGCAACTAGAAAAAATGAAATTTGGCGAAAAATTTATAGGGTTGATCAGAGCTATATATAGTACCCAAACAGCAAAAATAATAGTAAATAACGATATCACAGAGAAAATTGATATTAAAAAAGGAGTACGTCAAGGATGCCCGTTAGCCCCATTAATTTTCATATTAGCATTAGAAAGCCTACTGAGGAAAGTAAGAAGCATGCAAGAGATAAAAGGTCTAAAAATCAGGAAGGAGGAATTCAAACTTCAAGCCTTCGCTGACGATATGACATTTATAATTGAAGAACCTCTAGACACCGGCCCGACTCTAATCAAAGAAATTGAAAAATTTGGAAAGGCGGCAGGCCTAAAAATTAATAAGGAAAAAACAAAAATAATAACTAAAAACATGACACCAAAACAAAATACCAAATTGGAAAATTTATTAGGCATGAAAATAGTTAAAAGAGTTAAATATCTTGGGATATGGCTCACCGCAAGATGTAGTTCATTAAAGGAGGATAATTATATAAAACTAATACAGAAAATTAGTAAGGACCTTGACGGATGGTCAAAACTTCAATTATCATTTATGGGTAAAATCGCGACAATCAAAATGAACATCTTACCCAAGATCTTATTCCTATTCCAGGTAATTCCAATAAAGTTGAACAAAACAGTTTTTTCAAATTTAAATAAAATGATACACAAATTCATATGGGCCAAAAGAAAAGCGAGGATCAAACTGAAACTTCTTCAAGACCATAGGAGGAGAGGAGGATTTGGTCTCCCTAACTGGGAGCTATACCACCAATCCGCTACACTCAATTGGATGAGGGAATGGATTACACTCAAAAATAGAAGGATATTAACTCTAGAGGGTTTCGATTTGCAGATAGGTTGGCACGCCTTCTTATGGGGGGACACCTATAAAACACATACATATTTCCGCCGACATTATATAAGAAAGAATCTATTAGACACATGGTTAACAATAAGGAAGGACCATTATAGAAGTGTTCCAAAATGGATATCACCAACTGAAGCAATTATATACCCGAACCTTTTAGACGTAAATAAGATTATAACATATCAACAACTCCTAGATGAATACAATGAGATGTTCTCAAAACAAGAACTTAAAGAAAAAGGAATAGACCTTGACTGGTGGCACTATTTACAGGTCAAATCAAAATACAATAAAGATAAAATAAAATACGGATTTCAAAAAAAATGTGACTTAGATAGAATATTAATGGGTAAGGACCAAAAAATGATTTCCAAATTATATAATTTCCTACTCCAATATAACTTATTCGAAGAGGTGGTAAAAGGCTCAATGATTGCGTGGGCACAAAACTTTGGTTATTCAATTAATTTAAACGAATGGGAAAAAATTTGGTCTATAAATTATAAACTAACACTGGCGATACCATACAAAGAAAACATATACAAAATGTTTTACCGGTGGCACCTTCCCCCAGCACGACTGGCAAAAATGTTCCCGAAACTTTCCCCAAAGTGCTGGAAGTGTAAAGAAGGTATAGGAACATACTACCATCTATGGTGGACCTGCCCCAAAACGAAAAACTTTTGGATTAAGATCAAAAACTGCCTTGAACAAATAATCTCAAAAACGATTCCCCTAAAGCCGGAGCTTTTCCTATTAGGTATCTTCAGGGAAAAAATGACGAATGAAGACAGATATATAATTTTACACATTACAACAGCCGCAAGAATTATATATGCGCAGACTTGGAAAACCGAAAAAATCCCAACTACGTTAAATCTCATTAATAAAGTATTTGAATGCGCAGAACTTAGTAGGATGTCACTGGAAATGCAAGACAAAGATGACTCTGAATTCTATAAAACTTGGGACAGGTGGTATAACTGGCTTAACCAAAATAAATATCAAAAATTGCTATAATTATGTGTCATGATCCTAGACACACTATGAGTCATGATCTTAGACAGTATAAATAATAACAAATGTCTACTTTTTCGCAAAGACCGGAACAAAATATCGGAATGTATACAATTTTACAAGATTATAAAATATTAATCAAGCTGAACAAAAGAACCATTGTTGAAAAAGGGAAAATTGTTTTATTGTAATGATAATAGATTGAACACAATATAACAAGAGAAAAGAATAAGGAAAATATTGGAAGATATAAGAAAGATAATGATGTAAATAATAACTATAAAGATTAAACATGTTTTTGTATCACTAGGCTGTAAAAGGATAGCGTCGACGAGATGGTTGACATGTATGTTCAATGTTCAATGTTTTCTATACTCAAAGATATTTCTTACCTATTCTTACATATGTTTATACATGTTTTTATGTTTGTTTGGATGTTTGTTTGTCTTTTTTATATAATTAATAAAGATTATTTTATAAAAAAAAAAAAAAGGAAGTGTAAAACTCAAGCAATCTACTTCCTTTTAAAATATAATATGACTGTGATTCAGAGCCGCGGTGGCACAGTGGTTAGAGTGCAGTACTGCAGGCTACTTTTGCGTCGCATTTTCGGCCGGTTCCAGGCGCCGGCCAAAAATGCAACCCACAGAGGCCAAAAAAAGGGCATGCCCAAACCGTGACATGCAGAAGCTGAAAACGCGACGTGCAGAGGCGGCGATGTGCTGTGGCGATTCCTGCAGCCTGGAATGGGTCTAAAACAGAGCGTGTGGAGGCCAAAAACACGATGCACGGAGGCAGCAATGGGCTCTGGCAATCCCCACAGCCTGGAACAGCTGCTTGGCAGTATTCCGGGAGGCTGATCCAATCACCAATCAGCTGTTCGTGCTAAAAACACGACGCACGGAGGCCAAAAACGCGACCCATGGAGGCCAAAAATGCGACACACAGAGGCGGCGATGGGCTTTGGCGATCCCCGCAGCCTGGAACAGCTGATTGGCGGTATTCCAGAAGGCCGATCCAACCGCCAATCAGCTGTTTGTGCTAAATCAGGCTGCAATAACGTAATGAAGCTGACCAGGCTGTTTGCTGCAAGGACGCTAGCCAGATGAATACCGATGGATACTGGTAGGAAGAGCAGAAATTTTTTTTTCACTTTCCTCCCCAAAAAAGGTAGGTGCATCTTACAGTCCAGAGCGTCTTGAACTCCGAAAATATGGTAGTAAGGCCCTTAAAGTACAAACTTCCTAGCATCATAGTCTCTACTCTTTATAATTCAGATTTTTATCCATTCTCCCCCCTACATCCATTACATTTCTGTTTAATGCCTACATTGATGTTACACATATGTTTTATTGACATAAGTAACCCCTGTAGGTAGAAGAAATATGTAGAAAAGTATGGAAACTTTTCTTAGCAGGAAGTGATAAAGTGTTTATCTGGCTTGATGCATTAGTAATAATTGACCTACAGAAAATTAAAAATGAAAGGAAACCTATTAGGAAATTAAAACATATTCTCCAGAATTTTACACAAAGGGTAACATATGGAACAGCAGAAGAACTGTGGGTGGGACCAAGAAGAAAAAAACACTTAAAGAGGGGAAAAAAACTGCTAGGAAGCAGGGGTGAAATGTTCCTGGTTCGGGCGTGCCTGCCAGTGGTCGGAGAGCCGGTAGTGACGGCAGAGTGAGGCTTCGCCCACCCGCCCGGATGCCGCCATTTGGGTTCTTTTACCCTCTGCGCATGTGCAAAGCGTTCTGCTAGGAAGTATATAAGGAAGTAGACCACAGTTCTCCCTAAGCATGGGTCAATTTTGTTATCTACTTTCTCATCATATTGCTTTGTGCTATTGGGATATAAAATTGAACAGCATGTTTCAATTTAACAAAGTATGTTAGTGGCTGCTCAGTTTTCTTCTAATCGCAGTATTGCTCAATGCCCTGTTTTTTTTAATTACATTTACTTTTATGTAAATTTAAATGTAAGAGATTCTGGGTCGTTTAACATAAAATATTAAAAACATACATAAAATCCACAATGTTAAAATCTTTATTTAAAACAAAACTACTGCTGTCTTTCAAATTCACTCTGCCAATAACCCCCTGAAAGAGGAAGTTGCCTCCTAAAAAATAAAAAGCTAGGGGACTAGCTTTTCCACAGAGAGGGGGCCTATTAATGAGAATGATGTTTTCTAGCTCTCTTAAGGACAACTTTCTTGCCAACTTCCTCATATTGACAATCAGTGTCTGCAATGTAACACTTTATGTATGGAGTTCTCTGTGCAAATGCAGATACTGGAAAATTAAAGTCCTCACCCAGCGTCTCCATTGCAAGAGAGATAATGACCACTAGCTGGATCCATCTCCCTGCTGCCTCCTTATTTGTTTTAATCTCTTTCACCATGATGCCATGAGTTAAGTCCACAGGTAGAAGACCTAAGATCATAACAAACCTTCCTCCCTTGAGTGTCACAAGTTCAAAGCCATCTCATGAGATCTAGTCTAGCTTGGAGCCTGCTTTCTAGCTTGGAGAAAATATGAACAATTTTATCCAAGAAATGATCAGCTGGCTGATAACAATTTGCAATGACTGGCTCTTCCAATCCATCACTCAAAGAAGAAGAAAGGTTCCTTAAACAGTGCATCTTGTTGACCTTCTACAGATGCAGCGAGAAATTGATCTTTTTGCCACCCTAATCAATGCAGAGTTGTTGAACTTGATCTTCTATCTATGTGCAATAATACTAATTGCTCATGTACTATCAGGGTTGCTTAAAGTATTTCTTCATGTGGGTCCTTGGTGATCCCTGAGCTTGGTTGGGTGTGTTTTTTTTGTGTGCATACTTCTCATTACCAAACTAGGTAACATTATCAGTGCACATTATATTTCTTCATCTGATTCATTTCCCAGAGCTCCTTAGAGAACCAAAGAGTGGTGCGGGTTTAATGGGTGAGAGAGATCATTCAGGAACAATCCTATCTTGCACCCCACTTACCTCTGCATTCCAGAAGCAAACTAGACATCCAACTGAATTGCTTTTCAAACTGCTGAGAAATCTTCAGGTGCCATATGGAAAACTTTTGAATTTACCAGGTGCCTGGGAAAGGCCATCCAAATTGACCCAACCACTCTGCAGAGGCTAGTAGCTCTAGTCTAAGCTACCAAGGGGTCATGAGGAAATTATCTATCCATGAGAAGAGACAAATATAAATATACCTCAATATCAGATTTCATTTAATGTCCCTCCAGTGTATAATGCCAGATGCATTGTCCATCAGCTCTGTGGCCTATGATGTTGTGCAACAAGCATAAGGAAGATATGGCAGCCTTAAATTCCCAAACCACTTCCAAACACAGGATGAGAAGGACGCCAAAATCATGCTCAACAACTTGGATAAATTCGTAACTATCCCAGCATAAAGATCAAGCTGGCCAGGAATACATGCTGTTATGTAATTAGGAGAATGCTACAATAGTAACAACTCCTGTTTATCCCAATCTCACATGTTCAGTTTCACACTCAGCCACCTGCAAAACAGCATTCCTTGCAACAAATAATTATTTGTAGAAACTCAGTGGTATTTAAGTATGCATAATGTTAATATAATTATTTGAAAATTAATATTGAAATCTCTGCTAGATGACTCACAACACAAAGAATGTTGACATTTAAATGAGCATGATTTGAAACTTCACAGAATACAAATCACATGCCATCACTTGAATATTACACTGAATATTGTCCAAGTCAAGCTATAGAACCAAATTTTGGAGGTGTACATATTGACTCCAATTTTAGTTTAATTTTCCCTTTCAGCAAAAGCAGAGGACAAACATTATTTTCATGTTGCTGTATAGCATGACTTACAATCTTACCAAAAATGTATCAATAAGGAAAGAAATAAATTAAAATCAATAAAAATTAGGCAATGAAGTGATCAAACAGCTGATTTGTATAATTTAAAAATTCAGTCCCAAAAAGTGAATAAAAATATATTTTTTAAAATAAATTTCTGAAAGCAAGCAAAGAAAGAGGATGGGAAGTGCCCGAATCTTTGAGTAGGCCAGCATGACTGCTGACATTCCACCAAGAATGTAAAAGCGACATCTCTCTTGAGCTCATAGAACTCTCCAAAATGAAAGAACCATTAAGAATAGGTTTACGGAGCTAAAGGAGTCCTTTAAACCTTGCATAAGCTTAAGATAACCATTATAGGCTTAAAAGTTCTAAAGTCAGACAAAACCAATTTTATTGGGTCTTTTTTTGGGCAGGGTTAAAGCAGGGGTGGGTTCTTCCCGGTTTGGACCAGTTCACCCAAAACGATAGCGACCCGCTGGTGACATCACAATGATGTCACCGAACCGGATCGGTTGGTGCCGGTCCGTGGCCGCCGCCATCTTTTTTTTGAATTTTTTTGAATTTTTTGAAATTTTTTTCTTCCTCCGCCCCGCCGTCCCGCCCACTCACTCCTTACGACCTAATCTGCTTTCCCAGTTCCCATGGTACCTACCATGCACCCCAACTGAGCTGCCGCCTCCTGCATACAGGTAAAGTTGCAGTCACACTAGCCCTCCCATCCCCGGAGCTTGCCGCGGGCCCCCGACCATCCCCACCAAGCTCGTGACTTTACCTTCCTCCCACAGCTGGTGGCAGAGGGGAAGGCATGCCAGCGCCCATGAGGAACCGACGCTTGGAGCAGTTTTAGAGCTTGTTAAGGAGGAGGACCGCTCCTCAGCCCCAGCCATGTGTTTTCAAGCCTGGGCTATTGCAATAGCTTTTCACTTCAAGCAGCCCGGGCTTGAAAACGCATGGCTGGAGCCGAGGAGTAGTCCTCCTCCTTAAAAAGCTCCAAAACTGCTCCAAGCATCGGTTCCTCATGGGCGCTGAAAGTGTGCGTGCATATGGCTGTCAAAACTCCAAAAACAGGTCAAGTAGCTCTCAAGGAGGTCAGTCATAAATTTGAACACTTGCTAAGCAACTAGCCATTAAGCGAGGACCACTTATATTTGGTTTGCCTTAAGGGTTCAGAGCTGTTTGGAATCTGGTTTCCTTTAATCCTTTGGGGGATTGTAAAAGGTCCGGATGCAGGAATCCTCGTAGGGGGAACTAGGATCGTGACCACTTAGCCACACCCACCTAGTCACATGACCGCAAAGCCACTCCAACCCAGTCACATTACTGCCAAACCACTCCCACCCAGTCACATGACCGTCAAGTCACTCCTACCCGGTCACATGACCATCAAGCCACTCCCACAAAATTAAGCCACACCCACAAAGTGGCAGTAAAGAAAATCTGGAACCCACCCCTGGGTTAAAGGGTGACTGTTCCGTCCATAAAATATATCAAAGCTATTCAAAATGCATTGTAAACAGGTCTTTGGCCCTCTTCTACTTTAGTAGCTTTCCCCTTCTGTCAAAAAAAAGCAAGAAAGGGCTGTAATGTTTTCTCTTTATCAGAAAGGAGAACTAAAGTACTGAAAAAGGATTGTGTCCCAGGGCCTCTACTAATAAAGAAAAGAACTGCAGATTATTTACAGAGGAAGGCATTTAACAGTATTAAATGCCAGTATTCCATGCATAAACATAAATAAGGAATATTCATGCAGCTCTCTAGCCAATAAAAGTTGGATATCATTGTAATGTCATATAGTGTATGGATGTACTGTATAATGCTTACACACAAGTGGGGAAATGAGCAAAACTTCCCAGAAGTTCAAAAAGTCTATTTGGGAATAAATTTCAGCAGGAAGAGAGAAAATCCCCAAATGGTTAATAAAAAACTATGTTCTATAAATAGCTATAGAATCCAGGCTTTGACAGTGAATGATATGGAGTATCATGAAGTGGGACAGCTGATTGATACATGGAACAAGAGCCCTCCATACTGTCACCTTTTCACTGAAGTAAAATATGTTTCACTTCATATTTATCCTTTATTGCCACTTGCAGTAATTGCAAGACAGCCTTGCAGCACGATCCTATATATGTCCAATTAAAAATAAATGTTGCCAAGTTGAGGTCTACTAGCAAATGAATATAGGATTGCAACCTGAACCACACTAAGCATCCAATCAGAATGTTTTGTAATGGGAAATGTTCCATATCTCTAAGTCAAGATACCAATTTATCAACACTATTTTCCTGGGAATCTGAGAAATATTTGTAATAGGTACAATAACCACTTCTTAACATTCTTGTCCTTAAAAAGCAGAAATTATATTGGCATCTGTTCTTTAACTTGATGAAGCCAAAATGATAGAACATGATGCAAGACCCTTCAGCACTTGCTTTGTGACACTGCAATGCAAATATACGAAGGGCATAGTTTGCATTGCCATGTTATGATGTATGTTTCATCACTTGCTTCTCATCCTCACACAGATTCCCATGAATAATTAAGAAGACTCTAACTCTCTAAAGCTCCAGGAATGCTAGAATTCTTTAAATAGTAACCTTAGAAGTATTGCATTGGACAATATTGAAAATAGCTCGAAAGAGTCAGAACAATCAAAACAGAGATACAATGATTTTATATAATCCCTGATAAAGATTAACCACAACAGCAGATGATAAAGCTGATTTAATTATAAAAGTATTGTTTTAAAATAAACATGTTATATTTTCTCATCCTCATATTGTCTTGTTCCAAATGCATCTTGGTAATTATAAAATATTTAAAATTTACATTTACACAGCAGATAAAAATACAAAAATAATGATACAAATCATGTTATTGAATATATTTGCAAATTTACTTTTTTTTACTTACTATACCTCTCTCTATATTCAGAAACCATTACTTTTCTTTAAAAGTAGTTTTTGGGGTAGCTCTCCAACAGTAAACACATTTTTACTGCTAACAAGATAAAAGCAGTTGAACAAAATGTGTTGTCTGGTATTCTGCAATGAAAGAGACATGAGACTATAAGAAAATTCATAGTTCATTTCAAATGCAGAATTCAAAGACTTTTGGAACATCTGGAACTATTTTCAGAGAATGCAGAAATCTGCTTATGGTAAAGTTGTTCCCAAGGTTACAAGAAACTTCATACACTACATAATAAGAATTTGTGTACATACGGTACTTATCATAATTAATAATTTATGGTAAATGGGAGCAAGGTGAAGGAGTTAGATATATTCAGTGGAGCTCCTGTTGCTGGGTTGCAATAATCCAGATTACCTCTATATAACAAAGATAATATTTTCTGTATTTGTTAACTGTCATCTACTGGTCATTCAAACTCTGCAGCCTAGTTATCATACTCCTAATTTCAATACATATTTTGTGCAGTTATCATTATAATAATATTAATATCAGGAATAAATTATGTTTTATAAAAAGTATAGAGAGAATTTTTAATTGGAACCATTGTCTTGAATAACATATGGTATACTACAAGATTATAGCCATAAAGTAAAGCTAAATAGGATTATAAAGTTTCAGAAAAATAACATTTCTGAACAAATGACATACTTAACAACTTTTTTAAAAAAATTGTTGATTTCTTGCAGCAATAGCAAATAAGGTATTTCTAATTATTTTTGTCTCCATTGGATAACATCATTTTTAGATATTATTATAGGGATTTGGAAACCAAGTATGTGATCTATTAGACAGAAAAATGTTTGGGCCTTCCAATGTTTGGGTCATTGGCTTCCTCATGTTGAAGATGCCATCAATGTATCATGATTTTTTTTTTACTAAATTTGTGTTTTATTTTCCTCAATAGAGCTCAAGCAATACAGGGCTTTTAGTTCTATTTGAATCCAGCCCACTAATCCAGCTGTGTATCTAATGACTGGAATTGTCCAGGTGTTGACTTGATGGTATTTCTCCATTGAGTTTGGATTTTAAGATCGTCTTCAGTCTCCTGATGTATTCATTACTAACCTTTTTCTTGACTTCCGTATATTTGATGTTGTCAATATTTGTAATGATTTTCTTTATCCAGACACTTGATGGTATTTCCATCAAGTGTAAGGTGACCAGACGTCCCGCTTTTGGTGGGACAGTCCTGGTTTTTAATAATTTGTCCCGCGTCCCGCGTCGTTTCAAAAAAGTCCCGCTTTTTGAATTTGAATTTGCGCAAAGCGCCTCACTTCCCTCGAGCGGCAGCAGGAAGCAGCCCGAGAGCTGGGGCGGGCGCCCCACATGCTCAGCAGCCGAGCCGAGCCCTGCACATCCCTCTGCCTCCTGTCTCGTCTGCCTCCTCCTGCCAGGCAGGGAGGGAGGGCAGTGAGAGGGGCAGCGGCCCCTGCCAAGCGCAGCGCACGGAGGCGGCGGGCAAGGAGTCCCCAGCACACCTGTTAATCCGGCCGGTCATGCGACTACAAGTGCGGTGCGGAAGCCGCTGGTGGCCGGGTGGGCGGCAGCCCCCCAGGCGGGTATAGGGTCAGGCCTGCGCTTGGAAGGGGCCGCCGCTCTCGCTGCTCTCTCTCCCTGCCTGGCTGCAGACGTCCGCCTGCCCTCCCAAAGCAGCGATGCTGCAGTTCACTTTTGTTTCGCGGCGGGAGAAGGAAGAAAGCGGGCAGCGAGAGCGGCAGCCTCTTCCAAGCACAGGCCTGGCCGTCTCCCCACACGGAGGGCTGCTGCCCGGCTGGCTGGCGGCAGCTTCTACAACAGAGGCAGCACGCGGCTGTGAAGAACCCTCACCACCCGCCCTCCCGGAGCACCACAAGCTTTCTTCCTTCTCCTGCCGCTGTCCCTCTCCGGGCCAGACGCAGCAGAGGCGAGCCCCGGCCATGGCAGCGGTAAGGGCTGCGATGAAGGGGGGGTGTTTGGGGGGGTGCACAAAGCTGCAGGATAAGAGAGATGGACCCCTCCCGTCTTGCTCCCCTTGAAACCCCCCCGTCAATGGTGTCCCGCTTTACAAAAAATAAAATCTGGTCACCTTAATCAAGTGGTATCTTGATTCCTTCAATTTTCACTATTTTTCCCCTAGTGATGGTAAGGGTGACACATTTGTCCAGGCCAAAGTCTATTGCAATATACTGGCTGTATATGTGGACAATATTAAGCGGCAATTGTATTTCAGATCCTGTTTTTCCCTATAACTTCAGATCATCTAGGTAAAAATGGTAGGGGCAGAGGTTTTTGATGCTTGATTGCAAACATCTATCTATTTAACTTTTTTCCTCCAATTTTTTACGGTATTTAACTTTTTTATTTTAATTTATGTATGTGGCATAAAGTAACAATGTAATATATGTCCTAAATCTTCCTATGCAACCATTCAAAATCTTTGGAAATCAAGCATATACTATAAGCTTAAATAATAAAAAGCCAATACATTTTCATATTTAATTATTGTGAAATAATCTTCAAACTCTTTCTATGTTTTCTAACAATGGATTATTTAATAATGCCATATTAAAACATTATGATTTATAATTTAAATCATTATGGTTTATGATATGATTTATCATTTAGTGCAAACACTACCTCAGAATACAAATAGCTTTTACAGAAACAGGCTGTCAAAGAGAACCTTAACTCAAATAGAGGATTACTTCCAATATCCTTGGGGTATCATCTTCCAAATTCTTACTGTATATACATAAAGAAATACAGTTGAATATATTATGTGGCTGTAATCATTTTGTGATAAAAGTTTCTCTGCCCCCACATTGCTTAGGCACAACAACTAGGAGACGATATTATAAATCCAATTAAGTGTGCATTTATTGTCCCAATTATAAGAGTACAGAAAGATTAGCATTTTCCTCTCCCACACTGCAGTTTTTCGAGGCAGGAAAAGGTGTGTGGGTGTGGTAATCTCTTAGTCTTCTCTCTATAGAATACAGTTAACTCTGTGTGATTCTAATAGCTTTTATTCTTATGATTTGTATGCCAATATTCTGTAATTAAAAGCTGAAATATTACTTAGATCTATGATAATTTCATCAGATCTTTTCTTGCTTCTAAACTACAACAGTGAAAGTAAAGGATGAGCAATTATTGACATTTAATAAGTTTACCATGTACCCAACATTATGGCATGAGTTTTGCTACTTGCATTCTTGTTTAAGATGCTATGTACGACTAAGTATTTAAGCATGGGCAATACCGTTTTACAGGGGAGCAAAGTGAAAGTCCTATCCACAACACAGTCCATTTAGAATTTGGAAGTGGTTCAAGCTCAATACAGATCTATTCCAAATATATAAGGAGTGAAAATAACATCAGGGTTGAAATTCATTTCAATATTGGAATGCTTAATTTGGCAGGGAGGCAGTTTAACTACTGGCCAAGGGAAAAAGACAGCGATGCAATAAGTTCATGCTTTGAAACTGGTTATGGCCCCACCATCACTATCCATGTATCCATGACACACTCTCACCTAAGGGCTGTGAGAATAACCTTGGGAGACAGGAGCCAAAGCCTAGGCAATTATCAGACAAAACATAACTAACAGAAGGAATTGGGATATGGAAAACACCTCAGAAAGATCCCTCCTTAGTTCTCTGAAAAGTAAAGGAGGGAAGAAGTGCTTTCAGATTGGTACTATGACCTTACATTTGTGTTAGTACTCATGGTTTTGGTTTCTTTAGAATCAAAGGGAGGACATCTAATAATCATTTCACTCAAGCATTTTCAACATGTCCTAATATTCTGAATGTACAATGACACCAAGCTGACAGGAATCGCCAACACTCCAGAAGATAGGCTTAAGATACAAAAGAATCCTGACAGACTTGAATACCATGCACTATCTATCAAAATGAAATTCAGTGGTAAAAAAGTAAGGGTCTACAGTTAGGCAAAAAAAAAAACCAAATGCACAGATATAGACTAGGTGGCACCTGGCTCCAATAGTAATAACTGCGAGAAGGATCTTAGAGTCCTATTGGACAATCACTTAAAATGAGCCAGGAGTATGCTTCAGCTGCCAAAAAACCCAATGCAGTCCTAGGTTGCATTAACAGAGAGATAGAATCAAGATCACGTGAAGTGTTAATAGCACTTTATAATGCCTTGGTAAGACCACATTTGGAATATTGCATCCAGTTTTGGTTGCCATGATATAAAAAAAGATGTTGAGACTCAAGAAAGAGTACAGAGAAGAGCAACAAAGATGATTAGGGGAATGGAGGCTAAAACATATGAAGAATGGTTGCAGGAACTGGGTATGTCTAGTTTAATGAAAAGAAGGACTAGGGGTGACATGATTGCAGTGTTCCAATATCTAAGGGGCTGCCACACAGAAGAGGGAGTCAACCTATTCTCCAGAGCATCTGAAGGCAGGACAAGAAGCAATAGATGGAAGCAAATCAAGTACTGGGTGCATAAAATGAAAAGTTTGGCTGCAGTGTCTCAATTTTTTCTTGCATTGTTGTTTGATTTCTTTTCTTGCATTGTTGTTTGATTTCTTGTTCTTAATTATGCATTCACATACACTTGAGCTGAGGGCCAACTCAGTTACTTATTGGACATAACCTTGTATGTACAGTAGCACAATAACCCCCCCCCTTAAGAATTTGCTTTGTAAAAAAGAATAATTTTCAATAAGAAAAATCCCTTTCCTTATTTTTCTAGTTTTGCAATCATATTTCTGTATATTCAGTAAAACTACAATGTTTCAAAAAGCGGTTTTAAAAATTACAACACTAAATGTATAAAATATAAGGACTGCAGATAGTATGTAGTTTATTTTTATATATACTTAAAATACCCAGAAATTTATTTATTTTATTATTTGGTCTATTTATTTGCTGCGTATCTCGCTGTAGGGCTACTCTAGGTGATTTATAATAAAAAGGAAGAAATGAAAAGAATGTAAGCAAAACAGAAGTAAAATAATAGAACAATAAAATAAGCAGTATTGGAAAAGAAAATGAGAATACTTCAATATTGTAATAAAAAGATGGATGGGTTGAGAGCAAAAACTGGGGGAGGGGAGTCTGCCAGCAGCCACCTCTAGTGTGGAACTTCCTCATTTGGACCTCAGGCCAACCAGCAGCTCTTCAGGCTCTTGCAGGATAGGATGGGGGGGGGGGCAGGTCTTATTCTAGAGCAGTGTTTCCCAACCTTGGCAAGTTGAAGATATCTGGACTTCAACTCCCAGAATTCCCCAGCCAGCGAATGCTGGCTAAAGAATTCTGGGAGTTGAAGTCCAGACATCTTCAACTTGCCAAGGTTGGGAAACACTGTTCTAGAGAATAAAATGTTCCAAAGGCAAGTGCTGTGTGCTCTTCTTCTGGATAGTCACTGGATAATCACTTCCAATAGTCAGATTTCTTTGATCAACAGGATCTGTAGTTGGCCCTCTCTGCTAGCGTGACTACGATGGGCTTGTCTTAGGGGGATGGCACGATTCAGCAGGTAGTTTAGACTTATGTCATTAAGAGCTTTAAAGGTCATAACCAACATCTTGAACTGCACTCAAAAGTAGACCAGTAGCCAGTCAAGTTCGTGGAGCAGAGGTATAATATTGGCCATCTTAGGGGCCCCAAAGCCTGCTCTCGTTGCACTTTGCACCAGATGAAGCTTTCTAATGGATTTCAAGGATAGCCCAACGTAGAGTGCATTGCAATAGTGCAATAGTGCAGATGAGAGATGAGTAGGGCGAAGGAAGGAAGGAAGGAAGGAAGGAAGGAAGGAAGGAAGGAAGGAAGGAAGGAAGGAAGGAAGGAAGGAAGGAAGGAAGGAAGGACTTAATAAAGAATTTGTTTAAATAAGAACTTCTATTTACGTGTTATAAATTTCAAAAGGAATCTATGGCTACAAAAGGCTGAACAAAAGGTAATGCTTGTTTTAAAAGCAACCTAGGATTCAATAAAACCAATTTTAAAAATACATTCTAATTACGTAGCAACATTTCTGTATATTTTTCATTAGAACTGGTTGCATGAGTGCTACAGTTAAAAATCTGCAACATTTATATGTATTCTACGATGTGACAGAGAATGAAAATGTAGACAGTCACCTACCACACTCTAATGTAAATTTGATCAATATTTTTCATACAATGTATGCAATATTATGATAAGTTGCAGCTTTTAAAACTCATAAAAGCACAAAAAGGATTTAATATTTCTGTACTTGCTACATATTCTGAAATATGCTTCCAGAGACATATTCAGGTTATGCTAAATCTGTATGCCTGGCATCCTTAGTATCAGTCTGGTACACAATCTTAATGGCAAATCAACTGGATATACAGTTCAAATAAGTGAATGCTGGAACTTATTTTGCAGGTTTATTTCTTTCCTTTTGATTCAATGCTGCTTCATGTTACAAGAGGATAAACCTAAAAATTACCAAACAATAAATATTGTGTTTTGAAGAAAAATACACATAATGTGTGGGGAAGAGAAAGAAATGTATTTGAAAAAGAAATAGTACCATTTTCTCTTATTCTATAATTAATTGTATCATACAAGTTACTCATCATAATACAAGTAGTCCTTGACTTATGAACATAAGTGAGACCGAAATCTTGGTCGTTGACTGAAGCAGTTGTTAAGCAAGAGATCATATGACTGCTTTGCTCAACTACCACATTCTTAGCACTCCAAAGTGCAGTCATTAAATGATGTTGCAGGTCGTTAAGCAGACAGAATCCCAAGGAAGGCACCTCAAAGGACTGGGGAAAACCCTGGGAGACTTTGCATAGGCTGCATGTGATCCAAGCAGGATTTTCAGCCCCTGGATACTAACATGTAACATACACTGGGACCCTCACTGACACCCCTCCCCCACGGCACCCTGCACTCCTTACCTTACTGCACTGCCTCTCTGCTCAGGGGCTGAAAATTCTGCTTGCATTTCAGCTCCCTCTTGTCTTGGGGACTGACTGAAAGAGCTCCCTGTTAAAAGATTTCAGTTCTGTGCAAGCAAGCATGAAGGATTTCAGCACCATGCAAGCAGGCATAAAGTGATAATCCTTTGACAGGAAACTCTTTTAGCCAGCCCTCAGAGACAAGAAGGGCAGGGGGCAGGCAGCAGCTTGCAACCATTGATTTTCTGGGGAAACTGTCAGGAAGTTTGCAAATGGTGAGCATATGATAATGGAACACTTGCCAAGCAATTGTAAGTGCAAACAGGTTGCTAAGCACCCAGCTCAGAATCACATGACTTTGTGACATTTTGCAACAGTCAGGAGTGCTTTACAAGCTGTAAAAGCTGTAAAGCACCCCTTACAAGGCTGTTGTTAATTCAAACTGTTGTTGAGCAAGCGGTCATAAGTCGAGGGACAACCTGTAATGAGAAAGGGATATGTTTATGTTACAGTACAGAAGAGTAACTGGAAATATGTTCAAAGCTCAGATGAGACAAGGAACTTGAAAGTTGAAAACTTGAGAAAGAAAATTTCAAAAATTCGGATAGCTTGACAAGTAACAAATCAGGGGACACAGCATTGCAAAACAAATACTTAAACCTCTCTCTCTCTCTCTCTCTCTCTCTCTCTCTCTGTCTCTGTCTCTGTCTCTGTCTCTCTCTCTCTCTCTCTCTCACACACACACACACACACACACACACACACACACACACACACAGCCTATACAATTATAAGCTGTCTAAAGTGCCATTTTTTTTTCAAAAATATCTCTTTGCTTTGGTCCTGCATAAATAAACTAATGTCATCTTCCTTAAAGCAGAAAATGTCTCCATTTATAGCACATGCATCTAGTTTTTATAAAATTATACTTATAAGGTCTAAGTGCAGTTTTTAACTGCTGTTGTTTGATATTTACGGGTGACACTATGAGTTTAATTGGGTCATTATATTCCATATCTATAATTATTTTATGAGATCTTGCATACTGTCTTATTAGTGCTAAAATTCTATTGTAAATGTGATGTAGAAGTCAGGCAGCACATTACTAAACAAAATTATTTAAAGCAAGTTAAGTGTTTACTTTGTTTCAGTTCAACAAGCAGATTATTTCAAGAGCACATTATTCTGTACTATTTAGATGTCAGTACAATCATAGATTATTTTTCAGAACAATCCAAAAGCAGTAATGGAACATCTGTCCCCTTATAAATTACATTATAAAACAAATTTTCACTTTAAGAAGTTAATGTTGCTACATTTTTTCCTATTGTTCTCTAGCAGTGAGTTTGCTTTTTCTTGGTAGCACATATGAACCAAATGGAGATCAAGCAAGCAGATCTTCAAACTCTAGAGCACCGATTAAGAACACATCTTTCAACCATAAAATTCTTACAGTTCTCTGCTTACTTTCCATGATGCTCCTGTCTTTCCTATTATGTCCAGCTTTCGTTCCCATAGATAATGTATAGTGGCATTTTGAAGCATTCAGTTATTATAGTTACATCTTTGACTGCAAGAAAAATTCAGTAGCTAAAAGAGGCAGAGCTTTTTTTGTCATTCAAATTCCCTGAATTGCTATAATAGAAAACAAAATGGAAAGGCTTCATTTGTGGGTCACTATACCCTTCCTAGCATCAAAAGGAGAAACCTGTGTAGAGACTATGTTAATCTAATGGATATAAATCCCACTAACTCTTGGTTATTTTTTTACCATTTCAAGCAGTTCTTCATTTCTTATCTGTCATATGTTTGCTCCTTTCCCCTTTATCCTCTGGAGATGACTTGAAGTATTTCAATATCTCAAATAGGACAATGAGTAAAAATATTGTATTAAATAAACGACTTGCTGCCTTAAAATAATTAAGTTTGCTTTGAATCAAGCATGACTCCTGGTGATTACAGTACAGTATATGTAATTTGCTTGGCAACCAAGTCTACATTCTTGAGATTTCTAATAATCACCAATCGAAACACTAATCAGATCTAATCCTCCTTCACTTTTTAAGACCAGCCAAAGTTGGCTAGGTGCTCCTCATCTCCTGTTGACCAAACCTACACATCCATACAGACTTCTTAGCAACAATATTGAAATAATTTTCCACTGCCTCCTTTCAGGACAGGTTAGAATGCAATACTGCAGGCTAACTCTGCCCACAGCCAGGAATTCAGTCCTGACGGCCCCAAGGTTGACTTAGTCTTCCATCCTTCCGAAGTTGGTAAAATGAAGACCTGGGTTGTTAGGGGCAATATGCTGATGTTAACCACTCAGAAGGTGCCGTAAAGCACTATGGAGTGGTATATAAGTCTAAATGCTATTGCTATTGCTACTGTCATCTGCTTTTCCAAATTTGCAATTTTACAGTTTTTCATTTTCAGTAGTAAATATGAAATTGAAATTTTTGTCTAAAATTTTGAGTAGACAACTGCTATTGAATATGCTGAAGTATAATAGATCTAAAAGCAGAAATTAAAACATCATGACTTGCTATTTGGGAAGATATTCCAATATACTTATACAATAGACGAGTATAGAATTTTAGAAAAATAAGATTGGTCTCTGTTATGATTTTACTTTCAAACAAAATGATTTCTTTAAAGATGTTGTTTATTCTGAGAATTCTGCATCAATGCAAGAATTGGCAAAGGCGGAACATACTCAGCCTACCCACTGCCTGTATCAATTGTCAGAACAAGATGTCCCTATTCAAAGATATTTATAGCACTTAAGCACATGTCAGTCAGAACATATAAATGCTTACTGTATGTGATAACATAAAGCAAGTACATTTAGTGTTTAGTCATTTCCTGATATGAAGAGCACCTTGTCCAACTTTCTATGTGAAAATAACAGTTGGCAGATAGCTAATTAAGAAATTGTTAGTTACAATCACATTAAAGAAAACAAAAGGGGAATGGACGTAGTTTAGAATGCCTTGAGGAGAAACACCACTACAATGACAACCTAAGAGCTATTAATCTAACTGGAAATTTAAGTCAGCCATAAGTAAGCCACTTGATACAGCAGGAAGGAGAAAAAGCAATGTGACACCATATTCAGAATAACAAGTGTTTCGTTTTCAGTAGTCTCTTGATAAATCTGAATGGGCCTGATACCCCATACAGTCTTCTAAATTATAGTAGTAATGTATTCGGCAATGATGGAGAAAGACCAGTGTACCACATTTGTTCAGCTAGCACAATAGGCATCAAACTAACTTCTCATTTTGGAATTCAGAGTGGGGGAAAGAACATCCCTTTAAAGACTATTGTAAAAGACTATTTTACTGATTTATGAGAATGTTTATAAATATGTTTATAAATGCCTTAAGCAGGGGGTTGGATTAGAAGACATCCAAGGTCCATTTCCAACTATTTATTCTATTATTTGTCCCCTTCCTCCTTAAGCAAACTTGTCTGAAGAGCTTCAGAAATTCAAGTCTGGATAAGGTATTGCCAAGACATCCAAATTACCTTGACTGTTTAGTAACCATACCTTAAGGCCCTAACACCCACTTTGAAATGAGAAAGGAAATAGAGAGCTGCATTAGAAGCGTAAGAGAAGAAGAAAGAGGGTCTGTTCTAGGTAATAACTGTTCTGGTTTGAAATTTATTTATTCATAAATAAGTGGTTGTTTCTTCACAAACGCATGGCACAACACAGGAGAACAAACCACCAAGACAGGATTCAGCAGTCCATCTGCATCTGAAAGACAAAGGTCACTTTTTTGAAGACAACAAAGTTCACATTCTGGATAGAGAGGACCTCTAGAATGAAAGAGGGGTCAAAAAAACCATCTCTGTTAAAACTGAACAGCCCTCTCTCAACAGAGAGGGGGGGGGAATACAACACCATCTATCTCCTGTCTACAGCATAATCCTTTCAGCAGTCCCAAGAAGGCTCCACATCCATTTGCACTGTGATTCAGATGAGACTGTGGTTACAGATAAACCACAGTGGCCTCAATGTCTCTCAGGGTGCCAATGACCAGAAGTCTGCAAAGAATACAAACCCTCTCATTCCCCACCATTCAGTCAGAACTGAGAAAGCTTCTTGGATGAGAAGTGAAACATTTTCAAGGAAGACACCAAGAAAGTTCATTTGCCCTTTGGAAAAGCACCTTTGGGGCAACCATGACTTGGATGATGGAGAATCTCCATAGACATACCAAAAATGAGTTTGTGACAAGTATAGTAGGATCATATGTAGCCTTTCATGCCAAAGTGTGTGCTCAAGTAAAAAGGAACTATGCCCTACCAGCATTTGCATATACATGACAAGGAGAAACTCTATGTACATGCTGCTTCATGCTTCTGTTGTTCCAAATTAATACACAACCACTTAGGTAGTGCAACTAGAAGGCACTCTCTTATCGCCTGCTCTCATTTACCAAATAGGAAGGTGTGTTCTGAACTTGTAGCTGAAAACTGAGCTCCTCCACTGAAAAACATTTTTTGGAGGAGTCCTATAATTTCTAACTGATCTATGTCATGCTTGAGTTGACTAGCAGTTAAAATATTCCAGTTTGGTCAGATCCCAAAATGATCTCCCAGACATATAACTATTATGTGTGAATGAAGTTCTGATCACCACAATACAAAAAAGGTGTTGAGACTGTGGAAAGAGTGCAGAGAAGAACAATAAAAATGATAGGGGCTAGAGGCTAAAACATATGAAGAACAGTTACAGGAATTGGGTATGTCTAGTCTAATGAAAAGAAGGACTAGGGTTAACATGATAGCACTGTTCCAATATTTGAGGGGCTCCTAAAAAGACGAGCAGGTCAAACTATTTTTCAAAGCACCAAAAGGCATTATAAGAAACAATGGTTGGAAATTAACCAAGGAGAGAAGCAACCTAGAACTAAATAATGGTGAAGTTGTGGGAGCTCCATCCCTGGAGGCTTTCAAAAAAAGACAGGACAATCATTTGTCTGAAATGGTACCGGGACTCCTGGTCGAGCAGGGGATTGGTCTAGAAGACCTCCGAGGTCCCTTCCAACTCTTATTATTCTAAGTTCTCTGTTCTAAGTGTGGAGGAAAGTTAAATGCATGAACTTGGGGGAACTTGTAGAAATGATCTACTCACATGCCAGATGGCGAAGAAGATCAAAGCAGCGCACAAGACCAGGGAGAGCATGTAGCAGAAGGCAGCAAACGTGAAGGCCATGGCGGGACCAGGAGAAGAACCTCGTGGGAGCGGCGCGCCTCCAGCCTAGTTTTGGGAAGGCAAGAGATTCTCGGAGGAAGGCGCGAAGACCTTCTTGTTTTCCAATGAAAGGAGTGCTCCACACAAATTCGCTTCGCTAAAAACTGCCCTGATCGGAGCACCACGAGGTCCGGTTCGGACGTACCACAACGTAGTTCTGGCTTTTGCCTTTCTCTCTTACACCTTCCGATAAGGCAGCAGCAGCAGCACATGAAAATAGGGCACCTCCAGCAATACTCCGCATCCAAATGGGCGACACTTCGAAACCATCCAAGATGAACCGACAGCGAGAAAGAAAGAAGGGGGCGGGATGATTCAGAAAGCAACCCAAAAGCCAATTCTCCCCAATGGAAAACAAACGGACTCGGGAGGGGGAAGCTCCCGAGCACCGAATTTCTCTAAACCCGTGGGGGAATCCTGGCGAAAAGGCGACTGGAGCGGTGGAAAACCGGTCCGCTCGTGGCTTTTATCTCCCGGAAGGAGCGCGCGCATTCTCGCTCATGGTAGGAGCCTCCGTCAGGGGAAGAGCACCGGGCTCCCTTTCCACCTTTTCTCCTTCAGCAGAAGTTCCTTTGTTCGACATTCACGAGGCGAAGAGGTTCAGTGGCGTCATCCGCCCCCCCTCATTATCGCCATCGCGACGGACCACGAAGAAAAAAGGGGGGGGAGGGACTTCTTATCTTCCCCGCACCCGGCAGCGGATGCCCGTCGGTTTGGCAAGAAAGCAGGAAAAGCGGTCCACCTGCTGCTCCCTGATGCCTCACGCCTCTCCAAAGGAGCAGCTCCTCGCCTCCCACCTGCAGCGGCACAGGTAGAGGACGCCGGTAAAGTGGAGTCCGACCCCGCTCGGGTCCCCGCCAGTTGGGCGCCTCTTCTCGGAAGTCCGAAAGAAGCAACAAGGGATCAAGACGAGTCTCCGCTTGCGAGTCCGCTCGCTCTCTTCCTGAGGGGCGAAACTTAACTCGCGCCCTTTCTCTCTGGCACGCGGGTGAGGAAACTGCGCCAGCCTAGATGGGCTTCTGAGCCAAGTTAGCTGTTGATCAACGCTCTTCGTTTCTACCTACTCGAGGCCATCTGCCGCCGTCCCTCGTTCAGAAAAGGAAACGGGGGAGGGGGATCACAAGGGCAGGGTGGATTGAAATGATGTTTCACACATCCTTCTTGGCAGGCAAGACAGAAGTGAGAACTTGCTTTGTTCCAGGCTGCTCTTTTCCTCCATGTAGTAGACAAAATAATGTCAAGACCCACTAAGTCTCGGGTGGAAGAATACATCTTAACGTTTCATTTTACTGAGATTCTATTTTTCTATGTTTTTAGGACCTTGGTTAGCTTTAAAAAAAACATTTTATTATAGTCGATTGCCTTTGCTAAGTAAATTAATTCATGAAGAAAGTTCCATTGCACACCTTACTGATCATAATGCACTTTGTATTGGGAGTTTAGTAAAAGTAGATTTTATTAAATTATTTAATATTTATTTGTTGCTAGCAATGTTTTGTTTTTTTTTAAACTTTCAGAAATATAGTCATGGAAAAGGATCTGTCACATAGAATGTTCAACTTTGCTTGGATCCACCACATTCAATCTTTGTCATCTAATGTTCATCTTTGGGCTTCCCAAAATACTTATGCCTTCAAATTCCTCCAACTTTTTCAGACTCGAAACAGATCTTCATAAATGTTTGTCTAGGTTTGCTTGTGCCTCTACAGAATCTATTTATCTTGGATTCAGACATAAATTTTATTTTTCAGTTCTGGCTGCATGGATTGGGAAGTTAGTGCATTTAATAATTTCACTATTTGATGTCCTCTCAAACAATCATCAAGATTCAGAAATTACAAGACTAAGGTTTTCTATTATATAAATTACGGTATGCTCTAGAATTTAACATACCAGAACAATCAAATTGTGGTAGCACTCAAAAGTTCATTCTGTGTTGTTCACAAAGATTTTTCAGTTGTTTAGTTACAGCTTAAACGGGCTCTATTTCACATAACCTTCTAGGTGCAGAAAACAAGCTACATAAATTTAAAACTAAATGAGATATACAATAACAACAAATTATGGGAGAGGATAAAATTGCTATATAAGCTCCTGAATTATGGTTTTTAATAGGACAAATTGTGCTGGGATCACCCTCCAGCTGATACCACTGGCAAAACTAGAATATAGTCCTGAGTGGCAGTAAAAATATTCAAGTTCTCTAATCTTATTCTACTTGTTTACTCCTTAATAAAGTTATACTTTGGTTAATTTCCTCAATACTGAACTATTTAGCAATTAGATCTAAACCATTATAGAGAAATCAAGTTCAAGCATTACATGGTAAGACCTGATTCTAAATACCTCCTTCTAACAGCTTTGATCTCAAATAAATTTGACAGCATTTTTGTCTAATAGAATAGAGTTCATCTGAATTCATTGACAAGGTCAATTTATTAGTTAAGATGTATCAAACTAAAAGTAATGTTTTAAACAATGTTAATTACATCTTAACCAACTATATCATGGGTGTCAAACTCACAGTGTCACATGACGTTTCATGACTTTTTTCCCTTCGCGAAGCTGGGGTGGGTGTGACCTGTGCGTGACGCATTCGGCCTGCAGGACGCCAATTTGACATTCTTGAATTATATCTTACTTTCATCTCCAATTTGCTGGTCATTGATTGAATAAATATTATTGATTGATTCATTGATTGATTCATTGGTAAAAACCAACAAATTACCGTATTTTTCGGAGTATAAGACGCACCGGAGTATAAGACGCACCCAGATTTTAGAGGAGGAAAACAAGGAAAAAAGTATTATGAACCAAATGGTGTAGTAATATATTATTTAATAAAATATCAGTGTAGCAGAATACTTTTTACAACTATGTACACTTTTTACAACCATGTACACTTTTTACAAACTTCAAACTTGACAGCTTTAAGACTTGTGGACTTCAACTCCCAGAATTCCTCCTCCAGTCATGCTAGCTCAGGAATGGGAGTTGAAGTCCACAAGTCTTAAACTTGCCAAGTTTGAAGACCCTTGCACCCCTAACCCAGGGGTCTTCAAACTTGACAGCTTTAAGACTAGTGGACTCTCAGAATTCCTCTGCCAGTCGTGCTAGATGGGGTAATTAGAAGGCAAAAACACCCCCTTTTTTGCGAAAAATGGCCTGTTTTTCAGCTGGTTTTTTTTTCAAAAACGAGGCATGTAGAGCAGCGGTTCCCAACCTTCCTAATGCCGTGACCCCTGCCCCCCCCGCGCGCCCCCATGACCCACCCCCTGCATGGAAAAGCGTGCTGCACATGCGCAGAGGGTAAAAGAACCCAAATGGCGGCATCCGGGCAAAGTCTCCAGATCCGGGCGAGGTCTCAGCTCGCTTCGCGTGTTGCCTCTGGGAGCTTTTCAAGCCCCGTCGCGAAAGGCGTGCACGACTTTGGCAGGGCCAGGACAGGCGGCTGCCCGGAGAGAGCCACCCCCTTCGCAGAGTCTCTCCCGTCTACCTGTAGCGTTCAGAGCGAAGGGTATGACTCTCTCCAGGCAGCCGCCTGTCCCGGCCCCGCCAAAGTCGTGCACACCTTTCGCAGGGGTGAAATGCTCCTGGTTCGTTCTTGCCTGTCGGTTGTCGCAGAGCTGATGGGGCCAGTGGCGGACGCAGCGCGGGGCTTCCCCTGCCCACTTCCCCCGCCTGCCTGGATGCCGCCATTTGAGTTCTTTTGCCCTCTGCACATGCAGAACGCTTTGCGCATTGTGCAGAGGGTAAAAGAACCCAAATGGCGGCGGTGGGGTGGGGCGCAGGTTCTGGGGCGCTATATGGCCAGGCTTGTGGCAGTGGGGGGGAGCTGAGGATGCCGGGTGACCCCTGGGAAATGGTTGTTCGACCCCCAAAGGGGTCCCGACCCCCAGGTTGGGAACCGCTGATGTAGAGGGTTTGGGAAGCCTGCAGAGCACTCTTAGGGGGTGGGGGAAGGCAAAAATGCCATTTTTGCAAAAAATGGCCCGTTTTTTGAAAAAATGGGATGCAGGGGCGGGGCTTCGGGTGGCCAAAAATGGCTGCATTCGGTGTATAAGACACACCGACATTTCCATTCTCTTTTTGGGGGGGGAAGGGTGTGTCTTATACTCCAAAAAATACGGTAATAATTACCCAGAGAATTGTTTGCTAAAAATAGCATTATTAAACAAATAGCATGCTAAGTATTCCAGATATGATGAACTTTAATAATTATCCTACCACAATAACTACCACAAAACCTAGAACTATGTATACAATACATAGAGTTCTTTTTGTTTCTTTATATCTGCAAACATCTTTACATCTTGTTTCCTGCAAATTGACATAAACGTGCATCACACTGCATTTTGATATAGTTCAAAAGAACTCCAATACAGCCTTCAAAGAAACAATCTTCATTCATACAGTGTTAAGTTACATTTCCATCAGTTCCTAAATAATAACCATCCACATTAATATGGATGAAAATGTGGATAAACATTCTGTTTGGAAGTAAATCTATAGTACGACTAAAAATATAATATACTAGGTTATGATAGCAATGTAGTATGAAAGCTGTTGTTATCTGCTGACTCTCTATAAAAATAGTTTATTTGTAAATTTTATATTTGTTTATTGAAACCACCTTTAAACCACCTTTCATCTTTGCAAATAGAGTTAACTATGGCCAAATAAGATTTCAGCTATCTAATAAATGCATTTATATTTGTTTTTATCCATTTATGTATACTGTTTTAACCCTTGGTTTTATCAGTATGCCACCCAGAGTTACCTTGTATGAGATGAGAGACCACATAAATTTAATTAATAAATATAGCCCCAGCAGATAATAATATTTATGGTAAGTAGGATAAAAAGTTGCATATTTTACCAGCAGGCTATAGCAATTAAAAGGTAAAGGAACACAAATTGTTTAAGGCAAAGAACAAACTTGGAGCCAGGGCCAGAGGCATCTGGCCATGGATCCGCATTAAGTTGTGAAAAGCTGAAATACGAAAAAAAACCTCATTGTTTGACTTAATATCAGAGGCTGGGAAATATCATAATAAACATTAAAGTGATTGTTTTGTGGACCAAAATATTTCTCCTGCCCTAATTGAAGGTACAACCAAAATTTTATTTTCTGTTAATTTTGGGGCCAAAAGAACAAAGAAAATGTAGGCATTGCTGACTGGTTCTCATATATTCATCCTTCACATTAGTTCAGTACATTTTTTTTAAAGGAGTGAAAAAGGGAATCAAGCAGAGTTTGATTTCATTTATGCAAAAAACAAGTCCTTACAATCTTATCTTCATAATAGCTGCAGAAAGTACTCTTTTTTTTCTGTCAAAAAGTTTCCTTTCTTTGCCTTTCTTTTGGATAAAAGCTTGGTGATAGTTACATGCCAACAACAAACGGGAACCAGATATTGTCCCATTTCTGAAATTTCAAGCATATAAAAACAGCCAGATAGTCCTTAGATGAGTGGTTGCATTCTCAAACTACACTTTGTCAGCTGTTTTATTTGTTTTTTCTGTCTTTGATTAAATCACTTCCTGGGCAATTAATGATTCATGAGGACAGAGTCTGCAGTTTTGTTTCATTTCTTTTTACAACTTCTTTCCTTCTTCCAAATGAACCTCTTTTAGGACAGGTGGGAATCCTATTGAATGCTGGGCTTTCATATCCACTGTCCCTAAATCTGCCAGGCATATTGTGGGAACCCAGCTGCAAAGAAATCACCTTGGAGAAACAATGCAGCATCAATTACAAAAACATGTACAGACATATATTTTAAACCTGGTTAACAAAAAAAAGAGGAAGAAATTCTGATGGGCTGTGTGATAATCTCAATAGAGTTCCAATCAAATTGGTGGAGTTGGTTTTCTGATCTGGCTTTTCTCCAAACACTGAGTCCAGCCCTTAATGCAGAGGTCTTCAAACTTGGCAACTTTAAGACTTGTGGACTTCAACTCTCAGAATTCTCCAGCCAGCATAGCTGGCTAGAGAATTCTGGGAATTGAAGTCCACAAGTCTTAAAGTTGCTAAGTTTGGGGACCCCTGCCTTAATGGGACCTCCAAGTCACTAGCTTAAATGTCTTTCTGTCTTTTCTTATCCTTTACTTTTGCAGAGAAATACTGGGCTGATTTGAATTAAAGGAGAAACCAAACAATCCACTCATTACTTCTAACTCTTAGGAATGCAATCTTGTTTCCTTTTATCTAAGCCAGTGCTCCTCTTTTAATTTAAATATGTCCTGCATAGGCAAAGAAAAATATCACCAAAAAAAAGTAGGGGTCTTAAAAATAAATAAAAAATGTGTAGCAGTGCTGAGTTTTTCTACATTAATATGTGTCTTGTACATATGTGTACTCTTCAGTTACTGTGGACTCCTGGCAACTGCTTGAACTGGTCCCCTACAGTTTTCTTGGCAAAGTTAGCGAAAAGTGGCTTGCCAATTTCTTCTTCCCGGGGATGAAAGAAAACAACTGGCCCAAAGTCAACCCTAGCGGGCTTCATGTCTAAGGCAGAACTAAATTTACAATCTTGTAATTTCCAGCCTGGTGCTTTTAACTACTACACTAAATTGGCTCACTGCATAATGGCTTATAGATACAGTGCATTTAATGAGAAACTGTTACTGCTTGGTACACATAAGGAATTAACACTCTTTGCTGTTAGATGGAAAGGTTAATTCCAACAATATGGCATGTTCTTTGACATTTAATCAAACATTGTTCTAATTTGATGCAAATAGCTTGGAGAGAAAAATTGGATAAATTACCCATAGCAGACAAAAAGGAAACAAAGCCAGTGCCTCCCTGATATCATATCCATAAAATAAATAATTTGTTGATTGAGGCAAAAACTAAATTAAAATATAAAATGTCTTTACAGTACATTCAGACCCATTACTTTCCATTCCAGTAGCCTATTATGCCTTCTTGCTTAATGTTTAAACCAACAATGTTAAACCAGAGTGGAATCAAATGGAATGCCACATGGTTTGGTCTGCCATTGTCCTATTCAACATTTTTATTAATGACTGGATGAAGAGACTTACTAAAGTTGCAGATGACATAAAACTAGGCGGGCTGGCTAATACCATTGAAGACAGATACATAATTCAAAATGAATTTGTAAGTTAGACAAGTGGACCAAAGTTGGACGATGAAATTTAACAGAGACAAATACAAAGTTCTTCGTTAGGAAAAAAGAAACCAAGTGCACTGGTTTAGAATGAGGGCTATTTGACCTGGTTGTACTACTTGTGAAAATAATCTTGAAATACAACAGTGAAACCCAACTGCTAAAAAATAATAAATGCTATTAGCACTTAGCAATAGCACTTAGACTTATATACCGCTTCATAGTGCTTTACAGCCCTCTCTAAGCGGTTTACAGAGTTCAGCATATTGCCCCCAACAATCTGGGTCCTCATTTTACCGACCTCAGAAGGATGGAAGGCTGAGTCAACCTTGAGCCGGTGAGATTTGAACAGCTGAACTGCTGAACTAGCAGTAGCCTGCAGTGCTGCATTTAACCACTGCACCATCTCGGCTATTTTAGTCTGTACCAGTAGAAGTACTATTTCCAAATCACAAAAACCATTTCACTATTCAGATCTCACTTTAAGTTGTATGCCGAGTTTTAGATACTGAACCTAAAGAAGGCTTTGGACAAACAGGAACAGGTTCAACGATAGATAATCAAGGCGTTAGAAATTAAGCCCTCTGAGAAGAGTTAGAAGTCTCAGGAATACTTATCTAGAGAAAAGATAGTACTATAAACTTTAATAACATATTAAAATATATTATTTACTATCTTATAATATTTTCTCTAGTGGGAGGGAGATGAGAACGCTTTTCAAGTACTAAAACGGGTGTCAGAAAATCCAGATGTTCTCTATTCTCTGAAGTCTAAAATGCTTACAGTGAGCTTTCTACCAATTATTAATGCTATACAATGTTTTGGATTGAATTCCAGAAAGGTGCTTCAGAGCATCTGACAATTCAAACATAAATTCAAAGCAATCACATCTTTTCTTAGAATGCAGAGATACCTATAAACATTATGCCTATATGTAGCACAATCATTACTTCCATGCAAATGGAAAATGATTCTCTCCATGCCTTACATTTTGTTTTGTTTTAAACACTTTGAGTAAAACTATTAAATTATCTTCATAAGTAAAGTTTAATGGTTTGTATGATTTTGTTTCATTTCTGTTGAAAAGAGTTCTTACTTTCATGATTTAAGTGTCATGGACATATCATCTCTTTTCATCATGTTCCTTTCCTCTGCATGTATATTGAATAATTTTCTAAAAGCCTCTTAAAGAGTCCTTCCATTCTGAATTCTCAAGGAAACGTTGATTGGAAGATCAATGGAATATCATTTCTGGAGAAATGAATATGCTAAATATAATTACAGCTATTCATTACCTGAATCAGAATAATAACACTTGTCAGTTTGAGAAGTATGAAGAGACAATAAATACCATTGCCTGCAGAAATGTTATAAAGACCTGCATATGTATGCTGTTATTTGAATTACACATCACGAAGAATTGCATAATGATCGCCCTTACACTATTTTGTTCATTCAGACGAAGCGGTGCAATCTTCATGTTATTTTTATCTCAAGGTTTCTGCCACTGGTCCCAACTATTGTTTAGCCAAGCATTAAAACTTCTTTAATTGCACCAGCCTTACTCATCAACTAAGTAAAAATACACCAGGTCTGAATTTACTCTTTACCATGAATGAAGAGTTGTTTCTAGGCACTGCACACAATTATAATCTTTGGAGATCATTCTAAAAAAAAGAATTAACTCAGTATAATATGCTTATTGTTAAAAAAAAGGTTTAATTGTAAACCACCCTGCCAATGAAACCCAGGAATTTAAGACACACTTTTTAAATGAAGATGAATTTAATATCAATTCCATTTTAATAAAGATTTCAATTTCTACTATATGTCCTATATTGTCAAATTAACATACATCATCACCAAATACATTAGTTTAGCTATATTTAATCTTGAATTAAGTTTTGTTTGTAAATTTTTTCCTATTACATAAGTAAACAATTTGTAAGCCCCTTTTCTAATATTATTTTCTTTTACAAACCTAACTGGAAATAAACTCATATCTCAAAGGAGTATTGGTGTCAGTTTGGAAATGAAGTAGAAAATATTAAACCTCAGATTTTTGCATTCATATAGTCAGACAATTGAGCCCCCACATGTCTGCCTACATTGTTTAAATTTTTCCACATTGATTCTGGTGCCTTGGCAGTAAAATGTCTTACAGTTCTTTGTGTGCAATTAGTATATGAAATAGTATGTATCCAATAAATGAATGGCAAAAGCTTAGTTCATACATTGACAACCCACTGTTTTAACCATAGCTTGTTTAATCAGCCCGAATGTTTGGGTAATACCGGTACTAAAGCATAATGCTAAAATATCAGTTACGATTTGTAAACTATAATGACTGAATTAAAGTCTAAATTTAAAGACTAAATTTAAAGTCTTCTTTTAGTTTGAGAGAGAAAAAAGTGGCATGCTACATCACTAACCCAACTGAGATAGACTACTGTATAATTAATTCAAGACCTTTCTGCCTTAATTAAAAATTTCTAAAACACTGGCTGCATTTATATCATGTGATCTTTGTTTCAAATTTTATGTAGTATATTGGGTTTGACTGAATAAATAGAATTTTTATTGGTCAAGTGTGATTGGACACACAAGGAGTTTGTCTTGGTGCATATGCTCTCACTGTACATAAAAAAAAAATACTTTCGTCAAGAATCATAAGGTACAACAATTAATGATAGTCCGGGTACAAATAAGCAATCAAATCATATTAGGAACCAGTCAATATAAATTGTAAGGATACAAGCAACAAAGTTACGGTCATACAGTCATTAGTGGGAGGAGATGGGTGATGGGAACGATGAGAAGATTAATAGTAGTGCAGACTTAGTAAATAGTTTGACAATGTTGAGGAAATTATTTGTTTAGCAGAGTGATGGTGTTGGGGGAAAACTGTTCTTGTGTCTAGTTGTTCTAATGTGCAGTGCTCTAGATGATTAATTGATTAATAAATATGGAAAATATGTATACAATGCTTCTAAAAATATGCTTCCTATATACAAAGCATCCACCTCTACACCTCTATACTGGACATTATTATTAATAACTGTAAGTTAAAACTACAAATAAAATTATAACTGAAACGAAAAGAAATAAAGAATAAACAGCACTCACAAGTGCACACCTCTGGTAGCAGACAAATTAGCTTAAATGTCAAATGTCTCTCTATAATTTTAAGTACAAAAAACTGTTAAAATAGCATTCTTCTTGCTCTCCCACAGGAGGGCATACTTTTAAAATGTTTTTTAATTTATTTTAAAAACGTTTAAAATAAAAATGTACAATTTTTATAACTAAAAACGTAGATATTTTTGTCAATCTGCTTTATGTATTTTAAACCGTAAAGAGATTAGGGTTCTTGGTGGTATAAACATTTAATAATAATTAAAGATTATGTACATTTTAATTTTAATTGTAATTTTTTTGTTAGCTTCAAGTGGAAGTATATTTTCAATATAGCTCTTGTGGATTTTATCCAGTCTTGTATAACAGAAAGACGAATAATATTATACAAAATTTATTACAATATATTGTGTTTTTATGAAACTTTGATTATTTTGTATTCTTATAGCAACAAAAGAAATAATGGAAGAGAGAATCTTCTTAACGGAAATCAGTACTCTATTCTTATTTCTTTAAATGTTAGTATTTGTATTCAAAAGTACAAGACTGGCACTTTATAATATTGGGTCTCCCTTTAAAAACATGTGCAACTTTCCCCCTACATACAGTTTTTAATACATTAATATTTGAATAAAAATAATTGGAAATTTTTAGACTTTTGACTTTTATCAGTGCAGTAGAATACAAAGAAATTGCAACCTAAACCTTTTGCTTTACATTTCTAAATATTTCAAGTCATTTCTATAACAACAAGACTGTTCTAGTCATCAAAACTTAAAATCAAAGGAGTTTCCCCCCCCTGATTTGAGCAAAAAAATCCAGAAGCGATAATGCACTACTATTAAATCATTGCTTTTTGTTCTATTTGTCTTAAACAAAATGTAGACAAAATAAACAGATTTGATGCCCCCGTTGCCCTTTAAAACCATTTAAATGTGGAACAATTGGATATCATAAAAGATTTAGATCTAGAATACCCAATTGACATATAAAAATAAATCACATTTAGTGCTTTGTGCTTTGGCATGGGTCACGCATAACACAAAACACTTATTCTTCAGAGTAGGAAGGACTAAGCACATTGTATGAATTAACCATTCTTATTAGTAAACTATTATAGCTTGGTATAAGCCTATATCTTTGTTTCCTATGATCTCTGAAACCAAGTTCTCTCTCTGTTTCTCTCATTCTGTCATTTCACTTAAAACAAGTGAATATTTTTTATCAATGGATAATTCCAGTTATTTTTAATTAAAAATCCTATCTGATCCAGGATACAATTAAATTCTCTATCCTATCTGTCACTTTCCTTTATATAATAATTTTATTGAAGATTTTAATCAATTTAGTAAAAAATAATAAAAACTAAACTAAAGAAAATAGAAAAAGAAAAATGTGGGAAAGAAAATGACAACAAAAACAATAATAAAGAAGTGGCTTCCAAACCTAAGCACACTAAGCATAAGCTTATATTGTAACTATCCACATTTTTTAAAGTTACAAGTAAACTAAACATCTTCTCCCTATAACCTAATTTTTATCTATACACAATTCAGATATTATCCCTTTTTTCGAATCTAGTTCAGCAAAAAATCCATTAAAAGTTATCAGAAATATCAAACAGTTTATCTCTGGTCAAATAGTCCACATTTATATTCCTCCTTTTTGCTCTGGTCAGTATCCATCTTTAAGTCTTTCCTGTTTCATTTCGGGATCTGATCTTTCATTACTCTGGCATTTAAAAAGAGTGTTCAAAACTTTCATCAGCTGACTTTGAATTTCCATAAAGAGGCATCTTCCTGACTTTCTTGTTGTAACTGTTACACATCCAGATTCTTTCCTGATTTGTCTTTTGTATTCCCATTTTGATAATCTCAATTTTGTTATTTTTCATGTCTTCAAACTCTATAAAGTATGTGTCAGTTGAAAAACATTTAAATCTGTATTCTTTCTAAGATATTAATATTTCAGGTCATGTTTAAAACAACTAAGATAAGTTATAACTGGATTAGTCATTTTTGCTTGGTTCTTTAGTTCCCTCTAGTGTCCATTTGCAATTTTCATCAAGCCTCTGTTCTAGTTCAGTCGTTCAGTCGTTCAGTATATATTATTTAATTATATATTAGTTTTTCAAATCTTTCAACAAAAATAACTAATATTACAAATATTTCTAGTCTCCCAAACCATTTAAAACTTTGTTAAATGTTTTTAGCTTTTTGCCAATTGTATATTACCGTATTTTTCGGAGTATAAGACACATCGGAGTATAAGACGCACCTTAGTTTTGGGGGAGGAAAACAAGGAAAAAAGGCCTCTGCCTCCAAGCAATTTGTCAAACAACAAACAGCAAACAGCACAGATGATATACACTGTTTGCTGTGTATTTCTGTACATGTGTGCCTGACCCATAGAAATAGCAAAGAATTGGAGAAATGTACATTATGCCAGAAAGTTTTCTTAAATGTAGTCACACTAACTCCTCCCAATTATTTAAATAGATTTACTCCAAGGTAACTAAACTCTAATACTAAACAGGACACTATTACATTTCAGACTATACTTGTACAGAGCTGTTAAAATTAATTAAAATTTCTGGAAGTATACATTATTCTCTATTATTTAAAAGAATATACAATAGCACTGGACCTCTTCAGAGCAAGCATTTATTTTAAAAAGCTTCTTTATTTTGTTAAGTTGTCTAGAGGTCTCCAACCTTGGCAACTTTAAGACTTATGGACTTCAACTCCCAGAATTCCACAGCCAGCAAAGGTAACAAAGCTGGCTGTGGAATTCTGGGAGTTGAAGTCCACAAGTCTTAAAATTGCCAAGGTTGGAGACCCCTGGCTCTAGAACAATAATAAAGCAGTCTTTAAAAAATAAGTCTAATAATTTGAACATTCTACAGACATTTATAGTTATTCACTTACCCCCTTGCATCCAGCAGAAAATAAAAATCTGCGTGTCTCTCCCAGCTATTTGCCTCTTTGCAGCTAGTTTCACTTTCACTTTCCCACGTGGCAAATCAGCTGTATGTCGGGAAGCTGCTATTGACTTACTTGGCTTTACAGGCTCTTCCCTCTTTTCTGCAAGCAGGTAAATTGCTGGAAGACAGAGGCCAAAGGGTGGGGGTGGGTGGGTGGGTGGGGCTACATTCGGTGTATAAGACGCACCCAAGTTTTCACCCTCTTTTTTGGGGTAAAAAGGTGCGTCTTATACTCTGAAAAATACGGTATTTTAAATTGTTGTCTCTGTTTCAAATTTCTTAAATCCAAAGATGGTAAAGCTCACCAGATGTCTAATTAAGATTACTATTTTGAAGGTCCATAATGCCCACTAAAAGATTAAATTAAACATTTCTGAATGTGATCAGAAAATGAGGCTGGCTTAGTGTCCTTATAAAAGGCTTCCCTGCTGCTGAGACAAAAGATATTGTCTTCCTTGTTTCATGGTTCTCAAATCTGCAGGAGACGTCTGTTTTACAGTCTCCACAGAGTACTTATGAGCAGTCTCTCCTTCTCCAGGGAGATTTGAAGGACTGGTGTACTCACCAGCCTTTTATCTTCACAGCGGTTATCATCTCTACTTGTTCACATAGATGTCTTCAATCAGACATGACTCACATCAGAAACCCCCATTTTGTCACTTCAACATGCATTGCTTCTGTTTGCTGCATTTATTTAGAATGGATGTGAGTTTTTCTTTTCTTTTGCCTTTTACAGATATTAAATAAGCATGTTATTTGGCTACTATGATTGTCCAAAGAAGCTATTTCTGCTTCCTGAATGATATTTATTTATTTGAAGAACTATGCATAAAAAAATCATGGAATACAGTTAACACCATTCTCAAGATTCTTGGTGGTAGAGATACAGCCCTATCCACATACTAATGTATTTCTGTAAATTCTATGCAGGCATTCAAGTATATATTAGTCAAGGCAGCGGTCTACAATCTTGTTCACCCATCTATTTTCATATTTATCTTGAGTTTATATACAATAATTTCAAAGTTTAAACCAGGTTTGAACAATGCCATTTCTTTCTTTTCTTCCTTACACTAATTTTTCATAAACTATGTAAGAAGAATCACAGACCTGTCCATGGGAAGGTACTTTCCATATATTCACTGAGTCTTGTTTAAATGCCTAAAAAGGGCTATACTTCGCGAAATGCAATGTAATCTCTTGTATCTACACATTGCCAGAGCTAGCAACTAAGTTCTTTTAATATATTGACAGTAGGAACTGTTTTTAAAACAGCATACAAGGCATAGGATTGTACTGCAAGTATGAAAATTCATAGTAAAATATGGATTTTATTGTAACAATGTTGTTGTCCTACTAGTATAGATTCAGATATTCCCTAAGCTCACATTCCCTTGTTTTGTAAGTAAAATTGCAGGCAACCCATCTGGCTTCTAATCTATTTTTTGAGTGTGACCAAGTTCATTTTCATTCCATCAGCACTGTTCACTGAATGTGAGTTCACTAAATATGTATCTGACTGCCCCTAGGATGGAGTACAACAATAATTTCCACGTAGTTCCAGAGGCATGATTTATTGTTTTGGGATGGGTTTCATTTTCACCAAATAAATCTGAAACCTGAGAGTGCTTCTTGGACTAGATAGCCTCATGGATGCTGATTGTAGCTTTAGATAAGTGAGCTCTTTATATGTAACATAGTAGTTGATATTCTAGCTGTAACTTTCCTTTGTAAAATAGTTTTCTAGTAAGATATCTTCTGTGTAATATCAATGTGCCCATGTTGTATAGCTATGGCATTATTATTATCCTTCTTTAGTACCCCCTCTTATTGGGCTGCTGCTGCTGCTGCTTTGTATTGCACTGAGAGCTTCTGCTCTGGAGACAAATTCCTTTCTCAATTTTTCACAGAATATTTTGTCAATTTCAATCATTTTCTCCCTATTCCTAGTGAAGTAAGCAATCTGATTGCCCAACTGTTAGTCAGTTTCAATTATTTCAGGCTCATGAGAGTATATAGTGATGGCAGGATCTGCAATCCTCTCTCTGACACTATTTCTGCTTTAGTATCTTTCCATATCTTCATGTATTTCATATTATTTTTAATTCAATGGTGGATAAAGGCCATAAATGGGGCAATAATCAGCTGTCCTAAGTGTAGGAGAAACTGCTCCCTGTTATTAGAGAGATAAAACTTGATCGAAAGAGGAGAGAAATGAGATAGACACCAAGTTACATTTAAGGAGTAAGCTTTTTTTTTTACAACTGTGGAACAACTGGCACTAAGTAAAGTTTGCTGTTGGATGCTAGAACTTGAAAGTTTGTGATAGGTTAACCATTAGGAATATAATTACAAAATTTTTTAAACTGATTGAGGACAAAGTTCCTTTGTGTACAGGTTTACATTTTCCTTGTTTTCTATCATGAACATTTTCTTTCCTCCCATGTGTATCTCCATATGATATAGCCTTTACAAAACCAAAATTCTCTGGTCTTCAATGTGGAGTTTTCTTAGTTATGATGCCATTAACAACTGTGTTCTCATGATACCATCTTTGTCATGTAAATAATGTGCTAAATATTTTCCTCCCAAAATGTTCACCCATAGGCTTCTCTTTGGAGGCATGGGCCAGGCATCTCAGCTTCAGACAGTTCCCTGGAACCAATAGAATTGATGCCTCTTCCACATATCACGTATTTTAGTTTGCAGCCACTATTTTCTATTCTCCACAGGACATAGGGGTGAGTACATGGCACACTAAATGTTCACGTGGCTTAACAGAAAAGGGATCCTCCCAGTGCCCTGCTTGCATCTGCCTCCTGAGTTGAGTTTGGAAACCATGCGTCCATTTCACCACTCCTAGGGAGGAGCAAGTGGGATAGGCAGGTAGTGAGTCAGATATGTTTACTGCCAAGCCATATGGCTTAATGTGTCATTTGAAAAAAGGCAGGGTATCACTGTTGTACATTAGCATTAATAAAGCCATGTTTTATATTTTGGATTAACTTTTTTAAACTTTTGATAGCTATGTGTTCATCTGAACAGAAAGATGAACTACAAATAATTATTAAAAATAACAACTGGGTGAAGATTGAGTGATTATTGGGAAAGTCAAAGTGCAAGGGCCACCCAGTGCAGGAAGAAACCCATCAGAGGATATTTCGGCAAAGGTTCCCAAAAGTCAAGAAAAAAGTGTCTTTCTGTAGTACTTAGATGAAAATACATCATTGTTATCTCTCGAGTTTTTCCAAAAAGAGAAATAATGGACAAGTCTAATAGCCTAAAACATATTAATATTTAACTATTACAGAATCAAAGCATTGTTTTATTTTCTTATAGTTTGTTTTCAATATAACTTCTTAGGCAAGCTTAATATTAAAAGGCATGCTATGATTTTTATAGTACTCTCAGCTATGGATATTAGGCATTTCTGTACAAAGCCACTAGGTGTCATAATTTTCTTTAGCTCATTCCACATTGTTAAGTTCTAACCAGCAACTCTGGACAATTAATAGTTCACTTAAATTCAATGAAATAAATTATAAATATACAAGACTATTATCAGGGTTTTTCTTAATTTTTTCCTTCTTTGTTCATATAACATTACCACATTTATTAATATAATTGGCAGGCTTATACAACACACAGAGCTAAAACAACAGAGGATGGTTTCATTTAATATTTAAGCTGCTATAAAGTAGGCCATATCTTACTTAAATGCAGTATGTAATATAAATACCTTCTTGAAAGGAAAATAGATAGATAGATAGATACCGGTAATAGATGATAGATAGATAGATAGATAGATAGATAGATAGATAGATAGATAGATAGATAGATAGATAGATAGATAGATAGATAGATAGATAGCGGTAATAGATGATAGATAGAGATAGATAGATAGATAGATAGATAGATAGATAGATAGATAGATAGATAGATAGATAGATAGATAGATAGATAGATGAGAGATGAGAGAGAGAGAGAGAGAGAGAGAGAGAGAGAGAGAGAGAGAGAGAGAGAGACAGACAGACAGACAGACAGACAGACAGACAGACAGACAGACAGACAGACAGATTGATTCATTTATGGCATTTTTATTCTACTCATCAGTTAAAAAAATCCTGAAACAACATTTTCAATGAATTAAAAAAAGGATTATCCAAAAATTGTTCTTGCCTTCATGCTTCCCAGCTATTTTTTCAGGACATATTAAGTTAAAACATTAAATGGATATGTGCATGACATCATTTTACCCTCTATGTACTGGATTTTAATTAATCAATGAGACTTATGATGCTATCAGAATTCAAAACGCCCATCACTGGAGGCTAAATTGGTGGGATCCAGTGGAGTGCATGAAAGTAAAAATAAAAATGAATAAATGACGTGGGATGAAACTGAAGTTCAGAATGCTAGGAGTATTTTAAAGATTTGAGGGTGTGAAGAATGGAATTGAAATAAATGTGATAAATATTAGTGTCCAAGAAAAGACTGATGGAAATACTCATAAATACTATGAGAATGTGTAAAAAATGATAAGGCTGTAGGGAAGAGGGTGTAAGTGATCTTTAAGCATTTAAATATGGATGTGGCTTGCTTATTGGAATGGTTGTTGAACTTGTTTAACAGGTTTGTGAAGACTGCATTTCTACCCAGAACTGTGATTGAAAGGATACAAGACAAAGAGCAAAATGTGCAAGTTTATACCAAGCAGAGTATGTGCAGTCTACTCAGTCTCTTGGCAGACACTGACGAATGTATTAAAATGAAAAAGAAAGCTAATTGTGTGTTCATTGATCCAGAAAAAGGATGTGACAAAATGAATAATTTTGAATTATAGAATGTTTACATGAATTTGGAGTTGAAGATTAACAAAAGTGGTAAAATGGTGTGGGATGAAATTCAAGCATATATAAGAGTAAATGGAAGGAAGACAATCTTGTATGAAATGCCTTTCTTTGGGAAATGATAGGTATATACTGTAAGGAATATTTGTGGTGACATTAGATGTATGTTGATTGAGAAATAAATATATATGAATTTTATATGCAGATGATACTATGTTGTTGGCTGAGAAGCAGAATATTTGTTGTGAATGTTAGAGAGATTGTATTTTCTTTATCAAATTTGGACACCGCCAATGTCACTAGGTAAGTGATTCTGGGTAATCACAAACCATAAAAATATATTTAAAAAACAGAAATAAAAAACCAGAATTAAAGTGTGAAATAAAATAAGAAAAAAGTTTAACAGGCAAGTTAAAAGACAGAGGGAGCAACCTCAAGCCAACCAACCAACCCCAGGTTGGCCACTCTTGTCCCATATGCCACTCTTCAGTGCCATGCCAGTTGCCAAAGCCAGGTCTTCATGCTCTTCCAAAAGGCCTAACAGTGGAGGCCAACTTCACCTCTGGGGGCAAAATATTCCATAGGGCAGGAGCAACATCACAGAAGGTTCTTTTCTTAGACCCTGTCAGACAAAATTATTTAATTGACAGGGTCCATAACATACCCTCTCTCCATGACTGGTGGGACAGGTCGATGTAATTGGGACAAAACAGTTCCTCAGGTAACCTAGTCCCATGCCATATAGGGTTTTAAAGATAATACCCAACACCCTGAATTTGACACAGAAACAAACTGAAACTCAATACAACTCACACAGCAGAGATGTTACATGCATAGTCCTCACAGCACCCAAATCTGCTTGTGCGGCCACATTCTGCACTAGCTGCAGCTTCTGGATACTCTTCAAGGATAACCCCGTGGAGACCACATTGCACAATCCACATGGGTGATGACAGGGCATGAGTGACTGAGAAGAGAACCTCTTGATCCATGAGGGGGCACAATTGGCATATAACAAAAATTGTGTTCTAAGACCTCACATGAGTTCCAATTATCAACCATTTAGATCCAGCAAAAGAAATTTATCCTCATTTGTCCTGTGTTCTTGAATAAGGCCTTGCTCAGAATTGAATTTATTCTTCATATTGCCCTGTGTTTTGGACCCAACTATATATTTTATCATGCTTGGCTTTGTTTTGGTCAAATTGTATTACTTAACCCAGCATATAAAATATAGGAAGTAAGGTATAACAGCCTTGGACTATGGAATGCAAAGTGGCTTTCGAAAAGCTAAAATGGCTTTTTGCGGCAGAGCCAACCCTTAAACATGGAGAAACTGTTTGTAATACAAGCCGATGCTAGTGATGTGGCTGTGGGGGTTGTCCTGTCCTACTCCAAAGAAATGCAAAAGGGACGGTGCAACCCTGCCCCTATACTTCCTGGAAATTGACTGACAGTTAAAGACATTGAGCAGTGTGGGAAAAGAAAGGGTAGGCTATTTGATGGACACTGCTGACTTGGATGCAGTTCCTAGAAGGCAGTAAGATTCCGTTTGAAGTGTGGACTGACCCATGTTCAACTGCTGTTCACATGGAACTCTTCTCCACTTCGGCCTTCAAAGTTCTCATTTGAATATTTGCTACTACCACCAAGATCTGAGCCTGGGGGCTCCACCCGGGCCCGTACCCAGGGCTTCAAGGCTCACCACGGTGGCCCTCCTACTCGTTGCCAATCTTGACAAATCAAATATTGACGTAAATAGTGTCTAATTTGCTTTGTTTTTGTTTTTCTATGTTTCATCCCTTAAAATGAGTCCCCAGGGAGTAGGGCGGCATATAAGAACAGCAAAATAAATAAATAAATAAAATCCTAATATTGTTATCTAAATAAAAATATTACAATTATTAAAACTTTTAAAAGCCTAGGAAAATAGGTTTTGATGAGTGCTCAAAATATTTAATTAAACGGATCATGTTAGTCTCCTGTGGAGAGCAGTGGTGGGTTGCTAGTGATTCGAACCGGTATGGCGAACCGGTAGCGGCGACAGGATGCTCCGCCTACCCACCCACCCAGACATCATCAAAAACCGCTCTGCGCATGCGCAGAAGCTTCTGCGCATGCGCAGAAATGTGCACTTGTGCTCCCATTCCCGAACCGGTAGCAAATGTAAGTAGAACCCACTACTGGTGGAGAGCAATGTTATTCTCACAGAGAATTCCCACAATGTTTAATAAACCAAAAGACCATACTAATAAATGAGGTTTTCTGAATGTTCTGGTTTCAGTTTCAGAAAAAAAGTAAATATAACATTGTCCATTTAACAAGCCTTACATTAATTGAAAAAGGTTACAAAGTTACCTTTAAATTTTCATAGTATAAATGTAGATAAATAATTAGTTACTTTCATAGAAAAATATTTTCATTCCATATGACCAGACGAGAGAGTGCTATTGCCATTCCATGCAAAATAGTATGTCATACATATTCAATGTAACAACACATTTAAAAAAAAGTGGTTGGTGAATGATAAAATATGTTTAGAGGAGTGTATCATCCTCTCAGCAGTTTCTTTTTCTAACTTGTTTATGACTCCTCTACAAAAAGTATATACATATGCCTTCTTGCATTCTCCTTTCTTTTCCTGAGTACTTCACAAATATTTTCAATGAACGAAGAACAATATAATAGTTAAAAATACAGCTAGTCCTTGAGTTATGACTGTAATTGAGCAGTTGTATTTTATGAAGTTTTTTATGGCAGTCTTTAAGCAAACACTGCAGTTGTTAGGCAAACCCATCATTCGCTGTCGTGTGGTTTTGCTGAAAACCAGAAGTGCTGATTTTTGGCCATCTCCACTTCTCTCATACATACATTCATACATTTATACTCACAGGCTTTGTAGCTGCCTTTGGCAACTGAGCCACACCCTGGAGTTTTCAAGGACATGCAGGTGTCCAGAGGCACCCTCATCTCACCAAGGCCCTTAGCTTACAAAAACAAATGCTAAGACAGAATGGGAAAGGGAGGAAAGGTGATAAACAAACAGCATACAGATGAGGAAACAAAGGCGATCTCTGGAGACTGACAGCTATCACAAGCAGGCAAGGGGACTATCATTCATCACAAACTATGGCGAGCAGCATATCTTGATGGGAGTCCTACCTTGAGCTTGGAGCTTTGTCAAGAGCTCTGTAACAACTGGAAAAAGAGCAACCATACTATGACTGCATCTCATCCTAACTAGTGTAAGAACATTTGGAGAAAGACAGCAGTTGTGTATAGACTTTGAGACTTGTTTGAACTGAATATAGAAATACTGAGTATAAAGAACTGACATTAAAAACATGTTTATGTGGTAACATCACCTTGCCAAACCTAAAAGGGTGGAGCTGACCTAGAGCAATAGCCTGTTGTTAGGGAAGTTGTGTGCTGCAATAAAGCATTGTGTACGGATTTGCTATGCTGTGGTGTGTCCAGTCCTTGGAAAGCAAAGAACCTTTACACAACACAGTCCCCTTGTTAATCTTAGAAAAAAGTAAATGAAATGAAAGAAAGTTCCAATTGTATGAATAACACTGTGAGAAAGAGGAGGAGAGAGGGAATGTGAGTAAATGAACAGCAGGTTTATGAGAAAAGAAGGGAAGAATGTTGTCAATTATTTGCTTCTGGTTTAGGAGATAAGTAAATAGTATTCATCCATTACTCTTAAATCCAGGACACTTTGAACACTTGCTTTTTATCCCTTGCTTCTTCATATGCAGACTAGTTCCTAATCTAGCCACTTTGTAGACCCAGTTATGTAACAGCTAGGAGAAAGTTCCTTTCCTTGATTTTCATGATATTATTCCCAATTATAGCCATATATAAATTTAAAACAAAACCTAAATATTGTTGTAGTTCTTTATTTTTTATTAGATCTCTTTTTAAATATTGGAGATACTTGGAGATTAGATTAGATATCTTCTTTATGAAGCTGAAAAAACAAAATTATTCAAATCCAGAGGTTCTAAATACTTAACTAAATAGAGTGCAAGGAAGCATTATAATACCAGGACAAACAAGTCAGGTTGTGATAATTGAACTTAATTGATGCTTTTAGATGATGCAGCATTACAACTAGTGTACATATCATACTAAAGAATTAGGTGTACTTCCTTTTCTTTGAAAATATACCTTTCAAATATATTTTAACAATATTTTTCAAAGTTCTAGCTGAACAAAATTGAAATTAGCTTTCAAAATAAAAGTAAATTTGTGACTTCAATGATTGATCTATAATATTTTGTAATTTAAATAAAAAAATAAAAAATAAACCATACAAACAAATAATTTTGCCTGATGATTATGCACCATCAAGTCAATATCTTAGCGACCACATAGACAGATTTTCTCCAGGATAATCTGTCCCAACCTAGTCCTTCAGATCAGGGGTGGGTTCTACTTACCTTCCCTACTGGTTTGCATCGCGTCGGAAGTGCACGTTTTGCTTGCTTCGCTCTCTCTCTCTCTCGCTGACAGCACATTATGCAAATGACACTCTGCGCATGCGCAGAAGCCTCTGTGCATGTGCAGAGGGTTATTTGCCAGACACTTTCAAGGAGCGGCGACTGGAGGACTGGTTCGGGGATGAGGCCAGCCGGCCATCGCTGTTGGTTCGGCGAGCGGGGGCAAATTCCCGCCACCGGTTCGGGCAAACCAGTCCGAACCGGCAGCAACTCACCACTGTTTCAGATCTTTCAATAGTGCACTATATCTGAATCCATCCATTGTGCTGGTGGTCTCCTTCCACCGTTCTCTGTTTTATAGACTTCTCAAAGGGAGCCAAAATTTGATAATTTGAATCTGGTCATTTGTGCCTCGAGAGAGAACATTGATTTGTTCTACACGAATTTGTTCTTTTCTTGTCCAGCCATGAGCAGGGGCTTGGATTAGAATACCTTCAAGTCCCTTCCAATTTTGCTATTCCATTATTCTCAGGAATCTTCTCCAACATCAAAGTTGAAAGAATCAATACTGTTCCTATCCTGCTTCTTCCAGTCCATATTTCGTTTCCAGAGAATTGTCAATACTGTTGCCTACATGACATTGATTTTTGTAGATATAGACACCCCACATGACTGAGGGGAAGAATGCTGTCTAGAAAGCTAAAATGTCCCAAACTCTTTTAGTGTTGTGGTGTGAATATAGTGCAATGTGACTAGTGATATACATAGCAACTCTCTGAATATATTTTAATTTGTGCCTATGATATCAATGACATCATAACTCACAATCTCTTATAGTAGAAGTAATGTGATACCTATTATCTTGCTGATACTAAATAAACTGTCAGCTTTGGAAGCCATATTAACTGCGGAAACGTCCACACTGCCACATTCTTGTGCTTGGGAAACTAGGAGGGGGGATTTAGTAGAGGGAGTGGAGTTAGACATAATAGCATTCATCTTTTCGGTCAAGGTCATGGTATTCCTGCACTGGGAGGAGAAGTGGTTGAAGTGATGTCTTGAGTTGGGACGGATTGTGATTAGACCATGTGATGGGCTGATGGTTGCAGGGGCTGGATTTGGGGTTTTGATTTTCTGAGGGAAAACCCGGAACTCTCAGATTTGGGTTTTCCCAGATGTGCCAGTATGCCTACTCTAATAAATGGGAACTTTGAGAAAATGTTCATCTTGGTGTTTTTAATTGGAGTTGGATTCTTCTGGAACGCTGACATAAACATCATTAAATTAAAAAAGTAAAGTAGCACAAATAATCAATTAAATAGAAAGCTACTTTGGTGAGGATTAGTGACATATCCAACAATAAATTGAATGTTTTTTTAAATATTCGGATGCACTATTCGTTGTATACCTATAAGAAAATTGTTGTGAGTGAGATGCCTATATATTATATATTATTGTGATTAAAGTACAGATAAAGCTTATTGCATCAGCCAATGTGATACAAGACATAGTCTTATATTTATAGTGTTCCAAATCCGAAGACAAATCTCTTTTGTGATGTAGACAACACATCATGGCTGTGATTGCTACCCACAATAATAGATTGGTGGAAATGAAAAAGACAATTGCACTCCATTGAGATTGAAAGTATTATTTAAGTTTGTGTGCCTTTGAGTAAGTTTTTGATTCCTGGCAACTGCCTGGACTAGTCCCTGAAGTTCTATTATTTAAGGAGACTGCAAGTACCTCACATTTTATAAAGTGGGATTAGACAAAGCACAGTGAATAACACCTATATCTTATAAAAAATGTATTAGAATTTTTGCTGAAGAGAAATAATATAATCCCATTTTAAAAACCTCTTCAAAAGTCCCATATTTAGTTTTATTATATGTGAAAAAAAACAATAGGAAGAGATATAAGGAAAGACTATCCTAAATATACAACAGAAAAAATATTGTGATTGCGGGCTTATCTAATAGTCACTTTTCCCAAAAAATAAGTGCATCTCCTGCTACAAACATTTTGCTCATCCTAGCTATATACCTGGGTTTTTAAGTTTTATGTTTCTATGATGAGAGGGTATACACCATATTCTAAGCTAAAATTAAGCAAGCAACGTTCTGCCTTAACATACCGTATTTTTCGGAGTATAAGACGCACCGGAGTATAAGACGCACCTTAGTTTGGGGGGAGGAAAACAAGGAAAAAAGGCCTCTGCCTCCCAGCAATTTGCCAAACAGCAAACAGTACAGATGATATACACTGTTTGCTGTGTATTTCTGTGCATGTGTGCCTGACCCATAGAAATGGCAAAGAATTGGAGAAATGTACATTTATGGCAGTATATTAATCCCAGAAAGTTTTCTTAAATGTAATCACACTAACTTCTCCCAATTATTTAAATAGATCTACTCCAAACATGACTAAGTCAGGGTTTCTCAGCTGCCTTCTTTTAATACTAATACTTAATACTAATACTTAATACTAAAACAGGACATTTCAGATTATACTTTTACAGATCTTTAAAATTGATGTGGCTTTCTGGAAGTATTTTCTGCTATTTAAAAGAAGATACAATAGCACTGGGCCTCTTCAGAGCAAGCATTTATTTTAAAAAGCTTCTTCATTTTGTTAAGTTGTCTAGAACAATAATAAAGCAGTCTTTAAAAAATAAGTCTAATAATTTGAACACTCTACAAACATTTAACAAAATAACATATTAACAGAATCTGCCTCTACCTAGAACTCACAACCTCCTGATTGTGAGGCAAGAGCTCTACCTCTGAGCCATAGTAGCTATAGCTTGCCTCCTTGCAATTTCAGCAGTCTAATATTGCCAGCAGTTTATCTCCCAGCAATTTGTCACATTACAGCCACCGTAGGTAGTTTCATTTTACCATGTGGCTTGCAAGCCTCCGTCAGCTGTAGATCGGGAGGCAGTTTATCTCTTCTTGTGCTCTTCTTGTGCTTTGCCCTGTTTGCTGCAAAGAGGTAAATTGCTGGCAGGCAGAGGCCAAAGGGTGGGGGTGGCTGGGTGGGGCTACATTCGGTGTATAAGACGCACCCAAGTTTTCACCCTCTTTTTGAGGGTAAAAAGGTGCGTCTTATACTCCGAAAAATACGGTAAGTGAACCAAGCCACTGTAGTTAGTAAACGGTGTTTAGTGTTGTTTGAATCTGTGCATATTCTAGAAATCTGAAAGTATTTAATATTTAAAATATTAAATATTAGTAAAATATTCATCAAGATTAAAGCAAACCAATCTTGAAATGATGCATGATCCAGACAGGCTAATTTTAGCTATATCTTGTTTAGGCATAGCCATTTCTTCACCAGTGGTTTGGTCCATTTTGTGAGATCAATACAAACTAGACCAATCCCAATGTCTGTTTGAGAAGCTAAATCAATTTATTTCTGACTCTGCTCTACTTTCCTAGAAAATGCTGCAAACCAGGGGCGTCAAACTCGTGGCCTGCAGGCCGGATGTGTCACATGCTGGCCACGCCCACGCCTGGTTTAGTGAAGGGAAAAAATGTTGTGATACGTCACGTGACAACGCAAGTTTGACACCCCTGCTGTAGACAGTCAATTTCTCTCTTGGTGGACATCCTTGCCTTGTGTCACCTTCTGGAGCTTAAGTCATTCATTAGTACCTCTTTCTCCCCCACCTCCCCCCACCCCCAGGATTTCAGCATTATATTCCTCTCTTAATATTGGTTAGAACTGATAATCTGCTGATTCATCCAAACACACATCCCACAGCCATTGCAGCAACAGTCAACATTGGGTAGAGGTCAGGGGTGGGTTCTAACTTACCTTGCCGCCAGATCGCTTCCTCCTGTGCCGCATGTGCGTGTGCGCATTGCGCGTTGTGCGTGCATGCGCAGTGCCAAAAACCAAGCTTCTGTGCATGCGCAGAAGCAAAAAACAGCTTCTGCGCATGTGCAGAAGCTAAAAACAAAAAGAGCCGGTACAGGGGTGTGGCCAACCAGCGATCGCTCCCAGTTTAGCGAGCGGGGGGAAATTCCTGCTACCCAGGGGTGAAATGCTGCCGGTTAGGGAGGGCCGGTCAGTCGTTGCAGAGCCGATGGAGCTGGTGGCGGTCGTGGCTTCTCCCGCCTGCTTCCCCCGCCCGCCTGGATGCCGCCATTTGAGTCCTTCTACGCTCAGTGCATGTGCAGAACACTTTGCGCATGTGCAGAGGGAAAAATAACCCAAATAGCGGCGTCCAGCCGGGCGGGGAAAGCAGGCGGGAGTAGCCCCGCGCTGCGACCGCCGCCAGCTCCATCGGCTCTGCAACGACCGACTGGCCCGCCCGAACCGGCAGCATTTCACCACTGCTGCTACCGGTTCTAAAGAACCAGTCCGAACCGGGAGCAACCCACCTCTGGTAGAGGTATTCAGGAAACTAGCAGATGACAAAATTGCTGATATACTATATTTTACTTTCACAACTTACCTGGGCTCTTAAACATAGAGAAATGATAGCAAAGCAGTTTGGAAACCTATGGAAAAGATAAAACTTTTACTGGTATTTGTTACAAATAAAAACTTTCCTTGCATAACTTCTCATTGTAGCCCTTCTCAGTCACCAAATTCGTGCAAATACATATACTGGAAAGCATGAGAGGAGAGAGTCCTAGTCCTGCTTTGTTTTGTTTTCCCTTTTTCTATGGGATAAAAGTGACACTGGAGCAGGAGACTGATTGGATTAATTTCCTTTCATGTAGTTTCAAACTGCTTTGTAGGGAATTAAAGTGTGGAAATGCTGGCGATGTGGCAGTGCTTGTAGTATTTTGGAAATTAGAACAACTAGGATTACACAAGAATTATAGGCATTTTGTCAGCGTTCCTTTTTTGTTCTTTTTTAATAGATCATTTCTGGAATGGAGAAAGAATGGGAATGTGGTAGGAAAATACAAGAGAGTTACAAATAGGAGGCATTCTTGTCTACACATCCTGTACAATTCTGAATTTTTGGCCAGGCTTGGTAGTTCAAGCGTCATTTAGCAACTCACATAACAGAACACATTTACTATATTCTGTGGAATTTACATATTGACATCTTTTATATTCTTTTTCACTCAATAAAGAGTCAGCAAATCATTAATTCTTTGTCAGATAGACATGCTTTGTGAGGATAATGGCCATGAACTGGATAATGCCTGGAATTTTATTATAATATCTAATTATTCTTTCTTGTATATATTATTATATTACATATGAAATTGTTTAATATTTTACTACATCTTTCAGGCATAGTGGTACTTTTAAAAATATAAACAAATTAATAAAGAAGCTATCAATGGCAACTTATCATATGTGATCATTCATTAACTTTTTATATGTCCAATATTGGAAAATGTATTCCTCTCAATACCAGTTGTAAGGAAATACATAAGAGGCTGTGCATATATTCATGGCCTACTGTAAACTTCCAAAGGCATTCAGTCAATCTCAGCAAGGAAAGAATGCTAGATTGACTACAGACTCTTCCAGATAGGGGTACAAACCAGTGGTGGGATTCAATTTTTTTACTACAGGTTCTGTGGGCGTGGCTTGGTGGGCGTGGCAGGGGAAGGATACTGTAAAATCTCCATTCCCACCCCACTCCAGGGGAAGGATACTGTAAAATCTCCATTCCCTCCCCACTCCAGGGGAAGGTTACTGCAAAATCCCCATTTCCTCCCGATCAGCTGGGACTCAGGAGGCATAGATGGGGGTGGGGCCAGAGGTGGTATTTACCGGTTCTCTGAACTACTCAAAATTTCCACTATCGGTTCTCCAGAACTAGTCAGAACATGCTGAATCCCACCTCTGGTACAAACCTAATAATGGTGCCCACACAATAAGTTGTGGGCCAGCTACTGTGGCCTAGAGGTGGAGCTCTTGCATCACAATCAGGAGGTTGTGAGTTCGATCCTAGGTAGAAGCAGATGTAGGGTCTCCTGCTTGGGCAGGGGGTTGGACTAGATGACCTGCAAGGTCTCTTCCAACTCTGTTAATATGTAATCTGTAAGTCATATCTGATTGTGATTATTACTGAATTATTCCTGTATCCATGGTGTTCTATTCACTGATGAGGAAATAACATTTTAAACAGAAACTGCCTCTATAGAAGCTATCACATAGGCTTCATTGAATTTTAAGGAGTGGTCTATTTTCTCACTGGAGGTTGGTTACCATAATGATCCTAATTTTTATAACTGTATTATAAGGGACACTTAGTTTGACATTTTTTCCCAGGGCCTCCTATAACTTTACTGTGGTGGGATGATGGCATGGGATCAACATAAAGAGTAGTATTTAAATCAGCCTAAGGAGCTTGAAAGGCAAATGAGGTTTTGTCACATAAATGATAGCAATTTTCTCTCTGTGTATGCTTGTATTTAAGAAGGGATGTATTTTTTAGGTGCAATACTCAGGAACAGAATTATATTCTGAGTAATTGGCAGTTAAGTGAGTACCGATTGGCTCATGGTTCTCTGTGCTCAGTTACAGGCCTGAAAATGCAAGTACTAACTAGCTTTAATTTTTAGTGTGCCCTGTATACTTAAAAGGGGTAAACAGCCTCTCTGTGTCTACAATCAAACCAATCTGGATCAGCCTGGCTTGAAATGGAATCAGAGAACTTAGAAGACAAGAAGGCTGGTTCCTGAGTACCATAGTATAATCTAGCACTGCTTTTGTCCTACTATGGCTGACAAGACAAACTAAGCAAGTCAACCTGATGAATAAAAACATACATGTAGTTTCTTATTCCCCACTGTGGTTAAAAAGCATACCTTAGGCCAGTGATGGCGAACCTATGGCACGCGTGCCACAGGTGGCACGCGGAGCCATATCTGCCGGCACGCGAGCCGTTGCCCTAGCTCAGCTCCAGCGTGCATCTGCGCGCTGGCCAGCTGATTTTCGGCTGGCACAGTGGCTCTGGGAGGGCATTTTAGGTTTCTGGAGGGCCTCCAGGGGGGGCATTTTCATCCTCCCCAGGCTCCAGGGAAGCCTCTGGAACATGGGGAGGGCAAAAAACAGGCCCAAAGGAAGTCGGAAATGGGCCGTTTCTGGCCTCCAGAGGGCCTCTGTGTGGGCGGGGAGGCAGTTTTAGCCCTCCCTAGGCATTGAATTATGGGTGTGGGCACTCGCATGTGTGTGATAGTGCGCGCGCATGCGCTTTCGGCACCCGAGGGAAAAAAGGTTCGCCATCACTGCCTTAGGCTAATTGTATTAAGTAAATCTAGAATGGGTTTCATTTATATTTATTGAATTTATATACTGTCTTACCTCTAGGAACTCAAGGCCAAATGTTCCACAATGGCAACTTTTGAATTTACACAACGCAGTGTTAGATAAGCTTCTTATCCTATTTAATGAACAGAGCGAGGTAGTAGGGGGTGATAGTAGAACAAAATATGGTAGTTTCTGTGTGTGGGGGGGGGATATGGTACTATATTATACTTTAGTGCAGGACTATCAAACTCACAAGGGGAAAAAGTCCTGATACCGCACGTGACGCCGCTGTGACATGTGAGTTTGACACCCTTACTTTAGTATGTCATGTAAACTGTCCTATTATAGAACTATTTAATTTTTAAAGAGAAAGTAAACATAGCTGAGGCTACTTATCTGCCCTACAGAAAGGTCCATATTAAGCTTTTACCAATGTGTTCTAATACTGCATTTTCTTATCTCAATGTTATAATTTTCCTCTAATACCACACCGATTTTTTTCACTTTTTGAAAATAAATGGAAAAAGTTTTCTACAGCTATGCGAGGCTTGATAGAGCTTGTCATATCTAACCTACCAAATGAGTAGCTCTGTTTTGAACCAAGGATGGTAATAAAGGGGGAGAAAGTTTTTCTCCGGCTATTTCGGAAAAACTATATAACCCACATTCTTTTACAAATATCACCGCACAACATCTCGATATTTATTTACAAAGCACAAAAAAGAAGCCACTGATGCCATTTTAAGAGAGGAGCCATGTCAGTCTGCGGTAGTTAAAAACAAAGGAGTTGGTATCTTAAAAGGGAATATACTTAAGGCTACGAAGCCACAAGACTTTTTTCTATTATTCAGGAAGGAAATCTTAAATCGGACCTGGATAATATAGAAGGACGTTCAAAATTTGAAACCGCAGAGCCACAGAAAAAGAATATTTTTTTGTTTTGGAAAGAGGTCCAAGTGAGCGAAACGTTTATTGGTATTTCTACCTGCAGCCTTCCCCTTCTCCCTATATGGGCATCTGAAGCGAATCATCACCAGGAAGTCCCCTCCCCCCCCGGCAGGTGTTATGACAAAAGCCCCCTGAGTCGGGGGTCTGCGCCCGCCCAGGGGGTGGTGCTGTGGAGACCTTCCCGAGCTCCTCCGCAGCCATACCCCGAAGCCTACCCCAGGCGGCGGCGGCGGAAGTGAGTGAAGGGGCAGTATAGGAATTTCCTGTGACGTCCCGGCCCAGACTCCATTAGGCTGCAGCTAGGCAGAAGAGCCTCAAACCGACCAGATAGTGGAGAGGAGCGGGTTGTGTGCCTGGGGCTGCCAGGCGGGGGCTGTTTCGGGCCGCGTTCTCTGGCGGGACCGTAGAAAGGGTAGCAGCAGCTGCTGCTGTCTAAGAGCCGCGGGGAGAGGAACAGCTCCCCGTTCCTTACCCCGCCACCTCCCCCATCCCACCCTACCCCCTCCTCCCCTTCCTCACTCCCCCCCCCCCCCACGGCTTCCCACCACGGCCGCTCTCGGCGAGGAAACTCTGGCCTCCGCTTCCTCCTCCTCCGACTCGGACACCGGCGGAGCCTCCCCGCCACCGCGGAAGAAAGCGCGGGCTACCCCGGCGGCGGCGGCGGAGGGAGCAGGAGAGCCCGGGGCTTCCGCGGGCAGAGCAGGCCTCACCTCGTCTTCATCCCCCTCGCTCTCCTGCGGGCTTGCCCCCCCGGCTGCCACCCCCGTCAGAGCCAGCGGCAGCGCCATGCAGGCCAACGGAGCAGGAGGGGGTCAGCAGCAACAGCCGCCGCCGCCGCCGCCGTCGTCGTCACAGGGTCCGGATCTGGGCTGCCTCAACGCCCAAAACGGCGAGGCCTCGTCGGGATTGACCACTGGAGAACAGTTAGCTCACGCCAATGGGTTGCTGCCGTCGGCCAACAACGGCGACGGCGGTGGCGGCTCGAGTGTCAATAATGGGGTCTCGGCCCCCGGCGGCTCCGCGCTTGAGATGGGGGGAGGCAGCGGTGTCGGCGTAGGCAGCAGTGCCCTGAAGAAGAAGAAGCGACTTTCGCAATCCGATGAGGACGTGATCCGGCTCATCGGACAGCACCTCCACGGTTTGGGCCTCAAGTAAGTGGGGCGAGTAGGTGTTGCGATCCATCCCACCTCCCAAATAATGCGTAGACTTAAACCTGAGGAATGTGTGGGGGGGACATCGTCCGGAGGATGACTTTGCCCACCATGTTGTACTTCCAGCCCCCTTCCTCGGCTGGGGGGGGAGAGGGAGATTTCGAGAGTAGATGGATGATATTCCTTTTGCTAATATCTGTTTTTGTAGGAAGCAACATCGGATGATTGTTTGGCGAGAATATGGATCTAGGTTTGTGTTGATGAGAACAATAACTCTGACAGACTTGTTTATTTTAAAGATCAATTATATACCTAAGGGGGAAAAGGCCAATATTTTGTATGTTGAACTCTTCTTCTCCAATGGGGAGATTTTTTGTTCACATTAGTATGTTACGGTTTAATAACAAAGACAGAAATGTGAGGGATAAATAAAAACAGTGAATGAGTTGAAGGCAGTGAGACTGTCAGGGCCTATTTTTCAGGCCTAGTCCAATGTGAACTTCGTTTTGAGAGAACACATAGAATTTATGTGAGGCCCAACAGCACATTATTTAAAGACAAATAAATTACAGAGGTTATATTGGTAAACTAGCATTTTGAATATAACTATGAAAAATTTTCAGATGGGTCTAATACAGGAAGCATTTTAGATTACAGCAAAACATCCCTACACATCTAGATAGACTTCTATAATTTTAAACTAACATTTTAAACTAGATTGATAGTATTAAAATCGAACTTGAATATACCTGTGTCTAACCCCCTTGGAATGTACTTAAAATTATTGTCAAATATGTTGACTCTTATGTAGCTTGCAGCACTGCAGTACTTTGAGCTGAGTAATAGGCTTGCACTGGAATGGGGGAGGGTGAAAAACAAATAAACATGGTACACCAGTAATTTGGATTACTAAAACAAAGTTGTGTATTATATTAGCACCTAGTTTAATATATATATATATATATTATTCATATTCATATATAAATATGAAGACCTTAGTTTTCCAAGGATACACTATAATAAACAAACAAACAAACAAACAAACAAACAAACAAACATACATACATACATACATACATACATACATACATACATACATACATATATATATATATATATATATATATATATATATATATATATATAGTGAGATTATTTATATATTAGTGTATCCTTGGAAAACTAACGTCTTCGTAAGAGGAGAACTTGAACCACTGCAGGAATAGATTGATATTAATTTAGAACACAGAATAAAAATGGGATTGACAGAAATCAAGTTTATAGCAAGAGCCAAACCTTTGATTGTTAGAGTTTTAACACAAGGAAAATAGTATTGTTCATTTTAAATAATTGGGAAAGTAAGAATATATGTTTATGAATTATTAAATAAAGAATTTCCTGACAGAAAATATTTCTTTATCATGAAAATAGTAGAAAAATATGTCATATTTGCTAGAATTTATTGAGAAAGCCCAGGTAATTTTTGTTATATTTTTAAAACATATTGTACTAAGACTACACTGGATGGCTTATCTATAAGGATAAGAATAAAGACTGGTCAACTTTTTAAAAACACTATGCCTCTCTCTCACAGCCAGACTGTTGATCTTCTCATGCAAGAGTCAGGATGTCGTTTAGAACACCCTTCTGCCACCAAATTCCGCAATCATGTCATGGAAGGAGAATGGGATAAGGTAATAAAAGGCATAAGGTTACCTAATTGTAACAATGATTGCAACCTTATGCATAGTATCTTAAAAGTAAAGCGAATCTGTTCATTACAATGAGGCTTAATTCTGAGTAAACAATAAATCTAGATTATTAATTTATAGATAATACAGTATATTTCACCAACTTTGGTTTACCTTTTTTATTTCTCTTAATTATTTTTAACATTGCATTTTCTAGGCTGAGAACGACCTGAATGAACTGAAGCCATTGGTGCACTCTTCTAATGCAATTGTGGTAAGAGAGGCTCTTCAACAAACTCTAGATATAAAGAATATATTTTAATAGTTTACATTGAGATGTGCATGCTTAGTTATATATGTATGTCAAAAGCAATATATTTTTCAATTTTCAATTAAAAATGAAAAAGCTTATGCTTCGTATGCAAACTTTGAACATTCTGATGTAACAATGTAGCTAAAATACATATATCTTTGAGATTTGCTTAACAGCTAAGTAATAGTTTTTACATTTTACTTTCTAGTGAAATCATTGGTTTGGTTTGTGAAGTTTAGAGGCATGGTTACTGTACAGGGTTAGCATATTTGCAGTTACCTAGAATATCATTTTGCTTTTCACTTAATAAAGCGATAAAATGGTCATTTTAGTGATAACTAAGGGCTATAATATGTAGAATTATATCTCAATTATGTAATTAACATATTAAAAATACTAAAAATATTTCTACTACTCCTCATTTCTTGGTATGTTTTTTGTTTTGGGCTTACATTTGATAAAAGTGCAGCATATTTTCCTCTGATTCAAGTGGAAAATAACCCTGTTTCTAAAAACAGAGGAATTTATTGATGTCTGCTTAGCTTTCTTGAGGTTTCTCTGTTATCAAAAGGATACTTTTCCTGTTCTTTGCACCCTCCCACTTCACAAAGGAAGTGGTGTGCAAAACAGATGTTTTGCCACATTTATTCTTCTCTGTGAACGTATATATTGTTTTACTCAGTCTGAAGGCTAATCAAGTTAAATCTTTTCTTGCAAGCAAGTACTTTCGTATATGCTTTCCTATGAATAGGTAGATAATGTAAATGTAGTATACAAAAAACATAAGTACTGTACTAAAAAATGAATAGGTCATCTAAGGCCTAATAAGAAAAAACTGCAAAATACACCTTTTTTTTAAAAAAAAAGTTAAAATAGTTTTTTATGGATTGCTGTCTTTTCAGTATTTTGAACATCATCTTGTTTAAGTATACACAGGCTAATTTGCTAAAGGTATATTTTGCTATGGTCGAATTGCCTTCTATTGTAAATGGAATAAAACGTTCTTAAGGTTCTTGTGTAGATGAAATTACTATATTTAACATATTTTCATATAGGAATTCCAATAATTTATAGTAAGAAAAATATTTCTATTCATATTGGTGTGTAAAATCAATTCAGTTAATAAGTAATTAAAATTGAAATCTGGAGGTATCTTTAGAATCTTTCTTCAGTGCCCTTCAGTTGATTTATAAGAATAGAAACAGCAATATTGCCTGTCATCTTCATACCCAAATTGCTATATTATGTGAGATGGGAAAACTCAAAATCATGTCCATTTAATTATTTTTCTGAATGTATTAATTTGATTTATTTTGCTCATATTCATGTTATACTCTGAAACATGTTGCAGGAAAGTAGCTCAGTGACTTGTGAAGTACTGCTTTATGGGAAGTGATAACCTGTTTTGTTAAAAGAACTGAATGAACTGTTTTTTTAAAAAACAAAACATTCATGAGAATCCTTGTTTGGGCAACTAATTCTAAATTTTGGTTTAGGCAAGTATTTATTAGGAGAATAGTTGATTCTTTAAGTGAACCTTGGAACTAATTTTTGGAGATCCTATATGACTTAAGAGATGGAAATAAAGTGATGGAAGATTTCCTTGATGTGTGGTGGCTGTGTAAAATTGAAATTTTGGATATTATTTATATTGGATTATGTTATGGCCAGTCTAAAATAAACTTTTGCATCTGCTAATTGAAAGGTAGTATTCTCTTGTAAAGCTATATTTAGAAGTTTATTCTTCCTTTCATCTAATCCTTAAGATTAAAGACAAATACACAGTACCTGCTTCCCCCTTCATGAAAAATCATACGTATCTCATCCTATTTGCCCTTTTATTGACATATCAAAAACTAACAGAAAAAAAATCATAATAATTTTGAAAGATGTTTATACCTGAATTTTGATGGAATGTCAGGAAAAAAAATTCTGCACATGGGCTAGTTATTTTCAAAATCTACTACATATGCATCCATATTCCCAAAATTTCTGTTGCTAAGCAAGAAGTGGTTTAATGAGTTTTGCCCTATTTTTATGACCTTTCTTATCATAGTTGTTAAGTGACTCACTGCAGTTAAGTTAGCAACATGGTTGTTAAATAAATCTGGCTCCCCCATTGACTTTGTTTGTCAGGAGGTCGCCAAAAGGTAATCATACTGCAGCCATTATAAATACATGCCAGTTTCCAAGCATCCGAATTCTGATCACATACCAAAGGAAGGCTGCACTGGTCATAAGTGTGAAAACTGGTCATAAGTTACTTTTTCAGTGCTGTTGTAATTTCAAATGGTTACTAAACAAATGGTTCCAAGTTGAGGGCTACCTATATAAAGCTGTCATAGCTGTAGTCTGTTGATACTTTGGATTTTTATAAGTTTCCAGATAAACTATGTTGAACTCAGATTGTTTGATGTTGCGTATCCTAATCTTCTAAATGTTTAGAAGCAAGACTTGCTGTTCCTAGGAGGCTTATTACTAAATACAAAATTAAAGGTTTATAATGAATTTGAATTTTATCAATTTTACTAGGCTCTCCACTCTTTTTCTTCTCATTTCATTTCAAACAATGGTCATAGAACTGAAGGTGGACATTTAACTGTCAAGACAACTAATACTCATTATAGAAGTCTAAGTTAAGGTATCCCATACAGTTGTCTGTCCAGTGTTTGAATGCATTTAGTAAAGGGTAATGTATCAATTATAATCTTACATGAATTCATTTTTGTGTGGTTTCCTAGCATCTTGTTTCATAAGAGCATTGAATTAGGGATGTGCAAAATGCTTCAAAGTTGAACCATTTTGAATTCACAAAGTCACATTTCAAGTGTGAAATGGCTATTGTGAGTATAGAACAAGCTGTTATAGAAATGTTCTGAGTTTAAACCACTGTTATGGACACAGGATATTTCTTAAGCAGTTAAACACCCCAATTTTCCATCCAAAATGATGCTTTGAATTTGAAATAATTCAAGTTGAAATCTTTTTCATATTTTTAAGAAAAGGCCAGATAAAACCACATCTTGCTAATAGCATTGACTACCAGGGTTCCTCAAGGAAATCCACAAGTAAAGCATGCAATCATCATTATTACTCTGACATTGTTTGGTATCTATTATTTATATCTATTATTTAGTTTATTGCCAGGTTAGTATTTTTAATCCTGATCTAACAACAAGAGCACTTTTAGGGCTGCAGAACTTACATTGGATGAATGAAGTAGAGCACAATGATGAACTTCAGTGACATTTCTCTATTCTTCTATCCGTTTTGATGAGATCTGCAGAAGCTTGCCAGGGCGGTTTCTTAAGGGGTCCACTTGTAGCATTGTTACCATATTTTATATTATTTTCTTTTAAGACAAAGCAAGCAACACTGAAGAGGAAGCACATCACACTTAGCATTGCCATGCCACATAAATGTCTAACAAGATCAATAAGGTTTGGTTTCCCTTAACAATTTTTAAACACAACTCATCAGTAAGGGCCACAACTGTAGTTTGGAAGTCATACATACAATATATATGCTTCTAGAGAAAATGAGAGCTTCCACACATGACTGCCTTTAGTGGTTAGGTGTATTTCGTAAATATATCCAGCTGGCAGCTCTTCACAATTTTATTCACAAATTGCCATCAACATAAGCTATTTCTTAATATAGCACTCCAAACAATCCTTTAATATCTGCCATTGCACTTCTTGTGGGAGAGTTGATTTGGTTCCCCTGCATTCTTTAGAGCAGCTGCTTCAAAAGTATTGTTTTGCCAATTCATTTGTCTTTGTTTTTGGAGTATTTAAGTCTTTTGCCAAGAAATATGAAAAATTAGTTCTTGTATGTTGAGATCCTTTTAAGTTGTTTATGTTGGATGCATTTGCAATATGAATAATATTAAGGCTGGTAAGCATTTGAAATTAGTTGTAGTGCTGATATTTGTAAATATATAGCAGTGTGTGCATTTTCTGATATATCCGATATTTCATAGGAAAGATTGCTCTATGAGTATACAAGTCCCATATTAAAGAATTATTGTGAGTATTGCCTAACATATTCATCAATTTATTTCCTGTGAATGCTGTAATGGATTGAGTGTCCCCTGGTTGAAGTGATTGAACCATATTAATGAAACATCAGTTATATGGAAAGGGTTCAGTATATTTTGTATTAGTAGTTTATTGCTGTTTTTATTACAAAATTATTTATGCCTATTTCTGTGTTATGGGAGTTTATTTTTGTGGCTGTATGTGATATGCTAGATCAGTGATGGCTAACCTTTTTGTCGTTGCATGCTGAAAGCGTGCGCGCGGGCGACACTGCGCGCCCCCGCCCACACATATAATGCAACTTGCGTGACTCCCCTACACGCCCCTGTGCATGCGTGCATGACGCCCCCCGGCCCCTGCGCATGCATGCGCGTGCATCTGCCACGTGCCCCCGTGCATGCGCGACAGTGACCCGAAAATCAGCTGGCCGGCGGGAGGTGCGCACGCATGCACAGTGCAGCTGAGCTGGGGCGACGGCTCATGTTCCATCAGAGAGGGCGCTGTGTGCCACCTCTAGCATGCGTGCCATAGATTCGCCATCATGGTGCTAGATCTTGTAGCATATATGATGTTGAAACAATACTATCGGAAAGCTCTGAAATAGTAGATAGTGATCATAATATTAAAAATTGTGCAGGTGGACCTCTGTCAGAATACTGTATTTTGAGGATGGATCTAACTGATCAGACAAGTTAATGCAGTTAATTTACCAGCTTTTCTTTAGCAGTACTGAATATGTGCACTTATAAAAATAGAACAGTAAGAATATGTGTTAAACTACCAAAATATTTTTGTTCAGCTATGCAAATTCCAAAGTCACATGACTGTCCTGTGACAGAAAAAAAAAACATGATGAAATGCTAATCTAAAATATATACATGTTACCTTCAGCATCTTCAAAGCAGGAACAGTTCTAATAATGAAGCTTCAGTTCAACATCTAAGCTTTGCAAGCAAGGCAAGCACACAAAATACAAACCTAAGGTCAATCATAGGAACTTTATACTTACAAAATTATAAATGTCATCAATAATAAAATAAAAATATGAACATTGAGGGTTCTTTAATGCTTACTTTCATGATTAGATTTTAGCCAAATAAAAAGTATTCTCAGTACTCGAAACATATTCCTCAAATCATCAGAATTGTGAGTCAATGTTCTGCTCACATCTTGTTTATATGGAAACTCTTCCTTCTTGCTTAAGTATCGTATCTAGCATAAATCTCATTCATTTATTTTTATACTTCTAAAGTATGATCAGTTACCAAATCTGTTAATTTTTATTTCTACTAGCAATCAGAACATATAATCAGTTATATTTATGATTATCTCTTAGAACTATGTCAGCTTTTTAAAAACCTAAGGGGGAAAAAATTAAAACTTATTTTAAAAAAATATTTTTAAAGAAAACTTTTTTACTATCTTGTAGATAAGAAATAGCTTTATAATTCCATAAATTATTCTAAACCAACTATTAATCTTTCAGATGTACTAATTTGGGCAATTAAAATAATTTTAAAAAGCATTTATGTTTTAGGACACTATTCTACAAAATGTAATAGGGAGAGAAATGACTTATACATAAACACGTTGCAAATATGTTCAGGGTCTGGTATAGCTGTAAGAGAAGCAGGACAGAAGTCCCTTGTCAACTATAATTCATTCTGGTTATTCATTCACATGTGCATCATAGCAATTGCTTTTTATATTCCATAATAGCATTTTTACTTGTGGAGTGTGCCTCCTTAGTAAGCACTGGAGGGATGGTTGGAAAGAGCACAATTCTTCCAGATATTTTATCAATTTTAAAAAGATAGATGAAAAGGTTTCACATTGTGAAAAAGATTTGTAAGTGAAAATTTATTTTCCCTCTCTTTATATATGGTTGTAAGATATATTAGTGAGGTATGCAGTCTCAAATAATTAGCAGATTCTGAGGTGGAACAATTAATATCTTCTTTTCCATTATTTACGAGACAGAGAATATCAGTGTAGATGATTCATTATGTAAATGTTTGTGAAACTATGAGTAATATATTTAATTGTGATTTTAAAATGTCTTGTAAGCTGCCCTGGAAAGGCTTTGTTATGAAGGGTGGTGTTCACATTTTAAATAAACAAACATGTTGGCCTACTTCTTGCATAACAGCATGATGTTTTTTGTTTGCTTTTGGCTTAGAATAACATGTGAACTAACTTATTATTGTTTAGCATGATGTACAAATCAGTTTACTATAATTGTTTCAACAAACTGAAACTAAAAAATTCTGGGTTAGTGGTATCAAAAAAAGGAACCTTTAAAAAAAATCATTGATTTATTAGACTTAGTTTAATAGCTTGATCATATAAATGAAAGTTGAAAAAAAGCTATAATTTACATAAATGCAAATTTAAGTGAATGGTGTAGTCCAGTGATGGCAAACCTTTTTCGGCTCCGGTGCGTGCCCACACCCATAATGCAATGCCCTCCCCCCGTGCATGCGCACAACCCCCCACGCTGCCCCCCAGCGCTTGCGCACAGGCTTAATTGAAGCCTCCGGACTTCCGGTAGGCCCGTTGGGCTGTTTTTCGCTCTTTCCAGGGTTCAGGAAAGCCTCCTGAAGCCTGGGGACAGCGAAAAAGGGCCCAACAGGCCAATTGGAAGTTCGGAAACGAAATGGAAGTGGAGCTGCCCTACTACGTACCTTCAGATAGTTGCAACCAGGCCTCGCACATCTCGGCCCATTTCTTCTGCAGCAGGCAAAGCTTTCCTGAAGGCCTCTAGCTGATAACAGAGCTCTGGATCGATCTTGAGCTCTGTTATCGGCTGCTGAGGCCTTCAGGAAAGCCTTGCAGGTTGCAGAAGAAATGGGCCGAGGTTTGTGAGGCCTGGCTGCAACTGTCCAAAGCCGAAGAAGTTCCTGAAGACCTCTGAATGAAAAGGAGGCTGGGGGGTGATGCACACAAGTGAACTTTCGGTTGGCCCAATGGGCCGTTTTTCGCCGTCCCCAGGCTTCAGAAGGCTTTCCTGAAGCCTGGGGAGAGCGAAAAAGACCGAAAAGAAGGCCAAAAATCAGCTGGCCAGCACGCGCATGCGCACTGGAGCTGACATAGGGCAACGCCTCGCGTGCCCTCCAATATGGCTCCGCGTACCACAGGTGGCACGCGTGCCATAGGTTCACCATCACTGGTGTAGTCTTAATTTAATTTAATTTAATAAACGTTCTTATAGGCCGCCCAATCCCGTAGGACTCAGGGTGGCGTCAGGACTTCAGTCTTTCCTGAAGTTTAAGTTTAAAAATAGGTGATAGCTATAGGGAGCCTAAAGAATGAAAAAATGGCACGCATACAATACTACCATATTTTTTACTTCAAGGTTCTTCAGTGTTTTGTTTGGAAATTTGAGATAATGGTGTGAGTATTATCAGAAAGGCGCTTGTGGGAGATACAGTTGAAAAAGCACTTCTATAATGATACGTAGGCCCCTATTTCTCCCCCCTGATATTTTTTATATATTTGCTTATTTTTGTCCTTGCTCTAGGGTGATGAGCACATTTCCAAGCAAAGCCATACATAGCCACCATTATTTTATTTTCTAAAAAAGCAAATGGGTCTCATTTGGCACCCAAAGACTTTTTCTTAAAAAAATGATGGACACTGAGGCTGTGCAGCATGGCAGCTTCCCATTTTTAATAATATTTGTTTTAATTGGTAAAATAGGCAAGGCAAAGGGCCTGCCAGGTACCAAACAAGTTGTCTGTATTTTCATTGGCACATCTGAGTACCATTTTAAGAATCTCATTAAATAAGTATTTTAATTTTAATTTTGGAATTCTTTCCCAGACAATATAATAAAATTTTCTCTGGCATATCATGATGCCAGTAGACAACATGGAAACTCTAACATCTATACAAAAATGTCCACATACTCTCCAGATTAAATGAAAAGTAAATTTTAAAAGCTTCAGAGTAAATAGAGCCTCAAGAAGTCTTACCAGATTTCATTGTTTCCACATAAACAATGTAGAATTTTCCAGGTTGAGATTTATTGATCTTTCAAGTTTGGGGCAAATTATTTTATTTTACCTTGCCTCTTACAGGTATGTAATTTTTGCAGTTTTACAGTAAATATATGTTATTTTTCTTAATTTAGAATCTGAACTTTCCAAAAATCCTAGTTGTGATTCTAAGAATCCTCCCAAAATTTGTTCCAATTTGTAATTGAAAGTGGTACTCAAAGTGGTACTCAGGTGAAACCATTGTATGAAATAGATTTTTCACCTGCTTTAATTTGGGTTGTTGTGATTTTATTACTTTTTAATCTCTTATCCTGGTGGTTTGTACTACAAAAAATGTTTCAAATGATTTTTTAACATGGGCAATAATAATACAATCTGTTAGCTTCTACATCAGGGGTTCTCAAACTTGGCAACTTTAAGACTTGTGGACTTCAACTCCCAGAATTCTCCGTGGCTGGAGAATTCTGGGAGTTGAAGTCCACAAGTCTTAAAGTTGCCAAGTTTGAAGACCTCTGTTCTACATCTTGCATTGTATTGTCAGCTGATATAGTGTGTGAACCAATCCATTTCCCCCCCATCTTTGTGACCTAGCTGTAGATTGCTACTTTACCTTGTTTCCCTAAATAGAAGCAAGCTTTATAAAAGATTTGGGACAAGTTGTTATGATTCAAGTCTTCTCTAGTTGCTGTGTGAATTATTTTTTTACATTTAATCATGTTGTCTCAGAGACTGCCTGGACAAGACACTGCAGTTTTCTTGGCAACATTTTTCAGGAGTGTTTGGCCATTGCTTCCTTCCTAAGGCTGAGAGAGAGTGACTGGTCCAAGAGCCCTCAGCTGGCTGGATGGCAAAGAGAGTACAGTACTAGAAATCAGGTCTCCCAGTTTCTAGCCTGCTTACCTTAACCACTTTTCAGAATGAAATTTGTCCAATCTGACAGTTTTTTGCACTGCTTTTCTAAGAATTTGGTTTCCTGGTGGAGGTAATGTTTTTGTATCGCTATTAATTGTAAAGATACGTTATGATGCAATAGATAATTTTAAATTATATTCATATTAGATCAAATATGGTACTCTATGTTAGGACTATAAAAATCAAACATGGTTTATAATGGATACTGAATTTATCATAAAATACAAAACTTACAGTCAAACATATATTTTTATTTGTGTGTCTTTCATTAAAAAGGTGTAAATAATTCTCCAAAGTAGAAAAGCTAGGTGGCAAATACAGTGGAACCAAAAGTTTCAAGAAACCATGCTTTTTACAGAAACACTGAAAATTCTTAATATAGATTTCTATACAAATTGTAGAGCAGGAATTCCATTTAAATATAAACCATGTACTATATACAGATAGTTCTCAATCTATTCAATCATCCAAGTCAATGACTTGGACGAGGGGATAGATGGGGAACTCATCAAACTTGCAGATGACACCAAACTGGCAGGAATAGCCAACACTCCAGAAGATAGGCTCAAAATACAGAAGGATCTTGACAGACTTGAACATTGGGCGCTATCTAACAAAATAAAATTCAATGGTGAAAAAAGTAAGGTTCTACATTTAGGCAAGAAAAACAAAATGCACAGATACAGTATATGTGGTACTACACTGGAAGTTTTTAAGAAGATGTTGGATAACCATTTGTCTGAAGTGGTGTAGGGTTTCCTGCCCAAGCAGGGAGTTGGACTAGAAGACCTCCAAGGTCCCTTCCAACTCTGTTATTCTGTTCTGTTCTGTTCTATTCTATTCTATTCTCACTTAACAATGGTAAATTGGAAGCATGCTATTTCTGTCACCAAGCTATATGGTTGTGAAACATGATGTGACATGATGGCATGGCTTAACAACAGAAATAGTGGCACTTCCAGTTGCTGACGTTAAGTGATTATTAACTCAGAATATGCAACCGATTAGGAAGCCAGCAAAAAAGGTCACTAATGGTGATCACATGACTGCATAGATATTACAACATTGTAGTCATGATCATGTAACTGTGGGGGATGCTGCAACTTAAATGACTATGATGGCCGCTTGTAACTATGACTTATTCAGCACTCTTGTAAATTTGAAAAATTGCAAAATAAATGGTTGTTAAGTGAGAACTCACCTGTAGCTTCAGGTAAATATTCGTATGAAAAACATAGTATTGTATAGTCTTCATTCCTTGTGGAAAGCACACAAGTCATTGTCTTCCACAACCAGTTATATCCCCTTTCTAATATTGAAGCATTTTACCATTTTAGAATAGCACCTCCCAACCATTATAATACAGTCAAACCTTAACACTCAACTGCTTCAAAACTCTTCGAATTTGGTATTCAACACATTTTGAAGCAGAAATCTTGCACTAGAACTCATCTTTCTCCCAGTATTCGACGCATAGGGAAGAACTTGCTGACATCGGCTGTCTCGTGACTCGTTATTTCTTCTGGCCGAAATAGCAGGTCACATCGTAAATCGTGATTTTCTTGGTACCCGTTATTTTTAGTATTCATCACGTCTTCCAGAACAAATTACTGACGAGTATCAATGTGATACAATAAATGATATAGATAGTCATTTGCATAATTTATTTAATTTTAATTTTTGAAACTCATTTAAACTTGTAATCATTTGAAAGAAAAGAGTCTAGTATGAGTCACATGAAGACATCTATTACTACTATTACTACTACTGCTGCTACATCTCCTTGGAATGTTGTTATACAGGTTTCTCCCATATAGCTCTGGAATTAGTGGGTTTCAAGTTATGATATTGTTTCCTGTTTATAATTCGTGTTCTTCCTAAACAAATGTACAAAGTGATTGCGTTAACAATTAAAGCTTTATTTACAAATAATTAAAACCTTTAATACTGCCTAGGGGCATATTGTAAACTTCTGGTCCCATAGTTAATGTGATACCCACTTGAAGACATAGCATTTGTAAAATATAAACTACTTTGTATAGCTATAAAAGTACACAAGCATGCTAAGCAAAATTATTTATTGGACTTGTAAAGTGGTTACATGGCAAGATTGTGAACAAAGCAAAAATTGAGATAGGGAGAGGAGTAAAAATGGGGTGGGAAATCTGAAATTGTGACACATGGGTTGTATAGCTGTACTTAGTAGAAATTGGATGAAATATGGGGGATGAAAATGTGTAGATGTTAATACTGTTTCATGTTGTATCAAAATTATACATGAGCTAGAATGGTTATAGTTTCTCAGGTATGGAATATAAAGTGCTAATTTTCTTTTGAGTTAGTAATCAAGTAGTGTTTATTAACAGACATTCAGAAAAAGAAAAGTTCCTGATCCTATGAGTTTTTGAATGTTAGAGTAACATTTAGTCTTTAACCCAGTCTAGGTGAGATTATGTATACATTTTAAACTTCTCTTTGTGTGCTAGTAGGGATGGGATGAGAATGGATATGGAGAATAGGTCTAACATGTAGGGGTTTATCAGGAATAGTTTGTTGACATCAGTTATATTGTTTGTTCAACTAACTTGGTCCTTGCACTATTTGAGTTGCAGTGGGATTGATTCACCTTCTCTACCCTGCCCACTCTCCCGCAATCCTATTGATATGACCTACTTGTCAGCATTGTTACTGAACTGTAATCTTGACTTGGTAGTCCTATGTAGGACTACCAACATAGAGGTAGTCCTCATCTTACAACCATTTATTTATTTAGTGACCAAAATTACAATGGCACTGAAAAAAGTGACATGCCCGTTTTTCACACGACTGTTGCAGCATGCCCATGGTCAAATGTTCAAAATTTGTATGCTTAGCAACTGGCATGTATTTATGATGGTTAAAGTGTCCCAGGGTCATGTAATCATCTTTTGCAACCTTCTGACAAGTAAAGTCAGTGAGGAAGCCATATTCACTTAACCATGTTATTAACTTAACTGCAGTGATTCATTTAACTGTAGCAAGAAAAGTCACAAAATGAGACAAAACTCACAATTGTCTTGCTTTGAAATGGAGGTTTTGGGCTCAAATGTGGTTGTAAGTTGAGGACAACCAATAGTGAACTGGCTCAGAGGCCCTATGGATTCATAGTGTCCATAAGTGCAGCAATGGAGACAATACCCTGTCAATAGCAAACTTCATTGCCCAGATGGAAGAAAAAGAGGACTATGCTTCCATAATTAGTAGGCTAGTGCTTGAGTGCCTGGAGTGTAAGCTATGGTTGATTTTTGTAAAAATACACAACAATTTCAGTAATTATCTAAATCCTTTTCAACATTAAATCAATTTTATAAGTTATACAAATCTTTTATAAAAACAAATCTTATAAAGAAAAGTAGTGATTATTCAAATTTTATAACCTTCCAACAATTGACCTACTATAGTCTAATTTATTTCCCTTCTTTTCTTTATTCTTTTTTCCTTTCATCATCAAAATTTAATTCAAACCCACATGTACCAATCTAATATAGAATTATTAACTTATAAAAAACATTTTAACAAGATAATTATGCTGATTAATTATACACACTTATACACAACTAATAGTGTTGACATGATGAAATGTAAAATAATAATTCTAAAAAAATTTTTCCTTTCTATTGACCTTCCCCTTTTTATCCATTCTCTTTTGGTCTCTCAAAAATTCCACTTCTTGTAGGTTTTCCCTTTCCAACCCCTTCTCTTAACTTTTTCTTTTTCTTTCTTTTATTTTTATGCCAATAACTTCTTTTTTTTCCAAATCCCTTTTCTTCATCAGTTCCTTGGTCTTTGTTATGCTTGTCGGCTCTGCGAAGTTTACTGGAGTCTGATTTTATGCTTATTGGTGATAATATTATAAAATGAGCTTATATTAAGATCAGTTTGCAGAGGAACATGCAATATGAGCATTTAAATATTATTGATCATGGCTAGTTAGAAATTGGACAAAGATAATTCAGGCTCCCATCACTCTTTAATTTGAATGACCTCTAACAAATATAAATCAGTGCATCTTTTCAGTATTGAGGCTTTTCAAACCACCCATTTATCATGAAAGTGTACCTATTTCTATTTCTAAAGGACAAGTAAAAAGGTGTATATATCTTGTTTAGGTTCAAATGTTTTCTGAAATTTCAGTCAGCCTTTTTCCCCCACCTGATCATCTGCTTTCTGTCATGTCAGAAGATGAAGTTTTTGCTGCTGCAACAAAAATATCTAGAATATCTGGAGGATGGTAAAGTTTTGGAGGCACTTCAAGTTCTGCGTGGTGAGTTGACACCGCTGAAGTACAACACTGAGCGCATTCACATCCTTAGTGGGTAAGTGTTTTAGACTGAAATTTTATGCATACTTGTATTTGGACCTGCATAGTTGGATGCCAAGCATAGGGCAAGTCTGTGGAGATGCCTAGGAAATGAACTTATCCTGTTATCTGGGAACAATTTGATCCTGTTGGACCCAAGTAGATGGACAAGGTCTTTTGGACTGTAGTGCCTCCAGTGAATTAGATCCATGTCCCTCTTGGCTGGCTGAGACCGCTTGGGGTGTGTGTGTCATAGTTTCCAAGTGATGGTGAATTCATCCTTGATTGAGGCGGTGTTTCCAGCTTCTTTTAAAGAGGCACTGATGTGCCCTCATCGCAAGAAGCCATCAGTGGACTCTACCATTCAGGACAGTTTTTGTCCAGACTTTCCCTTTTTAGGGAAGGTGGTTGAAAAGGTGGTAGCCCTGCAAATGCAGAGAATCCTAGATGAAACAGATTACCTGGACCCCTTTCAGTCGAGTTTCAGGCTGAGATATGGGACAGAAATGGCATTGGTCACAGTTTTAGATGATTTCTGCCAGGAGTGGATGGGGATTGTGCATCCATCCTTGCTATTTTTGACAGCTTTTGATACCATAAACAATGGTATCCTTGCTCAACTTAGGGAGTTGGAAATGGGGGGCACAATTTTGTGCTGGTTCACCTCCTTCCTCCGAGGCCAGTCCCAGATGTATTGACGGAGTGAGAAGCCCAGCCCACAGCTTTTTTGTGGGATTCTACAGGACTCTATGCTCTCTCCATTACCATGTACTGTACATGAAACCACTGGGAGAGATCAAACATGACAGGATGAAGTATCAGTATGTTGATAGTACTCAATTATACATCTTCATCCCGAGGGGAATTAAGTAATGTTCTGGACGTTCTTTTGCAGTGCTTAGAGACTATGAGGCCTGGATGGGGAAGAACAGGCTTTTGCTGAACTTTGCAAAGACAGAATGGCTATGGGTAGAGAGCTCCTCAATATTCAGGGGTTTATTATGTTTGGTCTCGAATGAGGTTGCACTGCATTAATCAGTGAGCAATCTGGGGGTCCTGGATTCATGATTCCTGCTTCAGGTGCAGGTGGCAGTTGTGGCTGGGGGTTGGGTGGGCTTTGCTAAGCTTCATGTTGTGCACCAGTTGTGCCCCTTCCTGGACCAGGAAGCACTTGTTTCGATCACTCACATCGATTACATACTTGAACTCCCTTTGAGTGTTATATTTTTATATATAAATGTATTTGAACATTGCAGATTAAACTTTCCTCATATATTAAAGCGTGCTTAAGATTCAGACTCCTGTGTTAAACAGCTCCTTCGTTAAATCAGTCTCTTGTTTCTGACTACATAGAAGCTGTATCCTGAGCATTAATTCATATCAATTTAGTATATAGCCAGAATGCTTAATCTTTGTGTTTCTTTTCAATATACAGATATCTGATGTGTAGTCATCCAGAAGACTTGCGCACTAAAGCAGAATGGGAAGGAAAAGGAACAACGTCTAGATCTAAACTTTTGGACAAGCTCCAAAGTAAGAAAAAATAGTTTCAAAAGGACACATACATCCCTGTCTAGATTTCCAGTATATTTCATCCTGAACAGACAAATCTTGATCTGAAAGTATAAATTCATGAGATGATTTGTACCTGTGAAGGGGGAGGTGGTGTGATAGACTACAGTGAAGTGGCAGTTTCCCAGGAATGTGGGGGGAAGGGACAAGACAAGAGGCAATGCAGACTAGAGCTGGATCATAGAAAAAGGAAGAGAGAGAGAGGATAGCCACTCCTGAAAATCTCCCAAAGTATATCTGTTAGATGAGAGTAGAATAGGTTTAGTTTAGCAAGATTCTGACTTGGTGTGAGCAAATGAAGTACTGAACTTTGGATGGATTGTTCTATATCATTCTTGGGCGGGGGCCTGACAATTAATTATTGTTAGTCAGTTTTCACTTCAGTGCTCATAAAGACAGAGTAGAACTAACTACGTGTTTGTTATGCCATCAAATTAGGGGTTATTTTTCCCAGTAGAATGGAGAAACCCATAATTCTCCTTCTCTGAGATATTCCCACTTTTAGTTGGGAGTTCCTAAATCTGTTTTGGAGAGTTGGGAGATTCTTGGGCAGATTGGGATGTGTTAGAGAGTAAAGGGTGCAGTGAAGAAGAAAATGCCATTATGTGAACAGAATCTTACAGAACAATTAATTTGTTATCTAGGCGTCTTTGGCTTAAATAAGTTAGACACGTATGTGGAAAATGTACTTCACAAATTTGTTTTTTTTTTATGAATTGATTGCACTGAAATTGCCTTTTTATTTATTTAAGCTTACCTACCCCCATCAGTGATGCTCCCCCCAAGGCGTTTGCAGAATCTGCTACGTCAGGCTGTAGAGCTACAACGGGACCGGTGCCTCTATCACAATACTAAACTTGATAATAATCTAGAATCTGTATCACTACTCATAGACCATGTTTGCAATAGGTGAGATAATTTTTTTTTATTTTAAGGGCAATGGTAATATCTTCTAATGCAACAAAATTACTTTTAATTTTAAACAATTAAAAGTAATTAACTTGTGATAGTTGATTTATTTTCAGTTGTACTCAAGTAAGTATTCAGGGTGGCTAACAAGAATATAAAAATTTAGTGTTTTAATTTATATTCAACAATTTAAAAATTAAACGTATATTTTTGTTTGACTATATAGTAAGTGGAGGAAAAACATTTTACCTAACCAGTTTACTTCTTGAAGAATATTTTATTTTTTACAAATGTACTAAGGATCAGCTTGAAAGCACAATAATAAAGATGTAGAATTATATAGGCTTTATATCCTGATTCACTGACCATAAGATATTTGTTAACTACATTTATCTGAAATAGTTAAGAATGTCTGAATTCTACCTTTTGCAGAAAGTGGTGATTTTCACTTAGAGCTAATAGTGGTTTCCTGTAATATTAAGTTAGAAGTGAGTTTCACTTAATGGAGCTTACTTCCATCAAACAATATGACAAAGACTGCAGAAAAAGATTTCAATTTTTTAAAAAGGAGAATGGTAACATGAATGGCAGTTCTTCACACATTTAATATGCATTATGTTAAATCCTATTGAACTCAGGAAGATCCAGGCAGCCTTGCTGTATGCAGGATTGCAAGAATAGATTCCTCTATCAGACTTTAAAGTGGTAAGTTAGTAATGAAGCTTGGAGGATAAGGCTTTATTTCAGAAATCCTTAATTTTCAAAATATATTTAAGAATTCTTTCTATAAATCTGAAAAATCATAAAAATAAATCTGTGAGGCTAGTTTTGCAGTGAGGCTTGAGTCTGATCTATAGAGAAATGCAAAACATTTGAAAGACCACTCTGCAAAGTGTAGACAACACACCAAAACATCAGATCGTTCTCTGGTCATATCTGCATGTCTAATTGCTTTGTTTTGCAGTCTCAGCAGTTGCATTGACAGATACTCACAGACAATCTGAGAAAGCCCCCAAAGTTGTTGCTTTAGCCTTTCTGGAGCATGTAGCTGCCTCTGTGCTTCAAAGAGGGGTGTTTTACTCATGCCAACATGGTTTGCAAAGTGTTCTTTCAAATGCATTGGACACCCTATTGATCAGAACTGAGGACATACTTGTCTTCATATTTTCAAGATGTTGATTCACAGCTCATGTCAGGAGTCATGACTTGAGGTGAGGGTAGGAAGGTTTATAATAAATAACATACTCATGCATTTTCACCAACCGATTTTGAAAGTTGGTTATATTTTAAACCTAATTTATCTTGCATCCTGGGAGGCTGTCTTTGAAACAACTACAGTTTCATGGCCCTTTGGATCCTGGTCATATTTGGCAGTCCCCATATCTATCTTTGCACAAAGAGATAGTATGACAAGTAGGAAAAAAATAAAATAGGAGATAGGAAAACAGGACATTTGATAAGCATTTATAATGTGGTTTTTTCCTTTTTGTGCGTGCAATAGTAATCATTTGCCTGATGCTAATATGGATATTTATAGTGGTGAAAGAATATTTGTGAACCTTTAGTACTATCTGCAATCCTGAAGTATTTGGCCTAGAGTATAATCAAAGCTTCATCTAAGTCTAATAGAAATATGTTAATTAAACAAATATAGGATAAAATAATTTACTGTCTCATATCTTCATTAAACACATTGAACTAATATTCACTATTATGGGAAAAACATGTAAAACTTTATATAATCAGCTCTCTTAAATGGATCAGTGGAGTCAGATTGTTATTGATTGATCAGATTTATAGGGCCATCCAACTTGAACAATGTGACTTTGGGTAGCATACAACAAAAAGTAATCAGTGAGATTATCAGGTATGATTTTGAACAGTTTCCCCATTAAACACACAGACACACAGACACAAAATTATTGTGGCCTTACCTTAAGTGGCCAGTTTATGCAAGATGGCCTAAAATGTAAATAAGGACTGGGCAATTATATATATATAAAATGTGTTATCTGAGAAAGCCTCCTGAAGCCTGGGGATGGCGAAAAATGGCCCAACTGGAAGTTCACTTGTGTGCTCAACCCCAGCCTCCTTTTCACTGTCAGAGGTCTTCAGGAACTTCTTCGGCTTTGGACAGTTGTAGCCACACCTCCCACACCTCAGCCCATTTCTTCTGCAGCCGGCAAGCTTTTCTGAAGGCCTCTGCAGCCGATAACAGAGCTCCAGATCAATCTGGAGCTCTGTTATCGGCTACAGAGGCCTTCAGAAAAGCCTTGCCGGCTGCAGAAGAAATGGGTCGAGGTGTGGGAGGCCTGGTTGCAACTATCTGAAGGTAAATAGTAGGGCAGTTCCACTGAAGGTAAGTAGTAGGGCAGCTCCACAGCTTCAGTGAGGTCTGTGCGCATGCGCGGGGAGGCAGCACGGAGGTTGTGCACATATGTGGGGGGGGAGGGCATTGCATTACGGGTGTGGGCACCCGCGTGCATGCTATCACGCGTGTGTGCATCCTTTTGGCACCCGAGCCAAAAAAGGTTCACCATCACTGCTCTAGGGCAGTGATGGCGAACCTTTTTCTTCTTGCATGCCAAAAATGGGAGTGCGTGTGTGTGCTAGCATGTGCGTGCGCCGGCACACAAACCCCCCACGCATGCCACACACTGCACATATGCGCATCCCCACGCATGCGCCCCCCCCCCCCCCCGTTGGGCCTTTTTTCACCCTTAGGCTTTCCTGAAGCCTCTGAAGTGGGAAAAATGGCCCAACGGGCAAACCGGAAGTTTGGAAAAATTGACTTCCGGTTTGCCTGTTGGGCTGTTTTTCGCCTTCAGGAGGCTTCCCTGAAGCCTGGGGAGGGCAAAAAAAAGCCCCAAGGCCGAAAATCAGCTGGCCAGCATGTGCATGCACACTGGAGCTGACATAGGGCAACGCCTCGCGTGCCCTCAGATATGGCTCTGGGTGCCACCTGTGGCACACGTGTCATAGGTTCGCCATCATGGCTCTAGGGTTTCTATAGCTGGTCCATCTCAATCAATGACTCTCGGTGGCTTACAATTCCAAAACTATAAAAACAAAACAATAAAAAGCATTTTAAAAACACCAAAAATGTATTTCCAAAATGATGTGCAAGATTGATTAGCTGGTACAAGAAACATTGGGCTGAAGTCATTATTGCTAAAGAAAATGCCACCAGTTATTAAATCTGATGCATTGCATACTTTTTTTCAACAAAGATGAAGTTGGTTCAGTATGTTCAGTGGAGATACGATACCCTATGCTTTCTTATGCATTGTTTAATTAAACTTTCTTTACTGATGAATAAGAAATTCAGTTCAGTTTGTAGGTCACAGTCTGCAAGATGATGGATTGTTCTAAAAGTTCACAAAGTTTTGGTTTCCATTGTATATTAGTTCACATAAAACTGATACTTTTTCTAAATAATTGTTTTTTAGGAAACATTTTCCATGTTATACTCAGCAGATACTTACAGAGCACTGTAATGAAGTATGGTTCTGTAAATTCTCCAATGATGGCACTAAACTAGCAACAGGATCCAAGGATACAACTGTTATTATATGGCAGGTTGACTCTGTAAGTATCATTCTATATGGCAAACTCTCTTCATAAAATTAAATGCTTTTTTTCTCCGTTTGATTTCCATGTCCTATATCATTTTTAAATACCTTGGCATGATTCTGTTTGCATGCATTTTTGCCTTAAGCTTTTATCTCTTGTTTAATTTATTTGTTCTTTATTTATGGAAAGTATAATCCAATAAAACGTGTGCAAACTAGCTACAATTTAAATACCATATTTTTGGAGTATAAGACGCACCTTTTTCCTCCCTAAAAGTGGCTGAAAATTTGGGTGCATCTTATACTCTGAATGTAGCTTTTTCGAAGCTTTTTTTCCAGCCCTAACTAGGTGCTAACGATCTTCCCAACTCTTACCTTGCAGGCTCTTTCATTGTTACTCTCTCCGAAGAATGTTTTTCCAGCCCTAAGGCTTTGCAGGTTTTTTTTTTCATTGCTCTACTTGCTCCGAATAAGTTTTTTTTCTAGCCCTAACCAGGTGCTAACTATCTTCCTAGCTCTTACTGGCTTGCAGGCTCTTTCATTGTTACTCTCTCTGAAGAAGGTTTTTTTAAGTCCTAACCAAGGGATAAAATAATGTGCTGAAGCTGACCAGACTAAGGACGCTAGCCAAATGAATACCTGGTAGGCAGATTTTTTCCCCTATTTTCCTCCCCAAAAACTAAGGTGCGTCTTATACTCCGAAAAATACGGTAACTGCAATATTGTGTCTCGGTTTCTTGTATAAGAACAAGAATATGAGCATTCTTTATGATTTGGTGGCCATTTCAGAAGCCAAAAAACAGACAGGAAAAAAATAGCTGTTTTCCAATTTCCACTAGTTACTTTACAGTACATTCCAATTATTTAATAGTTGCAATAATAATATTCCCACTGAATTATTGAAATAAAGACTTGCAGTAGCCAGGAATATCCAAATATAACAAGCTCAGTTCTATTATTAAAACATTGATTCCAATATTGCAATTTGCAAAAAATACACCTCAAATTATGGTTGAGTAAATTGTTTAGAATAGACAATTAACATGTTCACATCTGTAGCAGTTTAAAATGTCCTGAAAAAAGTATTCGTTAGGCTTACTTTGGATTTATGAGTTGTTGAAAATAAGGTAATCTTTTATTTGTTTTATTTTCCTCTAGTTCTTTTTTCAATATTCCAAAACTCTGTTTACTTCTTTTAATTTTATGTGTGCATGTTCATTTAGTATAGTTACAGTAAATATGTTCCATTCATAATATATGAAGAAATTTAACATTTTAAAATTAAAAAAGCTTGACGTTTAAATATACAGTGGTGCTTAAAAGTTTGTGAATGCTTTTGAATTTTCAACATTTCTGCATTAATCTGAACCTAAATATTCACCGTTTTCCACACAAGTCCTGAAACTAGGGAAGATTCTGGAAAAGATAATCAAGCAACGAATCAACAAACACCTAGAAGCAAACAAAGTAATAACCAAAAGCCAACATGGGTTTGTCGAAAACAGAACATGCCAGACTAATCTTGCATTCTTTGACAAAGTGACAAAATTAGTGGACCAGAGGAATACTGTATATAATTTACTTGGACTTCAGTAAGGCATTTGATAAAGTAGACCATAACCTACTACTAGATAAAGTAGAAAAATGTGGGTTAGACAGCATCACCACCAGATGGATTCGTAACTGGCTGACCAATCGCACTCAACTTATAGTCCTCAATGGAACTGCATCTTCATGGAGGGAAGTATGCAGTGGAGTACCCCAAGGCTCTGTTTTAGGCCCAGTATTCTTCAACATCTTCATCAATGACTTGGACGAGGGGATAGATGGGGAACTCATCAAATTTGCAGATGACACCAAACTGGCAGGAATAGCCAACACTTCAGAAGATAGGCTCAAAATACAGAAGGATCTTGACAGACTTGAACATTGGGCGCTATCTAACAAAATGAAATTCAATGGTGAAAAAAGTAAGGTTCTACATTTAGGCAAGAAAAACAAAATGCACAGGTACAGTATATGTGGTACCTTGCTCAACAGTAGTAACTGTGAGAGGGATCTTGGAGTCCTAGTGGACAACCATTTAAATATGAGCCAGCAGTGTGCTGCAGCTGCCAAAAAAGCCAACACAGTTCTAGGCTGCATTAACAGAGGGATAGAATCAAGATCATGTGAAGTGTTAATACCACTTTATAATGCCTAGGTAAGGCCACACTTGGAATACTGCATTCAGTTTTGGTCGCCACAATGTAAAAAGGATGTTGAGATTCTAGAAAGAGTGCAGAGAAGAGCAACAAAGGTGATTAGGGGACGAGGCTAAAACACATAAACGGTTGCAGGAACTGGGTATGTCTAGTTTAGTGAAAAGAAGGACTAGGGGAGACAGGATAGCAATGTTCCAATATCTCAGGGGTTGCCACAAAGAAGAGGGAGTCAAGCTATTCTCCAAAGCACCTGAGGGTGCAAGAAGCAATGGGTGGAAACTAATTAAGGAGAGAAGCAACTTAGAACTAAGGAGAAATTTCCTGACAGAACAATTACCGTATTTTTTGAAGTATAAGACGCACCGGAGTATAAGACGCACCTTAGTTTTGGGGGAGGAAAACAAGGAAAAAAGGCCTCTGCCTCCAAGCAATTTGCCAAACAGCAAACAGCACAGATGATATACACTGTTTGCTGTGTATTTCTGTGCATGTGTGCCTGACCCATAGAAATAGCAAAGAATTGGAGAAATGTACATTATGCCAGAAAGTTTTCTTAAATGTAGTCACACTAACTGCTCCCAATTATTTAAATAGATCTACTCCAAGGTAAGTCAGGATTTAACTCTAATACTAAACAGGACACTGTTACATTTCAGACTATACTTGTACAGAGCTGTTAAAATTAATTAAAATTTCTGGAAGTATACATTATTCTCTATTTAAAAGAAGATACAATAGCACTGGGCCTCTTCAGAGCAAGCATTTATTTTAAAAAGCTTCTTTATTTTGTTAAGTTGTCCAGAACAGGGGTCTCCAACCTTGGCAACTTTAAGACTTGTGGACTTCAACTCCCAGAATTCCACAGTCAGCAAAGCAAATAATAAAGCAGTCAGCAAAGCAAATAATAAAGCAGTCTTTAAAAAATAAGTCTAATAATTTGAACATTCTACAGACATTTATAGTTATTCACTTACCCCCTTGCATCCAGTTCAGCAGAAAATAAAAATCTGCGTGTCTCTCCCAGCTAATTGCCTCTTTGCAGCTAGTTTCAGTTTCATTTTAGCACGTGGCAAATCAGCTGGGGGTTGGGAAGCTGCTCATGACTTGCTTGTCTTAACAGGCTCTTCCCTGTTTGCTGCAAGCAGGTAAATTGCTGGAAGACAGAGGCCAAGGGGTAGGTGGGTGGGTGGGCCTACATTCGGTGTATAAGACGCACCCAAGTTTTCACCCTCTTTGGGGGTAAAAAGGTGTGTCTTATACTCCGAAAAATACAGTAATCAGTGGAACAAGTTGCCTCCAGAAGTTGTAAATGCTCCAACACTGGAAGTTTTAAAGAAGATGTTGGATAACCATTTGTCTGAAGTGGTGTAGGGTTTCCTGCCCAAGCGGGGTTGGACTAGAAGACCTCCAAGGTCCCTTCCAACTCTTATTCTATTCTATTCTAACTAGATAAAGAGAACCAATTAACCAAATGAGTCAAACATACTTGTTATTTATTTGTTAAGGAAAATGATACAAAGCTATATATTTGTGTTTGTACAAATGGGACCCAGAGTAAGCAAAAAAGCATTTTTCTCATGTATATTTTATTTAAAAATGTTTCTAAAACTATTACTTTTTCTATTGTAATTATGCAGATTAGACAAATAGAATTTTCTCTTTTTGTTACACCAGAGAGTGGTTGTTTGTGTTTGGTTTATTTTCTTTAATGTTTCTTTTCCATCATAGTACTATTTTAATCTTGTTGAGAATATTTTGCTTTGCATGAGTTAGTGTCAAGAAAAGCCACTGACATTTTTAAGAGAGTTACTGGTTATCTCGTGTAGCCTTTCCAGACATCTATTCTTTTAGATAGGAAAAAATTAGTGTGTGCCAACTATTTTTTAAGATAAGTGAACATTAAAAACAAATTTTCTGAATTTTGGTTCCTAATATGTTGCTTTGCTAAATGGAGGATTGTGAGAATATATTACTCTTTTTGATTAGCTTCTTAAGCTATATAAAAGGCTTACCAACCAGTTAAATTACTGGAATTTTATATTTTCTGCTTTTAAAGGATACACATCAACTAAAACTGCTCAAGACTTTGGAAGGCCATGCGTATGGTGTCTCTTATATCGCTTGGAGTCCTGACGACAATTACTTGGTTGCCTGTGGCCCAGATGATTGCTCTGAGCTTTGGCTCTGGAATGTACAAGTAAGAATGATAAATGTGAGGTTTTGGCATGCCATATTAAATAGCATAGATATATGGATCACACTCAGGTTATTTGATACTTTTGGAGGAAATCCTTGGCTATTATGGATGTTAGATAACTCCATATGGAAAATTCCAAATGTTGACATTTTGACAAAACTTAGAATGAGTGTTCCATGTTGCAATGGAGCAACGTTCGGAAAGTTTTTAGTGTTTTGTCTATAGGAAGCCATGAGGTAAGCCTTTTATTTTCCTGGTTTTCACATTAAGGCCATGAGAGCTACTGTCTTCCATCCAACAGGTTAAGAATAAATGAAGATAAATTCAGACTGGATGAGATACTAATGGTGGGAAGATTTGAAATTGATGTGTCCTTTCTTTTAGAAAAGAATTGTATTTTCCTAGAACCGTGGTGGCGAACCTATGGCACGCGTGCCACAGGTGGCACGCGGAGCCATTTCGGCTGGCACGCCACGGGTCTGGCACATTCTACTTCCGGGTTTCTGGCGCGCATGCGCAGAGCTGCTAGAGCTACCCGAAGCAGAAGGAGGAGGGGCGGTTGCGCAGGCTGGGCAGCTCGCGTAACCGCTCCCTCCTCCTTCTGCTGCCAGCCTCATGTTCCTGCTTCTGCCCGGAGTGCCAGGCTTGGAGCAGAAGGAGGAGGGGGCGGTTGCGCGAGCCGCCCAGCCTGCGCAACCGCCCCCTTCTCCTGCTCCAAGCCTCGCACTCCGGGCACCAGCCGGAACGTGAGGCTGGCAGGAGAAGGAGGAGGGAGCGGTTACGCGAGCCGCCCAGCCTGCGCAACCGCCCCCTTCTCCTGCTCCAAGCCTCGCACTCTGGTGCCCGGAGTGCGAGGCTTGGAGCAGGAGAAGGGGGCGGTTGCGCAGGCTGGGCGGCTCGCGTAACCGCCCCCTCCTCCTTCTGCTGTCAGCCTCACGTTCCGGCTTGTGCCCGGAGTGCGAGGCTTGGAGCAGGAGAAGGGGGCGGTTGCGCAGGCTGGGCGGCTCGCGTAACCGCTCCCTCCTCCTTCTCCTGCCAGCCTCACGTTCCGGCTGGTGCCCGGAGTGCGAGGCTTGGAGCAGGAGAAGGGGGCGGTTGCGCAGGCTGGGCGGCTCGCGTAACCGCTCCCTCCTCCTTCTCCTGCCAGCCTCACGTTCCGGCTGGTGCCCGGAGTGCGAGGCTTGGAGCAGGAGAAGGGGGCGGTTGCGCAGGCTGGGCGGCTCGCGTAACCGCCCCCTCCTCCTTCTGCTGTCAGCCTCATGTTCCGGCTTGTGCCCGGAGTGCGAGGCTTGGAGCAGGAGAAGGGGGGCGGTTGCGCAGGCTGGGCGGCTCGCGTAACCGCCCCCTCCTCCTTCTGCTGTCAGCCTCACGTTCCGGCTTGTGCCCGGAGTGCGAGGCTTGGAGCAGGAGAAGGGGGCGGTTGCGCAGGCTGGGCGGCTCGCGTAACCGCTCCCTCCTCCTTCTCCTGCCAGCCTCACGTTCCGGCTGGTGCCCGGAGTGTGAGGCTTGGAGCAGGAGAAGGGGGCGGTTGCGCAGGCTGGGCGGCTCGCGTAACCGCTCCCTCCTCCTTCTCCTGCCAGCCTCACGTTCCGGCTTGTGCCCGGAGTGCGAGACTTGGAGCAGGAGAAGGGGGCGGTTGCGCAGGCTGGGCGGCTCGCGTAACCGCCCCCTCCTCCTTCTGCTGTCAGCCTCACGTTCCGGCTTGTGCCCGGAGTGCGAGGCTTGGAGCAGGAGGAGGAGGGGGCGGTTACACGTGCGCAGTAGATGTGCGCATGCGCGGTGCGGGCGCGTGCGTGGTGCAGGCGCGTGCATGTAGGTGTGGGTGCGCATGCGCAGGGGGGGTGCGCATTGCATTTTGGGTAGTGGCACGCGGGAGCGCTGGTGGGTGTGCGCGCGCCTATTTTTGGCACGCCGAGAGAAAAAGGTTCGCCACCGCTGTCCTAGAACATGAATTGCTAGACTTGCATGTATCAGCAATAGCCAAAACAGTTTTGTAGCATTTTAAACTGGTTTTCTTGAGTAAAGATTAATTTAAAGCAAGAATGAGCTGGGTTATGTACTATAATAACTTTTAATTGTTGCAAATTTCTAAGATAACTTTGTAATGTTATTTGTAATAGTATTTTGGTTTAGAATTTTATTAAATTGGGAACTGTTCCTTTAATTTTGGGAATGATCTGAAATAAGCCTACCACATTGGTGGTAGATTATACTAGCGCTCCATTTGTTAATTAGCGTAATTCTGAGTTCTGATTTGATAATTAAAGGCTTACATAGCCCAGTTACTAGAAACTGGCTTATTTTTAAAGTGATCCATGTTATTATTTTGTTGCCATACTTTTAAATGAACGAGGGAGGGAGGGAGGGAGGGAGGGAGGGAGGGAGGGAGGGAGGGAGGGGAGGGAGAGAGAGAGAGAGAGAGAGAGAGAGAGAGAGAGAGAGAGAGAGAGAGAGAGAGAGAGAGAGAGAATAGATAGATGATGATAGATAGATAGATAGATAGATAGATAGATAGATAGATAGATAGATAGATAGATAGATAGATAGATAGATAGATAGATAGATAGATAGATAGATATCTCACAGCCTTCCTTGCCCCCTCCCAGGTATACTGAAATTAAAATTGCCCGAAGACATTAAGGAAGATTGATTTATTCTAGGTACTCAATAGCTACTTTATTATATATTTGAAAGCACTTTTGTATTGTATCGCCAATTTTGTAAACAATAATTAGACATATGGTATTTAAGTGTTTCAACCACACTGATGCCCATGTATATTACAATTTCAAAGAACCTTAACTATATAACTTCATCTGCAGACGGGGGAGCTAAGGACAAAGATGAGTCAATCCCATGAGGATAGCTTAACCAGTGTGGCCTGGAATCCAGATGGAAAACGTTTTGTGACAGGAGGGCAGCGTGGGCAATTTTACCAGTGTGTAAGTTGGAGTGGGCAACCGTTTTTGCAGCCATTGGCTAAATTGTTATTTAGTTGTTTGCAAAGAACTACATTGGGTGTACATGTTGAAGCCACTGGAGTGGGTGGAGATAGAATTTTCATTCTGTTTTGGGGGGCTTTCCATGAATGCTCTGGGTAGGGGGGGGTTCACTGGAAAACAGATTTGTTAAACCTAGAAAGGCTCAACACCTATAAACAAAAAGGGTAGAAACATTTGGGGAGTTCAGGCAATCTAACTACACAGATTGCCATTCCTGCTATAAAGAAGTGGGTCTTTTACTATACCAAAACACATCTGTCCTTGATATAGGGGCCCTCGTGCTAATATGTTTGTGATATGCCTAAATATATTCCAGTATAGGAGCCTAGGTGGCGCAGTGGTTAAATGCAGCTACTGCAGGCTACTCCAGCTGACTGCTAGTTCAGCAGTTCAGCTGTTCAAATCTCACCAGGCTCAAGGTTGACTCAGCCTTCCATCCTTCTGAGGTCAGTAAAATGAGGACCCAGATTGTTGGGGGCAATATGCTGAACTCTGTAAACCGCTTAGAGAGGGCTGTAAAGCACTATGAAGCGGTATATAAGTCTAAGTGCTATTGCTATATATATTTACAATGAAAAACTGCTTAGAAGTGGCTTGCTACAAACCTTTGGTAAAAGCCGTATTAGCATTGATGGACTTATTACCTGAAATATACATGAAATTGTGTATATTGCTGTTCTTACAAAAAAGGAATTCCATGATGTCAGTCAAATAATATATTCAACATGACGAATATGTATATTCAAAATAGCTTTTTTATAAGGGTTTTGCTTTATCTATTCCCTGTCTAGGATTTAGATGGGAATCTCCTAGACTCCTGGGAAGGAGTAAGAGTGCAGTGCCTGTGGTGCTTGAGTGATGGGAAGACTGTGCTGGCATCGGACACACACCAGCGAATTCGGGGCTATAATTTTGAGGACCTTACAGACAGAAATATGTAACTACATTGTTTTTCTGTTGCACTAGATAAATTAATCCTATGGTTGGCTAAGCAATGAAAATAATATTTCACATTACTTCTGGATCATGTGTTAATTCTAAATTGGGCTTTTAAAAAAATCCTATATAAATAATAAGAATATAAATGTGAGGAGTAAATAAATAAAAAATAAACCTTGAAGTGTGAACTACTATTGCAGTCATAATTGGGCTCATTGCAAGACCCCTGTAATAAATAATATTTACGTTTTTGTACAAATGATAATTTTGAATCATAATTCTAACACAATGGTTTATATTTTCAGAGTACAAGAAGACCATCCAATTATGTCTTTTACTATTTCGAAAAATGGCCGGCTAGCTTTGTTAAATGTCGCAACTCAGGTAAGGGGATATTGTTGTTGTTTTAAATAGGCATACACTTTTGAGAAATATTTACAGTTTTGCACAAAAAAAGTAACGCTTGTGGCAAATATGCTGTACCTCCTGGCTCGTCAATAGAACTGTAGCTATGGATCTTGTCAGAGTGAGAAAGAGGTCAGAATTTTTTTATTTCTGATAGTGGCCAACACAATGGGGCATAAAGGCAGTGTTCCTTTCTGGAAAGCTGAATGAACCCCCCCCCCCTTCATTAAATTACTATGGATAATTATATATGAACCTACATTGGTTATTTTTCTTCTAATTCAGAGGAACTTTGGAATTACTCTATGTCTGGTGATTGCCATACCAAAATTCTGTTTCAAATAGATAATTTTTTTGCAGTGAATTTTAAAAAAACTAAAAATGAGAATGAGAACAGATATATAATTGCCATTTTTATCTTTAACTCCCTAAATTTGTTATTTTTGATTATTTGCCTTTGTATGATAATATTATTACTATGTTGTTAGATTTTTGTATATGATTGGTAATTTGTATTTTATTTATTTATTAGATTGTTATCCCGCCCTTCTTATTTTTATAAATAACTCAAGGCAAACATACCTAATCCTCCCTCATCCTATTTTCCTCACAACAACCCTGTGAGGTGGGTTGGGCTGAGAGAGAGTGGGTTGGGTTGAGGCAAGATTACAATTCAATCTTCTGGTTTCTAGCCTAGTGCCTTAACCACTAGACCATTATTGTATTGCATTGCTATATTATTGTTATATTGTTATCTATTGGGATTGGAATGTGTGCTGGTTTGAAATGAAATGGCATACAGGTGGTTCTCAACTTATGACCACAATTGAGCCCAAAATTTCTGTTGCTATATGAGATGTTTGTTTTGCCCCATTTTATGACCTTTCTTGCCACAATTGTTAAGTGAATCACTGCAGTTGTTAAGTTAGTACCGGTAGTTCTTAAGTTACAAATGTAGTGGCACCTGCCCATTACAGTCATAATGTTAATTGAATCATGTTAAATAAATGAGCCCCATCCCGCTTCTCCCCAGTGCATTTGTTAATCGAATGTGTGGGTTGTTAAGAGCGCATGAGGTACCTCAGGAGTAGGGAGGCCTGGTGCAGGAAAAAGACCACTGCCTCTGGCCACCAAAGGCCCCACCCACTGAGATATCCCATACTCCTCTTCCCACCTTTTGGAGTCCCCACAACTGCTTTGGCCTTCTCCCCACCCCATCACCGATCACTCACTTATGTTTGGAAAATCTCCAGGTTCTAGATCAGCAGCAATGTTCTCTCTAAGCTGCGCGGCTGCGCACGTGATAAGAAAACGCTGCGCAGCAGTTTCCAACTGCCGCCCGGTGTTTTCTTATGTCAGAGGGAACATTGATCACCAGCCAAAGGAGCCTTCAACGAAGAGAGGCGGAGGCTTTAACTCTTGCCTTCTCCTCTTGCTGCTAGGGAGAGGAGAGCGAGATCAAAGGCTGAAACGCAGCAGTTTCCAACTGCAGCGCAGTAATTTTCAATGTTAGAGGGAACATTGATCAGCAGTCTTCAATCTTTGCAGCTTTGTGGACTGACGGTGGCAGCAGGGGATGGTTCCATGCCCACTGCTTGCGCAAATGGAGCTGCCTGCACTCACCCACTGCTTGTGCGGTTCAGTTCCGAACTGACTGCGGCCCGGGGGTTGGGAATCCCTGCTCTAGATGATAGCACAAAGCTGTTTTCCTTAGATCTCATGTTCTTATACATGTTTCCATCTGGGGGGATGGGGAAGACAGTTTTCGCCCTCCCCAGGCTCCTAGAAATGCTCTGAAGCCTGGGGAGAGCAAAAAAAATGAGAAACGGCAAACGGGTGGTTTTCGGCCTCTGGAGGACCTCGGGCGGGGGGGAGGCCATTTTCGCCCTCTCCAGGCTCTTCGAAAGGCTATGGAGCTTGGGGAGGGCAAAAAACGGGCCTTCCCCACTCCCTCTGGAGGCTGGAAACAGCCTGTGGACCAGAGCTCGCATGCCCACCGATATGGCTCCGCATGCCACAGGTTCACCATCACTGTTCTAGCTTATTTTAGGTCTTCTCTTAGAGCTCTTTTAAAAAGTCATACCTTAGCAGTTTTTCCAAAATAAGTTAACTATATCCAAAAGTCTTTTTATTTCTCCAGTTCAAGTAGTTAAATTGTTTTTTTTAAAGAATTGTATAAGGAAATGAAGCTTGCTTAACCCAAAATGTTTGCAATAGGATAGGCTCTAAACACTTGAACAAATACAGTGCTGGGCAAATGCAAGAGGGCTATGGAAAGTTTATATCCAAACATTATCAAGTAAAAGGCAATCCGTGCAATATTTTTTGTCCTCTACAATTTAGGAAAAGACCCGAGTAGTAGGAAATGTATTTTTCTTGAGAAAGATCCCTTGGTCAGTCCCTGACATCTCTTGGAGCAAGAAGGAAATCTTACTGAAAGCTTGAAAAGCTTTTATCAATTGATGTGATGTTTTGAAACAGTTAAGATGGCTTCTTATATTCTACTTCACCTTCCCACATGCAAAAGCATCTATTAGAAGCCTTAAGATGTGACACATGGTATAGTGAGTGGGGAGAACTGGAGAAAATTTTACGGCAGCTGGTATATGTGGGAAAGAGCATCTGCTCACATTTTACTGGTGATTTTTTCCCTACTGCAGCCCTACATCACTTATTTCACTTTCCTGAAGGTTTCAAGATAGAAGCTTTCAGGAAATGTAAATGGGTTCTGCTTTGGGGAGAAATAAGAAGAAAAGTTCTGCTGGATAAAAGACAAATGCTCATGTGATTTTTGCTTGTGAAGGAAAATAGTCCTTTTTAAAATTTTATATTGATTTATTGAATCTTATTCAGATTAAATTATTAAACAATGAAGCCAAGTAATGGAGAGGAAACTGTTTCTTACAGTAAACTATTTCTACAATGCTTTTTGTCCTCAGGGAGTTCATTTATGGGATTTGCAAGACAGAGTTTTAGTGAGAAAGTACCAAGGTGTTACACAAGGGTTTTACACAATTCATTCATGTTTTGGAGGCCATAACGAAGACTTCATCGCTAGTGGCAGTGAAGGTAAAAATTCTCTCATTCCCTCCCTCTCTTTCTCTCCCTCCCTCCCTCCCTCCCTCCCTCCCTCCCTCCCTCTCTCTCTCTCTTTTTCTATAAATGGTGATAATTAAATACTAACTGAAAGAAAGGATTCTACTTCGGAGAACGGTGAGATCCACAAGTAAAATGTGTTATATCTTTTTGATAGTGTCTGTAATTTTGATATGATTTGTACAGTATTGAGTACCGTTGCTCTAATAGTTCTCTGAGGTATTAACTGTATTTGCTATAGATATGTTTTCTAAAGGTAGGTGTAGGGTATGTAAATTCATCTGTCATTTCGATTATAATCAATTGTGGTAAGAGAATTATGGTCTCCTATACTGCAACAGGATCTACTGTATTCAGTATCTTCCATCGTGAGCAACTTGAAACAATCATGGTTGTCTTTTAGCAGGTTCTTTTGTCAATTGTGTAAGAAGCCAGTTTATCAGATGTTCTTGGCATTAAGAGTGCTGATCCACTCTCAAGTTCTTGCTCTGTATTGCTAGTAGAATTGTAGCTAATACAGAGTGGGCAACAATACTCCTGTACCCCAAAAACTTCAGGAAGATGTGGTTTTGGTCTGAACAGGAGTGCAGTCATAGGTTGAGTCAACCAAAATAGTATCTTAATGCATTATTTGTCTTTTAATGGGTGAAATGCTCAACTGAGAACAGCACCTCTTTATTGGACTTTATGTTAATAACTTGTCATTGCAAATATTTGTCAGTCCTTATATGCATGCATTTTTAACTCCCTTCCCCTTCCAAACAGTCTCTGGCCCAGAAATATCTGTCAGCCTATTGACTTTTTAATGTATCGGATAATTCATACACCACTTAGGACAGCGTGGACAAGTCACTTAGCTACAGCCTACTGTTTGTTTGACATGAATATGCCGATTAACCTATCCAGGTCAACTTAGAACAGCTTTTTATTTTTTTCATTTTCAGTGTCTAAAAACTACCCAGCTGTAGTTGAAGCTGATGGCACCTTATTTAGATTCGGACTGCCTGAGGCTGTTGCCTCTTTGCACTGAATTGTTGCAAATATGGCTGCTGTGTACAAAAAAAGTAACAGATTTAAATGTCATAACCTCTTAAATGTAAAGGTATGTTTTCAGCTAGGTAGGCATTTCACCTACCAGCCCCAAACATCAAATGGTCTACCCTGGGAGTAAAGTTCACGTCTAATTCTGTAAAGAAGCATTAAGGTACCATTAAAAAAAACCTCTCATGGGAGTAAGTGCTGAGTGTTGTTGCCTTAAGGTGAATAACAATCCTTGAAGTTATGCAGATAATTTGTAATCAGATTTAAAAAAATTTAATCAGATTAAAAGGGAGAGTAAACAGAAATATAAACAAGGGTGTTTGATGTAATTTAGATGTGGCACTTATTTTAAAAAATCTTATATGAGCTGATTTAGCTAGTAAGTATTTCTGTTAAATAATGTGGCATGTAAGTAGAATGATTTGTAATACTTGGGAAGAGACTAAACCCTTTAGCATTGTTTGAATTATGTTAAAGCAAATGATTTTAACACTTTTGTACATCTTAAAAGTTTGTCTTATATTTATTTTATTTATTTATTTATTTATTTATTTACATTTCTATGCCGCCCAACTCCCGAAGGACTCTGATGCTTTTATTTAATCAGATATTTAAGTAAAGCCACAAACTTATTCTAGTACTTAGCAAAAAATATAATTACTGGCAACTACTTTGATAGGTGGTTCTTTCAAAATGCAGACACTTGCACATTTAAAATTTCATCCACCCTTTCTATGATCATTCAACTTGCGTGTCAGGATTAGCAGTGGCATAGAAGCTTCTATTCATATGTTCAGCTTTGTAAATGTTTTATGTGAATGTAATAGAATGCACCAACACAGTTACAGCTGTAAATTACAACATGACTGTGTCATGAACTTCTTCAAACGGTGAAATGGTTTGCTTATTGGCTAAAGTATATTGACAAAAAGTCTTTGTATTGTATACTTCAAGGCAAACGAGCTATCTGAATGTAACTTCCTCTTATTCTGCATGTGGGCTGGCAATGGCTGGTTTCTCCACTATCTTTTTCATGCAGCAGTAAGTTCCTGAATAGGGTATCACATAGTTAATTTAGTGGATGGCTCACTAAAGTCATAGATAAAGTCTCATGTTTAAAAACATTTTATTTTCCAATTACAAATGAAGTCCTTTATTCAAAAGGCAGAAAGTTTTCTGGGGAAATCCCCATACCTATCATTAAAATGGTCTAATAAAAAAATTCAAGAATTAGAATCCAGAGCTTTTCAATTTTGTATTTCAATTTCATTCTTGTATGTAAATATATTATTAGTGGAAATTAGCATATAAACAGATTCCTAATTAGATAATATAAATCCTGCCTTTATACTTAATTTTCTACAAATATCTTCATTTTGGAAAGAAAATCAGTACATGCTGTTAGTTTAAATATAGAATTTTAAAGGCCTTGAAACTGTTGGATGTAGCATTCAGCATTTTTGTTTTGGGATATGCATGGAATTTTTAAAATGGAAATATGGATTGTCATGTTCATTACAAAGCATATTTTAAATTTTAGGATGGATCTCATGTTTTTTCAAACCTATCTGTCTTAGATCATAAAGTATATATTTGGCACAAGCGTAGTGAGCTGCCAATTGCGGAACTGACGGGGCACACACGTACAGTCAACTGCGTGAGCTGGAACCCACAAATTCCATCCATGATGGCCAGCGCTTCTGATGATGGCACTGTTAGAATATGGGGACCATCACCTTTTGTAGACAGCCAGGATATTGAAGGTAAAAAAAAATAAACTAATTTTATGAGAGAGAAAGATTTTAAGATTCAATTATTTTATGTTTATTTTTTTCTTATTGCATTTAAATACAGTGATTTGCAAAGTTCATGGTGTATGCATAGTTTAATCATACAGTGAAAGGTTTGAATAGCCTTAGGTATCTTCTAGTCCAACCTTCTGCCCACTATAGGAATTCACTCTTACAATATCCCCACCCCAAAATGGCCACCCAGTCTTGGTTTATCTGCCTCCAGCAAAGCATTTTGCTAGTATCATAAAATGTAAGGACTGGAAAGGACATTAGACTGAATATGGAGGGATAAAATGGTGGGTTAAGTCCCTCTCCCCAGAAAAACAAGAATCTTATGATTTGGATTTCTTCAGTCCTTTCAAAGATTGTACCTAAGTAGCTTAGATGTCATCCATACCTAAGCAATGAAAGAACATCACTATATAGAGCAGTGATGGCGAACCTTTTTTCCTCGGGTGCCGAAATAGTGCGCGCGCGCTATCGCATGCACGTGCGTGCCCACACACATAATTCAAAGCCCCCCACTTGCTCCACCCCCCTGCGCATGTGTGCATGACCCCCCCCCCACTCCCCCATTTCCAGACTTCTAGTGGGCCCAGTAGGCCCATTTTTCACCCTCCCCAGGCTCCAGAGGCTTTCTTGGAGCTTGGGGAGTGCAAAAACGCTCCCCCCGCCACCCCGGAGGCCCTCCGGAGGCCGAAATCACCCTCCCAGAGCCTCTGCGCAAGCCAAAAATCAGCTGGCGGGCACGCACATGCGCGCTGGAGCTGAGCTAGGGCAACGGCTCGCGTGCCAGCAGATATGGCTCCGCGTGCCACCTGTGGCACCCGTGCCATAGGTTCGCCATCGCTGATATAGAGGGCTGATCTTAAGCGATTCTAATGGATATCGAAGTAAAGCACAGCCTCACAAGCCTAATTACATTTTTCTCAACCTTTTCATGCCTTTGAGGAGACATTCCCTGGCTGAATGGTTGGGACCTGCATTCGTTATTCAGGACTTTAATACTTCTCTTTTTTCCCCTTGCTCCTTCTTGAAGGAATGGCTGTAACCACTGCAAGAGTCAGATGGATTTAGGTTTACAGAACCCACGTATAGCAACATTTGACTAAATCATTTGATACCTTAATTCACATTACTACAGCAATGACTATATTCAATACCTTTTCCAGTGTTACACCTTATGTAGTGACAGGCAAGGCTACAATCTCATATATTTATGTATTTACTAAACATTGGAGACTTTGTCAAAGCAGAAGCAATTATTTAAAAAATGCTAAAGCTCATTTCTCTTTCTTTGCATTGCTTTTTATTTTTCTCTGTAAAATAGGTTAGCTTTCACATATCATTGCTGGATGGCCTCAGACATGAAGGAAATGTTGGACATGAATATGATTGATTGTTCTGGATTGCTGTGATAGACAAATCACACAAAGATTTTAGATTACTCATTTGGTCCAAGCCTAGTTGTGGTTAATATTGAACCATGATTTGGGCTATTCTAAGTTGATAAAGACCTTTTTAAACAAACTTCTCGGGACATGCTCTGTGTAATGAAAATAGAAAGAAATCTTGCTACTTTTACTGTATGATCCTATTCAACACTGGGGGTTAGCAATCATTGGATCTACCTATCATATCAAACTAGATGAAAATGTCGCAGCTTAAATGTTATTTATTTACTAAATTTCTGTGCCCCCATTTTACCCAAGTGACTGGGCGGTTTACAATATAAAGATTTCCAAGTCAAATTAAGTGCTGTGGAGATTTGAATCTTGTCTCCCTCCTTTAATATAAACTACTGAGGTTAGGCTAGGTTAGGATTTTGCCATTACTATATTATGAATGTAGCAAAGGCTGCATGAAGCTGCATTAGAAATAGGAGTCAGTGAAATCCAGTAGCTTATGTAATCATGTGTAACACCACATTTTAAAGAATTGCAAGCTCCTTTTAAAAATTGCAAAAGTTCAGGAAAGGAAGTATATTTTGCATAGTTGATACACTGGTTGTACTCTATTGTTGATTGATTGAAGTACTGGTACATGTCTGGTGTAGAGTAGTAGATGCTGGCTGTTTGTGGATAGAACAGTGATAGTTTATATTGCAGGGGTTCTCAAACTGGATGAACAACTGTGTTTAAGGGTTAGATTTCCAGCTGTTTGAGTTGGAATTTAAATGGGCTTTCAGTTCTTGTCCAGAAGCCAATCTCTTAGGCTTCAGTCACAAAGATGTGATGTGTGGCACTGCTTCTGCCTTCCTTGTCCTTTATTGAGCTGAATTAAAAAGTAGCCTTGATAGTATCACCCATAAAAGTTTGGCAGAGAGGCTGAGCCCATCTTTGTAAGGAGTAATTTAATCTTCCTCTTTTTTTCTCAATTGCCATTTGTATCATCATAAATTTTAAATTGTTTTCAACATTATCATAATCCACATAAGTTCCAAACAGACAATGAAGTATATACATTTTTGTATCTATGTAAAAACTTCTGCCTGACCCATCTGTGTTTTGGTACTGCTTTCAGATTAGTATTCATGATAGACAGGCATCATCCAGAATTGTTGACAAGTGAGCAACCTTAAAAACTGATTTAATAAACAAAATTTTCTCCTGACTCTGCTGCACTTCAGATAGCAACCCTTCTCATTTTGTCATCTGAATTACTTGAGCTCTACCAAGCTATAGGTGGGATTACAGTCCTGGCTGTCCCTTTTCTAGTTCAAATATATTTGGGGGGAAATTATATAAAACGGCTTCACCATAAAAATGTTCTAAAACCTAAATAAAATCAAACCAAATTGTTGTTAAAGGAAAACCCAACCCCCCTCTCTGAAAAAGTTTGAAAATGGGCTGGATTAGACAGAGATCTACAGCTCACTAAATCAGTCAGAGCTCTGTCCCAAGATCTCCTCAGTAGTGTGATCCAGAATGGCATGTGTGCAGTCTGCCCCAAGGTTCCTGGTGCACACAAACACAAAAGCATATGGTCACAACTAATTGAGAGTTGGAAATAATTCCAGGCTTCAGTTGCAGAAGCCATGTTCAGTACACATTTGCTGGAATGTGGATTCTGTCTATCACCTCTCTGTAGTTGCTATAAAGGAGGAAATGACCAAGGACTGGTTTCAGCTGATTGGGCAATATACATTGATATGAAAATTAGACATTACCCCCAAGTTTTTGTCTCTGCATATACTTTTTCTATCAATTGCTCTTTCATTCCATTCAATTTCATTTTTTGTAGTTTTGCACAAGAAACTCGTAAAAGCTCTTGCTGGGTAGCCACAAACAATGCAATCCTTATTGTTGCTGTTCAGTTAGTTTACAGTGAATGAAGTGAATTTATAGTGATTTTCTTTTTGTGTGATTAAAATGTGCATATATCATGATTGAGATATACAAGACAATATGGACGTTCTTAATATATTTTTGTTTACATTTTATCTTTTCCCCTTAGAGGAATGCAGTAGCATGGATAGTTGATGGTGAATTTGGAGCAGACGACTTCTGTTTCACTTAAATTTAGTCGTATTTTAAATGGCTTGGGATTTGGTGCAAACAAACATGATTGATAGCTGGACAGACATGCTCATCATGAAAATGAACCATTTTTTAAGCCCGACTGGGGCCAAACATTTTACCACCTTGCTTCATAGTAAACAGTTGAGATGAAGCACGTCGTTAGAACGTTGTTGGACACCATGTTGAAGTAACCCCCCATCGGTTGTGAAGAACTGTGCTACATTCAGGCTAACCATTGAACTCCGTATATACATTTTCCCCTTCTGCCATTTTGTCAGGCAGACTACTGTTCTTGTTGCTCTTCTGTGTAATGAAGTTTAAATGCTTGTTTGGAAAACCTTTTATTTAACAGTTTAGAAAGCTTGATAGAAAGAGTGCTTTAGTCTGAAGAGTACATGTTGGATAGGAAAGTATTTCCTTCTCTTGTTTCTCTGAGTCTGCCTTATTTAGCTCGAGATCTTTGCAGCTTGGTTCATGGATTCTAGCCTTGCCCGTTGCGCAGTATATCCAAATCCAGATGTAAAACCAGTGAATGACATGAAA